>OY756438.1:7247070-8447070 GCA_963576905.1 Mystacides longicornis
GTAATATTTCATATCTGGGATACATCGACTCATGAATGGCAGAATGAGAATGGCAGGTTCCGTACTGTGGAACAATTGTTCCGAGCGGCCCAGGATAGAGAAGGATTCGCCGCAGTGATGGCCGATGTTAGGAATACCTGACGAAAGAAGAAGAAGAAGTAATTTTCGCTGAGAGTCTCCATGCACATTCGCATTTTTGCGTCTGTTTAGCTCTAGAATATTAATATAATATGACAAATATTGTTCAGTTAAATGTGAGAAGATAAAATAATATCTTCCTTACACTTAATAAGAATTCGATGTTCATCAATTTTTATCAAGACTGATGTAATAATAAACGTAGGTTCTTTTTTTTCAGAAAGAAAAAAAAACATAGAAAAGGGGAGAGTTCTGAAGGCAGGGTTGAAGAGAGGGTGGGTCGGCACTTTATTAAATTAACTTTTCATGCATCGCTGTGCAGCGGATGTCTCTCTTTATTATTTTGAAGGCGGATATTCGCCAACTTTCCAAACAATGTCTGCTGAATATTTCAATTAAAAGCATGAAATAGCATATTGTAACAAGCGGAAAATAATATTGTTAAGAGTTTTTTTTTGTAGACATTTTTCAAACATGCTACCTTACACATAGCAAGGGTAAATTTTTCAATAACCTATGATAAATAAGTTGATTAACTTGGATATATACGTAATATGTTTAATAAGTGTTTTACATGCTTACTTTACAATTCCGGTCTACAAATTACCACACCAGTAAGCAGCGACAGTAATCGCCTTGTCGTTTGCAAGGATAAGTCTTGCAGGTTACATGTTTCTTGATAATAATAAGTAAATATTTTCACATAAAAATAAGTGATTTTATACCGGGTGACTCTAAGGTTGATTCTCAAATTAAGAACTTTATACTAACTTTGGTTAGCATGTACCAAAAAAATAATATTATCATTTAAGCTTGTCTCTTCAGAATGGCAATAGGCAGCTCATGTCATGTCGCGAGAAAAAAGGAACTGAGTAAGGGCACCCAAAATCCTCAAATGTGGAATCGTGGCTTGGTTTAAGTGGAGTGGACAGACACTAAAAAGATGGGCCAATTATATTATCCCAGTCACAGCTAAAGGTGGCTCTGGATATCTCAGGATAGAGGACACTGAATGAAAGTGGAATATGCATAGGCATAGATATAGATCCAGCAGTGGAGAGATCACTGAGAAGAATAAAATGAGAATTGATAATGGTGAGAAAAAAAGAGACATATAGAGGGACTAGCAGAAAGAAGAGATCGTGATTTTGAGACTGAAATGCCACAATGTTTTGAAAATCGCAGAACCACGATGATTTTAAGCCAAGATGAACCTGACGAGGCACTAATAGAAGAAACAGAATTTTTGGGGTGCACACTTATGTGATTACTTCATACGCAGAAAAAAGAAACGCAATTCTTACTCAGTCTTGATTTGCACAGAAAATTTTCTTGCAAAACCCTAACCGATAACTATGTATATCTTGTGGTATAGGTAAGGTATTGATGAAAATGCGAAACTCGTGATGGAAGAGTTTGCGAAAGAAAAAGACTACACAATAACAGTAATCATAAAACAAAAACACGAATATTATCTTTGACTTTTTCGATGCTGCTTAAAGCTTGTGTCGTGAAAGAGGAATACGGTCTGCACCTAGGATCGAACCCACATACAGAACTGTACGAAATTCGGTGTCGTAACCACTAGGCTACGCCGTTAATGCAAAATCTTACCATAAAAATAATTCAGTTTATAATGGAGTCCATTCTTTCAACAACATATTAATACAATAGCGTAAGGTGTTTCATGTGTGACTTATTTCCTTATTTATTGGACTGTATTTAATTCGTGTAATAAAAAAAAAATATATTTTTTATTCAACATGAACTTAAACCGATATAATATTTTTAATATAATAAATCCTATGACCATTAACGAGCTTCTTCAAAAACAGATCTTAACACCTAGAAGATGAATAAAATTATAAACTTTGAAGCTTTTTTTTATAATAATAATTGTTTGACATAATAATAATATGTATGTTGAATTTTTATGGAAGTCTTTTGAAATTATGAAATCTATAACCTTGTATTTTTTATAACAATTATGTGAACAAATAAATCATTCACATAATAAGATATTTTGTTGTCTTAAGCATCCCCTATCAAAAGCCCAGAACAGCCCCCATTAATATTTAACTACCCGCTTTAATCAAAGTAAACAGTCATCATTATGCAAATATTTAAGACACATCTGCTTTTCAAAATATTTCTGATTTGTTTTAATTTTCTTAATTTAAATGTAGAAACTTTGAAACGGAAAAATAAATTGTATTCAGTTGTAGGGCTATGAAAACATTTTATGAGTATAGATACTAGCTGACCCGGCAAAGCAACATCCGTTTTTTTTTTAATTGTTTTTCATAATTTTATGGAATCATAAAACATAAAAATGTTTTGTATTATAACTGCTAAATATTATAATGGTTTAATTTTTATTAAACTTAGAAAGATAAGGAAAAACACTCCATTGTTTTCCTGTTTTTACAATTCCAAAATATTTTTAACAACAAGTTTGTTAAGTTTATAACAGGGTGGGGCATAATGGACTCCCTAGTTTCAAACACTCACTGTAGAGCGCGCAGGTGGGTTAAAAACCATTTCTACGACAAAGCCTCGATGCTCACTAGACCACTGCATGGCGACTACTTGATATGAAATTGGCGTCAATTAGCCCACCTAACGCCACTACTCCCACTCCGCTGACCCACCTACAGTGAGTGTTTAAAACTAGGGAGTCCATTATGCCCCACCCTGTTGTTATGTTACCTGCGACCAGCGTTGACCACTTGGTGGTCATAAACAAATCATCACGAAAAAATAAACAAAAAGTGATAATTTGCATGTTTTTTAAATTCATTTTCTCGTATGATTATTTTTGCAAATTTTATGTGAATACATTTGAAATTCAGCGTCTGTTCGAAACAAGTACCAATGGCAGGATTTGAGTGCAAAATTTATGTGATTTTCTGGGTATACAATGATTACACCATCGGACTTCGGGATATTTGAGAAAAAATGCAAATAAATGGCATTTATCTTCGTTTTATTTTCCAATAAAGAAATTGTCACCGAACCAAACCCTCATTTTTTTAATTGTATTTTGTTTTACTTCATTGTCAATGCTTCTGTCATTGATCAAGAGAAAAGTGTCATCAGCAAAAATGATAAGTCGTTTTCATGAATGAGAAAAATAAGAAGCCCCAATATCGAACCCTGGGGTATTCCATGTTTATGTTTCATTTTAAAACGAGCTTTTTTTTATTTCAGAATCCACTGATATGAGCGGATAAGGTTTTTGAAAGACTAGAGCAAGTCTCAATGCAACAGGTTCTTGATTTCACCTTGCTTCGCAGGTTTTTAGAGATTTTTGGATTCACATTCTTACGATGAATGGCGATTTTATAATAACTTGAATGTTCTTTTTGAATCTTAAAAAACGAATAACCTTTACTATTCATCAAGTAAAAAAGTGAATATTTTTATAACGAACTAAGGGTGAATCGCGTTAATCTAACTTTGCTGCCCATTTCAATGGTTGCACAATTATAGTAAACAATACACCTACTAAAGGTTTTGTCTTTACAAAATTGTCAACAGAACTGACACGGTACCGCTATGGGGTGCTTGTGTATTTGCCCGTCTCAAACAACAGAAGTAACTAATATGTTTGTATGTGTATCGTTCGTCAGTATTCGGGGTTATTCTAACACTATATCTAGATAAAAACACATAATTTTTTTATTTTTTCATTTCGAGGAGAGCGCTGTTTTTTCTCCCATCAGGGTCTCGAAGACGTGGAAGTCCCTCTCATACCCTGTTCCGTTCCTTCGAGGCAGAGCTGAGGGAGTTGGACATGGTGTGGGAGAAGTCATAAACATTGCGCAAGATCGAGTGCAGTGGAGAGCTCTTGTTGCCTCCCTATGCTCCTGAATGGAATTCAAAGGGAGTTTTGATTTGATATTAATTGTCATATTCTAAGAGTTCGACTGACATTTTAATTGAGTGATGTCATTTAAACAAAAAAGAAAACTTAGATGTTCATAATAATAATTACGATGTCAAATATAAAAAAAAAGTTAAATTAACATTTTATACATTATAAATTAAAGAATGAAGGGTGGGTGATTACCGCCTAAGGCTGGTCATTTTTTAACGACCCCTCCTGTCATCGGTGACGTCTTATCGTACGCAGTATAAAAAAGTCTAATCGGTCACAAAGTATCACAAACGAGGGATGAAAACCCATTTTGATACGAAATAATGTATACAATTAGATTATCTACCATCAATAGTACTCGAAATAAAAATCCACCCTTCTCTACAATAATCATATATTCTCAAACTTTCAATATTTTTTTTTTCATTTAAATTATATGTAAGGTTCTCGTGAATGAGCTAGTATTTTGTTATAAAGTTGAAATAAAGTTTATATAATTTTAGATGACACGATTATTGTGCGAAAAATTGGTTACTTGTTCAGTTGGTCACGTCACTATGAAATAATTATGTTTATTTGGTTCTTTAATTAACATGAAAAAGGGCAGATGCACTTTTCACATTTTTTTTAATAACTCATGAGCGCTTTCGTCGAACACCGAGCAGACATTGTCAAGAGACTTAAACATAAATAATTATTTTAAATAAAAATTCTTTAAATTTATCATAAGGACCATTTTACTGTGTAAATAAATTATTCGCGAACCTTAATAAATACAAAAGGGAAAAAATTAGTGTTGTTTCACCGTTAGGACACAAAGAAGATGTCGCGTCTGCGAGCTCGTGTCTTTTATTCCAGATTCGAATTTCAAAAAATATAGAAAATTTGTCCTATAAAATTTTTTACCAGATAAATTTCAAAATCTAGATAATTCTGAAAATAATAAAAATAGCTTCTTAAAATAGAGCCAAAAATCTGTTAATAAAATAAATGTTAGTCTGTGGTAGTTTACTCTTATCTGAATAAAAAAAAATGAAACGGCTAGAGCAATTCAAATAAAAGAGATACATCGCAAAAAACCTGATGTACCAGATGTCAAAATCTAAAACAAAAAGAAAAAATACAATATAAAATTACAAGCTGATAAGCAATTATTAACACTTTTATAATATGAATACGACCATCTTCCTCTTTCACGGCAAAAGCTTTAAGTAGTTTACTGTGAAAAAGTCAAAGAGTGTGTTTGTTTTCACTTTGAGTGAGCAGACTTTTAGGAAAAATTTTAATTAATCATAAAGTTTGAGAATGTGTGGCACATTTTTTCAAACTTCAAATAATTGCACGCAACAAATTGAAATATAAAAAGTGAAGGAATGAGGCTACACTAACAAGACTGCATATTTGATTTAAAGTCCCAACCCCTAAGATTTAAGATTCGCGCCGTTTAAGGGTGGCTACGATTTATATTACTTATACACGATATTTTTTGGGGTGCGCGCAGTTATTCTAGAATAATTATTGGAGGGGAGAAATAATAATACACGACGACAGAAAAAAAATGAGACAATCATTTTGAAAAAAAAAATAATGGTTCGAAAATTATTGATGAGCGCTCATCAAAAAGAATACAAATCAATGATTGAAAAAATAATGTATAAATAGTTGGAAGGTACCTAGGTGCCTTCATACAAAAGATTGTTCAACATTTTTATATCATTTACGCATATTGTAATTTTTTTAATCCGCCATTTTTGCCAAGTTTTTCATATACTTATATTTTTACAAGCAGAACGTTTACAATGTCATTTTCTTACCCCTCGCTTCTTATATCTTCAACGCGGAAATCCTTTTTGGAAGTAACCTGAAGTCAATTTAAGTTTTTGTTTCTACGACCGCCATGGGAATAACCAGATTCATTCCTTTTCGTGACGTCCTTTGTAATAAATCTTAAAGGAAAAGACTCCCTCATGCCTTTGATAAATATATTCTAAATAACTGGTTATTTCGTGCAATAATAATTATTATTATAGTTTATAGTACCTATTCCAGAACTGAGGGAGTTGGACATGGTGTGGAAGGAGGTTATAAACGTTGCGCAAGATCGAGCGCAATGGAGAGCTCTTGTTGCCTCCCTATGCCCCTGAGTGGGGTATTAAGGGAGTTTGGATTGGATTCCAGAACACTGATCAAATAACGCTATGACGTTATACATATACATACATGACACAACAGCCATGCGAGAGATACCTGTTAAGTATTGGAACACTGGGGATTCTATGTTTTTATTTGTATTGTTCAGTGTAATGTAGATAAGTGTCTCTAAATAAATAAATAAATACGCGAGCAACAGATACAAACAAAATCTATATAGTGGTGCGTTATCTCTGTTGTTTAAAGCGGGTGAATACACACACAATGTAAGTTGTAAGTTTTTCTATGGATATTTTGATATCTCAATACTTTTGGTTATTGTAATATTTTTTTTTTATTAAATTAATCAATGATCATTCTTAGTGAACACAAAATTAATTAATACACTCTGACTCTTTCACAGTAAGCTACTTAAAGCTTGTGTCCTGAAAGAGGAAGATGGTCGGCACCTGGGATCGCACCCACGACGTCCGCACGAAACAGTACGAAAGCCGGCGCTGTAACCATCAAGCTACCAACCACTTCTATTATATAATGAGCTCAACATTTCTTAAAGTGTAAGGAAATGCCAGAAAAAATAAATAAAAAATAATCTCTGTCCTGAAGCTTCAATTTAATATGAAAAAATGATTTTCCTTATTAAGATGACAAAAAAAATTATTCATTTTTTTAAGATATTGAACAACTTTCGTTTTTCTTTCAATTGAAACACCACTGTTCAGTCAGTGGCTTTCCTTTTTTATATTTTGTACTATGTCTAGTCCACGGGGGAATGTCTCCTAATTACCATCGTCTGCTGCAACAGCGGTTGCGGTGAAATTGCATCCAGCCTGTACCAACAGCGGGGCTTTGAAAAGGGGAACGTTGGAAATATGAAAAAGAGGATATTATAATAACATGAATAGAACTCACAGCAGATGAATGAAATTTTTATACCCTCTATTAAAATAGTATTTGAGGAGGTTTATGTATGGGAGTGCCTTCCACAGCAACTACTTGAAATTCGCTATGCAAGCTATTATGAACGTTACGTATGTATGCGTTTGTACATGATTTCTGGCTTTTATGACTGACCCAAATCGTAAGACTAGATGAGCCGAGTTTTGGGTCAGCATTGTCGCGTCTTTCCATTACAGCACTACTACAGACAAACGCCTTACCTTGATATACAATTACATGTAAGAAAGTCGGGTTAGTGCGAACACTTATAAGTCGAGATAACTACAGGACAACGTCTCTCGGGAAAGCTAGTTGTAAATAAATAATATTATGTTTCTAATGCTGGCGGAACTAAATGCTTGAAGCACTATCTACCAGACGACCGGTCCCGTCCAATCTGAGACAGGATACCAACTCCGAGTAGAAATTATTTCAAGTCTGAAAGCACAGAGAATATTTCTGACCTGACCGTTAATTGGATGAAGTTTAAAAAAATTTGACTCTTGGTTATATGGTCAAAGGTCAAATGAATTACTGCGAAAACCATACGTAAATGCCAGAACCCAAGATCGTTTCAACATTTTTTCTCAAAAAGAAAACAGCGCTCTTCTCGGCCTCTGTTTTTCTACCACAATACATATCCCATGTATGTCCATCTCCCCTCCAAAATGGTAGAAGTAATGGGCCCATGCTGTTTGCGTCGACGTAATTAATCGTTCGTAATGCGGTAGAACAATCTTTTACCCAAAATTTTCCTGAGAATTGATGTGTTTGGGCTTTGAACAGGTGCCAAGGCTATACTGGTCATATTGTTTAAAATGTCAACCACTTTTTAAACCTACCGTTTCATATCATGTCAGAGGTCACTAATTATTAAGTTAAGAAAGAAAAGACGACAGTAAGCCATAAATAATGGTACATTTTGTACCGATGTACGTGGGCCATCTTCGTAAGATAATCGTTGCCTACCAAACCCAAATTTGCAGTTAACGGACATGTGGCAGAACACCAAAGATCAGTCAATTTATAAGAGGGCATTTGAACTAAATGAACACTGAGCCAGAGCTAGAACTACATGTTATTATTTTCTTGGTCGTTGACTAATCTATCAACGCCCTTTAACTAGTTCTTATTTTTAGAAAATATATCTATCTCTAGACTCTAGAATCTAGATTCTCTATATTCACCTCTATGTTCAATTAGTGAGAACGCAGACTTAAGCGTATGGATAGTAATGTATCGTAACTAAATGAGATTTTTTTTACGGGATATTTTTTAAATTTATTTTATTCAAGATTTTCCCTTCTTTCAGCGACAAACAATAAATAACTTCTCCTATTTCTTTCACACCCGATTACAGCTCTTCAGACTTTCCCTTTTTTCCTTTGCTAATCGTTACAAAAATGATAACGAACTTTTTAAATAAACCAATCGTGTTTTCAATCAGAAGCAGTTCAAGAAGAAGCTGATGACATTTATGACCCACAGTATCAAAAGCTTTTAGAAGTCTATCAACTTTCAAATACATTCAAAAACGATTTTATCATCAAATACCTCAAATAAAAATGTATTATTAACGGATTTTGTTAGTATAACAATTAACATGATAAGTGTATCCAACTTTTTATTAAATAAACATTTTTGATCTATAAAATTTTGATTGATTACTTTTCATAATTGATAATAATTATTAATATTTAAACAGCACTTCATATTGTAAAATTAAGGGTTATATTATTGAAGCTTAATTCGAATTTAAATACTATGATTTAATAAACATATACCTTATAATGAGAATATGTTTTTTTTTAATTAAAGAAGTAAACTCTTAATTAATAAATTTAAAATCTTATTTTAATGAAGTAATTTCCATACCCACGCTATAAATAATATATTTCACCCCAAACTAAACTCTAAAAAAGTGCCTTATTGTTTTCATAATATCCATTTTTTTTTAAGAAAAAGTTCCATCTCATCCTATATTATTATAAATGCTATGTTCGTGTGTAACACAGTATATTCGTTGAAACACTCACCTCAAGTAAAATATTTACAAACATACAATTGGCAAATCCAACCAAACTACGAGAAATATTTTTCATACATGTATTGTTTGTCTGTAAATCGTTATTTTCAATGAAAAATATTAATTAAATCACCGGAAAACAATATATCGCCGAAATATACGATATTAAAGCTCGTCCTACATAGCACTTTGCTCTCTTGTTCTGAATAATTTCCAACTTTTATCTCTATATTTCATTAATTTTTAAATACCTATCTACTACTAGCTTTCCCGACAGACGTTGTCCTGCGGACCCTGTGGTCCTTACCAGAGGCGGCCCGTTCATAATATGTGCATAATCTGCACTACGCCCCCAGAAAGAAAAATGAAATAGTTACATTAAAATATTTCTAAAACGTCCATATTTCATTCGTACTCAATGCTCAGGCGGGAACAACGCGAGAATATAACAATATGCGCACAATTTTGTTGACTTTGTATGAAAATTTTCTAAAACGCCCGAAACGGTGGAGTAAGTGGGGTGGGCTACTATAAGAGTGGCAAGTAGGTGCGAGAATGAGAGGGTGCAGGTGCACTAACCCGACTTTCATTTATATTATAGATGTTGAACATGTCGAGAATTCTCATGATTAGGAGTTTCGGAGACTTAAACATTACGACCTAATGGCGAACGTTGTTAACGTAAAGTGAACACACTAAGCCAGCCTTCGAAATAACAGTAAAAGTCGGTCGTAAGCCCGTAGTGGTTTGTTCCATTTAAAAAATCGAACATCAGTAATGAATTGTTAGAGTCATCAGTTGTTACATATTCGTCACTTTTCTATGCCGATCGTCCGACAGGTTTTGCTGTTTGTTTATGGTAGCATACTTAAATCAAAGAGTCGATGCAATAAAAAGCAAATTTGTATGTAGATACAATATAATATTTTATATCGAACTGTTAATATTATTAATATCATAATCACTCATGCTAAAAATCAAAGTGGATGCACAAAGGAACAATCGAATTATCGTAATATTATTATTATAATGGAACATCGATTCTTCGTATAATAATAACAATAACAATTTCATACAAATTTTCACGTATGACTGAATATGCCAATAGAAAATTGATTCGATACAGGGAGACGAGATATAAAATAGGTCTAGAATATTGATTTAAAATTTCAAAAAAAAAATATTTTTTAAGTAAGTAGGTATTTTTAATAATATTATGTTAATTTCACAGCAAATAGTTTAATGCTTCTTTCTTTCTTCAGCCCTCTCGCGTCCATTGTTGGACATAGGCCTCCCCCTGAGACTTCCACCGCACTCTGTCCTGCGCCAGCCGCATCCACCCACTCCCGGCAATCCGTCTAATGTCGTCAGCCTACCTCGCCTGAGGCCTGCCAACACTTTTCCTCCCGGTTCTCGGACGCCACTCAAGAACCTTCTTGGTCCATCTGGTGTCGGTTACTCTGGCCACATGACCACTGACCAGCACAACTCCACTTTTGTTTAGCGACCTTCTGAACCACATCGGTGACTCCTGTTTTCTGTCTTACCCATGTGTTAGTCCTCCTATCACTCAATGAGATACCTAGCATTCTCCTCTCCATTACTCGTTGTGTTACAGCTAGTTTATATAATATTCTTTGAGTGAACACAAACGTTTCACAGCCATAAGTGAGCACAGGGAGAATACACGCATCAAAGAGTTTTCTCTTTAAGTAATTGGAATAATTTGGAGACTTTAGGATATAGGACAGTTTACCGAATGCTGCACATGCCAGTCCTCGCCTTCTATCTATTTCCGCTTCTTGATTCTCTCTTCCTAGTTTTATTGTATGGCCAAGGTATACATAGCTCTCAACTTGTTCAAGTGACTGACCATCCACCTGGATGTTACGGGGCTGACTTGCAGCACTCATCACTTTGGTTTTTGAAATATTTAATTTCAATCCTGTTTTGTGAGATGCTGTATGGACATCGTTAACCATAGTTTCCAGCTCCTCATCATCCTTGGCAAACAAGACTATGTCGTCTGCGAACCTAAGGTTGTTGAGTAGTTCGCCGTTGATGTTGATACCTTTATCGTGACAATCCTTTATCCTTTTATGCTAATTCATATAAAATATTTTTATATCTTTTCATAAATAATTTTTAGCACAAGTATAACTACAGTTGTATGTCAAGCAACGTATAAAGGCGTTCATATGGCATCAATGCAAAAACTTGAAAAAAAAATGTGAATTAGAATTAAATTTATCAACAAAGGGGTTTATCATAACCAAGCCACGAAAAAGATCAGTAAAAAATATTTTATTTTTAATTTAAAATGAGATTTTGTTCAACCCATCCTACATCAGATGCTTGTGTTAAAATTAAAGTTCCTATCAATTTAAAAGAAACAACAATTTCTGTGTATGACGATGTCCAAAAATATTGCATGACATGTGAAGCAACCAATACTTACTACCTCTGCTGACAACCCGGTACGTATCGGTAGGTATGGCAAGTGGTGCCATTAACAATATGACCAAGGTATGGAAAACATCGAAACGAAATGTATGCTGTTAAATTCGTGTGTGTTGCCCATTGCTCTTTATCTTTGTGAGTCCTGCCACCTGACCAAGTCGGAGGAGCAAAGGGTCTCGGCCCAGCGCATCCGCCATTTTGGAGAGGAGATGGATATATCTGGGATATGAATATGGTGTGAGATGTCATAGAAACTGCACGAGATCGATCGCATTGTTAACTCTACCCCTTAGTGAGGTCAAAAACGGAGAATTGATAGATTAATCGCCTGTTCAAAAAATTTAATCAATTTTATTTATTTCTCCATCCATAGGCCATAACAGGCACTTCGTGGCGTCAATACCACATATTATAATCCAATCCAAACTCCCTTAGGACCCCATTTAGAGGGATAGGGAGGCAACAAGAGCTCTCCATTGCGCTCGATCTTGCGCAACGTTAATTACCTCCTCCCACACCATATCCAGATTCCTCAGCTCTGCTTCGAAGGAGCGGAACACAGTATGAGAGGGTCTTCCTCGTCCTCGGGACCCTGATGGGAAGAAGAACAGCGCTCTCCTCGGCCAACTGTCATTCGGCGTCCTTAACATAACATAACGTCCTTAACATCCCAGCCAAGTCCATCTCCCCCACATATTAGTAGAGGCAATGGGCTCAAGCTGGGTGCGCCGGCGTATAGCGTCTTTCGTGATGCGGTGGTACCATATTATACCCAAAATTCTCCTGAGGCAGGCTATCATAATAAAATATTAATTTTCAACAAGGAAATTCAATAATATTCAACAAAGAAGAAGATACTGGTATGCACATGTGAGGAGAATGGACTCATCCAGACTCACTCACATTGCATTGCACGGCCACGGAAGATGACTCCCAGGCAGACCACCGAAGAGGTGGATAGACAGCCGCAAGTCGACCTCGCAAGAGGCAAACCCCACCTCTTAATAACAGGTCTTCAGGCCTAGAATAAGAAGAAGAAGAAGAATTTCAATATAATAACCATGTACAAAGAGCAGAAGACAATCTGATGTAAATAAAATGTGAAGTACCTATGATTTTCAGTGTCGGTTGATGTAAAGGGTCAACCGGAACATTGTCCTCGATAATGGATTCACGCACAGTTACGTCACGGTCATTTTCGAGTAGTACCTATCAGTCACATCAAATTTGTTTTTATTGAAAAAAGTTAATTAAAAAGGGCTACCGTTGCCTCCTAAAGCCCCTGAGTGGAGTCGCATAGAGAAAACGGAAAGTCATCTGTGTTCACAACGGGTCGACATAGAATGAAATACTTAATGACTGAAATGAATAATTATTATTACTAGTATTTAGTTCAGATCAGGAAACAGATAGGTTGGCTGCTCACTTCGTGAAATAAACAAACAATAAACAGTTATTGATGAAACGATTTTATCCACGCTAATGCTCCGATCAATTTCAAATGCCTTTGTGAAAATTAAAGCCAATTAAAATTTCAATAAAATGCTAATTTATATAGTTTCAATTTCAATTAATTACTGTTACTTATTTATTTTAACACGATATTTTTGTTATTTGAAAATATTCAAATTAAAGTTAATACTTACAATTACCAACTTTTTTTTTCGGAGAAGGTTATTGACAAGAACGAGCGCAATAGGGAGCTCTTTTTATACCTCTACGTCTCAAGTGGGGTCACGATGGTGTAAGTTTAGATAGATAGGAACTATGAATTCAACGCCCTTAGCAAAGAAGAAGAAGAGACCGATTGTGTAACTATGCATGGTCAGTTCTCTTATACTAAATTTAAATTTCTTCTTCTTCTTTTAGTGCCACTCCTATCGGAGGTTGGCGACCATCTGTGAATAAGTCTCACGGTCCTGGGCAAGTCTCACCAACTCTGCAGCCTCTGGCACACCAAACCACTGTCGAAGATTCTTAAGCCACGAGGCTCTTTTACGGCCCATACCTCGCCTGCTCTCTATGTTCCCTTCCACAATCAGTTGAAGGAGGGCATATTATTTGTCGTTGCGAAAGATATGGCCAAAGTATGCGGCTTTTCGTCTTTTGACAGTGGTCAGCAGCTCTCTCTCCTTATTCATCGCACTCAAGACCTCCTCGTTTGTTAATCGATCTCTCCAAGAGATGCGGAGCATTCTTCGGTAGAGCCAGAGTTCGAATGCTTCAATTTTATTCATGGTTGAGACTTTGAGGGTCCAACCCTCCAAAATTGAAATTTAGATGATATATTTTATTCATTTATTTATTTACTAGCTGACCCGCCCGTCGAACTTCGACCTAACCCATGATGAAATAATATTTTTGACTTTATTGCATGAATTTAATTCAGTTTACGACAAAAAAACTGAATTAAATTAAGCCAATAATTTATTTTATAATGCAATAATTAATTTTTATTGTCGATTCAGATGCGTGATGAAGTTCGACGGATCACAAGTTTGTAATAAAAACTTTTACTCTTTAGTTGCGTTACTTTGAAAAATCCAAAAGGTGGCGGTGTAGTAGGAAATAAATCACATATGAAACATGTTACGTAATTGTATATGTTGTGGCAAGAATAGAGTGTTAAACTCAAATTTTACCGAATTATTATGGTAAGATTCTCACCTTCATGTAAGTACACACTTTTAGTCAAACTTTATTATACCTACTTACAATAAAAAAGTAAGTATAAAACCCACTGCTAAAAATATAGACAAAAATATATGTGTGCAAGTAAGTAGGTACACACCGATTCTCGAACATTTACATTTCAAATACTTAGACCCCCCTCTCCTCCCATTCCACTCCTTTACGAAACGATTCTTGAATACTAAGCGAGTTTATTTCAATGACAGATAATCTAGTGACTGGTCTAGAAAGTGATCTGAATTTATAACAAGGCGCGGCACGGGGGGCGTAGCTCAGATGGTAGAGCGCTCGCTTAGCATGTGAGAGGTACCGGGATCGATGCCCGGCGCCTCCAAACCAAAAATTTTTTACACATGTTTTTTTAAATATTTTAATGAAAATTTTCTTACAAATATTTGTGTTCTTATCAATCAGCTCTTGAATTTTTTTGAAAATAATTACCAGTCATTTTATACCTAGATATATACAAAAGCGGCCATTTTGATTCTAATCAAAATTAAAAAAAACATGTATGTTGGAAATGGTGTGGGAGGAGGTCATAAACATTGCGCAAGATCGAGTGCCACTGAGAGCTCTTGTTGCCTCCCTATGCTCCTGAGCGGGATGTAAAAGGGAGTATTTATTGATTGATTGTATGAATTGTTTTCTATCCTGGGACTTCCTATTAAAAAAAACAGTTGAACATAGGATCATGAGATCAAATACCGGTGCCATTTTCCCTTTTCACGACACCAACCTTTTCTTAGTGTGAAAGATGTCTAAAGTGTTTTTGTGTTCATTTTTAGTGAGCACAGTTTTGTTGCAAAAAAGCTTCGAAAAAAAAATGAGAATCGAACCCCAGACTTATAACTAAGGCCTTTAGAAGAAGAATGTATCTCATAATTATTGTTATATAAACCAACTTCAACCTCAGCTACAGTACTGTGCGAATTAATGTAAACGCACAGAGATTTGAAATACTGTTTGTTCTTACTATACATAGTTGTCCATTGAGATATTGTATAGACTACCATACTAACTTACTTAAACATTTCACTGGTGATCTGTAGGTGTGACCTCCGTTGACTTGAATTACGGCTTTTAACAGTTTTGATGTAGTCATAAAATAAATCATACATATTATTTACATAGAATGATAGGTTGCATATTCTGTTTAGAAATATCTCTTGTTGCCATTTTAATAAAATGAAAAAATGCACGATGTTCATATTAATTCGCACAATACTGTACTTACGACGTTATCACTCGATTATTTTCAACATTTTAAACAAACACAGATAACAAACATACGTCGTTTTGTTTGCACAATATGAGTTTATTTCGAGCGTAACAACAAGATATTATCACACTTATCATTTTGTAACCTTACTTTGGAAAGGTTGCAACATTTTTTGAAAAGAAGGTCAAGTGAGTTTTTTTTATTTAGGAAAAATGCATCTGGGCTCACCCAAAGTTAAACGCATAAAATCGAAATTGTCAGCATCGGGATACCCAGGACCTTCAGTACGTTGTACGTACGAAAACTGTCGACTGATATGCCCTTTATGCCAATAGGACCAAATCAGATATTTTGTGACTTCAATTGGTTCATGTTGCGCTGTCTCCAATTGGATCTCGTCTCCAGAGACCTCTTTCCGGCTAATGCTCTCCGCAATAAGCCTCGTTATGCTATTCCCAAAAAGAAAATAATTATTACCTGTTCAACAAAGATAGACTCTTGTGGGACTCCCACTGCTTTTGCAAGAGATTAAAAGATTTAAAGGAATGTTCATCTAGTCCAAAACGTCCAGGTTTATAAACTAAAAGATCAATGCTGGATTACGTCAGTTCACACTAACAATTTTTTGATGCAATGATTTGAAGGTCTTCTCAAGACCATAATGCAGAAACACTATAACAAGATACTTGTTGCCACAAATTTTAAATTTAGAAAATTGTTTCTTATAAAATGTCAAAAGCGACAAATGGCGCCTCTAGCGTCAAAGTTTCGTACTAAAAACTCGAATATTTTACATTTTAAAAAGTAATATCTTCAACCGCTTCCCCCTGCAAAACTCACCTTTCGGTTCTGAGCGATGACGCAGGTGCTTGCCCACTCAGAGAGAGAGAGAGAGAGAGCTAACCGCAGAAAAGCTGTTGTATATTGTGTTCTACTCATCAACCTTTAGCCATCTGATTTCCCTTGACGATTTTTTTCCAATGAGAATTGTATTTTTTCATTCGTTTCAAAATGTTTGGTTGGAATAACAAATTTTATCTATTCTCCGCAAACATTATTTCCGGTATTAAGTATATTTTTTTATGCTGGCGAACTCTTTTGTTTTGAAAAAAAGAATTGAATCGGAAAATTTAAAAAAAATATTCGAACGCTGTATTATTTTGTTTATACTCGACGCTTTGATACCAGACAAAATAATTTTGTATTTTTTTAAATATTTCTTTTAATTTTTTTATGGTTTTAATATAATTAGGTATAGGTATATGCATGAAAAAGACAAGAATCTTTTTTTTTTGCAAAACAAAAGAATTCGTTTTTTTAACAAATAACAGTAAGTTACAACATATCTATGAATATTGTATACGTAGTTAAAATTGAAATTAATTTTCACTGTGAATTGAAATTGCCGACAAAAGAGCTGTAAGATCGGCTAGCGATAATTGCCCAATGTAGAAAACTTACAGGGCATTTGCAAAAAGTGAACAGATGTAAGAAAAGAGAGAAAACAAGAAGAAAGAGACTTGAAATCGTAATATAACTGAAATAAATCGTAGATCCTTTATCTGTTTTCAATGGATTAGTTTAAAAAAATGTATCTATAGTTTGATAAAAACATAGGACATACCTACTTAAATCAAATTCAGCGAATATAAAATGAAAGCCCTTTCTAATCAATTGTTTGTGAATGAAGACCCAATATTGTCGATAAAGTCTTGCCGAATGAACTGTCTAATACTTTTACTTCGCTGGCTACCTCAGACTTTATGGTAATCATGATAGCATATTATAATAATGGTAGATATATAAAAGTCCATAATATTCTGAAATTATAATGATTTCAAAAGAAAAAAATATATACTTTGTCATAATAAATTAAAATATATTTTGTTTCTTAAGATTTAAGTATTTACGTAGTGAAAGTTCATTATTTAAGGAAACAAAGTTGCACTTTCAAAAAATTAATCAAATATCCCAGTTTTTCTTTTGACTAATGACCATAGGACTTCACGAGATTCGGTTAAATTTTGTGAAAGTGCAACTTTGTTTCCTTAAGTTTACCATAAATTTACTTAATATTTTCGTCAAAATTATGGTGTAGACATGCTAACAAAAAATTGGTAAAAAAATTTTCAATATAAAAATATTGTTGAATAATACATAAAACATACATATTTTCTATTGCTTTTTAGAATTTATGAAAAATTTCTGGAAAATAATAATATATAAATTTAATAAAAAAAAAATTTAAGCAAAAGGACTAGAGAGGTTTTCTGGCAACAAAAGCTTTAAGCGTGATTTATTTTATAAAAAAAGTATTAAATATTATTAAATATGTAGGTAATAACATTAAAAAATATAATAATTGTAGATAATATAAATGTAATCAGAACGACACAATTCACGGGAATAAAATCCTAAGAAATATTCTGAATTACAGTTCGACTGCTAAAAATACTCAAAGCTTTATTAATTTCATTATTTTATATAAAAAAATTATTTGATATTTAAATTGGTAAAAACATTAAAAAAATATAATAATTGTAGATAATATAATTGTAATCAGAACGACACAATTCACTGGAAAAAATCTTGACAAATATTTTAAATAACAGTTCGACTGCTAAAAATATTCTAAATGTTAAATAATTTGAACAAACACAGTATTTACAAAATATAATTGATTAAATTTAACCCATAATAACCCCTTTTTAAAGTAGAATGTAATGTTTTAAAGTTTTTAAAAAAATGTAAAACTTCAAAATCAACCATCAATAATACACAATTTAAAGTGTTAAAGCTGCTGAAAATTTGACAGTCATCATTTTTTTTAAATATAATATTATGTCAGTGAAGTCGACAGAAATTACTGCCTATGGTAATTTTTCCATTCAACTTGTACCATACTAAGTATATGAAAAACGTTTAACTGGGTATAAGTTTGAAGAGATAAACACTACTTCGTAAAAAATCTGAACCGACCGGGAATCAAACCCGAGACCTCTTGATCAGAAGTAAGCGCCTATAACACTTTGTGACCAAGGTCTAAATATTTGTATACAAATGCAAATTCCTTCTATTTATGTATATTGCTTAAAATACAATAGCGTACAATAATGTACCTACGAACTGGAAATTTATCATAAAACAAAATAAAAGGTAGGTAATAAACAAAATGAAATGCGCTAGATTCAAATTATGTATAAAACAAGAGAAAGGCAGTTGGGGGTATCTTCAAGAAGGAGATTAGTCAACTACGCTGCAGCAAATGCTGGAATTCCAGTGATAGCTCTGCCAAGTATCAAGGCGTGTATGTCGTGGGTACCTTCGTACGTGTTCACAGCTTCCAGATTCATTACATGTCTAATGATATGATATTCATCAGCTATTCCATTCCCTCCCAACATATCCCTCGCATTCCGCGCTATCTCCAACGCCTTCCCACAAGAATTCCTTTTGATCAAGGATATCATGTCAGGTGCTGCCATTCCTTTGTCCTTCAATCTACCCACTTGAATGCAAGCCTGAAGACCTATGCTGATTTCCGTTATCATATCCGCCATTTTCTTCTGCATTAGTTGAGTAGCGGCTAATGGACGTTTGAATTGCTTCCTATCTAAAGTATACTGTCTAGCAAGATAAAAGCATGATTCAGCTGCTCCAAGAGCACCCCAAGCAATGCCATAACGAGCGTTGTTCAAACAACCAAACGGTCCTTTTAAACCTTGGACATTTGGTAATAGATTTTCTTCAGGAATAACTACGTCGTCCATAAGAATCATTCCGGTCTCGGATGCTCTCAAAGAGAATTTCCCTTGAATCTTGGGTGTATCCAATCCAGATTTGACCTGAGATCGTTCAACAATAAACCCTCTTATGACTCCATCTTCAGTTTTGCCCCAAACAATCATTACATCAGCAATGGGTGAACTCGTGATCCATGTTTTAGAACCGGACAATCTATAAGTTTTCGATTTTGAATCGTATTTTGCTTTGGTTTCCATTGAACTTGGATCGCTGCCGTGGTTCGGTTCCGTAAGCCCAAAACATCCGATCATTTTTCCTTTTGCCATTGGTGGTAAATATTTTTGTTTTTGTTCCTCGGATCCGTACATATAAATAGCTCCCATTGCCAATGAACTTTGAACACTGAATGCGGACCTATAAGAAGAATCTATTCTTTCAACTTCTCTCGCTAGCAAACCATAAGTAACGTTAGAAACACCAGCACAACCGTATCCTTTTATTGTACAACCCAATACACCAAGTTCTCCCATTTCTGTTAGTATTTCTTTATGGAATATTTCTTTGCGGTTTGCTTCTAAGATTCTAGGAAAAAGTATCTCCTCGCAGTAACTTCTGAATGTGTCCCTCATGGCAATTTCAACTTCTCCAAGTTGTGATTGTAAGTTCAAAGGATCTTCCCAATTGAATACCGGTTTCGTAGCACTCATATTCGATTTCGAAAACAACACGGCACACTGAGAAAATTGTTTTTGTTGAATATTAAAAAATTGAAAATACTTTCGAGGAATATTTGAAAAAATATTCTTAGATATTTGGAAAACGGCCATTTTGAATTATTATTATTATTTCACTTCAGTTGTAAACAAAATGTCACTCAATATGGCACGTATGTACTCACTTAACAACAAACAGTATCACTGTATAACGTTATGTCATTTAATGTTCAAACTTGTTTTGATGACCTTGAATTTAATCAATCAAAACAGATAGCTGAAGTCAACCCAATTAATTGGAGATATGAGTTAATTATTAAAAAAAAAACACAAAATTAATGTACACAGTGAACAAAAACTCGACAGAATAAAATGAAGTATGTTTAAAGTTACACTTACAAAACAAATATTTAACGCGTTTGATAAACAATATGTAAAAAAATCTCACTCCGAAATATTACAAACTATGTTGCTGCTATTTTTGTATATTGTAATGTTAAAGGAATTTTAATATTTCGCGTTAATAATGAATATTTGGTATAATAATATCGTACATGTCACAAATTCGTAACTTTTTGACACATACTAATACGCCGCTAAGTTCATGATTTATATTTTAGCAGGCGCGCCAATATTACAATATCACCAGCTGATGCTCTGCGGAGAAACAACGAACACAAGGACACACACTTTGTATCGCGACGTAACCTACGCTATTATTATGTTGGTAGCTATCGAACGCGTTATTTGGTTACACGAACTTCGTACACCAGCCGATTCACGCACGAATTTAGCCGAACATGTTGTGATACAATAATGACATCTTGTACCGCGTAGGACGCTACCTACCTACCTACCTATGTAGTAATACTACATCCTATGTACTTACTTCATACACGGCCAATTTTCATACGCGGTTGGCGGGAAAGTTGACATTTTAATGAGAAAATAATTTGACGTTCATTATTTTGAGGTTATTTTTTATGAATGTTTTCTTTTTCGTATATTACGTACCTACACCTAAAAATTCATTTCTTTCGGTTAAAAAACCGTCCAGTTTTGAAAGAAGAGTAGGTACCTATCTACAGTTACAACCGAAATACACAAAAGAAATAATATGTAATATGGTTGATTATTTCTCTTTCATAAAAGCAAGGTTGTTGTTGTATTCTAAAATTTAAAAATGAAACTGGATTCAATTTTTTTATATAATAATAATTATTAATAAAAAAATAACTTTTAACAAACAATTTTTCATAAATGTCAAATTTGAATTTAGAACAAAAATTAAAATAAACATATTAGGTAGGTACCTACCTACTCTCATGGGTGATTATCTTAACGAAAAAGTATAAAACATTAGGTTGGTAAGTACCTAAACTTAAAAAAAGGAATAAGTATAATAATATGGTGTCTGAGTACCTACTTATTTGGTTGTAAAAGGGTTTTGGTACCGAATATTTTAATTAGAATAAGCAAGAAAATTTTTGAGGTTAGGGAACGAATTTTTGTTTGTAATTTTTCGATTTTTGCTGGTTTTTATGTCGAGCTCTCTACCTAAAATAGTTCAGTTTCATTGAAACCCGCCAAAATTTGCTGCAATCAATAATAGTTGTTATCGAAATTGTATTGATAGAAAGAGTACGGTAAGGGATTTACATTATCTTATTACCAAGATTAATCCTAATACAGGAAGGGTTGAACACAAGAAATATTAATACATTTCGGTTTATATAATAATATGTAATGTATACAGAAATAATAATATATGAGGGTGAAAGTGAAGGGTTGATAGTATCTCTTAAGGAGCTAAATATTAATTTCAATAACATTCTAGTGTGGAGTTTTCAGGGTGAATAAACCCCACCAACGCTCTATCTTTATATATAAAAACAAAGCCTTATTTTTCGTGGTCATCACATCATGCTTAAACGGTTTTTGTATTTTTATGTAGGTATATAGAGAGTATACCATTTTCATACGTACATACATACTCCCTTTTACACCCCACTCAGGAGCATAGGGAGGCAACAAGGGCTCTCCATTGCGCTTGATCTTGCGCAATGTTTATGACCTCCTCCCACACCATGTCCAAATCCCATTATTTACTTTTGTTTTTTTTTTTTTCATTACATTTTTAACTTCCTATTTTGCTATAATATGTTAATATTAGATAAGTTTAGCACATCGTAGAAAGATGTTTGATTTGTGTTTTCTTCACAAACTTATAAATGGCGTAATCGATTCCACCGAATTGGTGTAACTGATCTGTTTCGAAATTCCGACCAGGAACACCGGACAGTATGTTGTTTTCCGTGAATAAAACACTAGTAATAATTACACATACCACTCTCCGATCAATAGAATCCAAAGACTGGGAAACCTGATGGATTACCATACTGTTGTTTTTGCCGACAGTTTGTATTTGACGTCCATGTTGTCTTTCTGCCATTGACTGGCTCAGAGATGTTCATTTTAACTCGATATTTCTTCTGTGACTATAGATTCTTATGAATGTTTGTATTATTTTATATCTTGACTGATTTCAAAATTACAATCTCGTTTATTTTTCCTAAATTTTTATTATATAACTAAAACGTTGTTGTATTTGATATTCTGTTATGTTTTTTATCTTGACTATTTATAGAATTACAATTTCATTTATTTTTCTAAAATTTATATTAAAACAAAACTACCTATTAAATTATGTATTTTTTTCTTCTAATTTTGTACGATATTATGTATTATAATATGTAAAAGGCCTAGGCAGTGGATCTTATAAATAAATAATAAATGTGCTATCTGTTAATTTTTATTATTCACTAACTAGCCTTCCCGACTGACGTTGTCCTGTAGTCTCACACGGTACACTCACACTCATTAATAAAATAGGAAAATGGCAAATGACATTTTGACAAAATAAATATTATTAATTCTTAAGAGCTTTTGTCTTACTCACGTAGATTAACTGTCAAGATGCTCGTGTAACTTTAAGATTATCAAAACATATGAATAGATATAATATACCAGGTAATGTCATATTATATAGTTCACAAATATATTATATAGTTCACACATATATTATATAGTTCACAAATAAGTATGTATTGTAAGTACTTAGGGAATATTTAGGGAATACTTAGGGAATGAAGTGGTTGGTGACCCAGCGGTTACAACGCCGGCTTTCGTACTGCGGACGTCGTGGTTCGATCCCAGGTGCCGACCATCTTCCTCTTTCACGACACAAGCTTTCAGTAGCTTACTGTGAAAGAGTCAAGGAGTGTATTTGTGTTCACTTTGAGTGAGCACAGATTCATTTAAAAAAAAAAAAAAAAAATATTTTTGAAGTTACCATCCCCTATCCACTTAATCTCCAAATTCACGCGTCAACTAGATACGCACAGACTATTGTTCCAAGAAAACGCATATTTACACTAAGTAAAACCTCCCTTTGTATTGGAAATCAATCAGAATTACATCGATATTTATAAGAAAATGCGCACAAGTTTCTATGGAACAAACAGTGATAGATTTTTGTCGATTTTTTTTAAGACTAGGGGGGCGTTCAAGTATTACGTAACGCAATTTGGGGGGGAGGGGGGGTCTTGCAAAACGTTACTGTGCGTTACGAGGGCGGGAGGGGGGGGGTTTGAACAACTCGTTACGTAACGGTATTTTTTTTTCTTAAATAAAAAAAATTGGGAAATAAATCTTCCAAGTTGGGCAATCCTTTTCGTTTATGTTTTACGGGGAATCCCTCGATTGTACTGTACGTCATTTTTGTTTTTTTTTCTCCGAAGTTGGGCACCCTTTTCGTTTATGTTTTACGGGAAGTCCCTCGATTGTACTGTACATCATTTTTTTTCTCCGAAGTTAGCAAAGGAACCCTTTTCGACAATGTTTTACGGGAAGTCCCTCGATTGTACCGTAGGTACGTCATTTTTATTTCGTTCTCCGATGTTAAAGCTTTTGGTGGAAACACGTAGAATGCCGAATCCGACCCGCGCCGACCGGCGCAAAGAATGTTTCTATGCAGTTGAATGGGGATACGCACAGCAAAAGCAGAAACCTGCTTTCCGGCATGCCCATTTAAATGCATTGAAACCATAGACAACATTCTTTGCGCCGGTCGGCTTTCTACGTGTTTTCACCCTAAGCGTAAGAATTTTTCGCTCTGCGAAAAAAGGAACCTTTTTCGTTTAAGTCTTACGGGGAGTCCCTCGACTGCATTGTATGTAATTTTTATTTCGCCCTCCCAAGTTAGCAAATCTTTTATTTTTTACGGGGAATCCCTCGACTGTATTATACTTACGTCATTTTTATTTTATTTTCGTTGTCAGCATTCATTAGTGGTCAAAAGGGGGGATTTACATCATCAACTGGACTTGCCAACGCAGCTATGCCAAAATTTGGAAAACAGCAAAAGAAAAAATAAAGATAAATTTATGGAACATATAAATAGTATTTTTTTTTCTCCGAAGTTAGCAAAGGAACCCTTTGAAACCCTTTTATTTTTTTACGAGAGTTCAGTAAAAAAATAGTCTTTGGGTGTTACGTAACATTTAGGGGGGGGAGGGGGGGGTACAGGAAAACGTTACGGCGCGTTACATGGGGGGGAGGGGGGGTCAAAAATCTTCAAAAATTGCGTTACGTAATACTTGAACGCCCCCTAGTGTAAAGGTGAAGGTTCGTGAGAAACAGATCGGAACGAGAAAGTGCCTGAGCCCTTTTGTTTGATACGGATGGATACATACAACATATTATTCTCCAGTAGTAGAAAAATTAAGAAATGCGGGCAATTCGAATAAAAAGTTGTTTACAAAAATAAAGTCTCGCCATATTTGTGAAGTCATGAACTTATGTAGTTCTTACTGCCATCATTTACGCCATCAATAACGTGAAAAACCCATTAACGCATTATATCTACTATATAATTTTGGAACAACTGTAAAAATAGACGGCAAAGTCACACGGTTACATTGTAACCCCCGTCACTAAAGTAATAAGTCATACAAGAACAATCATTTGAAGATTTGTACTAGAAATCTTTTATTTTATTCCAAATTTTCGGATCAAAAATCAAAGAGAAGACAGATATTGTACAACGGTTGTGAGAGAAGATACTAACAGCTGACAATTATTAATATGTTAGGCAGGATCATTATAAAGTTAAATAATTCATCGAATGTAATTTTTGTGTTATTTAATTCATAGTATGAACCGCCAAAAGCAACCATATGCAATAAATTTGGTTGGATGTTATACTGATATGGGTATTTGTATTGAAAACTTTCCGAACTTAGTAGGCTAGTGGCTTGGGCAGCGACTTCTAATCAAGAGATCCCAGGTTCAATTCCTGGTTGAGTCAGAAATTTATATATTGTGTTTTTTTACCTGACATTTTCTCTACTCGAGTTTGGGTATCAGATTGGATGGGACCACTTGACGTTAAAAGAATGCTTCTATCATTAAGTTCCGCTGGCGTAATTACTTTAGGGTCTGTACAGACCCTTACTATAAGACAATGGTTTTATTATAAAGTGTTCATTTTTCCTCTGTTATTTCTGGAGACAAAAAGGACACTTAACCAAAAATTATTGAAGTGGTTGTTAGCCCTTATACTGACGAAGTTCAGAAATCAAAATAATATAATAAGCGAATCTACAGTACAATAAAACCCACTGAATAAATTCGCAATCGTACGGTAGAAATACCGAAGTTTATTAGGAATATTTCTAAGAGTATAATAACGATACCACTTATTTCCTTCTGAGAACTAAGACATTAATCTTTCTTACAGACATTAACATTATGGAGTGGATCCAGAATACGTCCATTTCTATAGTTGGAGGAGGCTAATCGCTGGACGGAATTTATAGCTCGACTTTCAAGTGAGATGGATGCGAAGAAGTTTTCCCTATAAATGTGGAAATCTAATAAAAATAGTTAAGGTAGGTATCTTGTAATGTAATTCTTAGACTTATTGCTTGAATTATTGCTATTTAAGATACTAAAAAGTAGTCTTTTAAAGTTGCAAGTGAGACTTGTAGCTTTAGTTACAAAAATCATTATCGTAAGCTAGTATTGTTTCAAATTAGAATTTTTCATTTTTTTACTGCGATAAAAATGAAATGAAAAAAATCGACGCGATACAATTATTGATAGACTAAGATGACAGTAAGTACCTACATTTTTTTTGTATATATTCTGTACCTATTATGCGCCATCTTCCCATAAAAAATACAGAAAATAAAAGAAATTTAATGTGCAAATTGTACAAACCAATTATTCGATAATTTATAATAATGAAAGTATAGATACCGCCCGCCGCTCTTAAATTAAAAAAGGTTGAGAAAAATCGATATCCGTCGTGTGTCACTTCAATAAAAAATAGGTACCTTTTTGTGTTTTGTTTTTTTTTTCATTTTCATTGTTTTTGTAGTCTTAGACCAACTTCACGTTTCTTATGAAATTGGTTTGGGTCACAATGGTTTCAACGAAATCACAGAGGTAGAATCAATATCTGTATTTTAATTGTCTATAGATTGTTTTAGTGGTCTTAAACCATATTTAACATGATTATCTTTCTAATGCTTTGAGGCAAAGGGGTTAAAAGGTGACGGACATAGAAATATGTCTGTCTTTTCTATATCAATATTATAACAAGGCTTTATTCAATAAACGCAAAAAAAAACTCTGGGAGATAAAGATTGGGACGTAATCATGTCTGATGTGTACCTACATCAGTACCTATCGCATTGCGTAACATTTAAACAATTATTTATCTCGAAAAATAAATGTAGATATTATATTACTAAAATTGCCACTATTTGAAAACGACATCGTTCTAAGTATAATTTATAACTAAAAATAGAAGAACAGTCATATTGAATAATGCTTATAAACCTTGGGTGCGATTGTGACAATAATAGAAGAAAGTGGAGAGAGTTAGCTCGCGTATTTCCACATCGCATGAACCAAACGCATAAATTTTCAAATTTCGAACATTCGAACTTCAAATACAAAATGGCGTCGTAAAACTGTCAAAAACAAAATGTATACGCATTTGAGAATGTATTCAGACAGTTAAGTCTCCTTTAAAAGATAGTAAATCTTATCCGTTTTTATAAAAACTAATGATGTCTAAGTTAGAAGTTATCAAATAGATTGTTAAGGTCCAATATGGACGTTTGTTTTTACGACAACTCCCCAGTTTTACGAGCAGATTTGTATAAGAAAAATCAATCCGACATAAATAAAAAAGAACGCAAAGGGGAGATAATAAGTTCTTAACTCTGCGTAATAAAATGTGTAATCAAGAAACATGTCACTTATTATTTCATTGGTCATAAATAAACAAAAAAAAGCCATAAAATTAAAACAAATGAAGTCGGTTCGATAAAAAGTTTGCTGCCTTTGTTGTCATACCAACGATCTTATTTTCTGTGTAATTTATTGGTTAGTAAAATAAATATTCTGATAGCCGCAATATTATTAATAGATTCCAGTCAATTATTCGCAATTCGAATTTGGAAAAGGATACGTCTGATTTTTGACTGAATAAAAGTAAGGTATTGGTCAAAACAAAATAATAAAAAAAAAGCTCTAGAAAAACAAAAGACTTTTCATATCGAAACCACATCCGACTTGTAGATTGATTCTGTGTTATTATATTATTCTTTATTTTCCCGCAGAGTGGACGACAACAAAGAGTTTAATTTAATATTTTTTTTCTCCGACAATACAACATTATCCCGGCTTGTCATTCACAGGAGGTCTTTAAATTTCCAATGGGTTGAGTCGGTAGCACTAGTGGTGACCCCTGCGAAGCAATAACTGATATTTTATTTTATTGAATATAAATCGCTGTTAAAAATATTTGAGGAATGAAATTGATCTTTTTGTTTTCACAAAATTCAAACCTCTTCGTCATTATTGTGAACCAGAATTCCTTCTCAAAACTTCCAGCAATCACAGTTGGATAATCTAACCATTGGTGAACGTGGAGGATCGACATCAACACCACTGAATTGCAATGATAAAGGACACTTACTAATAGAAATTTCTGGCTGCATTAGCATTAATTTGAATTTCGTACATGTTTCTTTTTTCTTTTTGACAGTTTGTTGTTTTTTAACTGAAGTGTAACGTGAACGTCAGTCAGAGTAAAATATTGAAAACTAGTACATAGCCGTAAATTCTTTGCCCAAACTAGTAAATGCCGTAAATCAAGCCAAATACTCGAAATCCTATTGGATACCACTTAAAGTTAAGTAAAAGAGTACTGCGTGATATTTTTATTAGATAGGTATGTACTATAAACGATATTAATACACCTATAACAAAACCTGCATTTTGTTCACATTAATTCGAAAAAAAACTCTATCCAAGAGAGATTATTATGGCCTGTACCACTAGTATAAGTTATCGATGATCGAATATCGAAACGATCATTGAAAGCGTTTCGAAAAATTGCCATACAAAAAATGATCGAACGATTCGATCGTTTGACTATTTGCACGCTAATACGCGCTTATTAGCGTGCAATTGGCTTTCGATTAAACTCGTACTAGCCCAACGTTCGTACGTACTATGGAAATTTTGTTCGTTGCATGCGTTACGTCACCGCTTGCAACAAACAAAATTTCTATAGGACGTACGTGGTTCGCGTGCGCGCAACGTTCATATGTTACCGCTCGCGGCATACATAGGTTTATTACCAAACTGTACCCCTATTCCGAATCTCCGTGACATTTACGCTGGCGTAAATTAACAAAATTTTGTATGGGCTGCGGAGCTTTCCGAAGCATTCTGTAGTGGCGCTATACACATTTCCATACAAAACTTTGTTAATTTACGCCAGCGTAAATGTCACGGAGATTCGGAATTGGGGCTCTGTTTGCATATATTATGGCTCACTAAGAACAATAATGATTTAACGTTACTGAATAATTGAAAGATTTAGACTTTTATTTTGTTGTAAAAGTAATTCAATTATTTTTTCAGAACATTTTAAATATTTTAATTGATACTGTCAGCGATTTTTCATCAGAAAGAAATATCCACATCTATATAAACAGTGTACGAGTGAAATTGAAAAAAAAAATAAACAACTTTCTTTAAAAAAAAAGGGACACCGAAATAGAGTTCGATTTTCTCACCACTTCTCACATATCTATTACAAACACAAAGAAAAATGACAAAGGACAAGAGATTATTTTAACCTTCCAAGGACCCTTCAGACTCTTATATCATTATTCGACGGGTCTTGTACCTATATATAGATACCTACCTACAATGAAAATCTAAAAAACGGGAACATTGATAAATAAACGTTTTCATAGTTATTAATTTTCTAACCACTTCATTTATTTATTTATTATTCATATTATAAAAGTTTCTATTTGAAAAAATAAGTAGGTATTATTGTCGTTTTTTTTTTCACTTTTAAAGGGTAGGCAGTGACAAAATAATTCATGTTTTCTATCAAGATCCAATCCAAACTCCCTTAAGGCCCCACTTAGGGGCATAGGGAGGCAACAAGAGCTCTCCAATGCGCTCGATTTTGCGCAAAGTTTATGACCTCCTCCCACACCATGTCCAGATTCCTAAGCTCTGCTTCGAAGGAGCGGAAGACAGTATGAGAGGGTCTTACTCGTCTTCGGGAGCCTGATGGGAGGAAGAACAGCGCTCTCCTCGGCCAACTGTCATTCGGCATCCTTAACTTTCTTTCTAGCCTTTCTATCAAGATATAGGTTCATATACAAGGTGACTGGTAATTGGATACATTCCTTGAAAGGGTTTATACTAGAGCAATTTTGCAACAATTTTGTTACAATTAACCAGGGGTCTAATGCCAGTTGTTTTCGAGTTATTTTCAACATTCCACCTTTTGACCCAAAATTTAAAATTGTGAACAAAGTACTCCATTTAGGAAACTAAAAATACACTACACAGTAGGTAGGTATATCGAAAAAATTGTGATATCAACTACTGTAAAAATGACAAATTTACCGCAGCTTTCAGCGTGGAGGAGTGCAATAGGATCCTTTGATATTAATGGTCGATAGAACTGACTTTCGCCAAGCAAACAATTAAATGACACTTTTCTAGGCTTGATGTCCGACAGTTTTTGCTGCTGGTACCTACTTACTTACTCAACACGCTAGTACCTTATAATTTTTTATAAAGTATCTGTACTCACTCAAAATGAACACAAAAACAAACTTTTTCACAGTAAGCTATTTCTTTTTTTTACAAAAATGTATCTGTGCTCACTCAAAGTGAACACAAATACACTCCTTGACTCTTTCACATCACAGTAAGCTACCGAAAGCTTGTGTCGTGAAAGAGGAAGATGGTCGGCACCTGGGATCGAACCACGACGTCCGCAGTACGAAAGCCGACGTTGTAACCGCTGGGTCACCAACCACTTCATTTAAAGGTTATGTCGTGAAAGAGGAAGATGTTCGGCAAAACGCACGTCACCGACTTTCGTACAAACCATTACGAAAGTCGGTTTTGTATCCGTCAGGCAAAACAGTACGAAAGTCGGTGTTCTAACCGTCAGGCAAAACAGTACGAAAGTCGGTGTTGTAACCGTCAGGCCATCAACCACTTCTGACTCATTCACTTTCAAACGATTTAAGTTAGTCATTTATTTTCACAGTCTTCTTTAGTATATTTTCCTTCCAATAAGTTATAAAAAGACTCTACTGTGTTTTTGAGTAAGTAGAATCTAAAAATAACAGACAAGTAGGTAAAAAAGTTCTCCCATTTCTACATTGATAGTTTTTGGGTCAGTTTTTGACACACGTTTTGCAAAACAAAACATCAAAAAAGTTACATAGGGGAAGGTTTACCTTATTTTTACATCAATAATCTTTTTTCATATTATGTACCTAGGATTATATACGTATACTTTTTTTCTATTTTTGTTGTTGATACCCTTAAAGCTACCTATTTACCAACATTTTATAAACTAACGTCACACAGGGCATTAAATGCATAGAAAATTTCTAAAATCGTTACAATTTTCAAATTAAAAATATTAATGTTAAAAAAAAATCAAATACAGAATTATGTAGGTATTTAATATTTGAAAAAATATTTTAGTTAAACGATCGTATATACTTATGAACACCTAATCGAATTCTTGTTGTCATCATATTATTTTGCCTTTTTCTTTTCTTTTCTTTTCTTTCTGTGCCATGCTTGGCTTGTAAATCTTAAATTAAAGATGAGTATATTGAGCGTCACTGAAGTAATGCAATCTTACAAAAAAGTGGGGTATGTGGGATTTTAGTATTAAAGGTATATTCTTATAAAAGAATGTCGGGTTAGTGCGAACACTTATAACTCGAGATCGGCTGAACAGATTCTTCCGATTTTTTGATTTATTGGATTCTTCTCTGCTCTGGATAACAGAATAACCATTATATACAAAAGTTGAAATGATAATATAAAATATGATGTAAAAGTTAGTATAGAATAAATTTCCTGCGACGCCATCGCCATCTATGAAAAATTCTAAAACAACAAAATTATTGTTTGTCCATTGACATTAGAAATGTTGGTACGCAGATTTTCATGGATTTTTTTTCAAGATTTCAGAATAATCTATACAGATATAATATTTTAAACGTATAATTATTGTATAAAAATATTAGTTATTCAATTGTTTGGACCCATTCATAGATAGTTTGTCAGGAAAGCTAGTTTTCAATAAAATGTTGGCACTGTAACAAGAAAATTAATTGCTAGACTGAAAAAAAAGCAACGATATTTCAGAGTAAGGTGTCCCGACGATGAAGTATTAAGATGTATTTCGTTCGAAACCAAAACACAATAAGACAAAAGCTTGAGATTGGAAAAAAGGGTACAGATAAGGAAAGGGTATATTACTTGGTTGTTTGTCCATTCCCAACCCTTCCAGAGAGCGCAGTCAAACGGAAATTTTCCTGATATTCTTGGAATCGAAGATGGATACTTTGTATTGCGACTCATTTGAACGTAAACTACTGTATAATACATGTCACAAAGGGGGGAAAGATAGCCTATGATATAAAGGGAGTTTTTTTTTTCAGTAACAATACAAAAAGAGACGTGTTATGGATTTAAATCACCCTCAAACGTCTGTTTACAAAGAATACGTCATTCGTTCGAAAAGCAATTCAAACAAATTTACTGAAAATGATTTTAGGTAATTGAGTAGCTTTTCAAAAAAAAAGAGAAATAATTTTATTTAAAAAAGTGCCCTATATTTTTAATTGATTTGGACAAATGTTTAGGATTTCTAATGATGGCTTTTAAATAATAAAGAAAGGAAAACTCTGATTTAGATCTTTTGAAGACAACATCTTCCCTTGAAAATTCTAGCGGTTCAGTCGCTGCCTTCTGTACCGAGATCGTGGGATCAATCCCGGTGCCAACCGTTTCGTATTTTACAGCATAAGATTGATTTTAATGAAAGTAATCAACGTATAGTATGAAGTTGTGCATACATGCATTTTACTTACAAAAAATTGGTGCCTGTTTTGAAATTTGTATACGGTTTTTATGAAAAGGTTTCTTGTCTGTCACCTGAAATAATAAAAATGGCTGTAAACAGCTGTGTTCTAATTAAGGGTTTAGAAAATCAAGAAGTTAACTTTTAGAAACAAAGAAATCATTTTTAAAGCATCAATAGCAATTAACTCGTCTAGTACGTATATTAAGATCAGTTAATTTAGTCGATTTAAAGTTATTTTAAGAGGCCTTTAAGTTGCGTCTTAAATAATAAAGGGGTATCAACACTCACAAAAGCGATTAGATTGGTTGTTAAATTAAAGATGATGATAATAATTATTATATACATAATAAGCCGAATGAAACCTAAATTTATTTATTTATTTAAACATAAACGGCGTAAACGCCTTTTGAACTCTAAACACATTATAATGGACAGAAGTACAACAAATAATAAGATTCACAAAATATACATAAGCTCAGTGTTCTTAAACTAGGTAACAGTAAATATTTTGTTAATAATAATTATAAAGTAAAAATTCCACACAGGATAGAATTTCTATGGTAATATCTCAAACACATTCAGTTCAATTTATTCAAAGTAATCTCAAAACGATAAAACGTCAAAAATGATTAAAAATACCAAGAAAATTGGATAAAAAATAACCAAGTACGATAATTTAAAGTCAAAACAAATAAAAAGAAATAACGAAAAAGCAATAGTTAAATCATTAAATCAAATTAAAGAATCATAATAAATAATAATAGAAATACAGCAACCGTAACAATGCTCTCAAGTATTTTCAGAAAGGATGACAATCCAAAAACATACACTCATAGAAAAATAAAAAAAACACACACACAAGGTAAAATAATAATAGCTGCAACAAATAAGCAATGGGAAGCGGTATTTCGCGGAAGAGAAATAAATGAACATCTAGTCATATCTTAGTTCCCAACAAGCTCAGATAACGTAAAGAAAAAGTGAAGGCACATCACAGGCAGACGCAAAATATACTTAGTTATATCGCTGTTAAATATAAGAATTTTAGAAATTTAATTTCGATTGGGGTTGGATGACTAAATAATGAAGACGGGAAATTGCGCAATTGTTTAGAGAATCTAGTTAAGATCATAATATCAAAATGATCTCATTTTCAAAGCCAATGTGTTTAAAAATATCAATTTGTAACATAAAAAGGAACGAAGATGTTTAAAAAGTAGAGTAAGACGGACTAGTAGTTAACAATTTGGGAATGTCGACTATTCGGCATTGATTTTCATATACATTAACTTGAAGATAAGAAGACTTTGCAGCCAACACACCACAAATTATTTAATAAAATTTTTATGAAAAAACGCCAAGAATGTGTATACGTTTGAGCCTAATAGTAAAAGGTCTTAAAACCCCTAACAGGCTCCTAAACAGGTCACTGTAGACTCAGGGAAAACTCAGGAAGCTGGGACTCGAAGATGATGGAAACTGTAGATTTTGTGAAGAAGAAAAACGCCTCTCCACCTCTTTACAGACTGCAATACAGAGGTTTATGCGAGAGCAAGAAGTTTTGGTAAACACAAGAGGTGGAGGACTTCACTGCCTTGGATCTCTTTCTAAAACTGGACCTCTTAAACGTTAAAGATTAGTTGGGAAGCTCTGGGAACCACCATTAGCAAGCAAGGGAAGCTCAATAGACCAGGTCGGAGCGCAAAACACCCCCGAAAAAAAAAAAAAAGACAAACAACAGAGATAACTAATGTCACAATATAGGCTGGCTCGGTTGGAGTTGAAGGGATGAAGACTAAAGGTGAAGGATAGGAACAAGGGATATGGAAGGAGCAAGAAGAAAGAAGACGACAAAAGAAATTATTGCTCTGAACATCAGGTTTATTCTTACGTTTTGCCGCTGATGATCATCTCAAGTGTGGTTTGAAATCGTAAGAATCTCACAGGACATCGAAAACATGTGTCTTCCAGAAGATCTCCAGAGTAAACCAATCCGTTAACACAATGTTTCAGTGACAGTTATAATTATGATATGGCATTACTAGTATAATATTAAAACGATATGATAGGTTCAAGTAATAATATTTTGTTTTTTTTTAAATTTTGTAATTTAAACAGATACTAGTGGAAGGAAGTCACTATGGTTTACTCCCCGTTTCAACACGCGAACATTCAATTTTCTTCAGATATTTGATATATTACCACGAGTCAGTGTTGATACATGGCCCACTATGCACGCACATTCAGTATCAAGACGGTCTATCGTATCGGAATTTTCCGGCAATCTCTTCCCCCTCAAAAGTCACGAATATTGAAAACCGAAATAGAACTGAATTTTAATTTATGTCTTTAATTAAATTCTGTGCAAGATTATATCCAAATCAAACCGCGTTGGGTTAAAAAACAAAGTATCTAAAATCGGATATCGAATCGTGAAACGAAACTATTTTTATTTACAAACCAGCATCAAAAGCAGTCAGAAGGCATAAAAAAGGGCCGATAAATTGTTTCATTGTTCTCTTAATCAGTTATTTCGTCCCTTAATGAGCTCCAATTTTAATTACTAAACAAGTTGATAACTGCAAACAATTTGACATTTCTTGTAAGAACGGTTGTATGAAGGAACCTCTGATCAAGAATTACTTGCATATTTTTCTATATTATAGGATCTGTATTTTTTCTAACTACATAAATAATTATATTTCCTGAGGATACCAGTAGTTGTCATAGCAACTAATATCGACTAACAGACGTATGTATGAAAATGTAATAATACGTACTCAGTCGATTTGGTGTTGTCATATCAAAAAAAAAATGATTTGTGGGTGAACTTTACAACTTATGATATGAGATGCGAAATTGAGCTCAGTGTATCAAGACTCTGCTATGAAACAGCACGCCTTAGTTTTCAGTCTTCTAATTTTTCTTTTTTTTATATAAGTCTATTGATGGCTACAGGATTATTACGTTATGCACTAGTTTGAATATGTGGAAAGAATCTGTGGTAAATAATTGAAAACAATGAAAATATTAGAAAGAGTAAGAGAAAAGTTTTGTTACAAAGATGAAAGTTTGTAAGTTGAGATGGTTAGGGTATGTTGAAAGAATAAACAAGATGAATAATAAATATCATTTATAAGGATGAAAGAAAAGGTATGAGAAGGCGTGGTTTTCTGAGAATGAATTGGATTAAACACACGAATTCCGTTCACAAGGAAGACCAATAAGGGCTACTCCCGATTTCAATGTCGAACGGCTCAACATTTAATACTGAAACTACTTATTTAAATAATTATTAGATATTTATAACATTTTTTTGTTGTAATGCACCATATTTTGCAAATACTAGATTCAAAACAGACTGACGTGAAACTATTTTTATGCTTGGAAACTAAAATCAAAACGTCATAATACCCCCTATTCGGATTTTAGAACGTTCCAAATGATTTAGAATTAAGTACACTCGAACTAAAATTCGTACCTATTCGGAATTATGCCGTGTTCTAAAAACCAATATTAGTTCACCATAAATATTTTTTTGAATTATAATTGTCTATGGATCGAGCATGCGCCTTATTGGTTGATGCTGACAAGCGGACAGCCAATCGGAGGAAACAAATTCAAACGAGCTCCATGTTCCAAGTAACATGGTCGCCGGAAACTGCCGAACCAACCCGAAGTGTAACGAAGACGACTGTATGATTGCATTGGTGTTCAATGATAATTTTTGATGCTATTATTTGTATTACTTATAATAAATTCGGGGGAAATGCTTAGTATTTTTAATAAAAATAAACTTGTTTTATAATTATTTGGTTAAAAAAAACGTTTATCATAAAAATATCATCAGATATCTTTATAGACGCATACAATTAGGTGTGAACTAAGATTAGGAACGTTTTGACAGATAAATGAACTAAAGTTGACTTAAATACGAATTCCGAATACCAAAATGAATTAATTTCAAACTAAAGTCTAATTAGGAACAAATAGGAACGTTCTAAAATTTCTCGAATACCAATCCGGCTAACTAAAATAGGAACGTTCTTTTTTTAGTTTAGTGCGCACTTAATTTGAATTGGAATAGGGGGTAATGACATCGTTATTAAGATTGGAAATTGGATCGAAACTGCGATTTAACTGCAAGGTAAGCCAAAGAAATAGAAGAGGTTGTTTGAGAAACAGCATATCGGTAGATAAAGCGAAAGAAGTGTGCTTGGATACAAAAGAATGGAGGTCCGTTCTCTTTGCCTATCGCCCAAAGGATACGCTATCAAGAGGTTTTCTTCTTCAATTGGCACTTTAATGTCTGTTTTTTTTTTAATCTTACAACAATTTCTAAAAATGATTAGAGAATCAAAATTTACAAATTCGAAGCATAGTTTTGTAAAGAACAAATAATTTAAACCATTAAGTCCATTGTTTACACCTTAATCCGGCCATCCCTCTAACAATTAAAATAACGAAACACTATTACAATGAATAATTAGCGTATCATATTTTTCGTTCATTTATACACTCAATTAGTTCCAAGTTCTTGCCCAGAGATTTCCCTACACAACTTTATAACTCCTAAACCCTCTGCAATCAGGAGGTTTTGTAATAATTATTAAAATCATTCTTACAACAGTCAATTTGTCGGTAATTAATGAAGGCTACAAGCAAATGGAAGTTTCGCGTGTCGGTTTAAATTCTTGGGTTTATTTATGACTATTGACTTTCTTTTGTTGAAAATATTTGTTTCTTTATGACGAACAGATTTGAATCAATACCGTATTATTTAACTTTATATCCAACCGTTAATATTTTGCCTATGTTCGAATTTTAAATTTCGAATCTTTTAAATTCAATCTTTCTACTGTTATTTGTTTCTTGGTCAAATTAGGGCATTTATTTAAACTCCATTCCAATTCTTTTTTTTTTTTTATTTGCAGCATTTTAAATTTGACTTAATTGATATATTAATGACGTGTTACACATCTGCGCCGCGAGCGGTGACGTAACGCATGCAACGAACCAAATTTTCATAGTACGTACGACCATTGCGCGCATGCGAACCACGTACGCACTTGGATATTTGGTCGTTGCATGCGTTACGTTACTGCTCGCGGCACAGATGTGCTGTGGGGGCGTCCATTAATCACGTGATGGTTTTTTTGCAACTTTTTAGACCCCCCCCCCCTCCCCCTGGTGATATTTCAGGATAACCCCCCCCCCCCTAAAATCACGTGTACTTTTTTAGTACAAAGAATTACGAAACTTATGATTTTAATTTTCGTCAATTTTTTAAATTTCTGAAAAAGCAACTGTTTTTCTTCAAATTCATCAGAAAAATAAATGCACGTGATTTTCTCACTAGACCCCCCCTACCCCTACGTGATCTTTTCCAGACACCCTCCCTCCCCATTTTGGGCTCACGTGATTAATGGACGCCCCCTGTACTGTACATGCCATTAGACAGGAAAAAGCCAAGCTACGATCGACTTGCTTAACATTAAGTTGTCAAAAATTCGTAAAACTTTGATTATTCATTTCATTTGTAACTAAGCTTTTTATAGCGATAATAATTCTTTTTAAAAAAAAAACATACCACACCCCTCAGATTTGCAAAAAAACAAACTTCATTATTTTTTTCTCGAATTTCAATAATTTATTTGATATTACCTTCATAATCTTTCCGAAAAATTTCCGAATTATTATAAAATCTCTCTTTACCTTTTTCGCCAAAAAATTTCGCCATAAATATTTTTGACATCTTTTGGGAAAAACTTATTATAAGAATATCCCTCGATACGACATTTTTTCGACCCGTGTTTACACACACGTGATTATGATGTCTTCAAATAGCAGTCACTGCTATTTTTTATGACGCTCGTTTTTAAATCAATCTTGTTATATTATTTTATTATTCCTTAAACGTTATTTACTTGAATAACGTATTTAGTGTGTAATAAAAATAAAACAAATATAAAGAAAAAATTATGTGGAGGAGATGGACTTGGCTGGGACATGTGTTAAGGATGCCGAATGACAGTTGGCCGAGGAGAGCGCTGTTCTTCCTCCCATCAGGGTCCCGGAGACGAGGAAGACCCGCTCATACTGTGTTCCGCTCCTTCGAGGCAGAGCTGAGGAATCTGGACATGGTGTGGGAGGAGGTCATTAACGTTGCGCAAGATCGAGCGCAATGGAGAGCTCTTGTTGCCTCCCTATGCCCCTAAGTGGGGTCTAAAGGGAGTTTGGATTGGATTGGATTGGAAAGAAAAAAAATATTTTTAGCACTCATGTCACTCTCAAGTGGTCAGTTTACATAAACAACTACATAAGAAGAAAAACAACTAAATGAATAAAAAAAAACTGCATTTTTTAACCATACCTAAATACTAAAAATATATATAAAAATACCTTAATAGGTATGTACTTGTGCAAAAAACGTGGAATTCTTTGTTTTTATGAATATTTTAAGATTATTTTGTAGTATTATTGAAGTTTTGCCTACTTCTTGAGTGTGCAATCATAAGAAAGCTAATGATTCTTAATTACCACATCCATAGCTAACAAACTTTTTAATTAAAACACTTATATGAACAAATTGAGTTAAAAAATGGATAGAGACATCTACGAATAAATTTATGAAAGATTTTAATGAATGAATAAAAATTCAAGGAATATGATTCGCTGCTATTTATCTTATACCACCTGTTAAAATAATAATAATATTCGATAAAGGCATAATGTAGGTAACTCAAAATATTATATTGTGATGTTTTTACTCTAGTATAAACTACGCATATACTTACGCACGTTTGGGGACTATGTTGGAAGTATGTAAAATATCTATATGAGTTTTGAAGCTGAAAAACATTCCTTTATACACCCAACTCATAAATTCCCTGAAGAAAATTATCTTCATACGTAATATTATTACCCCCGAGCGAAGTACTTCATCATATTTTTGTACCGGGGACATTGTGATCGGGATGAAATCTTTCATCTTTTCTACGCACAGTTCTTTCACGTTTCAACGACTCATCAACACTAATTTGAAACAGATTCTCAATAATATGGCATAATAATAATATATACTTCCATTATTTTCAAGATTTGATTATTGGTTCGAAAACCAATAAAATACTAAGAATTATTTTTTATTTATACGTTTGGATTAGACAATTAATTTCAGTTTGAATCATAAAAAAATCTTCTTGATTCAGGGATAAAAAATTTCCTATCTTTTTTTCAGATCTACGATCTGCCCCCGCAGATAAATTCAAATTAGCGTTCGACTACAAACGAAGATTTCGCCAATGTATAGTGAGAAAAAATTAACTGTCCACTCGAACATATAAACAACTATTTAAACCAAACAATGACACTTATATAAAAATATAAAAAGTTGACGGCTAATTTTCTTCCTACTCTACATTGTCGAAGAATTCGTTTGTAGTCGATCGCCACTTTGAATTTGTCTAGGCCTACTGTTTAATGTTCTTAATGGGCTCCTGTGATGGGGAAGTACATCTCTCTCTTTTCTTTTCTCATCTTTTTGGGAGATGTCTTGGTGGTCGGCATCCTTCTGGGACCCCTCGCATCACGACCTTGACAATTCTGTAGCTATACATTCTTTCGGCATGGTCCCAAGAATTAAAACAAGTGATGGAGTGAAGGATGTCACATATTGAACACAACGTTACAAAAATATTCATGGATTTTTACGCCATTTCCAGGATTAGAAGATCTTTTATAAATAAAATTTATTTCGGTTATTTAATAACCTACTTGTTTGATGCAATCATAAAATCATTGACCGGTTGATTTATAAATAGTTTTTTTTTTTTTTTTTCATATTTAAACCACTGCGGGACTCCGACCGTTTTCTTCTGGTGTTATAAAGGCTGGCTTAATGTGCTCACGTTATCGTAACAACGTTCACTATACAGAAGTCGACAAATTTGTCGAATCCCCGAAATTTACATAATATTTTAGTCCGTTTATTTATATTTTTGTAAGAGCATCAATCATAGAAAACATACATTAAGGTCAGATATTAATATGCCCAGAGCCGTACAAAATGCTGGAGAAGGTTCTTAAATACAATTTGCTGCATTAACTTTAATATATTTAGAGCGATTTAAAAAACTCTATTTTTTTAGGTTCTTCATACAAATTTCTCCAAAAGACAGTAAGCCATATTTTGGAAACAAAATTACTCATGTAAACGTTGAATGGAATCTTGGTATTACAGTATGAAAATGTAATAAAATAATTGTAGATTGATTTGTTATACATATAAATGTTATTCAAATCTTATTATTCTCAATAAATAAAGATTTCATGAAAAAAATTGCAAAATGATTCCTCCATTTTGAAGTTTGACAGCGGCTTTTATACTCATAGCACAAATCACCCTCTATGGGTGGAATGCCTAATTAATTATCACACATGGGTGTAGGGAATGTAGCTAAGATTCAAACCATATAGCTCTCTCTATGAAAACTTGCAAATTATGTCGGTAGGTTCGTATAATATTATGAAGTCGGTAAAACAAAAATTGTAAAAGTGTCATTCTTCTTTTTCTGTGCTTATGTCAGTTAAGCAATGGGAAGCTAGACTAGAACCTGTTTAATTACCTACCGATCAAGCCTGACAATCGGAATCAAAAACGTAAAGCATGACGGGTATAAGCTAGTTAATAATAATAAGAGCCTTTTACATAATAATATGTTCAACATTTCGAAAAATCCCATGTCACCTGCAGGATTTGAACCCGCATCCATAACCGCCCAAGAAGAGAGGCAAATATTGAATCAAGCAACTTAGCGCTTTAGAAACGGAGTTTTTGTTTTTATCTTCTCTATTATAAAAATGGAGAGTTATTTTCCGTTGTCATCGCATCAAGCCTAAACGGCTAGACCGATTTCTTTTTTTGTCGTCTTTTATCAGGAGAATGTTTTTATGAAATAAAAAATAACAACTAATGACTATAACAATTCATTACTAATGTTCGATTTTTAAATGGAACAAACCACTACGGGCTTACGACCGTCTTCTACTATTATTTCGAAGGCTGGCTTAGTGTGATCACTTTACGTTAACAACGTTCGCCATTAGGTGATAATGTTTGTCTCCGAAACTTTTATGAAAGAAAATAATAAATTACGTGGAAAATTAAAAAACTCTAAGAAGGTAACCTTTTTAGTACTTTTAACAATATAGATTTTATTCCAAATTATAAAAAAATTAAAGTTTGACAGGAACTGTCAGTTGTTTGATAGTTGGTACGGTTGACAGAATTTCAATGGAAAATATTATGGTTTGAAACAGATACATCGATCTAAATTACATTTGTAAAAAGGTAAAAAGTCTTAAACAATTTCGAATTCAATATTCATACCTACTTAGGAACACAGGACAAGGTCTGTCGGGAAAGCTGGTAATTTATAAATAAAATAGGGGTGGCTGATATCTATCCCTTCATGGTGCCGCATTCTCAAATTAAAGAAACCGTAATCGTACAAAACACGTACTTAGGTACTCAAAAAATACTTTACTTCTAAGAAGAACATTCTTAGTACATAAAATACATTTTTAAAGAGCAATTTTTTAGCACAACGTAGTAAAAATACTGAAAATAACAGCGTGTGTAGAAATTTTATGTCAATAAAAATTTTAACGATGTTTGTCTATGCGAGTATAAGTGTTTGAAATTATAAAAGAAAAGTATAAACCTACCTACACATTCGCCGACGCTATCTCGTGTTCTTAAAGTTGACATATTATTTTTAAGGGAGTTGTCTCCCTTGAAAGTTTATTTATTTTCATCCCCCATGAAAAAATATAATTAGGTATATTTCTTTTGGATTCACGGCGGAATTGAATGAGCATGAGCAAACTCGAAACCAATTAAAAACTGAATGTATGATTTATTTTTTTTTAAATACGAAGTTGTTAGTTAATGTTATAATATTATATCATATTATTCACAAGGCCCGAATCATCAATCAGTGGATGAACAAATTTATTTAGAAAATCGTTGCTTTGAGATATTTACGCATCAATATGAAGATATCGCTTATTTTTAGGATACACGATGCCATATTTAAAAGGAGGTAAAGATGATACATTAACATAAATGGATACATATATTCATATCCTGGCGCCAAATACATGACAGCAGTCGCAGTCTTTTTTTTTATATTACATTTGGGATTATTTATTTTAGAATGCCTAGGAATAAACCCAGAAAATCTACCTTGCTGATCAATCAGTGTACGAAGTCGCACTCTATATCACCTTGATAATAAAATAAGCGTAAGAGAAGCGGCAAAGAATGTGCAATGTGCATTATGTCACGTCAGTTTGGGTAGATATGACTGTGCTCGTTTAAAGTCCCTCTGATCGAAAAGCTTCTGAATCATGCTCAATGCCCGTACTCATTTATAGTCCATCTGAAAACAAGCTCATTCTTCGGCCATCTCAAAGCAAATCGATACTTCCAATAAATACGTTAGACGAAACGGGACCAAGTGGACTATAATAATTTTCGCCTGTGCTGGTTCTTTCCCAAAAGCAAGCCCTAAACTTCAAGCAAATAGTGTAAGGAAATAGAAAAAATCCGCGATCACACCTCTGAAAAACTGACTATTGAGGAAGAAAGTTTGAAAAGCAAAGCTAAAAGACAAGTGTTGGAGTTTAAAAACACAGAAAAAGATAAAAATTAAACAAATATATTAATTATAAAATAAACAAGCCCCAAGATGATTCTACTGACGATATTGAAGATAAATGGTTATGCATAGTGTGCATGGAGTCATTCACATCACGTTGATCAGGAAAGCAATAGGTTCAATGTCATGATTGTTAACATTGGGTCCATGAGCAATGTACCCCAGTATTATGATAATGGTTTTCATAGATTTTTAAGTGTTTTTTATAATCAAAATGGTTTCAAATCCTGGTATTCTATCCATTTGTACAATCGTTACTTTCGACCCCACTAGGTGTTACAACCGACCCTGCTAGCGGGGTCGGAAGTAACAGTTGAGGCATCTTTGTAAATCCTCCAAATTTGGTTGTTCTCTTGTTCTCAATAATTTCCAACTTTTATCTCTATATTTCATTTATAATTATTATTGAATATCTACTTGTTCTATACATGTTGAACATGTCGAGAATTGGGAGTTTCGAAGACATAAATATTACAACCTAATGGCGATCGTTGTTAACGTAGAGTGATCACACTAAGCCAGCCTTTGGAATAACAGTAGAAGATGGTCGTAAGCCAGTAGTGGTTTGTTCCATTAATTTTTTTTTATTTTAAATCGAGCATCAATAATGAATTGTTTGTCATAAGTTGTCACATATTCGTTAAAAGTAGGTTCCCATCGTTGGCGTTGGTTAAAGATTTATCTCTAAGATGGATGTCAAAATATCGTTCACTGATGTGTAGGAACACCAGTGTTCAATCTAAATTAAACACGAGTAAATTCTGACAGGAGAGGCAGTGGCGAGAACAATAATTATATTATAGAATGATTATAAAAGAATTTAGAGGCTAGGGTAAAATTATCTACCAATAAATTATGGAAAATACCGACATAAATTAATAAAAAAGAATATAACAGTATACATACACTAACACATGGTTACAATATTCTAATATCTCAGACGCCATAGGAAAATAAATCTGTATTCGCACGAGACGTCATATATTTTAATATATCTAATAATATTTCCCTAAAGATATCGCAGACAAACACCTATTTTCGCCGAGGCATGTTCCCTTCGTCCATATCTATATCATCACAGTATGACCGTACAAAAACTCAACAAAGCATTTTAACAAAATACTATCAAGAACAAAAAAAAATGTTTATGTATCGGGTATAGAATCGGAAACTATACAACAGTTATGCAAACCAGTTTCATTAGAAAGTTAATAAAGGGAAGATGGTTCTAGACCACTAAAAACACAAAAAAATGTTTCAAACTATGTTTGACTTTGAGACTGTCATACAGATCTCATTTGAACAATAATAATGCGAAAATGGTTTTAAACCCTAAAACTTTTAACAAAAAAACACTGAGCTGTCTTTCTCATCAAAAACTTCATCTGTGGCTATTGCGTGGATCATGTCAAAGCAAGAATTGTAGTCGCAAAGCAGGGTTTCCACTTGTACTCTATAGTTTGTTCTGAATTCAGAAATAAAAATCACAATATTTTTTAGCGAAGTTTAGTGAAAATAATGAGAAGAGAATTTTAAATTAGACTCTCGAAGTCCATCTTCTATCACTTTTCATTTATTTTACACTGGTATCTTCTGATATTCATTTTAGGTAACCTACTCACTTATGGACACTGTTATTGAATATAGTGTCCATACGATTTTTGATTAATTAGCTACTAAATTCTCGCTTCTCGATTTAGTGTGAACTAGGGTTAAAACACGATAAGAAATATAAGGGTGGAAAAACATATAATAGATAATAAACAAAAATAGAATACGCATATTTCGTATGAAAAACAATTGGATTGCAATAAAAGTACCTAGATACATACACACCATAATCAAATTTTCAAAAACAATTCTTTTGAGAGTCGATTTTTTTTTATCATGAACCCCTATCAATAATATATCATTTACTTATGGACCCCGAGGGAGACATTTTTACACTATACGTTCCCCATTTATCCATAGATGAAAGTGCCATGGGGTTCTTTCAAAAAGAAATATCATGAAATAAACATACGAATGGTGTACTGTAGTGGCAACTGAATTGAATTTTATAAGTTTTTCAAATTGGAATTGTATATCTTTCATGCATAGCCATATATTTCGTTTGATAGATGTCAATTGAATATTAATATCATTTCTTAAAACAACACCAATTTCCATGCAAAAGCACGTACTTTAAATGTGAAATTTAGCATTCGCCACTATGATTGAGTTGTTAAAAAACTGCCCGAAATAGAAAGTGCTTTCTCTCAAAAGATTTTGAAACATGTCTCTAAAAAAAGAAGGTAGACAAAAAACACTGCCCTTAAGGCAAAAAACAGAAAATAAAACATTTCTAAGTTGTTAAATCATTAGATTCTTAAGACTTGACCTCCGAAACATTTCTTACTGAAAGGATGCTATAAAGATGTCAGCCGGTAAACCTGGCAATACTGTCATTTACACTTGGCCATATCTCACAGCAAAATAAGCAACAAGGGATTTTGAGGGATGAAATAACTCATAAAAAGGCTTTGCAACACGTTCAGGTACATATTGTATTGTAGGTATCACATATCATATTGTTACACCCTAAACAAAGACAATATTTGAAATCCACCCCAAGTATTAATATTATGAACGAAGAAAATAATACGCAAGGAAGTAGATCTGAAAAACAAAATTATTAAATAAATGTTTGTCTTGTTAGTTTTTTAGTTACAGTCCCAAAAAGTTAAGTTCATAAGCCGTTGTTTACATTCGGTTTAAACACAATAGCTGGGCACACACGTAAAGATAAATCTTTACGATAATCGTTCCGAATTATCGGCCGATAATTTCGTACGATTTATCGTTAAGATATATCGGTCGTTTGACACTAACGTGCAAATTTTTCTGAGCGATTTCTCGTATCAAAATTATGAACGATATATCTTTCAAATTCAAACGATTATCGTACGATCGCTATTCTTTCGGAGTTTTATAAAATTTGAACGATAATGATGACGTATGTATCACTTCGATATGACAGTTCGATGTAAACATCATCATAGTTCTCACCGTTTTTACTACTCCTGAACTTTTGACGTTAATTTTATTATGAACTTAGACGTACGTAACAGTGATCTTGGTTACCTGCTTTCCCTTGGGATGATGGGTTACACCATCATAAACGGCTCAGAAGAAGTAAAAGTAGAACAAAGTGGGTGAAAACGTGGTTATTGAAGAAAGATCTGCATCACATGCAGCTTTTGAAAGTGATACAAGAAGATGATCCTGATGATTTTAAGAACTATTTGCGCATGGATGAAAATACTTTTAACTTTTTATTGTCTTTAGTAAAGGGTGCTTTGACCAAAAAGGACACTGTGATGAGAAAAGCTATTCCACCAGAAGAGCGTCAAGTAATACGGTGTTATTGAAAATGGTGACTTGTGCTGTGTAAAATAGTCGTTCCTCAACAGAACTCAAAGGAAAATCCTTTTATCAAAAAGGATGTATTTAATATATTATTATAAGTGCATATTTTTGTGATATAAAATGTTCAAAATATCAAAAAAAAATTGACAATTGATTTTGTTTTATTACTTAGGGCCACATCACACTACGGGTGCAGACCTAGCGCGGTTAAAAAAACCGCGTCTGTTTGAAACGCGTAGGTACATTTTTATTTGAAGAGGAAACCCAGCGGTTCAGTCGGCGGCTTTCTTACTACAACATACGTCGTGGGTTCGAATCCCTGTGCATTTCCACTTTCACAACACAACTCTTTCTTAGTGTGTGAGTTTTGTTTTTGCGCCTTCGCGGAGGACTGGAGAGAGCAATGGGATAACCTGATGCAGCCCGTCAGCGAGGCACCACTCACGTAGTCTCGTTGAGATGCGTGTTTCAAAATTCATTACCACTGTAACTTTTATTGTGGGTGCATTTTTTTTTTGCGGTATGAGCTTAATCTAGTAAAAAACGGTGATGGGTTTATTTTTGGTTTGAGTATATGTTGTAGCTTGTTTCTTTTTATTATTTGGTGGGATTTGGTTATGGTGTAGTTGTTGGGAGGAATCATTAACGGTTGTTAAAATTCAAATTAAACTAAAAATTTCCGCAATTTAATTGAATTATAATTGTCAACTCAATCTGAAGTTTTTCTTTAATTTACACTTAAATGAATTATTTGTTGCAAGGATCTTTTTCTTTGTTTTCTTCTTTGCGCGTCAGATGAAGTCCTTCCGACTTTATTCTGAAACCTTGCACTTTTTGTCTACTTTTTTTTTGGCTTATAAAATCTGGATGAAATGAGAACTTAGGTTCCTGAAACATCCAGGGGTAAGGGAGGGCGCAACTCTTAATGATGATGATAGTGTGTGTGAATGTTTCCAAATGTATTAGCGTTCACTTTTAATTAGCCCAAATTCATTTAAAAACACACATACACCCGTACGTGGCGTATGCAATAGTGCGTATATTTCCTAGAGAAATTTTTATTTTCTCAAAGTTTTTTTTTATCAATTTATTAAGAAAAAAGAAAACAACTTATATTTAAACAGAGTGCTCCCTAATCAAAATTATATATGAAATTTTAGGAATTTCTGCAAACTGAGGTTTTCCACTTTCCATGAAAATTTTGACGAAATCCATGATACCACTGAGAAATCGCCAGCGGTTTTTCCCACAGTGCCGAATTTCAGACGGTTCTTGTTTAAGCCGTGTGTATGAGCCCTTATCTAGCCCGACGAAACTAATTCATATATTTTCTAGAATGACAGATAAGAATTAAACAGAAGTCATAACATTATTATAGAATATTTTTTTAAATAGACAAAAATAAACTATACGTTAATAGGTACCTACTTAAAGTGGGCAAGATCTTCATATCGGTAAAATAAAATACCTACTCTGACTTCATTTTCATGTTCCTGTAAGGGAGTGGATCGGCATCCGAACTATAAAGGAGCTGTTCCGGGCAGCACTGGACAGGGGAAAATTCTCCAAAGTGACATCCAACGTTGGTGGGACCCGACAAGGCTCATAAGAGAAGTACTTTTATAAATCTTGATTTATCAATTAATCAATCAAACTCCCTTTGAACTCCACTCAGGAGCATAGGGAGGCAACAAGAGCTCTCCATTGCGCTCGATCTTGCGCAATGCTTATGACCTCCTCCCACACCATGTCCAACCCTTTCAGCTCTGCTTCGAAGGAGCGGAACACAGTATGAGAGGATCTTCCTCGTTTTCGGGACCCTGATGGGAGGAAGATCAGCACTCTCCTCGGCCAACTGTCATTCGGCATCCTTAACACATGTCCCAGCCAAGTTCATCTCCTCTCCGTAATGGTGGAAGTGATGGGCCTGCGCTGAGTGCGCTGGCGTATAGCGTCGTTTGTGATGCGTTAGTACCATCTTATACCCAAGATTCTCCTGAGGCACTTCGTTGATATTGACAATGTTCTAAACTGACACATTTATCGCTGTACCGTATTCCGAGGAAAACACACCATAACATGAGAGCCAGCAAAATGTCAACTGACATCTTTAATGGTCTATTGAATATGCCTGGCGATCTAAAAATGCATATAGGCCCCAGGTCAAGTGGTTTCCGATGTATGTATATTGTATATACACGGCTCAACTGTGTGGTGTAAAAGATTTAGCTGGAATAAATAACGATAAACCCCAGCTTTTGAAATGAAGTGCCTCAGGAGACTTCTAGGCGTAGGATGGTAACACCGCATCACGAACGACGCTATACGCTGGCGCGCCCAGGGTGAGCCCATTGTGGGGAGGAGATGGACTTGTCTGGGACATGTGTTAAGGATGCCGAATGACAGTTGGCCGAGGAGACCGCAGTTGTTCCTCCCATCAGGGTCCCAAAGAAGAGGGAGACAAGTATACCGTTACATAGGTACGTTAATTTAACGTAAGTTCAGGTGGAGTAAATATAATGAGAACTATGATGATGTTTATATCCAACTGAAAAAATATACGTCATCATTATCGCTCAAATTTTATGAATTTCCGAAAGATCAGCGATCGAACGATAATCTTTTGAATTGGAAAGATAAATCGTTCATCCAGCACACACGTACCAAATTAACTGAACGATTATTTTGTTATGAGAAATCGCTCAGAAAATATCTTAACGATAATCGTTCCAAATTATCGGCCGATAATTTGGAACGATTATCGTTAATATTTGTATTAACTTTTGAATCAATCTTCTCGTGTGTGTTGCACAGCAGATAAATTGTACCAATTTATCGGTGAACGATTTGACCAATTTATCGTTGATCTTTCAGACACCACTAACGTGCCGATTTATCGCTAAGATTTGAGCGATTGAACGATTATCGTTCAAATCTTAAAGAGAAATCGCTACGTGTGTACCCAGCTAATGAAAGGCAAAATTTTAGTTATGTACACGATATAAAAAATTGCAGTAAAATTTAAAATATTCAAAAAGAGAAAAATCGTCGATTTCATTTATTTGCTTACCATTAGATATTAGCCGTATATTATTCAAACTTTAATGAGTTCGGCTTTCGGAATTTTCCTGTGACTCTTTCTTGCAGTTCCTTTATAGCTACGTGGGAGATACTTGTTATTTAAGAACTGTTGATTGATGTTTATATTAGAATTTGCTTTGTTTTACTTCAAAGTTTTATTAGTTTTGATTACTTAATCAATACTCTTTTATAAAGTCATTTTTGTACAATTTTGAAACTGCATAGATTTGTAGGTTAGTATTTTATTCTTATGTATTCTTATTATAGGCCCGAAACCTTCTTTTAATAGGTGAGGTTTGTCTCCTGTGAACTCGACTCCCACCTCGTTGGTGGTCTGCCTGGGAGTCATCTTTCATGAACCTGGCCGTACAATGCAATGTGAGGGAGTCTGAATGAGTCCATTCTCCTTGAAATATAGAATAACAGGCCCAAAAAGACTAAGCCTGTGCTAGGGGAAACAATTATTACAGACTACTATTTCAGGTTAGTCATTAACATAAATAAGAAAAACAAGTGGCCCCAATATTGAACCCTGAGGCACTCCTTATTTAAGTTTCATTTAAACTCGGGGTCTTTTTATAGTTTCTGAATCCACAGATATGAGGGGATAAGGACATCTGTGAGTATAAGATACATTATAAGTATATTTTTCTTTGCCTCCCTATCTTACTTATCTTCAACCTCGCGTTTGCCCGTAACCTTGGTATTCTTTAACCCATCTCCGAGTGTCTTCCCAGCAATGCATCTTAAAGTCTGCATTTCTGAGACTCTCTGTGCATTTTTTGTAATGGTGGTATCCGCTTTGGACTCAATGCCGTACGTCATAATGGATCGCTCACAAGTTTTATAAATTTTCATTTTCTGCTGATTTTCATGTCTGAGTTTTTCTATACATATAGAGTATTTTAAACAACCCGGAATGGCGGATGCCTGACGGTGGCAATTTTTTCTTTCGCAGAGTAAAAAGCTCATTTATTTTTCATGTTGATTCTTCAAAGAAAAATATCATTAAACTAAGTATAAGCATTGAATGAACCTACAGGTTAAATTAAGCCAACAACAAACTTTAATCGAATTCTTTTCTATACCGCCGTTTAAATGTAAAAGATCGCAAAGGTCACTCCTTGGATGGCAACGAGTTAATTTAATTTTTGAACTCACTTTACGACACAAATGATCCACAAACAAAATATTTTATTCTGTGTTTTTTTTTTCCAACGAGGATTTTTTTTCTAATTTGATAAACAAAAGGAAAGAACGCACGGTCCAATTAAGTAAATTAAAAGCGAACAAAAAACAAGCCGTATGAAAAATACAAGTTTAAAAAAAAAGTTTAATAAGTAAATAGAGAGTATCAGACGCAGCTGGAGGGAAACAGGGCGATATCACAACGATTTATGGCAGTCATTTGTTTCGAAGAAGTTTGTTTATGTCTTTGCGAAGAAGAATATGAAGGCTTTTACAGGTTCTAACACGTTATTATTATCTTATAACTAGCATTCCCGACAGACGTTGTCCTGTAGTCCTTACTATGGATATTCATTTCAAAATTGTTATTTATACAACAATTCGTTTAAAATATGTTTGAATGTTTAAGAATTATTTCTGAATGTTCGAACGAAATTCCATAAAAAATCTGCGTACCAATAATGTCAAAGGTTGTCACTGATTTTCTTGCTATAGAACTTTTCGCGTTGGCGTCGCAGGAAATCCGTTCCACACTAACTTTAATATTATATTTTCTGTTAATTATTGTGCATTTTTAACTTTTTAATAGTTATTCTGTTATCCGGAGTGGAGAAGAATCCAATAAATCAAACATTGGAAGAATCTGTTTAGCCGATCTAGAGTTTTAGGTGTTCGCACTAACCCGACTTTCTTTTATAGATATAAATGAACAACAAAAGCATTGTTTACGGTGACATTAAAAATATTATTGGTACGCAGATTATTTATGGAGTTTTTTTCGAGCTTTCAGAAATATTTTTTAACATATTTTAAAAGCAGGTATTTTTGTATAAATTACAAATTCGAAATCAATATTCATAGTAAGGACTACAGGACAACGTCTGTCGGGAAAGCTAGTTGATAATAAATAAAACTTATCCTATGGCGTATTTAGACAATAGAATCAAGTATTAGGTATATCTGTTAAGTCATACCTTGAAAAAATATAGCTTGTTTTCTTTTACGAGTATGTCGCTGTATTGGACTTTCAGAAATTAACAAACTTCAAATATATGCAACATTTTATTTTAAACAAATTTCGATAAAATCTTTTGTCATATAATAATTTAATATTATAATTACGGTTTTTCGACTAATCAGAGTAATATTTTATTATTTAAAAACATAAGCTCCCCGTTTCACACAAGCGTCTTCTTGCTTTAGAAAGGGGTCTATATTGACTTAATAAAATAAAAAAAATAATAAAAATAAAATTTAGAATGATACGATTTTGAGTTGTTACACTTTCTTGAAATTGGTGCGAATATTTTACTTTGAATCAAATCGGAACAGTAAGTAATTTAAAAAACAAAATCTTGTTAATTAAAAATTATTTTAATTTTAGTTCTACCTTCCTTTAAAATAAAAAGTTTTATATCTTTGGCATTATGCAAAAAAGCAAAATAAAAAGTTTTTTAATTTTTAATAATTAGTGAATTAAAAATTACGGAGAGGAGATGGGCATGGCTGGGACATGTGTTAAGGATGCCGAATGACAGTTGGCCGAGGAGAGCGCTGTTTTTCCTCCCATCAGGGTCTCGAAGACGTGGAAGACCCTCTCATACCGTGTTCCGTTCCTTCGAGGCAGAGCTGAGGGAAATGGACTTGGTGTGGGAGGAAGTCATAAGCATTGCGCAAGATCGAGCGCAATGGAGAGCTTGAGAGCTCTTGTTGCCTCCCTATGCTCTTAGGTGGAGTTCAAAGGGAGATTTGATTGATTGATTGATTTGAATTAAAAATAACAAGTAAAATTCTACTTATCTAAGTACCCACCTACTTGGGTATTTTGACTTACATACTAGAATCTCAGAGGGAAGAATAAAAGTCGGAAGACCAAGGGCTTAGGTGAAAGAATGCGGTTGGCAAAGATGTGAAGAAACGTCATCGGGAAGAAAGCTGGAAGGCAGCATTGGATAACAGAACATACTGGTGGAAACCAAAGCCCGATTTGGGCATTAAAGAGGAAAAAGATAATTTCAGGAATATTTCAGAATGCAGCACAAGCTTTCCGAAAATGTACACTGCGGCGCCGATGTGTACGCCTAGAGCACTTTTTGACCTGGTTGCCAAATTAATATGTCAAAGTGTTCATTTGGTCGGACCCAAAGAAAGTCTCTAGTAAGTCGAGATGGTTTGGGCATTTTCGAAAGAATGGTTACAAAAAGAATGTATAAGACTGAAAGGAAAGACGTGGTCAAGTCAAGAATAACGTTGATCGAAGACCCCAAAGAATATCAGATAAGAAGAGTTTTAAAAATAGGTTTGAAGAATTATTAGGTTCTATTACGTACGAGGTTCGATTTCTTTCCTGGCAAAGTATACCGTCTTCCAAAGAACGTCGCAGCTTTGAGACTACCGGAAAGATGGACCGTCTGAGATAAGACAGTGGCGAGCCAAACATGAATTTATGGCGTATTTCTACCAGCACCTCGTGTACACCATATTATTTGTTCCACGCTTTTTACCCCGCGCCACCAGTCACTGTATACCTACCCAATGAATTTATTCCGGCTATACAGTACCTACACAGTCTGACTCGGAGGTTGTATATGAATTATATACGGGGTCATGTGTGTTCTGAAACACCATTTTTCTTTCTAACGTTTCATTTAAACTTTCAAGGTATTAAGGTATCTCTTTTCAAAGAATACCTCCATTTCAGAAAATTGAATCATCTCTTTGTAAGGCATTTTCATTCTCTGCTTTCTAGTTATTCAAAAGAAAGTGGGACTACCAATTGTTCAAATGAGTTTTTTTCAAACGTACCTTTTTGTATGGCTTCAACTTGTAGTTATTTATTTATTGAGCAAGATTGGTGCATCTCATTCTTGGCTCCCATTCAGAAAGCCCCAGCACTTCCCCTGGGGTCAATGCGTAGATATCCTTCCGATTTCCCTCGTTCTTTATTCCTGGACTCTCCTCTGGGTGTTGGATTTTTCCTCCACCAGGAGAATTTTTATTTCCCCATTTTCACAAGTTCAGCAGTCTTTTCCCGTGCGGATTCTCTTCTGTTTGACCCATGGTTTTAACTGTCGGGACTTTGATGAGGCGCTTTGCCTTTGCAACAGAGAAAAAACGCTACAAGATCCCATAAAAAATTGCTGGAGCCATCCTAGAGAAAGGATATTCCTCCATACTGCAGTAACACGAGAGGAAGATGTTGAGTGTTTCTTAAAGAGAGAGGAGAATAAATAAATGGATATGAGAGAAGACAGGGTTGTCGATGTGGTGGAGAGAGAGGGTTGCCGCTTTGAAATAGCACCTGGTGGGATATGTCACCAGGTGCCTGGATCACAGATAAACCAAAAGAGTGCAGGAGTGACAGCCTATAGGCAAGAAAAAAAGCCCGAAGGCCCTTCGCGCGATGGAAAGAAAACATCGGCCACGCGTGGATGAGAATAAAAAAACTGTTCAAAATTGAGGTATCTTCCTTATAATGATCATGCGTGACTGCGGAACTACGAGAATACAGTTTGATAGGAGCATATATAAGATACCAATTGATTGAAGATAATAACACTTTAGGGAACTGAATGACAACTTCAAGACAATATTTTATAATGATGCCATAGAAGAGAAACATCAAGTTATTCCGTTATATCAACTGGATTAAAACTGCTGGTAAAAAGTCAGGAAATACGTTTTCGAGATTACACCGTTTCGGTGAAACGTATTTCTCGAAATAAATTTATTACATTTTTCAAAAATAAAAGGACAAAACCACTTGGCAAACGCAACGGGTCGAAGACAGCGGGAAATATTGGTTGAAAAGACGAGGATATAACAAATAGGTACGTAATGCGGATTCTCCTTAAATTTTATTTTCTTTATTTTTTATAACCATCCCGGAGTGGGTAGGCAGAGAGTAGATATAAAATTCCATTCATTTCTTTTCAGGTAAGCCTGTTTCACTTTTTTCAAAGCCATAAAGTTCCGCATACATTTCCCACTATTTCTTCTACTCCTGACATTGCCTTCCTTTAAGACGATACGATCGGCCCACTTCAATCTTGGTCGGCCACGTCTCCGTGCACTCATTCTTTCAGATTTATAGATCATTTTCCTCGTTCTTTCTTCGTTCATTATCTCAACATGTACGAACCACCTCAATTTATTCACTTTCAATCTAGTCACACGCTAATATTTCACTCCACATTCTATTCTTATATCATAATAGTTAGGCAAAAATATTAACATCCAGTAGGAAGGGCATCTGTATGGAAGCTGTCCATTTATAGATGTAAAATAAAAAGAGCAATTCATAATCGAAAAAGTTTTTTGATTTGTGCAGGATCCTTTCGGTTTACCTCACTTCTTACTGGATATCGCCTTCTACTACTCGTGGTTGGCCTGTCTCAGATTGGACGGGACCGATTGACTGGAAAAAATTTAATAATTTTACAATAATTTTGATGTTTTTTTCTCTGTTATTACTATCAAGCACATCAAGCACATTTTTGCAAGGAATATTTAAGGCCCTTTGCATACGATATCGTAACGATAAGCGTATTTTACTCGTTCAAAACGCATACGCTTACGTTACGAGCCCCTGTGCACAGGACCCAAGTCGAACGATGTTGACATCAGATGCAAAACAGTTGTCCTTTTAGAGTCAAATCAAAAAAATGGGGACTTTGACTTTCTATTCGTAGATAAAATCAGTAGTGAAAAGAAATTTCACCGTATAAATAATAAAGTCTCAGGTTTCGAAATGAAGTGCCTCGGGAGAATTTTGGGTGTAAGATAGTACCACCGCATCACGAACGACGCTATACGTCGGCGCACCCAGCGTCAGCCCATCACTTCTACCATTTTGTGGAGGAGATGAACTTGGCTGGGACATGTGTTCAGGATTCCGAATGACAGTTGGTCGAGGAGTGCTCTGTTCCTCCTCCCATCAGGGCCCCGAAGACGAAGAAGACCCTCTCATACTGTATTCCGCTCCTTCGAAGCGGATCCGAGGAATCTGGACATGGTGTGGGAGGAGGTCATAAACATTGCGCAAGATCGAGCGCAATTGAGAGCTCTTGTTGCCTCCCTATGCTACTAAGTGGGACGTGAAGGGGAGTTTGGATTTGGATTGGAAATAATAAATAAATTAATTTTTGTACTTGATTCATTTTGTTAGTAAGGCGGCCATGTTCACACACGGAACATAACACGGTTGTTCGCCCCATACACATAGATATATGACAGACTGAAACAAATGGACATATCCGTATTAATTACTGAAAACACGTCGAAGCCACGGCTGTCTAAATAATAATAATAATAGTATTAATAATAAACAGGAGCGTCACTCACAGAATGTACGCAACATAACGCGTTCTGTAGTATTAATAACATGTCGCAATATGTCACATTCTTTGTACAGTGATGATCAGGATAGATATATTATTTTACAAAAAAAATGTTAAATAAAATGTTTTTTGTCATTTTTCTTCTTCTTTGTGTGCTGTTTTAAGTATCGACGAATTCTTGAGAAATTAAAATTAGAAGACAAGGTTGTGTAGATAATACAATGACTATTTTTTACTGTTTCTATTATGCCTAGTCATATAAGGCCCGCCAGTCACGATCACTATTCATCTGTCCAAATGGAACATGAGTGGGAAAACCAAGTGGATATCTATCACTCCAATTGCAATCGCTTCAAGTCATCCGTCCATCACTCCAAACGGTTCGTCAATGGGGAAACTCAATGGAAGACATTCATTTGTAGTGGCGTGAATTGGGGCTTAAAGTTGGTTACAAGCTTCGTAAAATCTATTAATATTACAGTATTCTCATACAGATTATTTTTTATTTTTCATTATTCGATAATATTTCATTATTATGAGTTTCGGAGTCTTGAACATTACCACCTAATGGCGAACGTTGTTAACGTAAAGTGATTACACTAAGCCAGCCTTCGAAATAACAGTAGAAGACGGTCGTAAGCCCGTAGTGGTTTGTTCCATTTAAAAATCGAACATTAGTAATGAATTGTCAGAGTCATTATTTGTTACATATTATTCTGTGAGATCTGAACGATTTCCGACTAGATATGGAACAAATTTTGCATGCATCAATCAATACTCCGTTTTACACCCCACTCAGGAGCATAGGGAGGCAACACTCCAATGCGCTCGATCTTGCGCAATGTTTATGACCTCCTCCCACACTATGTCCAAATCTCTCAGATCTGTTTCGAAGGAGCGGAACCCAGTGTAAGAGGGTCTTTCTCAACTTCGGGACCCTGATGGGAGGAAGAACAGCGCTTCTTCGGCCAGCTGTCATTCGGCATCCTTAACACATGCTCCAGCGCCATAATGATAATGGTAGAGGTAATGGGGCCCTCGCTGGGTGCGCCAGCGTCGTTCGCGATACGGTGGTACCATCTTATACCCAAAATTCTCCTGAGACACTTCATTTTAAATTCAGAGATTTTTAATGCCTGGGCTTTGGTCAGGTTCCAGGAGAATCGGCAACACACACGCATCAAACAGTTTACATTTCTCGACACTAAACGCCGACCCTTTTCATATCTTGATAATTTGTTCATTAAAAGTTGTATTTTTGACAACACCTTATTCTTTACTATTTACAAGCAAAATTTCAGGATTTCTGACATCACAGCAATAATTTCCAATTTCTCCTTGCATGTCTGTTATTCCTGTCCCTCATCCTTGGCCAATATCCTATACTTACTCAGACAACATACTTATTATAATATGTATAACCTTGATTGAGAAAAAAAAAACAAAATACATAAAAACATGGTAAAAATTATCATCACTCACACATACAAGACACCAGAAAATGAGTTAAAACTCGTGCTTCGGGAGATAAGCTGAGCAGTGTTTTTCTGTTGTTTGTTTTGTAATTCACACCTACTCTAATTTTGTATTAAATATTGTAAAAAAAGCTGTATGAAAAATTATACATGAAAATAAAAACTGTTTAAAACTCAGAATAATGACGTAAGTTTTTGATGTCGCTAAAAGGTCTGGTATAATAATATCAAGTTGGGAGATTTAGAGCACGATGTAACCTTGTACGTTGATACTTTATGGTATTAAACATGTCCTAGAAATATAAAGCAGTATAAAAGTATCCAAGTAGGTAGAGCATGTCCTCAAAATATAAAGTGATTTTTTTTATAAACTTTAATGCGATAAAGAATTCGGGACACGTACTCAAACGGAACAACAGGCTGGAAAATAAATTTCGTATTTTTTTTAACCGTACGAATTTCACTTAACATCAAAGAAAAACTTAGCAAGCGAATACTTTTCAGACTAAACAAGATATTTTTTTTGCAATATATTATTTATTTTGAAAAAAAAACGAGGTTTTCATTTTAATGAATATACAAAGTTATTGATTTTTCGGAAATTTATTTATTTTAATTTCGTTTGTCAACTTACACATCTTCGATATTTTGGGCAACGGTGCATAGTGAATGATAGTCCAATTCAAAATAAAAATAAATCAGTCTTGTATAGTTCTATCACATAATTTTGTGGACTATACAAGCACACAAGATTCGTTTTTATTTTGAAACAAAGGTATTTATAACACTCTTCTATACACAGATACAAAGACGCAACTTAATGCTTGAAGTATTCTCTACCAGTCAACAGGCCTCGTCTAATCTGAGAACAGATTTAAACCCCGAGTTGAAATTTCTTCAACGGAATAAACTCAGAAAATATTCTTATCCGACCGGAAATTGATTCGGGACCTCTTAATTAAATGTCGGCGCCTATTATTCCACTAAACTGCAGAGGTCGAAACATTCTTTTTTTTTAATTTGGGTTGACCAATACGACCATGTTTCACGCCGCAAGAGCAGCAAGATCCGCAAAAGTTGCCAGAGATAAAATACCAGAAAGAGGCAGATCTCCAGGACTTTCTAAGCGCTGGCGGTTTAAAGTGCAGTCAGTAATCAACCAAGAGGACAATACAGCAATAAAAGACCAGCAAGTCTTATCAAAATCAAAAAGGAAGACGATTTATACTCATCTTATAGGTATTATATTGCTAAAAAAACAGCATGGATTCCAAAAGAACCGCTGCATAATAGAGGAAATACTCATAATTACGCAGATAAAAGAACAAGCCATTGAATTCAACCTGAAACCTATAGATCTCACTAAAGCATTCGATAGTGCAAGACTTGATGACATAATTGATTCTAACCGAATGAAATTGTAAAAACAATCGCGCAATTGCTATCGATACATCGGTAAGTAAAACTATATCACCTATTTTTTTTTTCAGAAATCACAAATAAACGTCCAATATAAAGGTTTAATTTCTCAAAAGGAATTTACTTACTATCTCAATCTTCTTTTGCCTTCAGTAATCTACTGCTGGACATAGGGCTCTTCCATTTTCTTCCATTCCTTCCTATTTGCTGCTATTTGCAGCCAGGTTTTCCCACACACAGCGGCTATGTCGTCGGACCATATTTTTTGACGTCTTCTGACGCCTCTCTTATTCTCCCAGGGTTTCCATCTCAAAATCTTTGGAGTCCATCTTGTGCGATCTTGTCTTGCAACATGTCCTGCCCATTACCACTTCAGTCTTGCTATGCGATCCATGATATCTACCACTCTGGTTCTATTCCTAAATTCTTCATTTCTTATTCTCTTGGTATAAACCAAGCATGGATCTTTCCATGGATCGCTAAATGCATTTTAGTTTTTCGGCACTTCTTCTTGTCAGGGACATGGTCTCCAGTGCATATTGTAGTCACTGGCAGAACACGTGCTTCGTACGTTTTTTTCTTCAGGCTTACTAGGTACCTCAATAAAGTAATTTTTTCTATTATTTCAAAAAAGCAATAATTTAACAAAGCAAGAAAATACATAGGTACCTACGTATGTTTTTCGGATGGAAACTTTATATTTGGAATTCAATCTATGACAGAATAAATGTTATATTTTTTACGCTGTACGAAGCAAAAAGGTTCTCGATTACAAAATACGCTCCACCTCAAAATTACGTGAAGGGAACAGGGGACCTTAATAATTACTAATTTTTTGTTATACTTCCCAACTTTCATAATAATGAAAGGACCCGAAAAAAAGGTTGTCCACAAAATTAAAACGACCCACTCGAAAAAAACATTTTCAAGGGCCGAATTTTGGATGAATAAATTTGATTAAACCCCGTTATATAATTTTATTTGATACAGATACCCCAAAAGGGCGTACATTTGCTCCGCCGCCGTCGTGCATATTTTTTACTTTAACTTAAGCCTTTCTCAACAGCGAAATGAGAAAAAATGCTAATGAAAATTTACAACCTGAAAAAGGAAAAGTTTTTTTTTTATTTTCCTTGATGTTTTGTTGACAGAGGCATAACATAACCATGGCCACCTACGGAAGTTTAAGGGTGCATATGTATAGGTCGTTTTATTCAAAAGAATGAACACAATTAGGCAAAAGATTTGATTTGCTTTTTAGAACAATGGATTTACCCAAAAAGATAGTAAGTACTTTTTAATGACGGTGAAGTTTGACAACTGTCTCTATTAAGATATCCTACATGCATTTTTGCGTCAATTCTCACACAATTTTCACATGGAATCAATACCTATTTGAAGTACGAATCTTTTGTGAAAATGTGATTGGGCATTGTGATTATTTTAAAATTAGAACGAAAATGTTCTATCTAGTAAAATAAATGAATGCCGTGAGGTTGCCGGCGAAGAATAGCACCTCTGCTCTTTTTGCTAATTTTTCGAGCATCCTGTAAGAGGCAGGAAATCGAAAAATCAGATCGGGACCGTGAGGTTGACCACTTCACGTCCTTAAATCTCAACTGGTCAGAAAAGAGCAGAGTACAATGAGCTTCGGACGCCTTCAAGCGCAATGGAGAGCTCTTTATGCCTCCCTATGCTCCCGAGTGGGCCTTAGGCCCCCGCATTGCTGTTTGGTTTGGGGGTAGTTCGCGGCGGGCTTGATTTGTCCAGGGCCGGCTTTTTGGTTTGATTGCTTCGATCGAGCTAGGAGGTCGCTTTCGTGTGGGTCGGGTTTGCTGCGGATTGGTCTCCGCCGGCGCCGGTCTGGCTTGCGGTGTGCCTTAAAGGGAGAATGTATGTATGTAGGTATGTAGTAAAATAAAACGCGTCTCGCAAATGAAAAAAAAAATTGTATAAAACAAGTGTTTTTTCATTATAAATATTATAAATGACAATATGGTATTAGCCAATAATATTTTTTACACAAATTTGAGAACAAAAAATTCCTTAAATCTTCTCTAAGCTTTAAATCAAATTTTTGAATAAAACAAAAAGAAAAATTAAAGAAAATGTTTTCGATTCGATATTCGAACATTTTCATTTTAAAACAAAACAACTCTAATTTTGCCACATTTTGTTCTAAAGACAAAAGTCAGACTTAAAGATAAAAGTATTTTTGTCGATACATTTTTCTGTTGCTTGTAAAATTCCGCATTTTGGCCTAATCCGTCTAGCTGTCTGTTAGACTCCCTGGTGACAATATGACGTTTCGAAATATTATTAGAACTCGAGGCTTTGTCTTGTACGCTGGCAACACTGGGGAATTCCTTACATTGTCATTTACAGATACATCTCTCCTATTCTACGTGTTTCAAGCTTCACACAATTTCCCGTGATCCCAAGTGCATTTTCTATAACTCTCGCGCCATTATTACATACATAAATGTCGTGAATATCTAAAGAGTAGTGATAAGCATAGATTAGTAATGTGAATGTTGTAGAAATGTGACGTCTAAATCTGTATAATATAAGTGGAATAATATTGTTATTTTTAAGTTATAAAATATGTAATTTTTGTAACTTCATAAACTAAATAAATAAATAAATAAATAAATACCAATTATTTTTGACATCGGTGGCAGGTTGAAAGAATTTCGAAAAATTCCACATGGATATCTTAGTGCTTGATTTCAAATTTCACACTTATATTATATTTTTGAAAACGGAGTAGGTAATACAAATTGACTATTTCTAAAAAAATTTTTTTTTAAATTACCTACGATAAAACCAGTTTTAAGCTTATTATGAGCCACTTAAAAATCATCCCTTTTTCTATGTGCCCTTTTTCATTAGTAAAAATTTGGAAAAATGGCCAGACATCCTACCACTGATCTCTATAGGAGAATTCATATGCCAAATCTCAAGTTCGTACCATGTCTAGTTTCCGAGATATTCGTATACTTTTAAAAACATTCAACCCTATTTTTCACTCCCTTAAGGGTGAAATTTCTAAAAATCCTTTCTTCTCAAAAATCTAATGGATGCAGTAAAAAATTTATCGACATCTTTTTATTTTGAATGTATTGAATTCTAAATGATAAGGCATTTAGAATTTTAAATGGTATTGAAATGTGTCTCAATTAGATTAATTTAAAAAAATACAAAAATGATTATTTTTGATTTAGTGACCTCTTGGGCCAGGGCCCTCTTAGTTTGGGAGCCCGCGGCATTTCACCACCCCTGCCACCCTAAAGTTACACCACTGATCATTGCATTCATGCAGTTTTTTCTTCTAGCATCACACAGCTTCTTATGCCGATTTTTTATTAATTTCCAACACTGATAGCGATTGCCATAGCGAGAACGAAATCAGATTGACCCTCAATCATTCATTGCTTTTAGCACATTTCTTTGAACAAAACACATTGATACCGATAAACTTTTGTTTTGTTTTGTAATTATCCAAAAAGTCGCATGTGCTCTTAATATATAAATGAATGAATACCTAAATTCGTTCATTTTGTGCATATGTTATTTTGAATATTTGAATTTAGAGCTTTTTCTATTTTTTTTAAATGAAGAAGATGATAAAAATTAATTTCTTATCTACCTATACCATTCAAATCGGTTAATTGAAATATAATCATTATTTCATTATTTGAAACATTACTTGACTTTATCCTATAAAGATAGATTTTGGACTTAACAACATCTTCTTTAACCAATGGTTAAAGGAAAATGTAAGGAATCGAGGGGCAAAAAAATAAAGTTTACGCCTAGTTGAAACTAAATAAATTTGAAAAAAAAATTTTGTCTTTTGGGGATATAAATTCCAGTAAAAAGCTTAATGTTTAGTTATCGAAAAAATACTTACGTAGGTATAATTTATTTATTAAAGTTACTAAAAAAAACGATCACAAGGTCCTACGAAAACTCTGGAAAAATAAATTTAAATTTCTTACCTGTTTAATTTTAATTAAGTATTCAGAACCATAAATCCTCTACACAAAATCAAACAAACACTTGTTATAATTATTATTATATTAAAAATTATATATTCACAACACTTTTTCTTATAATATTATAATAGCTATTTAAATATTATGATTATTAGAATACACTACTATTTTAAAACACTTTATTCATATTTAAAGAAATAAGTACTTACTTATTTATGTTAGGTATTAATACTAAGATAATATTAAAATGAGCTTTTGAAATATTCTTTAAATTTTACAGAACACACTTCTAGGATGTATTTTTTTAACACACCAATAAAAACACACAATAATTTTATAACAAAAACATTTAATAACGAATGATGATTTTTCGAAATAATATTCTGTATCACTGTGTTATTTTTATTTGAAAAAAAAACAAAAAGTAAATACACCAATTTTTTTTGTTGTAATATTAGTAGCGAAAATTCATTCGGCGTTTTTCATTATGTTCGCTTTTGTGAAAATGAATTGGGGGTGAAAAGACGACGCGACGCGACCATCCCCCGCAATGTTCAACTCGCGACTGACAGCGGTAGTGTGTTAGTTGTTGTGTAGACTTCAGCCCCTGGGTAAGGGAAGAAAACCCTGACTATGGAAATCTGCCATTGCTTTTTATTACACTCTACCTTCGTAACGTTACAAATTTCATACGTACAATATTATTATTTTTTTTTGTATGTAGGAGGCCGCGTTTAAAAATGACAAGAACCATTTACCTTTACACATTATTTTATTTTCTATACCTCCAGGCACCTGCCTTAGTGACCATAACTAATTTATTATGTTTTTTTAGTACTTATGTTAAAGTACATCCTTTTAGATTTCCTAATACACAATTTACTGCCCCGCTCCCCGCTAAAATATCAAATTTGTAAATGCTCGCACCAACTGAGGCATAAATGATAGAACCCTAAAATTAACAAAGAAAAGACAAAACTCGTGATTTTAGACTGATAAAACACACTACAAATGGCGGGTGGACTTTCAAACCTTGAAATCGTTGACAAATTCATATTCTTTGGATCCACTGTTACCAACCAAGGAGAGTGCGGAACTGAAATCAGAATAAGGGTGGTGATAGCCAAAAGCGCCATAACCATCCTTAATCTGAAAAGATTGAAATATTTCCAGAACTCTGAAAATTATCAAACTCGTACGCACATTAGTATTTTCTATTTTTCTTAATGGAGTCGAATCCTGGACTCTACGAGCGTGATATGTAATAAAGGTGACACATACCTGCAATCTTGTACATATTTTGTTATCTCATTAATATTGTCAAAGATTACATTTTTATATAATGTTTTGTAAAAGCAACATTGTTGCGTGGAATCAATAAAATAAATAAATCAACAATTTTGTATAAAAACGTGTCAGTATTGATAATGGTGGCGATAGTAATTATTGCCCTGAGGCTCTGAGGCATTTTTTCCAGTCTACCGGTCTAATTTGAGCCTGACCAACCCCTCTTGAAAAAACACTTTGAAAAGTCTTACACTTGAGTTTTTTTCTGTTATTGTATTTTTCTATTTTGATATTCTTTATTTTTATAATATTTCAAAAGACAACAACTCAATACAAAACTTCACAATTTAAGCAGTAGGTAATTCTTTAAAATATAAGTTACCTAAGTAATATTTTTTAATCATGTTTCATAGATTTTTGGTCATAACTACATAGGTTTCAGATAAATAAAAAGTAGGTAAGTACATAGATTCATCTTCCAATCAAAACTCCCTTTACGCCCCACTTAGGGGCATAGGGAGCCAACAAGAGTTCTCCATTGCGCTCGAACTTGCGCAATGGAGAACTCTTGTTGGCTCCCTGTACCCCTAAGTGTGGTAAAAAAATGGAGTATGTTTTTCTGTCTATTAGATTATTTCAAATAACCACTTGAAAAATGTATGTTTTCTAGGCTATGAATAGATCCTATACATTTATAAAAACAAATTGCCGTTTCTCCAGGTTCAATTTTGTTTCCTCCTTACATCTCTAAAGGGAAGAAATTGGAGAGCTTAATGAAGTGAATGCCCGTGTATAATAATAAATTTCTTATCTATAATGTAAAGTTATACCTGAGAACGCTTTCCGATCTGCGAAACTGAGTTAGCTCAAAAAACAAACAATTTTAATAAAATATCTTGGCATTGTCAACAGTCAGATCAGTGCCCTTTTTCTTGTAGCGGTCTTAATACGCTCTTATCTTGATTGACAATCATAAAATGGCGGATTGGTATTCACAAAACAAGATATCTAGTATACATCTTAAAAATTCGTTATGTTTGAAATATCAGTATGAAAATGATCCAGTTCAAGATAGGCGATTGATTACTAGAATAGCCCTACAGATTATATTAGTCAAAAAAATTTTCACCATTTACCACAGATTTGCCTACATTTTATTAATCAAACTATTTGACCACTTTGTCGTAGATACGTCTAGAGCGGATACCACCGCAACAAAAAATGCACTGAAGACTCTAATGATCACTTTCACTAACGGTTCCTAGCTTTTACGTAGCTTTCATTTTAGTATGAAAATTTTTCGAAACTCTTTCGATGATTGTTTCGATATTCGATCATCGAAAACTTATACTAGGGCTACAGGCCTACTGGAATCATGAGAATTTTCAGCATCTTAAGCACGTAACTGATTCTTATGATGAATTTCTGGGGTTTTAAATGGATCATCCAAAAAGCGAATGATTGTAAAGTTGAGTGATGAAACTTTACCAACTTTAAAAACAGCTGTAAACGATGGTCGTTATCCCGTAGTGGTTCACATTAAAAACAATTATCCGTACTGAATGATGCAGCTATGTTATGCAACATCAAACTTGTCTTACAGATATAAAAAGTTGCATCATGCTTTCAAATTCCATGCTAGTCCTTATCATAAAAAATACCTAGAGATATTTTTGTTACCCTTGATTTCCAATCTTAGGCTAGGTGAAGATGGAAGGTTTACTCCTTTTCGTTGTCATGAATTCGGCAGAGACTATGCTACTGCACTTGCACATGGGACGAGACTGTGCCCATCACCAGAATATGCGATTGGATTCGTCAAAAAGATAGTGTGTTTCGACATTGTGCGCATGTGTCTCATCAGGACCATCTCTCAAATGGCCTACACATCGTGGAATCCGATGAACGCGGGGAGTGCCGCATAACATGAATGGAAGTGAAAACCCGTCCCATGTGCAAGTGCAGTAGCATAGTCTCTGCCAAATTCATGACATAGAAAAGGAGTAAACCTTCCATCTTCATATTGTTTCCTGTCAAAAGTTGATTATCCCTTTTTGTCTTTCGGGGTGCATGTTGTTCACATGCATTTCGTGACAAATCTTGGGTTTTCACTTCCACTTAGGCTAGGTGTTTCAACTTTTCTTGACGTAAGGACCTAGCCTAATATTAGACAAGGATCCTTCTAGTGACCCGTGACGATGTCATTATTTGTAGATGCCCAGTCATTTACATTTCTACGATTCGTTGGGGACCCAGGATTTTAGAAAACATTTTTTATAAATAAATCTGTGCTCACTCGAAGTGAACACAAATACACTCTCTGACTCGTTCACAGTAAGCTACTTAAAACCTGGAATCGAACCCACGACTTCCGAACGATATTTATCCAGCACGAATTTAAAAAACTAGCCGTACCAAGAATAAGCCGTAATTTCATGAATGCAGTCCTGGAACTAACTTGAAATATACATATCAAGACAATTTGAAGTAAATTTCAATCTGATATTATATTTCTAAGGACAAGAAACTTTTTATTAATTTTATTAATCCCAGTTTTATATAAATCACAAAACTTGACACTACAACACTAAGGCAAATTCCTGCTCTTATTAGTATTAGATTCTTGTCCTTGGACCAAAAATATCACACCCCCTTAGAGGGACTTATTTAACATCCCTTAAAACACCAAGAAGGCGTATTATTATAAAAGCTACATCATAGCTATTCATACATTCAATTTATTTTCGCAACGGGGCTACTTTTTTAGATAATAATTTATATAATCATTATTTTGGGGTTAGTGCCACGCAGCATAAGGGTTGCGATGTATTCAATAAATTACCTTTTCTATAAGAAAATTGTAGATAATGTTTCAAGTAAATGAAGAATAATAGACCCAACCCCTTAGTGGAAGCATTAATTGGAAATGGGGTGAATGCCAGCGGGGTGAGAAAAAGGATTTGACTCCTACAAACATAAAAATACGTTTCCTACTATTTTTTATGCACTGAGGGAACATTTGTGGACTTTTGTCTACAATTTCTTTTTTCGATGGTTTCCATAACCATACAAACCGTTTTATTTCCAAGGTAAGTATTTCGTTGAAAATATTTAAATATACCTAATTTTTGTAATGGCAATATGATATTGTTGGCCTGAGATATAATATTGGTTCATGTTATGTATATTCTTAAATTTAATTAAATAATGTAAGTTCCGCAACATGCATGCATTTTCTTTTAATCAACACCTGAATTGGCTCCTGAGAAAAAAATTAAGAAATGAAAATTACTTTTTTTTAATTGGTTTCGAGCCGGATTAAGAATGTTACAAGAACCATTACCGTTCAAACACTATTAATAAAGTTGGCACTCTAGATTGAACATGGGACGGCTAATAAGTCCCTCGAAGCAGCTCTATCTAGTGCTTATTGCAACGCTATTTCCTATATATTAGCCGTTTTTTTAAACAGTTAGTAGTGTTTAAAATACGGATTGGGGAAAATATCTAGTTTTAAATTAAAAGGCGTAAAATTACTAAAAACACGTTTTATTTTATTTAACATAGCTGTAGAAGTAATATTGTAGTTTAAATGCATAGACAAACAATGATATAAATAATTAATGTGGCGTAGAGCCATCCGAATTTGAATCTCAACTACGGCGCTGGTATGCTTGAGTCGACAGGTGGTAAAAACAAGAAGAGTGCCACTTAATCTTGCAACTGATCCCAACACTGACTACTTTTTATAAACTGCGACCAGTGGAAAAAATAGCTCAGCGAGCTCATGCGATCAAGCCGTCGCGTCGTCGAGGTAGTTTAACCCATATCGCTTGATTGCTAGCTGATCTCTGTAGATTTTGACCCGCTTTGTTGGATTTTAAGTCAACTGACATTTGTTTCGAATGTACAACAACGCTTTCTGTAATAAATACACCGTGTTGAAGTTTTTTCCCCGTCCAATTATGTGCTCTTTCCATATTTTGGTCCATTGTTGTTTGGTTTATCATTTTAATAATAGAAGATTTAAGCAAATATGCATTTCCGTAATCCTTCGAGACCTACAACCATGATGCACCAACTAAATTTTTACGAAAGATAATGACGTTGTGATAAAAAAAATTCAAAGAATACCTACTAATCTTTTTATGTAGGTAACACTAATGAAATTCAATATAATAAGCATTATGTAACTCTTTATTCTAAAATTTTCGAAAAAAAAAAACTAACTTCATACTTGGTCGTGACGTTTTCGCAGAATATTAAAGCGCTTACTTTCACCATGTAGGGCAGCAATTCTACCTATTTTATAATTGATAATTAATTTTAATATTTACGAAGTCTTATAGATAGTTAATTAAACAATGACAAACCACGAATTTAAAATTCTGAATTATTTGAACAGCTAAAGCTTTTTTGTGACAGTGACAGTTCTATTGGCTTATTTTTTACAACTCCTTCATGTACCTAATGCATAGGTAGATATGTACATCAACATTGATTTCAATGTTTCAACCCCGTGGGTTGTATTGTAGAAAGAAATTTGAGTACAAACCTTTTACCCTTGTCCAACTTGAGTCTTTATACATTTATGTCAGTGTTAGGGACATCACCCGACATGAATAGAAGTGCAACAATAAGCCTTTGTCACACTTAGGTACCCTCATTCAGACATAGAAACACCCTTAAGGGGGAGAGCCATTGCTAATGCAACTTGTGGGTACATTTGACGCATACATATGAATAGCATTATTGGTGCACTTCAATCAGCGAATGATAATTTATAATATCACTAGCTTTGTCGACTCAGTAAGTTGTCCTGTGGTCCTTACTATGAATATAATATGATAATATAATAATGGCTTTGACTGTATTTTTATCCGTAATATACACAGTAGAAAGTTATATCAACCCGAAACAATCTATAATAATAAAGGAAAGTGCCTGACTGACTGACTGACTGACTGACTCATCAACGCACAGCCCAAACGGCTAATCGTAGAGAAGTGAAATTTGGAAATCAGGTAGGTCTCAATACAAAACCTTCCATTAAGAAAGGATTTTTGGAAATTCCACCCCTAAGGGGGTGAAAATAAGGGTTGAATGTTTTTCAAAGTATGCGAATATCTCGGAAACTAGACATGGTACGAACTTGAGATTTGGCATATGAATTCTTCTATAGAAATGAGTGTTAGCGTATTTGGCAATTTTTCCAAAATTTAACTAAAAGGGACGAAAAAGGGCACATATAAAAAGGGATGATTTTTAAGTGCCTCCTAAAAAGTTTAAAACTGGTTTTATCGAAATTTCAAAAAAATGATTTCTTCAGAAAGAGTCAAATTATACTATTTCGTTTTCAAAAGATATCATTAATTAGAGGGTAGGGGGTGAGGGGCACTTTTCCAACGTGTATGTGTGTGTATCCGTCCCCTCTTTATAACTTTTGATTCGCTTAATGCACAGATCCTCAAATTTCAGAAACTATTGATTACTTTAAGCATACAAAATTTTTATACTCAGAATTTTGAATTTTTTTTTCAGTCAGGGGTTATCAACCTTTGAATTTTTATTTAATTTTTCCATATATCTCAAAAACCATAAAATCTAGAACCCTAAAATTGTGTATGTATATAGAAAAATACAATATCTAAAATATAATTTAATGAAGAAGTTCCAGAATTTCTCAAACTTTTTTTATAAAGAAAAATATTTTTTTTATGACAAATTTACGAGTTTCAGTGCCTATATTTCAGAATTTTATAAAAATATCGAAAAACGCCGAAACGCTACAACTAGATAATTTATTTTTCTATAAAAAATATATACATCATAGCAGTACATCTCAAACTTTTCTTAACAATTTTTGTAAAAATTTAATTTATTGACGACATCGTTTCATACAATAAACATACATACTCCGCGAGCTGGTCCGGTGCAGCGTGTATGAATATATAAGTAGGTAGGTATACCCAACCCAACCTACTTTCTCCAATACACGTGTCGAAACTATTGCGTAATCTATAATAATAATAATATAGTTTTGAACTAGCCGACCCGTCAAACTTCGTCCCGCCTTGGAATATAAATAATATGTTCGAGATTTTATGTATAACTTTAAGTTGATTTCAGTTTAAAGTTATTTAACACAGACGACGACGTGGTCCTTATATTATTGAATATGAATTAGTATAATGATACATTCATTAATACCTTTTTAACTACTGTAACCGCTGCATCTGTTATAAAACATATCATTATATTATTTACTATCAGCATTCCGTGAATCGTATCATTCATCAAACAACTGATTCCTGTCAAACGCCTGATTTAATTTCAAAATTAGAAAAAATCTAATAATAATATGGAAGTTTTATTTTTATTCCGTGCAACTTTTTTCTTTCATAAGACCCTTCAGACAAAAGCAAACACGACAAAAAATGGGCGATATAAGTTCAGCTGTTCTCATAGGGTAAGAAACACGTAGAATGCCGATTCTGACTAGCGCCAACCGGCGCAAAGAATGTTACTATGCATTTGAATGGGGAAACCCACAGAAAAAGCAGGAACCCGCTTCCCGACATGCCCATTTAAATGCATGGAAACCATAGACAACAATCTTTGAGCTGGTCGGCGCGGATCGTAATCGGCTTTCAACGTGTTCTTACCCATACGATGACCGCGAATATTAGCGTTCCATTTTTATATAAGAGATAAATAATACACTTTCCGTGAATTCAGACAAACACTTTACGTACCTACCTACTTCAATATATTTTTCGTACCATGCATCCTGTACAGCGATTCTGAATTGTTTTTTTTTACGATCGACATTAAAATCATTATGTAGGTACCTACCTATTTTATTAATTTATTATCTCTACTAAAATAATTTACGGTAAGTTCACGAAAAGAATCTGGATTGTATTGCAATTCTTTATGTCTTAATCTGTCAAAATATTTGAAGCCATTTCATAAAAACACTAGCAACAAAAAAAAAAAAAACTATGTGAGTAATCTTGCTTTGAATTTATTGCGTAAACCATGAATAGCAAGTTGATATAATATTATGTTGAAAAAAGGTAAATAGTATTATGAAGTCAATAGGTAAATTATTTTATATCAAATGTAGTAAAAGTGCAAAATATTAAATTTTAAAATTATCTACAAAATCCTCACATCATTTTAGGATAGATCGTAAATAATTGTTTTGAAAACACTGGCAAGTCAATGACCATATTATCATTTCGTCACTGTATAGTGCGAAAAAATTAACTGTCCACTGGAACGTATAAAAAATAGAGACGAAAGGGATAGCAGTTAGCCGGATATTATGACCTCCTCACACACCATTTCCAGATCCCTCAGCTCTGCTTCGAAGGAGCAGAACACGAGGAAGACCCTCTCGGTATGAGAAGATCTTCTTTGTCTTCGGAACCCTTGCGGGAGGAAGAAAAGCGCTCCCCTTAAAATATCGGTGTTTTTATTTTCAAAAATTTATAAAATTCGTAGAATGCTAAAGAAGTCCTTACTAGAGCCCGGCCAGTGCGTAAATTTCCATGGGTACAACGCATGAATTATGCTTACGTAGGCGGTATAAACAAATTGGACTGACTCCGTTGCCGGAACGTTATTGTTCCAAAAATCGCGGAAACTATCTGCATCTTCAGCCAGGATGATATATGACGAAACGTTGTTTTATTAAACTTCCCTTACTTACGAAGACCAGCAAAGCTGCTGTTTTCCTCTATATAGTCTAATAGTCTATATAACGAAATATTATATAGAATTACTCTCCATAATTTACCTTATGCTTGATAATCAATTTTCTAAGTTGTAGAATTTATTTTGTGATTATAAGGTGTATTTCTTAAGTGATACTTTAATAAACAAATCAATGAGTTATCCAAACATGTCTCTTTTTACTATTCGGTATCCGGCAGGATATTATTTACGCCGCCGGACAGACCGGATATCGGATAGTTGCCGATATCCGTTTCATCTAATAAAAAATATAAACAGTGGACAGTTAATTTTCTTCGTACTCTACATTGTCGAAAATTCGTTTATAGTCGAACGCCAATTACTTATACCATTAGAATACTGAGGTTGACCACCTCACTTCCTTAAAACTCAAACGGTTAGAAAAGGCACAATGAGCCTCGGACGACTTCGAGCGCAATGGAGAGTTCTTTATGCCTAACCTATTCTCCTGAGTGGGTCCAAGGCCTCCCGTATTATGGGGTGGTTTGGGGGGAACCGCCACGGGCTTGATTTGTGTGCGGCTGGCTTTTTGGCAATCGGGCTAGGGTTTGGCTTTGTGCGGATCGGGTTTGCTGCGGTTTAGTTTCCTCCGGGCTGGCTTGCGGTGAGCGGAGGGGCTTAAAAGGGAGAATATTACGTTATTATAAAAATGGAGACCTACTTTACGTGGTCATCGCATCACGCCTGGAGGCCAAGTCGAAATATTAACGACAGCTCCAACGTTAACAATTTGTTGTTATTTCCATAGAGATAACGTAAAAACTGTTGTTCAACGTGCGTTAAACAATGCTGTTCCAAATTCCGAGTCAAAAAAATAATTCTGTCAGTTATTCAAAATTAACGTTAAACGTTACCTCAAAATCTTTGGAAGTATTACGACGCTGCTATTATATTGAAGACGAAACGCATTTTTTTTGTTTGGAAACTATTTTCAATTTGGTAAACGTTAACGTTCGGAACGTTAACAGTTTTCACGTTTAACGTTATTTATTTCGACCTGAACGGCTGGACCGATATCGTTTATTCTTTTTATGTCGTGTTTGCTCAGGATAAGATATTTATGAACTAAATTTCGAACCTACGACCAGACAAACAACAACAAATCAACGTGAAAGATATAAATTGAAATGTTAAAAAAAACGTCTGTAGCTTGAAAAATGCCCAAAGCAGATAGAAATAAGTGTTTTAAAGATAATTAATTTCATTGCTTTTCGAGACCTGAATATTTTTTTATTCATATCCAGCAATATAAAAATTGATTTCAAATAACGTCATTTGATGGAATAAAAGTTATTCGAGTTATTTTTTGGGATTCTCATAGAACAATGTCAGTCAAGTTAGCGAAATTTTTAAGCTCGCGGGCTGATTCTATTTGTATAAGAAGCACATATTTTTTAAATACTGATTAATAACGACAAATATAAATAAAAATATAGTAATTTAATGGAAATTTTAGAATATATATTTAAAAAAAGAAATGTTGATGATGTTTCTTATTATTATTAATTTTGATGCGAATATAATTAATTCTGCATTGTTTAGGAAGAAAAAGCAAATACAGTAACACGTGAGCGAAGCCACGGGTAACTAGCTAGTACTCTCATATTACATTCATTAAAAAAATAAATAAAAAATTCAAGGATCTCACTTATAAAATTAACCTTTTACTATCGATGTATTTGACAACATTTATCTCGATTTAACCCGTATGAAAGATATGTCTTTCCCTACAACTCTCATTTATATTATTCAATAATATTTACTTTTTGAAAAGGAAGTAGGTATTCACAAATTACGATCAGGTAAACTACGAAAGTATTCATAAATTGCGCAGACGGAGGAGTATGAAATTTCCCACGCTTAAAGATTATAAAGACAAACACTATTGTAATGTTTTGTATTTAATACTCAGACACATTTCGATCTATTTGAAATTGACACAGACGAATATATTATTTTATCTGTGGTCAAATTGGGAATATTGTTTGCCTTCAATATTAATAGAAAAAACCAACGGCGCAATATGTTCGCAAATGAATGAGTCGCCGGTAATCTAGAAAAAAAAAATTAATAGAAAAAAACTTTGTGCGTACCAACATTTCAAATTTGATGTATAACAAGATATTGTTTTTGAAAGTAAATTTTCAAATAGCGCTCGCTATTTTACAATGGAATCTTTATAATGTTTAAACTTATAATTTATATAAGGTATGGCTAATTTAAGGATGCCGAATGACAGTTGGCCGAGGAGAGCGCTGTTCTTCCTCCCATCAGGGTCCCGAAGACGAGGAAGACCCTCTCACACTGTGTTCCGCTCCTTCGAAGCAGAGCTGAGGGACATGGACATGGTGTGGGAGGAGGTCATAAATATTGCGCAAGATCGAGCGCAATGGAGAGCTCTTGTTGCCTCCCTATGCCCCTGAGTGGGGTGTAAAAGGGAGAATTGATTGATTGATTGCTGGCTAATTTCGACCACCAGTTTCAATAAAATAAGGGTAAATTGCAAATTGTGTCTACCTAGTCAATGGTTAGAATTCAGACTAATAATGAGTTTGTTAGATTTTCGTTTATGTCAAATTATGCTCTATTTGCTTGAATATTTTACCTAGGGACAGCTTGGTTCATTTTTGACAGATCCAGTGAACAAGAAAAAAATCCATGCATCATCTATGTTCCGCCACGTATACTTACCTTTACCTTTTGACAGTCAAGTCAATTTGACAATAAATAAGATTTTTTTTTGCAAATTTGAAGTTTTTTTTCTAGCCTAGGGGCTACAAGATTGGGTTATACATATACACACACGATTACCCTCAGCGGATTATGCGAGCAATAAAAACAATAAAAATGTAAAATCAAACAGGATTTACACCCATGTTCAAAGCAAGCCACAAACCTATTCAATGAAAATCTCCTTCATTTCAAAAATGAAAAATGACTGGACGTCCAATTAAGTTAATAAATTCCAGAATCTAGTATCCAGCAAACTAAACACGGACCACCCTGGAACGCATCATTAAGAATGAGCCGATTATCAAACATCATATTGTGTTGGAGGCACTAATTCATGATTAATGGCCTTGGGGTGTATCTGACACCACCCATTAAAAAAAATAATAATAATAACAGCCCTCTGTTACAAATCGGACCGCGGTCAGTGGAGGGTTGAAAATTATAATATACATTTTTTTATTCATTTCAATTCTCCCCGTTGGCTCGTTACTCGCGCAAGTGTAATGGGGATGTAACAATTAAAAAAATCTCTCCCGTTCGGTTGAAAAAAAAAATTTATAAATTATTAATGTGTTAAAAGCGGATGCGTGGACAAAATTGTCTTATTTTTTGTTGAACAATATTGAATTTGAAAAGACAAAAGCAAAAATTATAAATGAAAATAAATGGTTTGTTGGATGAAAAATTTAAACGATTGACAGTTTTACCTAAGTTAAGGCCCTTAACTGCTGAATCCATTGAGGAAATTATTTTTTTATTGTGTTTGCTATTTTCAGAAGAAAATTTTCGAGCATATAAACTTTTACAATGACGTAAAGTAATTTATATAAAACTATTGATTTGTTATTCCACATATTATTTAATACCCTGACTAGTTTCGCAGGCACAAGTCCTGTATGGTCTTGAGTGACTAAGAAAATTTCTTGATAATTCCACCAAGAACGCACTTTCAATTCGTTATTTTTTTAATGTTACCTTCTTGTTGCTATTAAAAGTTTAAAGTTTTATCATGGAGTATTGGAATAGTAATGGAAGACGAGGCAAACTCTCACAAACCGTTTGACGTACCTTTGAGACAGAGCTGACGGATCTACAAACGGTGTGGGAGGAGGTCATAAACATTGCACAAGATCGAGCGCAATGGAATGCTCTTGTTTCTTCCCTATGGCTTTAAGTGGGATGTAAAGAGAGATTTGATTGATTAATTGAAATAATAAACCATATGTTTCGGTGCGAAATGAAAAGATTAGCAAAATGAATAATAAAGTACCTACATAATTTGTTATGTCACTGCAGATGCGCTATATCAAGGGCGGCGGAGGGCTCTTGTTGCTTCCCTGTGTCCCTAAGTGGGGTCACATAAGGAGTATGATGATGATTATGATTTGTGTTGGTTAGTTTGTACCTACTGATGTAAATTTGTCAAATAAGTTCAACGGGGCTATGATATATTATATTTTATATACCAATTATTGTAATAATATAAGGAAGTCAAAGAATATTAATTACAATCAACCAATATTTTTTTATTTCATACATGTCAATTAAGATTCCTACTCGAAAATTACCATAACATCCTCTTCAATGAATTTTCGTTAAAAAAAAAATTGTAGTAGGTACAATACGTATTTATATAAAGACTAACGAAAAAGGGTTTTTAAAAAGCATCTACATAATTAAGATATGTTTTATGATATTTTTATATAAAATTATTCACGAAATAGTGAACCTCTGAACTATCCCGCTGCACCACTCGTAACAAATCAAGAATTGTTATAAACGTAGGGATTATTTGAACAACCCTCACTTGACTGTCATCAAATAGAAAAAAAAAACAAATGATGTGAAATGGGGAGTAAAATACCCCAAAAGTTTTAAAACATTTCAAATAATTTTATTGACAATATTTTTAAGTAATAAATGTAGGCATATGTTGGAAATTTCGGAAGATTTAATAAAAAACTGAAAAGGTTGGAATTTCAATATGTGTTTAGATCCATTCTTGGAATGGATCTAAACACATATTGAAATATTAAAAACTAGCTTTCCCGACAGACGTTGTCCTATAATAAAATTCTATCCCGTTAATATGTATATAATGTGCACTGCGCCCCCATGAAACAATACAAAATTAATTCGATTGAGTTACATAAGCTAATAAAATAATAATAACATTAAAATATTAAAAACTAGCTTTCCCGACAGACGTTGTCCTATAATAAAATTCTATCCCGTTAATATGTATATAATGTGCACTGCGCCCCCATGAAACAATACAAAATTAATTCGATTGAGTTACATCTACTATATAAATGAAAGTCGGGTTAGTGCGAACACTTATAACTCGAGATCGGCCGAACAGATTCTTCCCACGATTGATTTATTGGATTCTTCTCCGCTCCGGATAACAGAATAACTAATAAAAAGTTGAATAAATGAATAAGAAAGATAAAAATAATACATTTTTGATTAGTATTGAAAGCATTATCAGACAGAACTGCCACCGCCATCTATTGTAATAGTAGTGAAATTTTGGTAGAAAGATTCGATAGATGACGAAAATGATTTATTTTTAACCGACATCTACTATATAAATGAAAGTCGGGTTAGTGCGAACACTTATAACTCGAGATCGGCCGAACAGATTCTTCCCACGATTGATTTATTAGATTCTTCTCCGCTCCGGATAACTGAATAACTAATAAAATGTTTAAAAACTTGGCAAGAAATGATGTAAAATACTATATTTATGTTTGTATGGAACGGTTACCTATGACGCGCCACAACGCCATCGCGGGTAGTTCCCTCTCATTCTCGCATACGCTCCTACAGTAGCCCATCCCACTTACTCCACCGCATCGATTCGAACGTTAGAAAATTTTCATACAAAGTAAACAATATTATTGGGCACGCTACATTTGTGTTGGTAATAGGCGAGGTAGGGTGTGTGCGCGAGCGCATTATTCTCAAGTTCTTCCCGCCAGAGCTTTGAATACGAATGAAAAATGGATGTTCCAGAAATAGTTTAATGTTATTATTTTATAAGCTTAACTCAATCGAATTAAGTTTGTATTGTTTCACGGGGGCGCAGTGCACATTATGTACATATCAACGGGCCACTTCGGCTGGACCTATTTTCATGGTTTTTGATTTGTTGTATTCGTCTCCGTCCCGAATAGGCTACTAGCTATTAAAAATATAAAATTGATAAGGAATAAAAAATATTAAGAAAATAAAATACCCATACATTTTGTATGGAATGGTTATTCCTTTCTGTGATAAATTTCTTGACAGCGAAATTTTATTTACGTAGGTAAGCAACCATTAAGTATCGAAACAAACATAGGTACCAATCAAGATAGGTACACAATCTTATATATAAAAATGGAGAGCTATTTCGCGTGGTCATCGGATGGCGCCTTAACGGCTGGACCTATTTCGCTAATTCTTTTTTTGTCGTGTAGGCTTTTATCAGGAGAGTGTACATTTAAAGAAAAAATTAAGAAAAATGCATCGAAAATCAGATAATTTAAGAAAACTATAAAAATGGAGAGCTATTTCCCGATGTCGTTGCATCACGCCTAAACGGCTGGATCGATTTCGCTAATTCTTTTTTTGTCGTGTAGGCTTTTATCCGGAGATGGTCGAAATAGAAAAAAAAGTGCATGGAAAATTAGAAAATTATTGAAAACACAGAAAGTAGGTAATCTTTTTAGTACTTTTTGCAAAATAATTTGGTCTACTTTTGAATTTTAATTAATTCACATTTGAAAGAACTGTAGGTAAGTGGATTGATTGTTGTTGCGATTGATAGAAGACGAATGTAAAATATATCGTATGAAAAAGATTGATTGGATAAGCCATATTTTATTCATTGCAGTTAATTTTTATAAGAAGTTTTGGTATGTTTTAATACAAGCAATACCTACATTATTGTAATGAAGCGTAAGGAGTTTCGAAAATTTTCTTTATTTACAGAGATTTTTAAAACCATCAGCAAACAAAATCGTATACATAACATTGCTATTAAGGAGTTATACTTAATTGAAGTTCATTTTATAAGGACTTTAGGTAAGTTTTAACACAATGAATACATGATTAGGTATAATGAAGAACAAGTAGAATATTTTTTTGTTTGTTTACAGAGATTTATAAAACAACCAGTAAACTGAATTGTTTACATGATTGACAACGAATAGTGATTATAAACTTAATTGAAAAAAAAAAAAACTAAAACATGTTCAAAAGAAGGAAATTGGCTGGGAGAAGGGTTGGCGGTGCGCTAAGACCTCTAAGAAGGTCTCTCTTTAAACCACAGTTGATGCACAATGCAATCCTGATACCATCCCTGATTTATGGGAGTGAAACTTGGACATGGACGAACAATTTGGAAGTTGGAATAAATACTGTGGAAATGAGATTACTGCGTAGGATATGCGCAAACAGACTGATTGATAAGATGAAGAATGATAATATTAGAAAGGAATGTGGAGTGGATATAGTGTAGTGACTAGAATGAAAGTGAATAAAGAAAGGAGGTTCGGGCATGTAAAGAAAATGAACGAAGAGAGAATGACGAAAGAGATATATGAATCTGAAAGAATGGGTGCACGCAGACGAGGGCAACCTCGAATGACATTGACCGACCATATCGTTGTCGTCTTACAGGAGGGCCAAGTCAGAAGCAAAAGAAATTTATGAGCATGTATGCGGAATGTTATGCGTTTGGAGGAAGCGAATGAGTTTGGATTGGAAAGAATGGAAGTCCATACTGTCTGCCTACCTCCTTCGGGAATCAGCGTGATGGGTAAAAAAACCATTGACACCTCAATGCGTATTTTGAATCGGTACGGAGATATTCCTTATCGTAATTTGATCAATCAATCAATATTATTTTAACTGAGCAAAATAACTACTAAAATATCGAATATAATTACAAACCTAAATTCCTAAATTCTTACATATTAAGATCAAATCAATTAAAATTAAAACTCCCTTTGAACTGCATTCAGGAGCAAGATGAAGCAATAAGAACTCTCCATTGCACTCGATCTTGCGCAATGATGACTTCCTCCCACACCATATTTACATAGGTTAAATGTTTTTGATGAAAAAATAAACTCAGACCCAATGAATGGAGCGTGGTATGCAGGTTTTGCTATTGCCAGTAAATAGTCATTCGTACTAAATAACTAAAAAAACGAATTTGAGCTCTGTTGCAAAAAACCGTAAAACCCATATTATTTATTTCGATACAACGTTCGACGGGTCAGCTAGTAAGCTAATAAAATAATAATAACATTAAAATATTAAAAACTAGCTTTCCCGACAGACGTTGTCCTATAATAAAATTCTATCCCGTTAATATGTATATAATGTGCACTGCGCCCCCATGAAACAATACAAAATTAATTCGATTGAGTTACATAAGCTAATAAAATAATAATAACATTAAAATATTTCTGAAACCATCCATATTTCATTCGTATTCAAAGCTCTGGCGGGAACAACGTAAGAATAATGCACGCTCGCGCACACACCCTACCTCGCCTATGAAGTAGGTACTAATACAAATGTGCCCGATAATATTGTTGACTTTGTATGAAAATTTTCTAAATAAATCATTAAAAAATATATCATTACCGCCATCTTTCCAAACATAGATCTATTGAATCTTTCTACCAAAATATCACTACTATTTCTACCAGACATGTCGCTAATTTCCCAAATAGATGGCGGTGGCAGTTCGGTCTGAAAATCCTTTCCATACTAATTTTAAATGTATATTTTATATCTTTCTTATTCATTTATTCAACTTTTTATTAGTTCATTAGTTTAATCGGAAGAATCTGTTCCGCCGATCTCGAGTTATAAGGGTTCGCACTAACCTTTATATAGTAGATAGACTTTCATTTATATAGTAGATATGATATGAAGAATTAATAATTGTCTGATAATTTTTCCTACAATTGAGTTATTTGTAATATAAAAAAAAATCTGATTCTATGGTGGGCATTGCAGTACTTACGTATGGTGGGCAATGCAGTACTTGTATTTATATACAAGCATTTAGGTATGATTATTTTTTAGTGTTGTAATTTTTGTGCACAATGTCATGTTGATTTTAGGTTAAGTTTATTTTTCGTTTTTAACCAATACTCATGGAGAAGTTTATATGGTCATTGAAATAATGAATAGATTTATCAGTTGTATCTTTATGTAGGTATATTAGGAAAACAAGTTCTATAAATTACGAATCCATTCTTATTGGACTAGTCTTAAATCTAAAAAATTACAAAATATATTTCATAAATTTCAGTAACAATTCGGTATAAACATAAAAAAATTCATCATTTTGAAAAGATAGGTATTCTATAGTATAGTGGAAATAAAATACGCACTAAGTGCAAATATTCATTTTGAAATAATCTAATAAACTGATTTTTTCGCCATAGGTATATACATAGAACTACGATGATATTTGAATCTGTTTTTTTACGCCTTTAGAACATCGATATGGACTAAGTGCAATATTTAGGCTATCGGCAATGATTTATAGAACATTTCCACATATTCAACTCATTTTTTTTTTTTCATTTTTGGCGCTTAGTGCGTATTTTATTTCCACTATACAATTGCTCGTCTCATGTTTCAAGAATCACTATCTGACAAATCTGTCACCAGGATATCCCATACAGAGATGGAGGAAGTGTTTAAAATCATCATCCCAGATTCCAAAGGACTCGACTTAACAGATAGCAGTTCTTCAAAAAATAAAACAAGACAAATTTTTTGAGAGTTGGTACATAATAACATACCTACCTACAATGTTTCATGTTTTTTTTTTAATTTCTTGCCTAAATTAATCAGTATTTTTTGTTTATTTATTTTTCAGTCAAAACCTGTTTCAATATTATATTTGTTCGAAATGAGTTAATTTATGACCCCGCTTGTACAGGGGAGGGTTGAATATGCTCGTTAAACTGATTACAGTTACCAGTATAAAAATATATTATTTATTTTATGATACCTTTAATTGTTTGCGATCACGCTTAGTTCTGTTTGCCTTTTTGTGTTCATTGCTATGAATGTACAGGAAAGAAAAAAAAAGAAAAACGTTTATATTATGTATGTATATAAATAATTCTAGGGGGAGCAGGTAGTGTTGATAACTTGAAACGCCCTTTTTACAAATAAAACTAACGATTTTTTTAGTCGTAAGTAGTATAATAAATAACAGCGTATTAACAACCCTCTTACTCCGTGTTCCCTTCCTTCGAAGCAGAGCTGAGGGATTTGGACATGGAGTGGGAGTAGGAGAATTTTGGGTGTAGATTGTACCACCGCAGTACGAACTACTCTATACGCCGGCGCATCCAACGTGAACACCACACTTCTACCATTGTGGGGAGGAGATGGAAATGTGTTAAGGATTGACAGTTGGCCGAGGACAGTGCTGTTCGTCCCACCGTCAGGGTCCCGAAGACCCTATCACTGTGTTCCGCTCCTTCGAAGCAGAGCTGAGGAATCTGGACATTATGTGGGAGGAGGTCATATGTACCTAAACATTGCGCAAGACGAGCGCAATAGAGAGCTATGAAGTGTGGCATAAAGGGAATATGGATTGAATTGGTAGGATTAGAAGTACATAGTTTATTCCTATATCAAAAACATTGGGTGAGCATTGTCTTATTATGTTATTTTGAGCTAAAAAAAGTACAGAAATTAAAACTCCAATGAGTTTATCTTTCTCCGCGGTAGAGGCTGTTTCCACTTTTTTGAAGTAGAAAATGAAATTTTTATTTATTTATTTATTATGGTATGAAAAAATATAATTTTGTACATAATATCTCAACTAGGACAAGCCTGTCTTTGAGAAAATGAGTTGTAATACTTATAATAAAGCTATAACATATTACATTTTATGAGTCATATTTTATGCTTACCATATCGGAGGTATATTTAATTAAAATTATTTATAAAAATACCGTGGGGTTGCCGGCTAAGAATAGTACCTCTGCTCTTTTTGCTGGTTTTTCGAGCATCCTGTAAGAGGCAGGAAATCGAAAAATCAGATCGGGACCGTGAGGTTGACCACCTCACGTCCTTAAACCTCAACCGGTCAGAAAAGGCACAATGAGCCTCGGACGCCTTCGAGGGCAATAGAGAGCTCTTGATGCCTCCCTATGCTCCTAAGTGGGGCTTAGGCCCCTCGCATTGCGAGTTGGCTTTGGGGGGCTCCGCGGCGGACTTGTTTTGTGTGGGGCCGGCTTTTTGGTTTGATTGCTTCGATCGAACTAGGGGGTCGGTTTCGTGTGGGACGGGTTTGCTTCGGATTTGTCTCCTCCGGGCTAGTTTGCGGTATGCGGGGGGCCTTAAAGGGAGAATGAATGAATGAATGAATGAATAAAAATATTTACAAAATATACCTACCTAGTGGTACATTGCATTGTACATAATTCTCTTATATTTATGTAACATAATTTGGTAAACAGCAATGATCAAATTTTAGTAATGAAACAAAAAATCAATATACAGGGGTAAATTGCAGTTAAGTGAAGAGTGTAAATTGATTGTCCACTAGAGTTAAGTTGCAATTATTGGTTTATGTTGAAACCGACACTCACAAGGGGCACCACTGACGAACAGGATGCGCGGTCCATTATTCGCTGCGCATATTATGAGGAATATGTGCGGGGTGAATATCGCATACAATAGAACCCTGCTGTATCACTGTAAACACTTAATTGATTACTTGACACTCGCAGTTGCTTTCTTCGCATGTTTACTATTTGTTACTTCAGACCAGCACGCACAACTGCACTTCTTGCGACTAAGCAAAGTGGAAACGCCCAATAAGCATAGATCTACACCACAAAGAATTCAATGGTGGTGGGAGATCGGGGAATCGAACTCAGAGCTAACTCCACATTTTGAGTAACAGACACGAGTTCTATGCAAATTATGGAGAATCAGAAAAGACCATTTCGAGTAATGATTTGTACATTTGATAGTAGATACCTGTTATTGGAACATTGGATATTCTATGTTTTGTTTCATGATCTTTTGTTTGTTTTTTTTTTGAGGGGAACGACTAATGTATGATTCAGTGTTACCGTATTGCACGCAACAGTAATCACATTATTATGTTTTTTTTTACCCATTTCGTCGTTTTCTGGAGAGAGTACGGACTTTCATTCATTCCTATTCAGACAAACCTCTTTTCTATGAATAATCAAAGTTATCAAATTTATGAAAATAAAACACATAAGAAATGAAATATGAAATGAAAGTTTAATTTCTATAAAATTTAATTTAATTTCAATATCGTTAAATTAATTAAAATGTTTGAAAACCTCTTGTAAATTTTTCCCAAAATCAATTGTTATTATCAATTCTTGTAATTTTTCCGTTAAAAGAATTAGGGGATGGAACCCTTCAGAATTCTAAAAACGCACGTGATTTTCCATTAACATTCAGGTGTTTATCTGACGGTGGGGGTGTGTGAAGACAGACAGGAGCTCCCCGCCCACCCTGATTCTAGGGGATGCTCCGATGGGGATGTTTTTAATCTTGAAAGTGATTTCTGTAAACGTGAAGCTACACATTATTTGGAATAGCTTCGGATATTTCCCTGAAAACAGGTGTAGAGTGATTTGTTGTGTCTATCTGAAGAATAAATCGCTGCCAAAATGCGATAAGGTATATAAGTAAGAAAATGACTTTTAGTATTGAGAATATAACAAAATATAATCAATAATTTTATTGTTCCTATGTGTACCTACTACCTTTTTCAAATTTCAAAAGCTGCATACCTTTATATTGCACTTGCCTATTTTACTGCTTGTATTCTGTAAAATTTTGTTAGATTCTATATTTGGCACATTGACCTTTTTTGTCTTACTTGATTTTATATAACTGATTTGTTTTTTTTTTAACGATGTTTGACACATGTTGCATGCCATTTCTGTATTTTACATTGTGGTATTCGTTTTTAAAGGCTATTGCCGTTTATAATTGTAATATATAAATAAATAAATATTGTTTCAACCAAATTCACTATAAATCATTACCCACAAGCTTACCCGACAGACGTTGTCCTTGTCCTGGGTTTAAGATGACACCATCTTAAACCCAAAATTTTCCTGAGGCACTTCGTTTCGAATGCAGACACTTTTTGTGCCTGGGCTTTGGTCAGGTGCCAGGACTCACACCCATACCGGAGAAAGGGCAACACACACGTATCACAGTTTACATATCGTCTCGACACTAAACGCCGACGCCTTCCATATTTTGGTCATGTTGTTGAAGGCGCCACTTGCCATACCGATACGTATCGAGGGCTCAACCTCGAAGTCACCAGTGGTGGTAATGGCTGCTATTGATATTTTGATGGGTGATATTTTTATATTGAATAATTATACATTTATAGTTGTTGAATAAGATATACTAGGGCCGCATGGCGAGGACTTATTGTGGATGTGGAGTCCATATGCTCCAACTAGGGACCGAACATGGATAAAGAAGTATAGAAATAAGGATATATTTTACTTTTGTTTTAAAAATAAATGTAGAACATGCTGGTCCTGCGGTAGCGAACGACAAATAAAGGCGAACGGAGTGCTTCGAGATTCTGAAAACAAAAAATTCTATTTTATTTTTGCATTGAAACGTAAACTTTCACTGATGAATGTATGAATTAAATTTAAAAAAATAAATATTCTTAAGAATTTTTAAAATAATCATACATAATGAATATCTACATAACTACACAGCATATTGTTTCCATGGGGCCCTAGACGAATTGAAATTGGCAATCGACTACAAACAAATTATGCGACAGTGTAGATTAGGAAGAAAATTAACTGTCCACTTTTTATCTAATATATTACTAGTTTCCCGTCAGACCGCTCCGGATAATAGAATAATTATTTAATATTCGAAAAATGGATAGCAAATAATATAAAATTTAATATTAAAGTGAGTATGGAACGGATTAACTGATAACAACGCCATCTGTGAAAAAATCTGTAACAACATAATTTTTATTTACTTGACCTCATAATATTATACGAACCTACCGACATAATTTGCAAGTTTTCATAGAGAGCTCTGTGGTTTGAATCTTAGCTACATTCCCTACTTTGATAATTAATTGGGCATTCCACCCATAGAGGGTGATTTGTGCTATCTGTCAAACTTCAAAATGGAGGAATCATTTTGCAATTTTTTTCATTAAATCTTTATTTATTGAGAATAATAAGATTTGAATAACATTTATGTATAACAAATCAATCTACAATTATTTTATTACATTTTCATACCGTAATACCAAGATTCCATTCAACGTTTACATGAGTAATTTTGTTTCCAAAAAATGACTTACTGTCTTTTTGAGAAATTTGTATGAAGATCCTAAAAAAACAGATTTTTTTAAATAGCTCTAAATATATTAAAGTTAATGCAGCAAATTGTATTTAAGAACCTTCTCCTGCATTTTGTACGGCTCTGGGCATATTAATATCTGACGTAGCATTTGTATTTTGAGCGTGATGTTCACATATTATTATAAGGTAAAAGTATTGTCAAAGGCAAATAAAAAAACAAACATATCTGAAACATTATGTAGATTTTAGCTACTTTCTACTCAAACTAAAAATGAACCCTCTAACTACCTTAAATGTTATATGGTCAATGTTTTTGCTATTTAATAGCAAGTTTTAAGCTTTTTGAATAGCTGAAATAAAGAGATGTAGAAGTTTTTAAAATTGAAATTTTGCAGACAATGTTCTATATATTTTTTTTTAAAGTGCTTCAAAGTTACATAAATACACTTAGTGAAAACGATTTAATCCTAACCGTTGTCGAGCTGTCTTTTTAAGCTGTTAGTAGTAGGTTCAGTTTTTGTTAATCATTTTTATTAATTGACATGTCCTCTCACTAGATACATAAAAAAACTGGACCCAAGGACCTCTAATCCGAAAAAAAAATCGATAAAAAGGCAAAAAAGAAAGGATTTTTTTTTTCAAAATCTTTTAAGTTCAATATCTCCATAACGGTTAAGTTTCGGACACCATATTATTATGGATTCAAATCCATCAGAAATAACCTAAATAATACAGTCTTTTAATATTCAGTACCTACGACTTTTCATGTAACCCTGTATATTATGTAAGATTATCGATGCTGTACTCTTTTGAGAAAAGTTTAAGAATTATAAACTCCGATAGTATCTGAAATATTATTCAAAAGTAGGTATGAGACGTTTGCTGGGATATTTATTTTATTCTCTGCACTTTCCATTATTTGTGTTTCACGCATGAATGCGTAATTCGTCGTGGACTCTCTGAAAACTTTTCTCCAAACTCTAGAATGTCAGAATGACAAAAAAACCAAAGAGAGAGAGAAGCTGTAAAAAGTGTCGTAAACAATTTAATATCTGGAATAATCTTGTTCCAGTGGTGGCTATGATGTAAGCAAATATTTACATTGTAAGCGAGCGTGTACTAGAAACGTCGCCAAAACTTGTTCACCCCCTTAATCTTTGTTTTTACACGCTCCTTTTAATAATAATAATACTATCCCTCTCATAAGGGTGGGTACAGATGCCGAAACTATAACAAAAAAACTTACAACTTTTTTATGCAAATATATTTTTTTTTCTTTAATTCATTATACTTAGGTAAACACTAAACAGACCTTTAAATGTTCGTCATTTAAAGGGTGGTCAACTGCCTCTGTAAAAGAAAAACTACATTTTTATAATAGATTGAAACTTATAAAAATACTCTTCAACCATTGAATGAGTTTAATATGAACCTCTACAGACAGACAATAATAACTTCGAAAGCTATTCAGCTTGTTGTTGTTTTACGTTGACGACGGTTGCAATTATTGGTGGTCTAAATTCAATTAAGCTGTTTGATGGGTGTGTGTTGCCCTTTCTTCTGTATGGGTGTGAGACCTAGCACCTGACTAAAGCCCAGGCACAAAAAGTATCCGCATTCGAAACGAAGTGCCTCAGGAGAATTTTGGGCATGGGATGGTACCACCGCATCACGAACGACGCTATACGCCGGCGCACTCAGAGCAGGTCCATCACTTCCACCATTACGGAGAGGAGATGGACATGGCTGGAACATGTGTTTAGGATTCTGAATGACAGTTGGCCAAGGAGAGTGCTGTTTTTCCTCCCATCAGGGTCTCGAAGACGTGAAAGACCCTCTCATACCGTGATCCGTTCCTCCGAGGCAGAGCTGAGAGAGTTGAACATGGTGTGGGAGGAGGTCATAAGTATTGCGCAAGATCGAGCGCATTGGAGAGCTGTTTTTGCCTCCCTACGCTCCTGAGTGGAGTTCAAAGGGAGTTTTCATTTTGATTTGATTGAATTTTGAATTATATTCTAAATGAATTCTTTTTTGGGGTCTCTCAATTGGCCCCTTATTCTCCTATGGTCGTCATGTTTTCCTGGGTGTCTGTCCTTCATTTCCTTGTCTCGCCACATATCCAGCAAATTGCCATTTCTCTTAAGTGACACGGTATATTGTATCTGCGACTCTTATTTGGCGTCTAATCTTTTCATTTCTTATTTTGTCTCTAAGAATTATAGCTAACATATATCTAGTTTTATAGCCCTTTGTGCGGATTTCAATTTTTGTGCATTGTGTGGCTATGAGTGGCATTGTTTTCATTCAATAAATCATTACCAGGAAGATGCATGTATCGAAGGTTTATTGGGATTTCTTTGTCTTTAATGATGATATGGTTCAGTATGCCTAAAGTTGCCCAACCCGATCCATTCCTTTAAAGTATTTCCCTCGTTTGGTTTTCTCTGCCCAATAAAATTTGATGTCCCAGATATATGCATAACTCAACCTATGTTACTTATTTTCAAGTTGCTGTTTTGTGGACTTTATATTTTAGTTTCGGATATTTTCAATTCCAAACCCATTTTAGGGGAAGCGACATGGAGTTCTTTTAACGTAGGTATTGTTTAATTCTTCCATATATATATATATATCAAACAATTTTGTTTAATTTAAAAATAAGTTATTAAATATATTAAACAAACGAAAGAATGAACTCAAACAAACATATAAATAGAATAATTCATTTTTAGTAGAAATCTAATATTAAATTCTCTAATTCAGTTCTGTGTTGCAGTTCTGTGTTGCAACGTATAAAACATTCCTCTGGTTCAAAGTTTATTTTTCTAATAAAATGCACTTTTAAAGAAAGTTAACAGAATGTGACCACAAATGGAACGCTATGACAAACCGCAAACCAGAAAGAGATTTTTCTTACAATAATATAATATATTATATACCTAAGTTTGAATCTTTCATATTAAAAATAATATAGTTAGTAATCGTATATCATAAAGTTTGGAAAATACGCCCAGAATCCATCTCAATAAAATATTGTATTTCAGTTAAGTCCAGTAGCTAGTTTTTTCATTACAAATAAAATAATATTTTTGCTGTAATATTTCTAACAAACTACTCCTTTTTTTTACACATTTCTTTTCTCTTACATACAATACACCCTCCCTTTGAACCCCACTCAGGGGCATCGGGAGGCAACAAGAGTTCTCCATTCCGCTTAATCTTGCGCAATATTTATGACCTCCTCCCACGCCATGTCTCAATCCCTCAGCTCTGCTTCGAAGGACCAAAACACAGTATAAGAGGGTCTTCCTCGTCATCAAGCTCCTGATACTCTCAGGGTACGCCGCCGGCGCGACGTAGAGCGTCGTTTACTATTGCTATAAAGATCACTTTAAGTTGTCATTTAAATAATGCATAATCTTTTTTTGAACTGTACTAAAACATTATCTAACTTCTACTCTTGTGGCTAAAGTAGTAAATTAGCAAAAACGATCACCGACAAAAGATATAATATCTTATATATAAAAATGGAGAGTTATTTCCCGATGTCATCGCATCACGCTTAAACGGCTGGACCAATTTCGCTAATTATGTTTTTGTCATGTAGGCTTTTATTAGGAGAATAACCTTTTAGAACAAAAATATTAAGAAAAATGCATGGAAAATTAGAAAATTAAAGAAAACTCTACGTAAATAATATTATTAGAACTTTATACCAAATAATTTTTATTCCAATTTTGAAATTTTGACAGAAATTGTCAATTGGTGCGATTGACAGAATGCGGATGGAATATACATGGCTTAAAACAGACGCATCGTTCGGAATCACATTGGTCAAATGATAATTAATTCATCACCATACAAATTCGAATTCAATATTCATATTTAGGAACACAGGATAACGTCTGTCGGGAAAGCTTGTAGTAAACGTGGTAAGTAGGTGAGTAAACACTACATTTTAAATTGTCAGTTATCCGCCTTTAGAAGCTCATTCTAAGCAACAACGCTAGATTAGTTTTATTTGAACAAAAGAATAGTTTAGATTCTAATGAAGAATTCATTATTTGGTAGAGCTTAGTCCAATGATAAAACCATAAAATGGGAGGAAATAGGTACCTACCTACCAACAAGGGTGTAAACTTTCAAGTCATTTAACTAATTGCTTATTTATCAGGCTTTGTTTTTTGTCGTCTAATGGAGTAATAAATAGTTTTAAAATCACCCCGTATCAGACGGCTTATTTGTCCATTGTTAAGGTTTATTTATTCTTCGTAGTTAGACCGTTTACCAGCGGCCGGCGCGGCGTTATCAATATTATTAATCGTACAACACTTTCTAAATATTGAAATTTCGTAATGAACCTCAGGAAAACTTAAATCCATTTCATTCGTTTCTAGGATTTTCGATTGTCAAATTCGAAAAGCATCCATTACACAACTACGACCATGTTTTACTATTCTTTTGAAGTAAGGCTAATTCTTTCACTTTTATAATCGCTTTAGTTTTTGTAACAGAAATTATTTAAGTGAAAACTTTCATCAAAATTGCTCGTGATCCTTACCCAAAACTACCAATCGTCACTCTTGAGGGCATGACCAATGACCTTGGTACTTGGTGAACTTTATCGAAAACCTTTTTTTCCAGGCTTGTCTGTCCGCAGCCAGATGTATGGCATAACGGAACAATGCTAGAAAAATGCTTTGCTTTATTTTGCCAATGTAACGTCTCATTTATCTGCTTTGTCTAGTGCTTTTCCGACGATTATAAGCTTTCCTCTCAACTTCAATTTCGGCCAAGCATTGTTTTGTATATCTTCAAGCACTCACTTTTCATAATTCCTTAATAATCAAAGTTTTTTTAATTTTCACCTCTGTTTAAACACTAATTCTCAAACCTACTTTTTTCTTATATCCGCATTTTTTCTTCTCATACCCAGAGATTCTTCGGGAAATACTCACATCCAATGCATTCGAGCTACATACCTATGTACTTTAATAAAACACACGATCTAATTTTTAACATTATTAAAAAAGATAGATAGGTAGTAAATAATTTTAAGATGGAAAGAACGTATAATTTGCCACAATGAAGAGTCGTAAACAGTCTTAAAAACCTATATAAAAAAATGTTATATGAACATATTAATATTTATAGTTCCTGCTGTAAACACTTGGCATTTTCCATACTGTTCTCTGATATTCAATCAAATGTAGCTTAAAACGGCTTAAAGTATTAAAATAATGCATTGTTGTTATCGTGTTCTGAGCTATTCTGAAAGATTAAAAGCCGATTGCAAATTTCCGCTGGACAAATTAACAAGAATACAGCCTTATTAAACATTGTGAAAAAAAAACAAATGAATTTCTGGTGTTTTTGTTAAAAAAAAAACATGGTATTATAAAAATCCAATTAACCCTACTATTCAAAATGTATTCAGCTGCTATTTTCGCTAGTGGTTAAGTCGTGGCAAGCAACCCCTCTCCAACTATCCTTAGCCCTTTGAAACATATTAATGTTTTCTTTACCACTTCCATTAACCCATTTTGACAGCCACCCTTTGAATAACCTCGTTTTTTTGCCCATTTGTTTTTAGAAAATATTTTATACCAATTATTTACAATGTGAAATGAAGTTGGTTAGATAAAGTTATCGGTTTTTATGCCATGGTATAATGTTGTTTGAATCGTATGTAGAGAATACATTATGTAGTTTTATTTAAGTAGAGAAGACTGACTGACTAACGCTATGACGACACATCCGTGAGTCACGCATATAGCTTTGTGTATTGGTGAGTTTTAACTGTTGTTTAAAGCGGGCGGATACACGCACAATATATGTTTATTCCTAGATTTGAAATTGGAACTAAGAGTTCTTTATGTTTAATAGATTCTATAAAAAATAGACGAGTGCTAAATAGATAATAACTCTGCAGGTTTTCGGATTCTTTCGTTATTTTAAAGTAAATTTAATATTCCTTGTTATTACGAATTATTGTACTGTAAATTTTAGATTTTACTAGCTGACCCATCGAACTTCAATAAAATATTGCTGGGTAATATAACATACCTGGCTTACATGACTACTCATCGTGTAAAAATAAAAAAATATGTGGCTACAATATTATTATGAATCGGTTATTTAAAAAGCTCCAAAACGCACAAATTTTAAAAACATTTTATGTATTAGATATTTATATTTATTTTTTATAAGTCAGATGATACTTAAAAAAAATGCACAAGCTTTATGTACAATTTAAATGCCAGAAAAGGATTCATTTAATGGTTTTTAAGAATACAAAAATACGCTTAAGATATTATGTTTAAGTGTTTAAAAAAAGTATTTATAGAAAGCTTGTAAGAAATTCTATGATTAATCTGCGTAGCTTACAATGTGAAACTCATTGGTTGTTAGGTAAATAAAAAATTGTGTCGTTATGAAATGTTTCACAGATGGCGTTGTTGTTAGGAAGTTTCATACTAACATTAATATTATATTTTATACTACTCTCTATCCATTTTTCGATTTTTTAATAGTGATTCTGTTATCCGTAGCGGAGAAGAAACAATTGACTAAACAGGATAAAATTTATAGTTCACCCGATCTCGAGTTATGAGTGTTCGCACTAATCCGACTTTCTTTTATATATTTTGATAGAGTTTGCATTCCCTCTATGAAAGGAGTATAAAAATCATAGATATTCTACAGAATCCTCATTTTCGATGTTGAGAATAATTTTCAGTAAAAATGTTCGCCCCAGTAGGTTTTTTTTAAGAGTATACCGTATAAAATATTAAAATTTCGGCGGGTAAGTAAATAAACAAAACCTCCCCGAGCCTTATCGGCGACAGAGTATAATATTCTATTCAAGACGGAGGTTCATTCTTGCGGGGCTAAGGCTCTGTAAACAAGGCGGATTGTGTTATCAAATCAGAACACGTCCACGAGAACAAAAAAACCCGAGATGAACGATAATTTATTTTTTTTAAATTCAATACAAGTGTTTTATGTTTAAATATGAAAATAATCATAAAATTACACCCCTTGTACCATTTTAAGACGTGACTGACTGTCAAAATAATATATTAGGATTTATTTATCATAACAATACCTTATATGTATCTTCTCTTCAATTCAACTTTAAAAAAAAAAATAATAAATATATAAACTTGCAGTGTTAAATCAAAAGTGAACTTAAATTGCTTTTAGTAATTACCATTAACAAAAAAAAAACATAGATATTTTTCCGCAATCAAAATATTATATGGTTCAAAGATAGAAATAGTTTCTACGCCTTTCGCAATCAGCCCCCGTAGACAATGTGAATTTTACAAACGAATGTAGAGTGTGAAAAAATAAATTGTCCACTGGAACATACATAATATAAACAATTATTATTTAAACCAAACAAATACACTACTTGTATAAAATATAAAAAGTGAACAGTCAATAATTTTCTTTCTAATCTACATTGACGAAAAATTCGTTGGCAAAATTCAAATTATCAAAGACCACGGTGTCGTAATTTTATGTACAAATCTGAACACGCGCGGTAACATTACCAATGCAACGTTGCATGCAACGTATCAAATTTCCGCAGAACGCTCTGGTTTGTACTTAACGCCAACGCCAACGTATCAAAATTCCATAGTACGTACCACGTACCTTCTATGGAATTTTGATACGTTGGCGTTGCATGCAACGTTGCATTGGTTATGTTACCGCGCGTGTTCAGATGTGTACAGGCCATTATCTTGCTCGTTTCCATCAATCCACCAGTACGTAGTTCGTAGCTTAAAGTGAACATGTGAGAGTGCCTCCCACAGCACCTGAGGAGGTGAAACGTTGATCAAAATATAACTATGTACGATAAAATAGTGATTTATTCTTCTCCGAGTTCGACTCCCAGCTTTCTAATTATCTCTTTGGTTTTCTGCTTGGGAGTCTTCCATGAGGTTGGTAGTAAGATGCAATGTGAGGCAGTCTGAGTGAGTCCATTATCCTTACACGTGCATACCGATATCTCCTTCCTTCCCTTTAAGATAAATAAAATACTTCAAACAAAAATAGTAAGTATATTAAAAATAATATTGAATTTTTCCCCTTTTTTTACTAAACTAACCAATTTGATTTTCGAAAACCGGTTAGCTTACTTATTAAAATTTTAAATGGAATTTTTTTAGGCATGCCACTCGTGGATGAAATGGTACGAACTTATTCTCCCAAAGTCTTCATCTCATAATTGTATTGGATATTTCCAATTCAGTAGCCCTAGCCAATTTGAATTTGGCGTCAATGTAGAGTAGGAAGAAAATAAACAGTCCAATTTTTCATATTTTTATATACTTAAGTGCCTTTTGTTTGATTTGAGTAATTGTTTAGGTACCTTTATGTTCCAGTGGACAGTTCATTTTTTTGCACTCTACATTGATGAATAATTCGTTCCCAAAATTCAAATCGTATACGGAGGCAGCTTTGCTAAATGTTGCAAATATATCTGGAGACACATCGTAAAAAGACTGGGAGAATCGTTGTTTCTGTGGAGCTAGTACGACTTTTATCGAAAGCTTATTGCACGCTAATAAGCGCTTATAAGCGTGCAAAAATAGTGTTCTAAAATCAAATGATCGAATCATTCGATCATTTTTGTATGGAAAATTTTTGAAACTCTTTCGATGATCGAATATCGAAACGATACTAGGGCTACTGAAATAGAAAGAGTATATTAATATTATTTAATATGTCTCATAACAGGAAAAAAAACTGCATCAAAGTTTTCTCAAAGGTTTTCCACGCTATTTCTCCCCAACGCAGACGAGGCCGACCTCGAATGACATGGTCCGATCATATCGGTTCAGTCTTAGAGGAGGGCCAAGTCAGGAGCAAAAGGAATAGAAGAGCATGTATGCGGAATGTTATGCGTTTGGAAGAAGCGAAAGAGGTGTGTTTGGATAGGACAGAATGGAAATCCGTACTCTCTGCCTACCCCCTTCGGGAAACGGCGTGTGGGTAAAAAAAAAAAAAATTCCCAATGGTACTCTTTATAATAAGATAAAAGTAAAATTTTCCTTTTCCTACACGCCACTACTATTGTAGCTTAGTGACTATCTGTGAATAAGATTCACAACATCAGGTAAGTCTCATTATCTCAGATTATTCAACCACAAGACACTTCTTCTTTTATGCCAGCCCGTCTGCTTAAAATTTCTACTTTATTACTGCTGAAATTGGTTCCAAATTCAAATTAAATTCCCGGATATCTTTGTAATAGTGTTCAGCCTTTATCAAGCATCATTATTTGATATCCACATAGTAATCCGGTAGCCGTTTGTCCTGGAATAATTCTATCTTCGTGTGTGCGGTTGCCAATAAGTTTATCGCATACTAAAACCAGAACGCCACTGCTCTAATACTAACTGCAGTGTGTCGATTTTACCAATCTTCCACTATACGTTATCATTATTACTAGCGGGACTTTCCTTCCGAAATTCAAACACTTTAACCGTTTATAATCAATTTTGAAAATTATTCTTCCTTGATTATTATTCTTTTGACTTTCTGAGACCCTATTCTGCAAATTTGATCGAAGGATTTTTTAAAATAATTTTCATGACTTTCGTATGATTTCGTTAAAACGGGTTTCTTGCATCTCGGCTGCGTTAATTTCCCTGCGACTTCCGTCGAGTGCTTCTTCGCCACTCCAATTGTATGAATATCTTTATCGCATCTGTCAAAAATGTCAAAACAATACATACCTAATGACGATTTTTTACCTATATTATTGCGAACGTTTATATGTAAGAACATCATTTCATTATGTGCTGTTATTTAAGTTCTACATATTATGTATTACTTTATTGATAACTAGAGGTCCGCCCCAGCTTCGCACGGGTAGATAGATACTTAAAAATAATTTTGTTTTCATACAGATCCCTAACTTTTTCAAAATATTTTATAGCATATGTTGATCTGGAATAATTGCATTGCAATGTATCGTGTCACGTCACTACCACCGTGACTACTTTGCGCGGTATTTCTACTAAACTTGACATGCCTCCCCTCAGTCCCCTCCCGGGCTCCCGTACGCACTCTGCATCGGATAAGTTGAGATGATAAGAGACTATGCTTTTTTTTTTCAATATTCACATTTTTAAACTCGTGATAACTTTCGAATGGAATGTCCGAATTGAATAATTCAAAAAGTTATACAAACATATTGAAGCAGACTTGAATATGAACTAATTTATTTTAATAAGGAGTAATACCAAGATACCAATAAAGAGCCTTTTCTAGAGGTGACATTTTATTGATTTTTTAAAAATAAAAAAACACTTATTGTGGCATAACTATAATAGTTAGACATATGCTGTCGCAATAATTTTTGTAAATAATGATGTCTTCTACAAAATTGTTATACATTGTTTTATTCTATCATCGTTAGTTTTCACAGCGTTCGCGATAAAAAGAATATTTTAGGTAATTTTTTTACACCTTGGGTTACATTATTGAAGTTTTCGTAGGTTACCCACTTTTTTTTGGAAATTAAATATAGCCTATGTTCACCGCCGATATTGCAGCTTCCCAAAAGTGAAAGAATTTTTCAAATCGGTTCAGTAGTTTTGGAGCCTATTCGATGCAAACAAACAAACAAACAAACAAACAAACAAACAAAAAATCAAATCTTTCCTCTTTATATATTAGTATAGATGAACATTACATATGTCTGATTTTGATGAATTAAATATTTGGATCATTTCTGAAGATTTTTCGGGGTTTTGTTGAATCAACTTACACAGATGGCGGTAATGACCGTAAAAACCATAGATTATTTTTTTTAAATCATAGACACAATAAGGGGAACGCCCTCAAGTTCCAACATTTCCAATACTATCATGAGACATTTGAATTTCGCTGTTGAGTGACTTCGAGAATAGACCAAACGATCGCCACTCGACATTATAATCCACAATTTTATTTTCGTGCACGAAAATTTTTCTCTTTCTCGCACCTTCTGGAAAGGAAATCTTTGACAATCACGACCTTTCAATGGCCACTAGAGCCGCAGTGTGTAAAGTTGTGATAATCTCAACGCTTATGTATGATTGCGAGGCTTGGGTTCATTATCGCCGCCATGCCAAGTTCCTCGAAAAACTGTAGCAGCGCCAGCTTCGACAGATACTTGGAATCCGCTGGTTTGATAGTCTCCTATTCAGAGGTGTTCTTACCCGTTTTCTATTGCGCAGGCCTATCATATGACCATGCAGGTCCAAATGATTAAACGTTTCATTGGAAATTTTCTATTTGAATAATTCGACCAAAAATGCATTTTCAATTTGTAATTTTTATAATTGTTGAATTTTGACCACCAATCATTGATTTTACGAAGGCTATCTTAGCGGTCACGCTGACATTTCATTTGTTGTACGTAGGCTGATTCAGCCTACAAGCCTATTGTGAGACTCTCAATGTGTTTCACCCTTACACACCTTGTTGATTAGGTTAGCTGCAATCAACTTTGGAGTACACACTCATACATTATGTCGCATTTAAAGATTAAAACTGAGTGAACCGTTTCCAACAAGTAGTAAATGTATATTTTTGTCCCACATTTTGGTTTAACCATTACTTCTAATGTTCGCAAAATACGGTATAAGAAATTATCTAAGTAAGAAAACATCTTTCTCTACTTCTTCTTGCATGCTTAATCAACGGTAAAATTAATCAAGACATTAACTTCCCATAACTAACCTTCTTCTTTAATATCCTTTGTGGGCAACGGTAAAATACGGTTGGTACGAGAAATTATATTTCCTTTTCTACTTGTTCATCTAACCTTTGTAAACCAACGAGTACGGTATAAGAAATTATCTTCCCAATTTTCTTCTTCTCCATGAGCTCTTTTTCCTTCTCCTAGTCTTGCCAAGCAACTACTGCATTTTAATGTTATTGAGGCAGTTTTTGGTTATCATCAGTCATTTCGTAATAATTATGAAGATTGTGATTCAACGGAGAACAAAACGTGGGAATCGTACTTCAGTCAGCATCGTGACACAGCCAGGCTAAAACATAATTATGCTGAGAACGACATAATTATTGATTTCTGTGATTACAATTCCATCTTTTTTAATGATTTGGCGAGGATATGTCCTCACATTAGTTTTTGACTTTATATCATTCACCTAGAATCTAGATTTAATAACTATACGCTACATATCTCCTGGCTTAAAGTGTCGAAATTCTATGACTAGGTTCTTTAGGCAATTTCCATCGACATCGGAATACAGTACTGTCAAATAGAACTCCTAGTTAAATATTTTTGAAAAGTGTGATTTATTTAAAATGAATCTGTATACTCACTCAAATTAAACACTAATACACTCATTTAATCTTTCACGGTAAGCTACTTAAAGCTTGTGTCGTGTGTATAGAAAACCTCAGCCTAAAACGTATTATAGCAAATGTGTTAATCGATATTGTCAACTTTGCAGTTTTATTTGTGATTTTTGTATTCAAATACCGAGGGTCGAGGGTACAAAAATCTGTAAGTCGAGCATTTTAGTCGTTTGTCAAATGTCAAAAGTGTTAGCTTATTTCTTAAGAAATAAAGATCTTAACGTTGATTTGACATTTTTGTACAATCAGAAAAATATATATTCACGGAATGTTTACGGCTGAAGGCAAACGTTATACTCGTAATAATTTAAATATTAACAGAAATGCTAGAGATTGTGATCTGGGCCGTAAATACAGAAAGCGAAATGAATTTATCAGAAAGTTTATCACAGCACGTAATTACGTAGAATGGGTCACGTAAGTAATGAGGTCGGATGCCCAAACCATTTCGACTAAGCTCCAAAATGGTTTTAAAAGATTTTTTAATTTTTTGTTTCTCTGTCTTTAATGGAAATTTGCCTGACGGTTATTTTTTATTCCGTTCTAATATCCTGATTTTAACAGAGAATTTGTACAAATTTTTGTGACAGACGCCTGTTATTGGAGATATGATATGGTTTGATGATCTTTTATTATAGTATTTGGCTGTATCGTTCGTTCGGATCGTAATGACGTCTTTATGTTGACTGCATAAATAAAATTCGATTTTTTTCTCGATGAAAGTTTACTGAAGCAGAAAGTATTTGTTTGAAAATAAAACTATAAGTGTATAAAATTAGTTAAGTGGTTGTTGGTTTATCTTTATTTGTGTGAAGTTTAAATAATATAATTGAGTGAATAAACATTTGTAAATATTGTAAAGTTAGAATAAAATTAATATTGTTGCAAAGGTAGTGCCCGATTGTATAGAGCTGGTGTGGGTGGTAGTATATTCCGCCGCCTAGTCGCGCGCCGCTGCGAAGTATTAATTATTGTTATTATATTTTTGTGTTGTGATTGCCGGCCAGTACCTACTTAGGTGCAGTGCATACTTGTCTTCAAGTGTATTAGTTTATATTATTGTACGTGCGCTGCGGGGGTATGATGGACGCCACTGAGGATGATATTGGAGGAAACCCATTTGAGAGTTCGTCTCTAACATTGAGGTCTCCATCAGAGTCTAAAAGAGAACGAGATAACAAATCATTGGAAAAAGAGGTACATTCAAATTTGAGATTGGTTCAGCATGACAAAAATGTAGTGTTAGAATCGGTTAATCATATGAAGAATGCAAACAAATTGATAGAATGTATTAAATTTAATATGAATGAAAGTAAGAGAAACAGCAAAGAAAAAGATAAGATTTTTGAGTGTTTGGATGAACTTCACGAACTGGTGATGTTTCTGATAGCGGAAAACACAAACATGGCTGGCGAAATACAAGTGTTTAGACCACTTGTTAACAAGGTGGCAGAAGATATTAGAGACATAAAGAAGGAACACCGTGATCTTAAGAATTGTATTAAAACTGGTATGAATAATAAACCAGCCCAACTTGATGATTCTATTCCAGTGGCCACCGATAGAATAGTAATTGTAAAACCAAAGAAACAGCAAAAGTCGGAAGAAACAGAAAAGGAGGTTAAATTGAATATAGATCCGGAGTTTGTTGGGGCCAAAGGTATTGGTAGGCTAAAGGAAGGAGGTATAATTGTTAAATGTAAGGATAACGAAGGTACCAGTAGGGTTCAAAAAGAAATATACGCCAAGCTTGGTAAGGAAAAATATGATGTTAAGATACCTAAAAATCTCAAGCCATCTCTGAAAATAATAAACATTGTGGAAAAATTAACTCATGAACAGCTGACAAACAAAATTCGAGCACAGAATGATATAATAAAAAAGGAAGACAAACTGGATGTGATCCTCATTAAGGAAATAAATAAAAACGGAACACTAACATACATGGCGTTTGTGGAGGTGAGTAAAAATCTCTACAATAATTTATTAAAAATTAAAAATATAAATATAGGTTGGAACAGATGCAGGGTATACGATAATTGTACAGTTCATCGTTGCTATAAATGTTGGGGATTCCAACATAAGGCTAAAGAATGTAAAAATAAAATAGCTTGTCCACGATGTTCTGAGGAACATAATGAAGAAAATTGTAAAGTAAAAGAAGAAAATTTGAAATGCATAAACTGTATTACTGTAAACTCAAAACTTAAGTTGGGATTGAAGACGGATCATCCGGCTTTTGATAGAGAATGTCCGGTATTTAAAAGAAAATCTGAAACAATCAAAAGAAGACTTGATTTTTTAGAGTAAATAATGAGAGAACCGTTTATTGTATGAATGTGTCCAGTTTGATTGCACACCACGAGGAATTAGAAGAAAAAATTGAGACGATAGCGCCAAATATGGTGATGTTGACTGAAACATGTGTTACAGAGGAGATTAATGAATTGGAAACTGCCTTTGCAGGATACAAAACAGTCAGATTGGATTCATTTAGCAGGCATACTGGTGGAGTTGCTATATTGATTGAAAATAATATTAGGTATAAGGTAATATCTACAACTGTCTTAGAAGAAAAAAATGCATGGTTCTTAACAATAGAGGTAAAGAGTGGAATGAGGCAAGGAGTTTATATGTGTGTTTATCATTCACCGAATCACAGTCATGCCACCTTTTTAGATTTTTTTGAGGCTTATTTAAGAAATTTCAAAAGAGAGAATGTATTTTTGTTTATATCTGGCGATTTTAATATCGACATGAAGAAAAAAGATTCATATGGTACGAGGCTGCAAAGAATAATTGATGAAGGTGGTTTGAAACAACTAGTAAGGGACTATACCAGAATCACAAGTAATACTAAATCCATGATAGATTTGGTTATATCAAATGATTTTTATTTGGACATATCCATTGCTGAAGACTTCAAAATATCAGATCATGAAACTATTCTATTCAGTATGAAATCAAAATTAATAGTATGTAGAGAGAATAAAATAACGATCAGGCAGAAACGAAAATATACTAAGGATTTGTTGATAGACAAATTACGGGCAGTACAATGGGATGTTCAGAATGATATCAATGAGGATGCAGATTTTTTTGTTGAAAATATGACGAATGTTGTAAATGAGATTATGCCTTTAAAACAAATAACATTAAAAAATACATGCGAATGGTACACGGCGAAATTGAGACAACTACGCAAAGAAAGAGATGAATTATACCGGGCGTTCAAGCTGACTGGTAAAACAGAAATATGGTTGAAATATAAAAAGTTGAGAAATAAATATAGTAAGGATATAAAATTACAAAAGAATGAATATATAAGAAATAGAATACAAGATAGTAAAAATAATCATAGTAAAATGTGGTTGAATATAAAATATGTATTAAAAGGTAAAAAAGCAGATCCTATTGCAATGGTAGATTTTCCAGATGGAAGCGAAGATGATATTCATAGAATAGCTAATAAGTTCAACGAAAATTTTATAACAAGTGTAGAAAGTATTGATCATAGCATAAAGATTTGTAAAAATAAAGAATGCAACTCATTGGACTTGGTGAAGCCTGCACCGTGTGAATTTAAATTTAAGTTATTAACGAACGTAGAAGAACTAACCAATTATATGAAAGGGATGAAGTCTAAGCCTTCTGTGGATGGAATCACGATTGATTTGATGAGAGATTCATTAGAGGTAGTTGGTAGCTTCCTTGTCGAAACTTTGAATCGATCAATGAGGTGTGGAGTTTTCCCAAAAAAATGGAAAATCGCAAGGGTAACTCCAATTCCAAAGATACCTAACGCAAAAAAATTTGATGAATTTAGGCCAATAAATTGTCTTCCTAAGTATGAGCAATTAATGGAAGTAATAGTAAAGGATCAAATAGTTAAATACATACAAAGTAATAACATACTGGTGCCACAGCAGTCAGGATTCAGATCGAATTTCTCATGTGAAACAGCCGTAAACTACGTGATACACAATTGGAAAGAGAGTCTGGATGAAAATAGTATGGTGATAGCAGTGTTTTTGGACTTTAAGAGAGCGTTCGAAACGATCGACAGGAAAAGACTGTTGAGAAAATTAGATATAATAGGAATAAGAAATACGGAGCTTGGGTGGATGAAAGATTACCTGTGTGAAAGGAGACAAAACACAGTATTCGGTGAATCTACGTCAGAGGAAATGATAATAGAGAGAGGTGTGCCACAAGGATCAGTGCTAGGGCCGATATTGTTTGTTTTATATATAAATGATTTAACTGAGTGTATTTTACACAGTGAAATAAAACTTTTTGCGGATGATACGCTAATATTTGTTGGGTGTAAAGACATAGATGAAGGTTTTGGTAAAATACAAAGAGACTTAAATGCAATAGAAGAGTGGTTAAACTGCAATAGACTAAAATTAAACGTTAATAAAACTAAATATATGGTTATGGGGAAAGTGAAGAATAATCATATGAATAAACTGTTCATATATGGGGAAGAAATAGAAATAGTAGATAAAATTAAGTATTTGGGTGTTATATTAGATGATAAGTTAAATTTTAAGGCAAATTTGGATTATGTTGTTAAAAAAATGAATAAAAAAATAGGTTTTTTAGGTAGAATAAGAAAAAAATTGGATGTGGATTCTAGAAAGTTGGTGTGTAATGCAATAATACTGCCGCACATCGGATACTGCTCTTCCGTTTTGTTTATGACGAATAAAACCGAGCTAAATAAGTTACAGGTGGCTCAGAACAGGGCGATGAGGATTGTGCTGGGGTGCGGCAGGTATACTAAGTGGACGATATGATGTTAAAGTTGAATTATGTGAATGTGAGAAGGATGTTGTATCTGAATGTTTTTTGTTTAGTATATAAGATTAAGAATAAAATGGTGCCACAATATTTGCTGGATAATGTTAGGTTTAATTTTGAAGTCCATGACTATCCTACGAGAAGTCGAGATTTATTTAGGTTAAAGGTGCCGAAGCGCGCAAGTACAGAAAGCAGCTTGTATTACCGTGGTTTTAGGCTGTTTAACGACCTGCCGTCTCATGTAAAATGCGCACCCACTTTGCCGACTTTTCGTTGGAGGTGCCTTAAATTTTTGAACACAAAAAATGTTGATAGTTGGATCTAGTTTTTAAAATTAAGGGTGAACGTAGGTAGTGAGTGAGGACCGAGCGAGTGATGAAGATTTATAATAAGATTAATATTAAGAAACCATAGTTATAAGTAAACTGTATGTACACAATGATTGTTATAAGATATATAAAAAGATTTTATATAACTTTATAAAATTAATAAAATAAATAAATAAATAAATTTATGTTTTTTTTTTTAATATCTATTGCAAATTTTCATGAAATTCATTTTAGGTACCTGCCTATATTTCATCTGATACGTACCTACCTATAAATAAAACACTCGCTTCAAAATTGACTTTTTACAAAATCAAATCGAACGTTTTTGATACCCCGTTTGAATTGAAACATTCTACTTAATTTGTAAAAAATCTATTATGATTTCAACAATGTCGATTTTTTTTTTTTGGTATTTTGGTAATTCTAGCCCCGACGCGAAATATTTCTCAAAACCAATCTAGCTTGTGCAATATTTTTCATAGTTATCTTATTTGTATCAAATATTATATCGAAGAAATATCATGTCATGTTACTACTACTTTCCAAAATGTTGCTTAATGGCCTGTACACATCTACTGTTATTTCGAAGGCTAGCTTAGTGTGATCACTTTACGTTAACAACGTTCGCCATTAGGTGGTAATGTTTGTCTCCGAAACTCCTAATCATGAGAATTCTCAACATGTTCAACATGTCAAAAAATATAATGTATGCAACAAGTAGAAATATAATAATAAATGAAATATAGAGATAAAAGTTGGAAATTATTGAGAACACGAATAATTTCACTGTCTTGAAAAAACAAAAATAAATTATATTGAACTAAATGTTAAAATTCTAAATATATTATAAACAGTAGGTCAGATTTCGAGAACAAAAGAATGTGAAATTTGAATTAATGAAATATTTGTTAAGATATCACATTATTTTCACTTCAAAACATCACTCAAACAAATTTATAATTTTTGACACGAGTAACATTTCAACTGTCAAATTTGTTATAATTTAAATTATTTGTAACGCAGAACGTTGGAATACGATATTCTCTTTTCAAAATTTTGAAAACATCTATTTTGCTCAATTCTTAATAACATTCCATATTGTTACGAAATTTCGAAATGTGACGAGTGAAATTCAATTTCTTTTATATAACTAAGTACGATGTTTATATACTTTTTACTATAGAAAAATAACAAGTTTCGGGGTGTATATTTTTTGAAGCGAAACTTTGTGGTATTTGAATCTGGGTGAAAAACAAAACCTAGGAATTATTCATAATAATAAGTTAGTGCCTTTATCACCAAAGAGCATCTTTGAAATGAAAATTTTCCCTCCTAAATTTAGATTCACGACGATAATATAATATGAGTCTGTGATTTAATAAAAGGGAGATAGAGGAAGTCGTTAGTAGGGAAGGAAAAGAGAAAGAAGATTTATTTTTCGTTAGATTATAATATTATGTATTATGATCGGGCTAGAGATGGTAAATAATAATGTTGCCATCACGAAAAAATTGTAGAGCTATAGTATTGATCGTCAAACAAAATGTGTTTGTATTTTTTTTGTTGGTCTCTACAGCGTTTTGCTTATCTTTTTATTGAATTTTGCTTGTTTAAAACGTCATTTTTGCGGAAGTATTTATATGGCTTATAAAATTGTGAAGTTTTATTAACAAAGCCACAGTTTTATAATAAATCTACCTAAAGTTCTATGTAAGGAATTCACTTATTATGTGCATGAATGATGTTTAATAAGGGAGTTCTATTCTTGTCAGAGTAAGAGGATACTGTTTAAACTATGGAGAAATTTGATTCTTGTAAGAGTTGGTGGGTAATCTATAATATAACGGAAAGTCGGATAACTGCGAACAGTTATAACTCAAGATCGGCTTAACAAATTCTTCCGATGTTTGTTTTATTTGATTCTTCTCCGCTCCAGATAACAGAATATCCATTTAAAAAGTTGAAAAATGCATAAAAAATTATATAAAATATATTATTAATGTAAGTACCTATTGATTTGATTTACTGACAACAACGCCATCTGTGAAAAATTCCATATCAACACAATTTTTATTTACTTGACAACCATTGAGTTACAAAACATTTGGTACGCAGATTTTTGATGGAAACAGATGCATATAGTTCGGAATGACATTGGTTAAAAGTCATTCTTTTAAATTAGAATTCATTACTCATAGTTATATCACAGAAAAACGTCTGTCGGGAAAGCTAGTTTTAAATAATATATAGGACAAGAAACGAATGCCAGGTTCCTTGCGAGAATTTGTAGGAATTAGAACACTAGGAATTATGTTATTGTTAGTGTTTTGTATAATGTTGATGACAGGAATTCGAATCTTGTAAGAGTTTATGAGCTATTTATAACAATTATTAATTCTGTTCTTGTTAGAGTTATATAGATAGTGGGTGATATTTAAGATAAGAGATTGCTTCCAATGAGATTTGGTGAATACTGTTTTAACTAAGAATTCTGTTCATGTGTCAGGGTGTAGTGATGATTAAGATAGATTTGCGTTTCGTGTAAGCGTTTAAACTAGGAATTCTTTTCTTGTGAGAGATCTTTAAGATTGGGTTCACTTAAAGATAAGTACTATATTCATGTTGAATAAGGTGTTCTATTTTTTTTTGTTTATCCCATCGATTCAAACTACATCAAGTCTATTTACGTCCCTTCTTCATCGCAGAAGTAAACTAAACTAAAAATATTTTCGCACAAATAAGGATATGAACGGAATAATATTTTACTTCGTTCTTTCAAACTTTTGTTCCTACCGAATCACCTACGAAAAAATCATGGTTTTTGTTATTGGAATACATAAAGATGTTATTTTTGTTAAAAGTATCATATTATTATATTTTATAGCAGAAAACATTTTCTGGGTAATTTTGATGGAATAAAGTTTTTTTTTTCCTTTTATTCCAATCTTCTATTTATTAAGGGTGCGTTTACATCATCATCATTCTCCCTTGAAGGCCCCACGCACACTGCGAGCCAACCCGGAGGAGACAAATCCGAAGCGAACCCGGTACCACACAAATCAAGTCCGACGCGGACCCCCCCCCCAACTAACCCGCTATTCGAGGGGCCTAAACCCCGCTTAGGAGCATAGGGGGGGCATCAAGAGCTCTCCATTGCGCTTGAAGAACGTCCGAGGCTTATGGTGCGTTTACAAGACATGAAAAAAGTCTCAGAGCTTGAAACATATTTCATTCTTTGATAGTTGATAAAAATACCAAGAAAATAAAAATAAGGAAGAATTAACACCAAGAACTATGAGCGTTGACAGATTAGGGTGTGTTTACATCAAACTAATATATCTAATAGAATCAGAGTATATTTTTCTTTTAGGGTTGATAGCTACTGGATACCGTGGATACTTTTTTTTTTACCCATCACGCCGTTCCCCGAAGGGGGTAGGCAGAGAGTACGGATTTCCATTCTTTTCTATACAGACAAACCTCTTTCGCTTCTTTCAAACGCATAACATTCCGCATACATGCTCTCCTATTTCTTTTGCTTCTGACTTGGCCCTCCTCTAAGACTGAACCGATATGATCGGACCATGTCATTCGAGGTCGACCTCGTCTGCGTGCACCCATTCTTTCAGATTTATATATCCTTTTTGTCATTCTTTCCTCGTTCATTCTCTCTACATGCCCAAAACACTTTAATTTATTAACATTCATTCTAGTCACTATGCTAACATCCACTCCACATTCCTTTCTAATATTCTCATTCCTCACCTTATCAATCAGTCTCTTTCCCCATTTCCTACGGAGTGATCTCATTTCCACAGCATTCATTCCAACTTCCAGATTTTTCGTCCATTTCCATGTTTCACTCGCATACATCATGGATTGTATCAGGATTGCATTGTGCATCAGCTGTTTGGATTTAAGAGATACGTTCTTATTTCTCATTAAAGGTCTTAGTGCACCGCCAACCCTTCTACCAGCCAGTTTCCTTCTTTCGATATCCTTTTCAAATCTTCCATCTCTGCTAAATAGACTACCTAAATAAACATACTCATCCACTTGTTCCATGTTCTCATCATTCACTTTCGCACAACATTGCGTTCTTAAATCTTCTCTTTCAAAAACAAGCACCTTTGTTTTATTGACATTCATCTTAAGACCATTCATTTCACAATTTCGATACAATAACAAGCAATAACTAATTAATTATTGGGCGATGACAGTTCTTTTCGTTGTTATAATCCTTGGTGATCATATATCAACGATCAAGAAAATATACTTTATTTTTCAGCTCTGGTTCTTGATATAAATCTTTGGTATAAATGCACCTTTACACGCGCACTTCTTACTTACTAAAGCTAAAGAATGTGAATATCAGTCATCGAGAAAGACTTCTCTTTTTAAATATTACGTTCGTTTGGTATAAAATTCACCCTTAGAGTGCCATCAGAACACCGTATTTTCATCTTTGTACTGAACCAAGTAAAAAAGTGGTTGTAAGTCCGCTTCTTCTGAGAAATTATGAGCAAGTACAATTGTTCGATTATGCAACCAATTCAATCCAACTTTATATACACAATAAACATATCTCAATTTTTTATTCTTTAGTCTGTTATAATAATATATCCATTTATTGACACACTTATAAGTCAGTTTCGAACAACCCAATTAACTACTTGAATAATTCATATTTTTTATAGACACAATGAAGTGGGGAGTCGAAACCATTAAACATTTTATAGCCCGAAATGTATTTTCAGTTTTATATATCTAGCCCTTTTCTTGCATGGCATAGGCCTGCAGTACCTAAACAGTTTTGGTCTCCCCTTTATTAAAGTTATTATGCAAAACAATATCGTTTTATTGTTCCACAGAAGTAAGCAATATTATTTCAAAGACTGCCTGTAAGAATAAAGGTAGGTACCTATATCTTTAGAAGTATAATATGAAGAAAATCAAACATGAAAGTGCCTACTTGATTGCTTTATTTATTTATTTTAAGTTTTGTTCTTAATTCAAAATTGACTATTATGAATTTTATTTGGTTAGTTTTATTTTGTTTTATTGAATATTAGCTGCCCCGTCGAACGTCGCTCCGTTTTTAGTTATTTAACACTAATGGCCATTTACTCACATTACCCGAACCTAATTTTCTCGAGAAAGGTTGTCCTGTGATCATTTTGAATTTGTTTAATGATAAATTAATTATCTTTTAATCAGTGTTATTCCGAACGATACATCTGTTTCAAACCACATCAATATTATATTTCGCATTCTGTCAGTCTCACCAACTGTCAAACTACTGACAGTTCACGTCAAAAATAAAAAATAAATTATTTATTTATTTTAACAAAACACATTACAGATGACAACTATACATTTAAAGTAAAAATAATATAAATGTATGGCCTTAAACTAAGTTGACCTCCATCGAGATGTGTCACATGTTACTTAGTATATTATTGATTTGAACAGGTACAACAAGTTCTAGAGAGAGAAAAAAAATATCATTAGAAAAACTCTAAGTATAAATGAAATATGAAAACAGCTAAAGATGAAACCAAACACAAACGGAGAGTGCAAGAAGAAGGGAAGGAAAAAGGAAAAAAGGGAGGACTGAGTGTGGGAAATAAAAAGAATCAACAAGCTATCGCGAATCAGTAGAATTTCTTAATAACTTTCTAAACTTTTTTTCATTCATAAGAACCTTCTACTGACAATAAAAGAATTAGCGAAATCGGTCCAGCCGTTTAGGCGTGATCCGATGACAAGAAATAGCTCTCCATTTTTATAATGATTTTCTTCCTCAGAAGCCCGGATCCCAGAAAGGTCCCGATTGGTTTACAATTTGTAATATAGAACCAACTTTTTGAATCAACCATTTATTTAATTTATTTAAGATTGATTACTAGAGGGTTTTTTTCGAAATTACCTACGGACTTGGAACATACTGCTGTTTCGAAGATTGATCACTTTACGACAATATTCGCCATTTAGAAGATCAAATTTGTCGGAATTCCCCTGCTGAATATTATGTGAAGTCCGGTCCTTGAAAACGGCGCACAAGATTTCATTAATATTTTGTTACGTGTTATAATTTTTATCTATATGTAAATACATGAAGGAAAAACTTTGTGACTATATTATCACGAAAATTACGCGGTCGGAGGATATCAAATTTCGCATATTATAGTTTATAATATAGAGAAGGAATGGAACACAGTGTGAGAGGGTCTTCCTCGTCTTCGGTACCCAGATGGGAGGAAGAACAGCGCTCTCCTCGGCCAACTGTCATTCAGGATCCTTTACACATGTCCCAGCCTAGTCCATCTCCTCCCCACAATGGTAGAGGTGATGGGCTCACGCTGGGTGCGCCGGGGTATAGCGTCGTTCGTGATGCGGTGGTACCATCTTACGCCCAGAATTCTCCTTAGGCACTTCATTTCAAAGGATGAGACTTTTTGTGCCTGGGCCTTGGTCAGGTGCCAGGGCTCACACCCATATAAGAGAATGGGCAACACACACGCATCAAACAGTTTACATTTCGTCTCGACACTAAACGCCGACGCTTTCCAAATCTTGGTCATGTTGTTAAAGGCGCCACTTGCCATACCGATACGTATCGGGAGCTCAGCCCCGAGGTCACCAGTGGTGGTAATGGTTGCTCCCAGGTACTTAAATTTATCCACCCGGGAGACCTGGTGACCGTCGATGGTTATCGGGGCAGGCATTACTCGCCATGAGCTCCGTCTAAACTGGCATTGACTCGCAGGCCAAGGCGTGCTGTAGAATAATAATAACATGATAATAATATGATGAAGATTTTTCGCTGTTTTTATTGAAAAAAAAATAAAAACAGATACATAGCAACCAGGGGCGTGCCTAGGGTTATCTGGGCACGCATGCAAATTATTTTCGAGAGGTCCATAAAAGAATAGTACCTACACCTATATGAAGAGACTCCGAAAGTTAAGTTAATCTTTCTATTATCACTTTATTAACCGACCTCAGTAGCCCAGTTGTACTGGTGTGGACTTCAAATCACGAGGTCCCAGATTCGATTCCCGGTCGGGTCAGAGTAATATATAATAAATTTGATATTTTTGAATAAACTAGGTATATTTTTTTCTCTATCGCAATCATTAATAGCTCTGACATACGATCTTGTGTTTCTCATATAAGTATGAATTCGTTTTAATGCTCAAAACGCACGTTCTGCATGAAGCGCTTGCTGCTGGTATGGTAACGCTTAATTGGGATAATTTAATCAGTTCCGAAAAAGCAACATCCAGACCATTTTCGTTGATGAAATCTAACAATTGGACAGAGACATCAATTGGAAAACATTAAATGATTTTAGTTCTGGAGATGTAGGTATACAGAGATGAGATATCAATTGATTTTTAAGTTTTTAACACTCATGATTTATGTTTAAAAAATGAACTTCAGGTAATAAAAAAAAGCGGTTATATAACCCTAAAAATGAAAAAATAAACAATATGGTTAAGAAATCAGTAGAATAAATATGTAAATTAAAAATGGCCTGTTTTAAATGATGTGCAATGTCAGCGATCTCCTGATGCACAATTTTCACTAAAGGTTGACAGAAAACTATAATTATATCAAAAAGAAAGCATTGAAACAATCACAACCACAAACCAGTTTAAGTATATCATGCACAATATTACGAAATTTTAATTTCTTATTATATTTAACAACTCCACAAAAAAATGTAAACAAAGACTTAATGAGCTAACCTCAAAAAGAAAACATTGCATCAGCTGTGACATCGATACGGTTAAAATATTACATCTAATAATAAATAAAGCACCTGCGTGAAGTTTGCCCTAAGTGAGAAATCAACCAATGAATCTTTCCAATTAATCTTTTAAAGCCCGGCCTCTATGGACTTGCAATTTTTTCATATAAAAATGAATAATTGAGGCATAACCATAGGGACGTGTGTATGGTGTGTCGCATGTTTCTCGCGGAAATATCCAGACTTTTGTGCTGGAAAGAGTGCGCAACACAAAGCCCGGTAAAAGCCAAATAGGTGCGAGTAGAACACTGTTGCGGTACCTATGCAATTCATTATAGTTCGTTATTATAGTCGATTTTTGCATACGTACGGCGTACCTATGTATGTAAATACTTACTTCTATTAATTGTACTTTAGTACGAAATACAGGCGGCGCGAAATTTGAATTTTGTGTGGGTTAATAATTTATCGTTTCTAATCAGTTTCTTGTTTTTTCTGTTAAATAGAAAATAAATTATATGTACTTATCATTGATTTCGCTACGCATGCCAGGCTTTTGGGCTTATATGGAGGTACCGCCCCTGACTAACTAATATCAACAAAATTAACTAAATATACAATCAAAGGTTTCTCATATTTTTGCGGAGTGATTTTCATTACTTAAAGAAAAAATATGTTGGATTTAAAAATGATATTTTACTGACTTTTACCTTCTTTCGGTCACAAGCCCGTAAATTTCGCACCTTTGATAGTGGAATTGAAAACTTTCAATTAGGAAAATGCCCTCTTAAATAAAGGGAGGAAAGTATTCCGTATTAAATTTAAAACTTTGTTGATTACATCAAGTCATATCTTTCCAGGTTTTCATTATTGGAACACCGTTTTTAAGATTTATTATTTCATACTTTATTGAAAACAGGTAAAAGAATTCAATTTTTATAAAATAACTATCTTTCCCGACAGACGTTTTCTTCTTCTTTCTTTTCGTGCGGCATTCGGATAGATTTCTTCCGTTGTCCAATAAGTCCATACTATGATTATTGATTTCAAATTTGTAATTTATACAAAAATACGTTAAAAATATTATGTTTAATTGTCAAAATTTTTTTTTTTTTTTAAAAATGAATGAACTCAAAGTGAACACAAATACACTCCTTGACTCTTTCACAGTAAGCTACTTAAAGCTTGTGTCGAAATATTTCTGAAAGCTTGATAGAAATTCTATCAATAATCTGCGTGCCAGTGTTTTGGAACTCTATGGTTGTCAGGTAAATGAAAATTGTGTTGTTATAGAATTTACATATGGCGTTGACGTTGCGAGAAATTTATTCCGTCTAACTTTAATACTAGGTATATTTTATAATATTTGTTATCCAATTTTCTTCAACTTTTTATTAGCTATTCTGTTATCCAGCGCGGAGAAAAATCCAATAAATCAAACATCGGAAGAATTACTTCAGCCGATCTCGATATATAAGTGTTTGCCCAACATTCTTTTATATTATAAGGTTATTTAAACCTTTCTGAAACAATGACGCTTTCAAATGCCTTTTATCTAGGGTATTAAATGTTTTCTAGGGTATATCTTATACCATTATGGGGTGGAGATGGACTTGGCTGGGACATGATGCCGAATGACAGTTGGTCGAGGATAGCGCTGTTCTTCCTCCCATCAGGGTCCCGAAGACGAGAAAGACCCTCTCATACTGTGTTTCGCTCCTTCAAAGCAGAGCTGAGGAATCTGGACATCGTGTAGGAGGAGGTCATAAACATTGCGTGAGAACATGCGCAATGGAGAGCCCTATGCCCCTTAGTGTTTACGTTGGATGGAATTAAGATATAAATATCTCGGATATTTTTCTACTCATCAGCCTATTTCTTCTATATGGAGCATAGGGTCATAAATATTCACCATGTCGCCCTGTCATCTGCTATTCCCACTGCTTCGTCCCATTCGATACCGGCACCCGAAAAACTCTTCTCGTATAGTTAAGCGAGTCTACCGCGTCTTCTGTTACCCCCGGGATGGTAGTTGAGGCTAAGACGGTTAAAATCTTATGTAGCTTCCACAAAACGTGGCATAACAAGGCCAGTCAGCGGAATTTAACAGTGGTGGTGACACGCGGTTGACCATTTAGTTGTCCTCAGCACAAAGTATTTGTGGAGGCACTTGTTCCCAAAACCTGCCAAGCATGTGTTTTGGGATCACGTTGGGTGCCAGATTGGGCACAGTTATAGAGTAATGATGCAGGACGCCGGTAATATAAAGCCGGATCTTCGTTCACGTGCCGAATATAGTTTGTCGATTGCCAAATCCTTCCCAGCTTACTCAAGGCCGCTCCAGCCAGACGAGTGGAGAGCTTTGTGAATTCCCATCCACATCTGGAAAAAGCACTCTCCAACTTATTTCAGTTTCTTTGTCACCTGTGGCCTGCGAAACTAGTCAGGGTATGTAATAGTTTGAAGATGAACAAATTAACCGTTTCATTTAAATAACTCCCTTGTCAAATATTTAACCTAAATTTATTTGGTAAATGGGAGTTAAATATTTCTCTCGAACGTTTTGACCATTTATTAACAATTATAAGACACAGCGTCTCACAGTTTGAGGAATTATGGAAAAATAATATAAACCTAATAATACTCATAATATTAAAGTGCGCAACTTATCTACTTCGTGATATCCAAATGGCAGGCTTTCCCTTTCAGGTGCCCGAAAAAGGGTCGCCTTATCTGTCTTCGTCGTGAATTTTAATTTTAATTAAAGCTTTCAAAATTATTTGTTTCCTGGATGTCCGTGTCCAATTTGTGTAGTCCCTGCAAACTAAACCTACTTCCCTTTTAATTGAGATACTTCAATTAAATGATACCTACACTTCGCAAATTCTTCTAAAAATGTTTTTGAATTACGAAAAAAGGGGTTTTGAAAAATGTATTAAATCAAAATAAATAAAATCATTTTCACTTACGTATATACTGGTAGTAAAAATACGTATAAAGCTGTCGCTTGTACGTTGTTACTATGGCAACACCGCGTTCACGAGCATTTTATTGCATTTTATTGACATCGGACACAGACCAGTCAAAAAATGTCGTTCTAGCTAGAACATATCTATCTATAAAAATCTTCAGTGTAGATATATTTGTGTCTTTAGAGAGACATTTACCCACTTTAATTGTAATTAACGGCAAAACTACTAGCTTGGTTGACCAGCCCCTAAAACATACATACGCATTGTAACGTTGAGTGTTACTTTATTAAGAGGGCCCGACCCTCCCTTGCTCTCTCTTAAGCAAGGAAGCTCTGCCTCTCTTTTTAGCATCAAAAACGACAGGAACCGTTATCTATTACTCTCATACAATATTATGCCACGGACTTTGAGACTCTATAGGGGGTGAGCTGTAACGATCATGATTATGTCCTGAAAAGTGTTAGGTATTCTATAATTATAAATAACATGGGTTTCACATAAAAACTGGATTTATTCGTTCAATCAATAAGCATTGTAAACTACATGAATTCAAATAACTAAAATTAATTAAGTCTTTACAAAATCTTTCTGCAAATGGTTGCAGGTTATCTTATTATATGATTTCCAAAAATATAGTAAAATATTGTCAATGCTTCGACATATTACATCTTTCTTTCCCTCAACTTCTTTTATAATCTTACATAAAGGCCATTTTTTAATTACTAAATTCTATAAGAATATTTCAACTACCGATTTGAATATGAGCATACCATGATCTATATTAAATAAAAAAAATTAAGAAAAGATTACTCAGCTGTGTTTCATTCCTAAATTTGAGGGACACGACCTGAACCTCTGAACTTTCCTCCTCTCCAACTGGTTCCCACGAATTCGCCTTGAAATCTTTTGGTTCACCCTTGAACTGACCTACCCACAGGTCAACTGTTCAACGCGTATGGAGTAAGTACGAAGATAATCCGTCTTTGATTATATATGTGAAGTTTACAACCCGGGAGCTTCTGTCTTCCCCATCCAAATACTTAGGCATACAAGACTCGACGGAGTTTTGAATATTCGCCGTAATTTGATAGTTCCTCACTTTCAACTAAATACTTTATCCACCTCTGCCATCCGAAAATTATTTATCCAGAAAAAGGAATTATACCCTGTATTTTACCCCGAGACTAGAACCGCATATCTGAAAATTATCATTCAGATATACTTAATATTTAATCTTGACTTGTCTATTTTAATTTTGTCTACTAATGTTACAATTTGTAAATTTGAAATCAACTTTATCGAAAGAAAACGTACCTTATTTCGTTGCGGATTCCATCTTAGGTTTTGCACTAATATTAAATGATTTTTCAACTGAATAAACCTTACATTATCCTTCAATATGTATGGATTACATTTTATAGTTAAAGTTTTATTAATTACTTTCGTGTCTGAGACATGTCGAGCAATTCACTCACACACCGTGCGTCGCACCACCTAACTTTTTACGTCTCGGCCAAATCCTGTTCGATGATTTTTTTCGTTACCGACGTGACGAAGCAAGCGATATATCTATCTCACTCGCGCCCTTGCGGTCGTCATTATATACTCGCTCTAACTAATGTTCCTACTATAGAATATCTCGCTACAGCATTATAAATTTTGATTTTAGTTTACCATTATTATGATAATAATTATTAATTCCCGTCTGGACAGAAATTTATTTACCCATCTCAAATAACAATATTCGTAATTATGATCTTAGGTACCCTAAGAAATACGTCGTATCTCTAATAAAATATATTTTAACAATGTTCGTGTGTATCGCTGGCTTAATGATACTAAAGAAATTTCTTCAAATCTACAGGTAAATAATAGTTTTGTCAGATCAACGGTCAGTGTTGTGAGTATTTCTGAGCGTATTCTACTGTTATTTCGAAGGCTGCCTTAGTGTGATCACTTTACGTTAACACCATTCGCCATTATGTGGTAATGTATAAGTCTTCGAAACTAATCATGAGAATTCTCGACATGTCGAAAAATCCCATATATACAGTAGATATTTAAAAATTAATGAGATATAGAGATAAAAGTTGAAAATTTATTGAGAACAAGAGAGCAACCAAATTTAAAGACTGCGACTGCTTTCATGTATTTGGCGCCAGGATATGACTATATCCATTTCTGTTAATGCCTCATCTTTATTGCCTATTGGCTTTGTTGGTGCACAACGTTCTAATTATGTCTAGATTCTACTAGAAAAGATGGTCCGACGACGTTAAAAGAGTAGCGGGCCTGCACTGGAAGAGAATCCTGTCCGACAGAGATGTATGGAAGTCCAAGAGGAAGGCCTTTGTTCAATCAATCAAATCTCCCTTTGAACTCCACTTATACGAGCATAGGGAGGCAACAAGAGCTCTCCATTGCGCTCGATCTTGCGCAATGCTTATGACCTCCTCCCACACCAAGTCCATTTCCCTCAGCTCTGCCTCGAAGGAACGGAACACGGTATGAGAGGGTCTTCCAATACTGGACACAAAAAGAAGGCTGAAGTAAGTAAGTAAGAAGTCCGCTGAAGGCAATGGTCGATTGTAGCCCAAGACAAGCATCCAACAGACATTTCATATTGTGGTACATATCGTAACTTCACTAGTGGTAATTGACAAAGAGTCAAATTTGCAGTTGTCTTTAATTTCGTAGAGTTTGTATAGATTGAATTGTGCAAGTAGCACTAAAGCCCTGTCCTAATTGAAAAGCATCGTGCGTCCGAGCGTCGGTGATCATAAAATGTTCTCAATTTGAACGGTCCGTCCGCGTTTGTGTATAATATGACTATGACATAATAATATGTGTAATGACGCTCAATGCCCGAACGGTTTCCAATAAGGACACACTCAAGGCTCTGTGAATATTATAGGTTGTGAAAGGCGAACTTACACAACTTAAGACAACCTATTTTTTATTATTAGAACAATATAGAACCCGTTTCTAAAGCGAAATCTTTTCCATGAACAACAACCTCACTAAATAATAATTATCCGGTATTATGTTTTTGTACCAATGACGACGAACGGCATAATACTGTCATAATATTATGACAGTACGAATATTATTGAAATGTAAGGGGGCCATTGAAACAATGCTGTAGATGACGTTGTCAGCAAAAGAGCAAAAAAAGCATTTCGTTAAGAAATAGGAAAAGCCACCATGGAAAATTTCCTATTTAAACAATATTTTAACGAAAGGAATAATAGAGGTGTGGATTTTCTTGCGGGTACAGAAACTGTTCTTAAGTATTATTTATATGCAATTATCTGGAAACATCTGGAGACCATGAGATAATATACTTAATGATTGAGATCGGCAAATAATAAGTACCTTTACTTTCAGACTAGTTTTATAGGATTTAAGGAAGTACCGACGTAGATTTCGAAACATTTCAAAAATTGAAATGGTTCCTAGACATTTACTTTTATCTGAACTAGAGTTTGATAAAAAAAAAAACATCCACATAAATTATACCTACCTACTTATTATTATTTTACATGTCGTTTTAACGAAGTTTTTCCCACTATAAAATACATTCTTAGTAACACGAAGTAAAAGTCAGGAAGTTCATACGTGACTTTTACTTCTCACTCAGGATATTGCCAACTAGAATAATTCAGAAAGAAAGTAGGTACCTACTATTTTCATTCCCGCTACAAAAAGGCAAAAATAATTTTAAAGTGAAAATTAAAATAGCTTTTCATCGAACCAGTTTGTAAAAGCTTACAACAAAAATCAATAGACGGCTGATGGGTTAAATTTAAATTCAATGTGATTTTTTTTAATCTCTTGATTGATTAATAATTTGTTAAAATCGTTTTTTTTTAATCTATAGTAATTGTATGCATACTTAGGTACCAACAATCTTTTTTTTTTATAATTAATTAGGCATTCCACCCATAGAGGGTGATTTGTGCCAAAAAGAATGTGTCAGAAGTGAGATACGAAACCAACAATCTTAAGATACAAAAGAAAGTCGGGTTAGTGTGGATAGAAAATAATATAAAATACAATATTAAAGTAAGTATGGAAATTTCGATACAAAAAACACCATGCGTGAAAATTTCTATTGAAACGCAAATTTTGTTTACCTGACAACCATTGACATTAAAAATAATGAATGAATAAGAAATGTGAATAAATCCAATTTTGGTATCAAATATTGTGGTTTTACCCAAACTTTCAGTTGTTATTTGATGGTTGATTCAATCAACAGAATTCGGATGGAAAATAATATGTGGTTTAAGACAGATGCATCAGTCGAAATGACATTGGTTAAAAGTCATTTTCATCACACTTTTCAATTCGAATTCAATATTCATAGTTGGGTTACAGCAAGAAAGTTAAACGAACTTATTGTCTCATGGTACGCTCAATAAACAAATACACCTAACTTATCATCTAGAAAATTTTATATTTAAAACAAGAAATTACTCATAACCAACACACCCTAATAGCGGACCATCCTTTACTATGAATTTCATAATAAAAAAACATTAATTCTCCTTTGAAAATTTAACAAAGGCTTTTTTAGAAAAATTCAATAATAATAACATGATACAGTATATATCTAAACTTCAATTTCGAGATTGACTTTGGGTGTCCTTTCGACTAACTCAACAGCTCAAATTTACACGTACGTTCCCATTCGTACATTTTAGTTTCATTATAATGAAACGTAACCCAGGCGCCACCATAGAATTTTTGTTTGCTTAGAATATAATAAACTTAAGTATGCGAGAAATAACAAAAGCCTTGTGTTCTATGGAAAAAAACAACTTCCTTCGCATACCTGAGGCATTTTTCTTAACTTTTACCTCTTAATTGCCTCGGTCACCCAAAATCGCTCTCTATACTCAGTTAGAGTATTCCTTGGTTACTCTTTAAATTATAACTTAACTACTATATTACACTTGTCTTATCATTATGACCTTATCCTAGTGTACTGAGTATTTACATGGCACGTTAAGTCTATAGACTTAAGTGGCGACAGATCATCAAGAGTCAAAAAAATATTTTTTTTTTTTATTTTTTTTTTTTACATGAACAGTGATAGTTATAACTCGCACCTACATGAGACGAGGTATAACCCATGGTTCATTCATTTAATAGATACAAAAGCATTGACTCTGAAATCTCTAAATTTAAAATTTTTAATTTACACAAATAGCTTTAAATTATACCTATGTTCCTTTTTTAAACTAATAAATTTTTAATACTATGACTTTAAATCTTCACCACTCATACTGTATTCCGTCGGCCACAGTATGTGCGAAACCTTCAGGTGCAAATTTTACACCGATTTTTCTCTTTTCATAAGTGGACTCACCCTCTCTCCACTTTTCGCTCTTACCTCTCGATTAATACTATCACAATATACTACGTAACACACGCCCGCTGCGCTGTGTATATTTTCATACCAGACATTTCGCTAGACAACCTTTACCTTTTACAAAGTCAGACACATTAGACAGCCTCAGCTTAGGATTCATACAAATTTTCCATATGTTCAACACTCTTCCTTCACTTTTATTTCCTCTTTCATTCTAATTCCACATTCATCCCCGGGGTAATATACACTAGCTTACTTCCGCATCCTTACCCATTCCTAAATATCTAAATTATCCCCCTAATTTCCTGGCACGTTTTTTTTTTCTTGGAATGCCCAACTAAAACTTCCCACTTAATGCGTGTCTACTTTTTGAATGTCTCTGACGTGGTACCTATTTATTGCCTTGCTTTCTACGTCCTGCAATACATAGATCACGTCCGATACTCTTTGAATTACTTTACTATTGACGAACCTCGGCGCCAATTTCTTCGTGAAATATTCTCCTGCTTTGGATTGAGTGAAGTTCTTACGCCAAACGGAATCGCCTACGTTGAACAACCTTTTCGATCTTCTCAAATTATAGTTCTTTGCGTATTTATCGTAAGCTTGCCACATGTTTTCTGCAACAATTTTAAACGTTACTGCCAAATTCTCCATCCTCTTATTGTATATGTTCCGATCCAGATTTAACGAGTCGGTTCTAGAAATGGCTCGAACATCCACATCCCCATAGACCGTACCATTTAATATGACCTCCCTACCCTTCGCCAAGAGTGAAGGCGTGTATCCAGTAGTCATGTTTACGGTATTATTCATCGCGGATTGCACTCGATCGAGGTAAGTATCCCAATCTCTATGTTCGTCTTTGACGAGCATACCTAACGTGTATTGCAGGCCTTGATGGTACCTCTCCACGCAGTTATTTTGAGGAAAATAGAGGGCGTTATAAAAGATGTTACGTACCCCGTAATGTTCCAACATCTCTTTAAATTCTTTTGAGACAAACTGTCTCCCGTTGTCAGAAATTAACGTTTGGGGCACTCCTTCATGTAGGAAGATTTTCTTCTCTATGCAGTTTACGATCGCTTTGGCGGTCGCCTTTCGCAGAGCGAAGAACCACACGTATTTGGTAAAGACATCTACCACACTCAGAATATTGAGGAACCCCCCCTTTGATTTGGGCAAAGGTCCGACAAGATCTACGCTCAGCATCTTGAGGGGTCTGTCTACTAATTTCCGATTAGTCATAAGTCCAGCTGGAGCGGCGTTGGACGGCTTATATTCCTTGCATGTTTTGCATGACGAAACAAACCTCTTTATTTCGTGGTACATATTTGGCCAGTAAAAATCCCTCTCTACAAGTTTGAACGTCTTGAATATCCCGGTGTGTCCTACGTGGTGGGCCCGTTCCACGATTTTGTTCCGAAACTCCTTCCTAGGAACTTCTCTCCACGCAAATTCTTTCAGCAAAGGGTTGTCGTCCTTGGACAATCTATATAATTTGTTACCTTCCACCTGATAGTTCATGAACCTCGTCGGACTTTCCGCACAACCTTTTAAGATCCTATCATACCACGGGTCTTCTTCCTCTTCTACGTTAGGCAAGGCCAGTTCATTAATACTGTAGGGTAATCTGGACAGAGCGTCTGGTACCTTGTGCGCGCTCCCCTTTCTGTGTTCTATCTCGAACCCAAACTGTGACAGTCTCGCGCTCCACCTGGCCAATCTTCCCGACGGGTTCGACAACTTGGTCAGGAAGCGTAACGCGGCATGATCCGTAATGACCTTGAACTGCATACCCTCGATGTATGGCCTGAAAAATTCTATCCCGTCTAGGATGGCAAGTAGTTCTTTCTCGGTGACGCTATAGTTCACTTCCGACTTCGACAACGACCTCGAATAAAATGCTATTGGTTTCTCTTCTTCGCCGAACTTTTGATGTAAGGCCGCGCCAATTTGATGCTGACTGGCATCAGCGTGGAGGATAAAAGGTTTCGTGAAATCAGGGCAAGTCAGCACTGGCGCCGTCACCAGCGCCTTTTTTAATTTTCCGAATGCTACGGCGGCTTCCTCGTTCCATCCGAACGTGGAATCTCCCCTCTTTACCCTCAGGAGTTTGTTCAGCGGTTCTGATAGCTTGCTGCAATCCTTTATTGACCTGCGATAGAAACCTACCATGCCGAGAAACATCCTCAACTGTTTCAATGTCCTCGGCTCAGGATATTCCGCTATACATTTCACTTTTTCTGGGTCTGGTCTTAACCCTTCTCTGTCGATCAGGAAACCCAAGTATTTCAGCTGGCTTTTGCAGAATTCGCATTTCGATAGTTTGACTGTCAATCCTGCTTCCATTAATCTATTTTTTACCTTTTTTAACAATGCAATGTGTGCATTGAAATCATTACTTATTATTATCAAATCATCTATGTAACAAAAGACATTATCATCGAATTTCGGTCCAAACAATCTGTCTGCTAGTCTTTGAAGCTCGCTGGCTGCATTTACTAGCCCAAAAGGCATTTTTGTGAATTCGAACAACCCTCTTCGGGGTACGACGAATGCGGTCTTTTCACGAGAATTCTTTTCTAAAGGGATTTGCCAGAAAGCCTTAGACAGATCGATAGAAGTGATGTACCTGGCGTTCCTTAAGTTCGATAGAGTTCTGTTCAAGTTGGGCAGTGGATAATTGTCTCGTTTCGTAACGGCGTTCAATTTCCTAGAATCCAAACAAAACCTACCGGACCCGTCGCTCTTTGAAACTATTAGTGTTGGACTCGCCCACGATGATTTTGATGGCACCACGACGCCTAGTTTCAACATATCGTCTAACTCTTTCTCGACTTGTTCCTGTTTAGCGGGTGATAACGGGTAATAGCGTTGCCTAATTGGTTCCCCAGTCGTCTCTATCCTGTGTTCGATCAGGTTCGTACAACCTAGTCCCTTTTCTTCGAAAGAAATTTTTCGAAATTCCTCCTCAATTTCTTCTAATTGTGCTTCCTGATAATTGCTCAGACTCTCTCTATTTTCTATTTTTCCCAATTCTTCGATGCCTTTGTAATTCCCATATTCAATATCTGCGAATAACTCTGGAGCCAGATCAAAACTTCTCCAAAAATCGACGCCCAGTATAACCCCCTGATTAAGGTTTTCGATTACGTGAAATTCCTGAATTTTCGACGCATTATTATAGTTAACTCGCAATTTTAAACTTCCCAAAATCTCTTTCCTACTTCCGTCGGCCAAAGTGATATGTTCGACTGAATGAACTATAGTCTTTGCCCTATTCACGAAGAATTCGCCGGTATTACGGCTCATCGCACTAATGGACGCCCCGGAGTCCAATAAACAAGTGAATTTTTCCCCTTCTATCTCTACGCGTAGGTACGGCCTGTTGTCTCCATTTTTAGCGCAAACTAACGGAGCCAATTTATGGGTTCCAAAAAAAAGTCTTACATAATCTAGCCAATGTTCCCATTCTCTTTTCCTTTCTTCGTAAGAAGGTTTACTCGTTAATCCTTTTGTTTTATTTACTGTTCTATGAGTCCATTTTCTTCCCGCCTTTTTCGTATTTAAACGACTATGGCAATCTACCTGTTTATGCCCTGTTTTATTGCAATAGAAACACCGTATATTACCGTTACGCTTCACGAAGTTACTTGTTAAGTGTTCGTTGCGTGAGCCATTTTTGCTCGTGAAATTTGAATTCGGCTGACGATTACCGTAACGAAATTCATTCTTTCCCTTCGAATCCCCCACGACACAGATGTTTCTCACCCGTTCGGTAGTTCGACTGGAACTACAATGTTGATCTACTTGGCTACACGTAACATTGTCATTTGACAGTTCCATAATTTTTCCGGATCCCGCGTTATATCTGGTAGACTTCTTGTTGACATATGAGTCATATTTCGCACACACGCTCATCAATTCCCGCGTACTAGTTACGTTAGTCGTTGCTAATAAACCTGCGTATTTTTCAGACAAACCCTGCTTAATAATTTCTATGAATTCTTCACCGTCAATTGGAAAATCGAGTAACTTATTCTTCGCGACCAGTTCTAGAATAAATTCGCTTGCCGATGAACCATTACTCTGCCTTGCTGACATAATTTCTAATTTTAATTCTCTTTGCCTATTAGTGCCTTCGAATTGTATCAAAAATTTTCCCTTAAAGTCTCCCCATTGCCTCTCAATTTCTGTTGCTCTAAACCAAACTAAAGGAAAACCTGATAGAAGAATAGGCATGTATCTAACTAAAGAGTCTAAATGTACATTATATACTGAAGCTAATTCTTCTACACGCGTCAAAAAATCGCGCGGATCGGTATTTCCCGAAAAAGTTAGATTCCATTTCCTCGGATCTACATCTTTTGTTCGACTCACGCCGCTTGATATAACTTGACTCTCCTGGTTCGTTAATAACGGTTTAATATCCTTTTTCTTAAATGAAGGCGATTTCCTTGTATGTTGTTTCACATTCACCGTTTCCGGTAGCTCCGAATCTATATTTTGATATTTTATACCGTCGCCGTCCGATAATGTTGATGCTAACTCCACATCATCTTTAGGTACGCTAAGTTTAATTAAGGGATCTTTGTCCATTTTGGCTGATTGTTCACCAGAAAAGAAAATTATAAAATACTAAACTAAATCTATTTCCAAGCCTGAGTAAACCAAAGTAAATTTTAACCAAAACTGAAATAAAAAAAAAAAATTCCTTCTTTTGCCTCTACCTAATTATAAAATAAAATTTTCGTGTTCAAAAGCAGAATAAAAAACCTAAAGTAATTGCTAAAAAGGTTTAACAAATGATACTTAAGTGTATCATCAAAGTGGCTAACACTTATCTTTACCCTACGCATTTAGGTATTTATTTACATTAACTATCAATAACCAGGAAAGTTAATTTTTACCTTAATAAATATGTTTTACAAGGAAAAAATAATTCTCTTCAACTTAAATTACTACAAGGCACTTAACCAAAAAAAATTGTAAACTCCTGCGCTCCCAATCTAAAACATTACAAGCTCGATAGACCTTGCTAAAGATTTCTCGCGCCTGCGTAATATTCTTTTCAATATAAAAAAAAACAAGTTTCTGACTCAGCACGAGCGATCTATTAAAATTACTTCTTGCACATTACAAGATGTAAACAAACCCGATACATAACCTCTTGACTACAAACTTGCAATCAATAAGAAACGAATTCATAAAAAGGTCCGCTGTGTACTTATCTCGCTAAGGCCACGCGTACACGACAACCTATTCGTATTCGACGACTTCACTCTTTTAACTGAAGAGTCGCTGCTTCCTATTCAAAAATTTACCACTACCACCTCGCTATGTTTAACATACTCGGCTATGTCTATTCGATAGACCCCACTTCAAAACAACACAAAGGTAAAAATGGAGACACTCTTCAATTTATACCATACCTCATTCTAAAAAATTTTTATTCTATATAAAATCTAAATTTGCAAACGCTTCTTTCAGACCACTAGTTCTTTCTCACACACCTTTCTTATCACGAGCAGTAGAAGTAGAAAAAAAAAGGAGAGTCCACTAAACTTCAGTAACATATTCAGTATTGTTAATCAATTGTTAGAGAAAATAAAAATTAATTCAAACATCAACTTGCGGTTTTGTTTTTCTTCTTGAAAGTGTAAAACAATATCTCCGTGTATACATATTTGGTCACTTTAAATTAGCGTTTAGAAATTTTTGTTCGCACATCTGTGTGGTCTCAGGAATTTAAACAGCATTCACAGTGAAAGAATTCCAGCCAAAACCTTAATGACTTCATCAATAACATGGATCTAGAACATAGTAATAATCGAGTACATTAGATTATATTCATTATAGATGTCTTAAATATTGGGTTTCATATAAACTTTCGTAAATTGGGTTTTTTTTTTTTTATTTTTCAAAAAAAATTGCGATCAGCATTTGATCCATCAAAAAAAATTATTTTCATGTATTAACACATTACTATTTTGTTGCCTCCATAACTTCTTTAAAAAAATTATTCATACCCACACTTATAAAATTTCAGCAGAAAAATTCTCTACCCACTGTACAAGTGTACTTGTAAATTTCAGCAGAAAAATTTTTACCCACACTAATGTTTAAAAAATTTGTAACAAATTTTTGTTTCAAAAAAAATTAAATGACCCAACTACTGTTTCTTTTACATACAAAAGTAAAACTGATTAAAAGACTTACATCTAGCTTAAAATTAAATGAGGATTTGGCCGTCACTTTTCGCACCAACACTTTCTAAGACATGTACAAGTCGCTACCCCAATGAATTAATAAAATTAGAACAAAAGGAAAAATTGGATAATTCGATTTTGTGTCGTTTCTGATGCCCCACGTTGGGCGCCATTTTGTAACGTTGAGTGTTACTTTATTAAGAGGGCCCGACCCTCCCTTGCTCTCTCTTAAGCAAGGAAGCTCTGCCTCTCTTTTTAGCATCAAAAACGACAGGAACCGTTATCTATTACTCTCATACAATATTATGCCACGGACTTTGAGACTCTATAGGGGGTGAGCTGTAACGATCATGATTATGTCCTGAAAAGTGTTAGGTATTCTATAATTATAAATAACATGGGTTTCACATAAAAACTGGATTTATTCGTTCAATCAATAAGCATTGTAAACTACATGAATTCAAATAACTAAAATTAATTAAGTCTTTACAAAATCTTTCTGCAAATGGTTGCAGGTTATCTTATTATATGATTTCCAAAAATATAGTAAAATATTGTCAATGCTTCGACATATTACATCTTTCTTTCCCTCAACTTCTTTTATAATCTTACATAAAGGCCATTTTTTAATTACTAAATTCTATAAGAATATTTCAACTACCGATTTGAATATGAGCATACCATGATCTATATTAAATAAAAAAAATTAAGAAAAGATTACTCAGCTGTGTTTCATTCCTAAATTTGAGGGACACGACCTGAACCTCTGAACTTTCCTCCTCTCCAACTGGTTCCCACGAATTCGCCTTGAAATCTTTTGGTTCACCCTTGAACTGACCTACCCACAGGTCAACTGTTCAACGCGTATGGAGTAAGTACGAAGATAATCCGTCTTTGATTATATATGTGAAGTTTACAACCCGGGAGCTTCTGTCTTCCCCATCCAAATACTTAGGCATACAAGACTCGACGGAGTTTTGAATATTCGCCGTAATTTGATAGTTCCTCACTTTCAACTAAATACTTTATCCACCTCTGCCATCCGAAAATTATTTATCCAGAAAAAGGAATTATACCCTGTATTTTACCCCGAGACTAGAACCGCATATCTGAAAATTATCATTCAGATATACTTAATATTTAATCTTGACTTGTCTATTTTAATTTTGTCTACTAATGTTACAATTTGTAAATTTGAAATCAACTTTATCGAAAGAAAACGTACCTTATTTCGTTGCGGATTCCATCTTAGGTTTTGCACTAATATTAAATGATTTTTCAACTGAATAAACCTTACATTATCCTTCAATATGTATGGATTACATTTTATAGTTAAAGTTTTATTAATTACTTTCGTGTCTGAGACATGTCGAGCAATTCACTCACACACCGTGCGTCGCACCACCTAACTTTTTACGTCTCGGCCAAATCCTGTTCGATGATTTTTTTCGTTACCGACGTGACGAAGCAAGCGATATATCTATCTCACTCGCGCCCTTGCGGTCGTCATTATATACTCGCTCTAACTAATGTTCCTACTATAGAATATCTCGCATTATAAATTTTGATTTTAGTTTACCATTATTATGATAATAATTATTAATTCCCGTCTGGACAGAAATTTATTTACCCATCTCAAATAACAATATTCGTAATTATGATCTTAGGTACCCTAAGAAATACGTCGTATCTCTAATAAAATATATTTTAACAATGTTCGTGTGTATCGCTGGCTTAATGATACTAAAGAAATTTCTTCAAATCTACAGGTAAATAATAGTTTTGTCAGATCAACGGTCAGTGTTGTGAGTATTTCTGAGCGTATTCTACTGTTATTTCGAAGGCTGCCTTAGTGTGATCACTTTACGTTAACACCATTCGCCATTATGTGGTAATGTATAAGTCTTCGAAACTAATCATGAGAATTCTCGACATGTCGAAAAATCCCATATATACAGTAGATATTTAAAAATTAATGAGATATAGAGATAAAAGTTGAAAATTTATTGAGAACAAGAGAGCAACCAAATTTAAAGACTGCGACTGCTTTCATGTATTTGGCGCCAGGATATGACTATATCCATTTCTGTTAATGCCTCATCTTTATTGCCTATTGGCTTTGTTGGTGCACAACGTTCTAATTATGTCTAGATTCTACTAGAAAAGATGGTCCGACGACGTTAAAAGAGTAGCGGGCCTGCACTGGAAGAGAATCCTGTCCGACAGAGATGTATGGAAGTCCAAGAGGAAGGCCTTTGTTCAATCAATCAAATCTCCCTTTGAACTCCACTTATACGAGCATAGGGAGGCAACAAGAGCTCTCCATTGCGCTCGATCTTGCGCAATGCTTATGACCTCCTCCCACACCAAGTCCATTTCCCTCAGCTCTGCCTCGAAGGAACGGAACACGGTATGAGAGGGTCTTCCAATACTGGACACAAAAAGAAGGCTGAAGTAAGTAAGTAAGAAGTCCGCTGAAGGCAATGGTCGATTGTAGCCCAAGACAAGCATCCAACAGACATTTCATATTGTGGTACATATCGTAACTTCACTAGTGGTAATTGACAAAGAGTCAAATTTGCAGTTGTCTTTAATTTCGTAGAGTTTGTATAGATTGAATTGTGCAAGTAGCACTAAAGCCCTGTCCTAATTGAAAAGCATCGTGCGTCCGAGCGTCGGTGATCATAAAATGTTCTCAATTTGAACGGTCCGTCCGCGTTTGTGTATAATATGACTATGACATAATAATATGTGTAATGACGCTCAATGCCCGAACGGTTTCCAATAAGGACACACTCAAGGCTCTGTGAATATTATAGGTTGTGAAAGGCGAACTTACACAACTTAAGACAACCTATTTTTTATTATTAGAACAATATAGAACCCGTTTCTAAAGCGAAATCTTTTCCATGAACAACAACCTCACTAAATAATAATTATCCGGTATTATGTTTTTGTACCAATGACGACGAACGGCATAATACTGTCATAATATTATGACAGTACGAATATTATTGAAATGTAAGGGGGCCATTGAAACAATGCTGTAGATGACGTTGTCAGCAAAAGAGCAAAAAAAGCATTTCGTTAAGAAATAGGAAAAGCCACCATGGAAAATTTCCTATTTAAACAATATTTTAACGAAAGGAATAATAGAGGTGTGGATTTTCTTGCGGGTACAGAAACTGTTCTTAAGTATTATTTATATGCAATTATCTGGAAACATCTGGAGACCATGAGATAATATACTTAATGATTGAGATCGGCAAATAATAAGTACCTTTACTTTCAGACTAGTTTTATAGGATTTAAGGAAGTACCGACGTAGATTTCGAAACATTTCAAAAATTGAAATGGTTCCTAGACATTTACTTTTATCTGAACTAGAGTTTGATAAAAAAAAAAACATCCACATAAATTATACCTACCTACTTATTATTATTTTACATGTCGTTTTAACGAAGTTTTTCCCACTATAAAATACATTCTTAGTAACACGAAGTAAAAGTCAGGAAGTTCATACGTGACTTTTACTTCTCACTCAGGATATTGCCAACTAGAATAATTCAGAAAGAAAGTAGGTACCTACTATTTTCATTCCCGCTACAAAAAGGCAAAAATAATTTTAAAGTGAAAATTAAAATAGCTTTTCATCGAACCAGTTTGTAAAAGCTTACAACAAAAATCAATAGACGGCTGATGGGTTAAATTTAAATTCAATGTGATTTTTTTTAATCTCTTGATTGATTAATAATTTGTTAAAATCGTTTTTTTTTAATCTATAGTAATTGTATGCATACTTAGGTACCAACAATCTTTTTTTTTTATAATTAATTAGGCATTCCACCCATAGAGGGTGATTTGTGCCAAAAAGAATGTGTCAGAAGTGAGATACGAAACCAACAATCTTAAGATACAAAAGAAAGTCGGGTTAGTGTGGATAGAAAATAATATAAAATACAATATTAAAGTAAGTATGGAAATTTCGATACAAAAAACACCATGCGTGAAAATTTCTATTGAAACGCAAATTTTGTTTACCTGACAACCATTGACATTAAAAATAATGAATGAATAAGAAATGTGAATAAATCCAATTTTGGTATCAAATATTGTGGTTTTACCCAAACTTTCAGTTGTTATTTGATGGTTGATTCAATCAACAGAATTCGGATGGAAAATAATATGTGGTTTAAGACAGATGCATCAGTCGAAATGACATTGGTTAAAAGTCATTTTCATCACACTTTTCAATTCGAATTCAATATTCATAGTTGGGTTACAGGACAATGTATGTATGTCGGGAAAACTAGTCATTAAATAAATAACGCATATTATGAATCCGTTGAAAACAATTTATGTGAAAGCCATACATAAATTCCATAAATAAAACAGGAGCAAAACATAAGTCTAAACATCAAGTTGGATAAAGTTGCAGAAGTGAAATACCAGCAATCACTTCTGGTACACATTAGTTAATTTTATAACTACTTCCTCACCGTCCTTAGCAGGAAGTACCTACCCCATGTGGGTACACAGCCTAGATTAGAAGGTAGTCATGGTTGTGAAAGGGTTGACAGCTGACTGTACATATCTACAAATGATGCAAACATGTATAAATTGTTAAACTCCGAGATACGAGCTTGATCCGTGATATTGTTCGTATCTCAAAACAATTTTGTAGATTGGATCGTGATCTGCATAATATGCTTACATGCTTTAGAGATTTGTCAGAACAACGCGTACTATTATTATTATTTGTTAAAGACCATGCAACACGGTTTCATAGTTATTAAATAATTTTTGGAAAATGAACCTATCGTTTTTTTTAATATAATCAAAGATTTATACATATTTGAAGCATTTTGCATAAAAAATTATGCGTGGAAAATGCGTCATATGTGTTTTATAATAATAATGACCTCTACAACTGATATGACTCCGTTTAGTAAACATTTTTTTTTCGGTTTTTTGTAGGTCTTGTTTTAATTGGAATAATCTCTTCGAGATACGTGCAATGTCGAATGGTTTTGAATAGGTATCTACGACAAATGAAGGTGGTCACGCCCCTCTCTACTCGAGCCTAGCTCTATTAGAGGAACAGTGGTCATTTTCAGTAAATTAGCAGCATTTTTATATTAATTGTATTTATATTTTGATATATTGTATTATTTTTTTTAAATCTATTTTAATCGATTAATTTACATATTTTCCTAAAGAAAAATCAAACAATTAATATTTTTTTACTAAATATCCTTCACAATAGGCTAAACTTGTGCCTTAAAAAGAAAATGGTCGGGTCTAGGATTTAAAGCTTACGACAAGCAACTAGCGTACGTCAAATACAATTTATTACAATACCAGTCATCAATAATACTAATTCAAAAGCTATTTTAAAGGTGTACTCTGTGTAAAAAGTCACTCGTTAAATATATAAGAAACTCGTATCTTAAGCTAACACTGTATTTGGTTTTATGTATTTCATTTTACCTACAAGTAAAGTTGTCTTCCAACTTGTTCCCATAAACCTGTGACGTGTCTTATACAGTGTTCGCCACATTCAAAGGCACACCCGGCCACCCCTTTGGTTGGCTGAGATGCGGGGGTGGGCGTGGGAGATTTGGACGCGACTTGAATATTAGATCAGGGAGTGTACATTTGAAATAATAACGTCAACCGCTACTAGAAACGGTGAGCGTGTCCGAAATACTTTATGAATTTTGAATGGATTTGATTTTGATAATTTGAGCAATTGGTAAACATCTAATGCTTCGTACACTTACTTGTAACGTTTATTTGATCAAATAATGTATAACTAGATTCTCACTGTAATATTTATTTATTTAATTCTTTATGCACATATTAAAAATAGTGTACAAAAATTGTACAAACAGCACACCTCGGCCTTCGAGTCAATGCCAGTAAGACGGAGCTCATGGCGAATAATGCCTGCCCCGATAAACAGCTACCGATAACCATCGATGGTCACCAGGTCTCCCGGGTGGATAAATTTAAGTATCTCGGAGCAACCATTACCACCACTGGTGACCTCGGGGCTGAGCTCCCGATACGTATCGGTATGACAAGTGGCGCCTTCAACAACATGACCAAGATATGGAAGGCGTCGGCGTTTAGTGTCGAGACGAAATGTAAACTGTTTGATGCGTGTGTGTTGCCCATTCTTCTGTATGGGTGTGAATTCTGGCACCTGACTAAAGCCCAGGCACAAAAAGTATCTGCATTCGAAACGTGCGAAAGTGCCTCAGGAGAATTTTGGGTATAAGATGGTACCACCGCATCACGAACGACGCTATACGTCGGCGCACCCGGCGCAGGCCCATCACTTCCACCATTACGGAGAGGAGATGGGCATGGCTGGGACATGTGTTGAGGATGCCGAATGACAGTTGGCCGAGGAGAGCGCTGTTTTTCCTCCCATCAGGATCTCGAAGACGTGGAAGACCCTCTCATACCGTGTTCCGTTCCTTCGAGGCAGAGCTGAGGGAAATGGACTTGGTGTGGGAGGAGGTCATAAGCATTGCGCAAGATCGAGCGCAATGGAGAGCTCTTGTTGCCTCCCTATGCTCCTAAGTGGAGTTCAAAGGGAGATTTGATTTGATTGATTGATAAAAATTGTGGCAATGGCGGGATTATAGCCGAAGCAATCGCTAACATCCAACCACATATGATAAATACAAATATAGATACATATGTACATAATATGTCTGTGAAGAGGTGATCACGTAGAGAAATAAACGAACTCTGAAAAGAGCCGTTGGTCCACCAATCGTCATCTGGGGCAGATGGGTATCCGCTGGGAAGCAGCTAGAAGCAACATTTACACATACACGTAATACACAATCAACAAACATTAATAAAAAATTTGTAAAAAAACTTTCATACTAAATTTTATTTAGATAGAGTACACCAAATAGGATAGTATAGGATGGAGGGTGGAAAATGGGGTTGGTTAGGGGAAATAGAGTTTACGGTGCACCGGAAGACAAAAATGTAGCTTTACCACTTTTTTAAAGCAATTTATACGTACCTACTATTGGCTAACCTAGAGGAGCACCGTGGTCAGAGAAAGAATAGTCATAGAATGAAGTTCTGTGTGGAGGTATGGCAAGAATACGCTCGTTGTTAGATCGTAATGGAAGACAATGAATTGCTAGGTATTGGAATTTGTCTTTTGAGTAATATGTAGAAGAATGTGAATACAGAGCTTTGTGAACAAGAGATACCGTGTGGAGCTCACGTCTTTTACGTATTGCAAGCCACCCAAGCAGTGGCGTAACGTGGGTTTTCGCCGCCCGGGGCGGTATTAACATTTGGCGCCCCCCCCCCCCACCTACCTAATAAAGTTCGGCGCCCCACCCCCCTATATAAATGGAAAAAAAATCAAAATAAAAAAGTTCGCATATTTTTTATAACTAGTGGTTCAGTTCATTGGTCGAAATTCGACCATAATTAATTTAAACTATAATATACCTATTACAATAGTGTGCGTAGAGTTTTTTTATTGATTTAATCTATTTTTATGTACGATTTTAAAAAAAATATTAGCATTTGCCACCCCTTCTCTATAAAAACTGTAAGTGTGCGAAATTTCATACTCCTCCGTCCGCTCAATTTTCTTAAAAAGGGGCACAAAGTTTTCCCTTCACCTATTAATATATAGATACTTACAACACTACACTATAGTACAAAAATTCAATTTTTGGATAATGGGATAGAGCTTACTTCTGACACAGATTTTTCTACCTGCGGAATCACCGCAAAAGTTTTTTTTAAGACCTTAACCCGAAATTACTTAAAGAAGAAAAAAAGGAACTTGAATTAACTCACTCCGGTGTACACTTTTTTGTACTAGCTTACGCTGAGACAGGTTAAAAGCAAAAAAAATATATTTTATCAATTTTAAGAATTTTAGTGATTTTTTTTCTCATTTATTTTCCCTTCACAAACTCGGGGCCCCGATTTTTTTTCTCATTTATTTTCCCTTCACAAGCTCGGGGCCCCGATTTTTTTCTCATTTATTTTCCCTTCACAAACTCGGGGACCCGATTTTTTTTCTCATTTATTTTTCCTTCACAAATTCTCGTACCTATACTATTTCAGTTTTGTGTTTTTTACCAAGTTTTTTTTTATTTGTCTGCTCATTTTGCCGCCCCTGAAAAGTGCCGCCCGGGGCGGACCGCCCCCCCCCGCCCCCCCTTAGTTACGCCACTGCACCCAAGACTATTTCGGTAATCAGAAATGTGATCAAACTTTCTGAGATCGAAGATAAATGGAATTGCGCCTCTCAATGACGTTGACCAGGTCTTCGTTGAGATCAATTAAGGCAACATCCGCATAATCAATAGTGGGTAGGAGAAGAGACTAAATGTTAGATACTTTTAGTAGATAATAGGTAAAGAAGGTCAAGGGACCATTTTATTATGCTGCTTGTGTCACATTTGTGACCATTTTATTATGTCAAAACAGATAATATAATATTGTGCCTCGTCGCTGCCTGTTATTGTGCTTCGTCTTCTGATGCCTCGTGCAGTCGAATGTCAGTGCTTCTTCCCGGCTCTAAAAATAAATAAAAAAAAATACAAGAGAAATCTTTTGACGATTGTTGTTTAAGGTGAAGTATTCACATTAACTCTTATCTTAAAAACAGCAGTAAAATAGCCTGAAGTGGTTTAATACTAAATATAAACCATAATTAAACTAAAGTAGTTCATTGTATATGCTCAAAAGAATGATGAAGTAGCAATCATTGCATTTTCTTTTAAGGCAATGCATTTTAACACGCGTTTGCAAATAGGTACACGGAAAGGGTAGCTATAAACCTACTCTTTAGCCTAGTTCACACTTGGTAGATAGTTGAGTAATTAAGTAGCTAAATTACTCGCTACTCACCGAAAATTTGTTCATAATATTCTCGTATAGATTATATTAGTAAGAAGAGGTTTATAAAACGAACAGCCTGCAACATAATGTAGGGGCTAGTAAGAAGACATCGCTTTCTGTCAATGAAATCGCACTTTGAACATTACATTAAAATAACGGTCGTTATTTTATTTTGATTTAATAACCAATTGACAGATAGGTATGTGTAAAAAAATATTTTCACTATAGCGAAACAACTAATTCAATCGGCTAAAAATGTAGTGTGTAGGTGCATATACGCTTAAGCAACGGCTACACTATGGGCCACGCTGGTCGAGGCTGACCAAATAGGAACTCTGGTCCATCATTAGCAAGTAGCAACATTTGGCAAGTAAATTTTACACCTGGCTTCACTACTGGCCCAACCTTGACAGTTGTCTAACTTAATTATATATAATTGTCGGAATGTCAGTTGATGTTTACCAATATTTTATGTACCTATCTGTTTATGTACAGTTTGTTTGGGACTTAAAAGATAAAAAGAAGATATTATGTAAAGAAGATTATAAAAAAATAACAAATGTAATGATCCACAAGTATACAAGTAATGGCCAATGTCATAATATATTAGGCGATATTGGTCATTTGTGAAGCGGCCACACTAATTAACCATTCTGGGCCAGAGCCTCTATTTGGCCAGCATGGCCCATAGTGTAGTGGTGGCTTAATCAATTGAGCCAGCGGGCAGTGACGCAAGGTTGGGAGGCGCTTCTCGTCAAATAAATAGAACAATATGGAACGGCACGAATAAGCTGCCGACTAGTGTTCTTGACTATTTATTTTTGGTGTTAAGACACGTTTCGAAACTAGTAAAAATCTAAGTAGTGTGTATCAAGTATTAAACGAAAAACTTACCTTACCACCCATCACGCCGTTTCCCGAAGGGGATAGGCAGAGAGTACGGATTTCCACTCTTTCCTATCCAAACAAACCTCTTTCGCTTCTTCCAAACGCATAACATTCCGCATACATGCTCTTCTATTCCTTTTACTCCTGACTTGGCCCTCCTCTAAGACGGCACCGATATGATCGGACCATGTCATTCGAGGTCGGCCTCGTCTGCGTGCACCCATTCTTTCAGATTTATATATCCTTTTAGTCATTCTATCTTCATTCATTCTCTCTACATGCCCAAACCACCTTAATTTATTCACTTTCATTCTAGTCACAACACTAACATCACTCCACATTCCTTTCTAATACTATCATTCCTCACCTTATCAATCAGTCTCTTTCCGCATATCCTACGCAGTGATCTCATTTCTACAGCATTTATTCCAACTTCCAGATTTTTCGTCCATGTCCATGCTTCACTCCCATACATCATTGATGGAATCAGGATTGCATTGTGCATCAATTGTTTGGATTTAAGAGATACATTCTTATTTCTCATTAGAGGTCTTAGTGCACCGCCAACCCTTCTACCAGCCAGTTTCCTTCTTTCAATTTCCTTTTCACACCTTCCATCTCTGCTAAATAAACTACCTAAATAGACATACTCACTCATCCACTTGTTCCAAGCTCTCATCATTCACTTTCACACTACATTGCGTTCTTAAATTTTCTCTTTCAAAAACAAGCACCTTTGTCTTATTGACATTCATCTTGAGACCATTCATTTCACAATTTTGATACACACGCGTCACAAGTTCTTGCAAATCACATTCGCTTTCAGCCATCAACACTAGGTCGTCTGCATACATCAGAGCGCACACATTCATTCCATTCAGATCTACACCTTCTGTACTGTTTTTTATATCACGCACGCAAAAATCAAAGAATAGATTGAACAGCCAAGGTGACATCACGCATCCCTGCCTCACCCCTCTCGTAAGACGGAACTCTCGTGACAGATGAGTATTCACCTTGACACAAGCAGAACTATCAGAGTAAAGGGAAGCAACAGCACGTATCAACGAAAAACTAATATAAACAAATAACACTCTTCTATACATAGGTATCAGTATAGCCGGCGGAACTTAATTCTTGAAGCATTCTCTACCAGTCAACCGGTCCAGTCCAATCTGAGGCAGGATTCCAACCCCAAGTCGAAATTTCAAGTGAAAAAAACACATTGAAAATTTCTGGCTCGTCCGGGAATCGAACCCGGGACCTCTTGATCTGAAGTCGGAGCCTTTGCCACTGGACGAGGTCGGAGATATGTTGGCAAACTTTGCTGGTTTATGTGCTCTATTTTTATGTACCTACTTACTTATTTGGATCATTTTAATGTTCGAACTGTATTTTTGCAAAGATTTAAAAAAAATCTAAACTAAATTACTCGACTAAAACACTCGAACAATGTGAACTATGCTTTACGGCCACATACGTGTTCATCGTGCGGTAAATAATTTATGGACGTGTATATTATTGCCCCTTTTTAGTGTTTTCAAACCCCGCAGTGCGTCAATTTATTGCATAAAACTAGGAGCAAACGTTTGAGCTTGCACAACGCGATAGCGTTATTCATAATAATAATATTTCAATGTAAGTAACAATTGGTGAAGTTCGATGTTACTCGGTATTTTCGGTGACACCTTTTATAATTTCCATATTTAAATTACTCATGACTGACCACATTAACCTAGTAGAATAGGTGCCGACTTTAGATCAAGATATCTCTGTTTCAATTCCCGGTTTTAACTTCTAATTGGGGTTGGAATCCTGTCTTAGGGGATTGGACGGGACCGGTTGACTAGTAGAGAATGCGTCAAGCAATGACATCTATGTATTCACTCTCTTTTCAAACCCCACTCAGGGGAATAGGGAGGCGACAAAGCCATCAATTCCGCACGTTCTTTCGCCATCACAGCTGCCTGAATCCATCCACTTTTGATATGGTTCAGGAGACAAGGCTTATTTCCTGCACCTTTTCTGGCCTGTTGGCCCGCTGGGATTGAAGGATATGTGATGTGTTTAAACTCACGGTCCCGATTTGATTTATCCATTTCCTGTCTCTTAGAGAATACTCCGAAAAACAGCAAAAAATCGAGCAGAGGTGCTATTTAAAGCCAGCAACCCCACAGCATCTATGTATAATTGAGTAGTTATTATTAATTATTTATTACTCGTTTTATAACTACTCTTTGCTATAAATTGTGCCGCGAGACACAATTTATCGACAAAAATAATATGCTACTTCCAACCCGACAAGAAGTTGCAACACACACACACATTTTTATATTGTTTTATCTCTGTTGTCCAACAGGCTTCGCTGCTAGTAATTATATAAGAAATTAAGGATGTTGATTGTACTAAAACCGTAAACATGGAACGCCAAGTTGAAACCTCGCAGAGCGCAGGTAGGAACTTATGACATAGAGTATAAAATCTTGTAATTAATTATTTCTAGGTGACCTGGCAACTATAGTTTAAGTACTTACACACACCGATAACTTTCTTAATTACCTACTGTTCTTTTGTATAAGTCTGTTCTGACGTTAGGTTTTGTATATTATGAGCAAATTAAGATCTGAAACGTGGAATGTAGTGTCGTATGTCACAAAGTGTTCGAATGTAGTTTTACAGAATAGGACTTGATCAATCTTCAACGAAAAGGCCATGGAATACTTGAGCATCACCAAGCACCTTCGACCCAAACAATCGAATATTATGTTAAGTATTTTTATTACAACAAGCTTTTCCGACAGACGTTGTCCTGTGATCCTTAGTATGAATATTGAATTCGAATTTGTATAATAATTAGCTCGTTACCTTTTAACCAATAGGTATAATTTAGATCGATGCATCTGTTTCAAACCATATACATATAGGTATTTTCCATCGACATTCTGCCAGTCGCACCAACTATCAAATAACTGACAGTTCCTGTCAAACTTTAATTTACTTAATTTCAATTTTTCGAACTTGAAATAAAAATTATATTCTTAAAAAAAAAACAATTTAAGATAGGTTCATATTCATTGGCAAAATTTGTTTTGAAAATCTGATATATCTACGCCGGATTCCATCAAGTAAGAGATTAGATGCGAACGATTGACTGTGAAAAATTGCTTATTTGTCGGTAATTTCCCTGTTTGGTGTATATTTATTTATTTATTAAGTTTACGGTCTTAATAAGACCTATAACAATTTTAAGATACAAAAATCAACTTACAGCTAGACATGATACTTTGCATAATATTTCAAATTTCGATGCAATAAATTAATTTATAATCAAAAAACAAAAATATATCATACAAAATGGCATAAAAAAAACATCATACACAACTTCAAGCAATGGCAACATTTATTGTACTTCAATGGTGGCACCACTGACAATAATATTATTAATATTATTGTCAGTAATAATAATAATATAATATTATCATATTATATTATGTTGTTATTATATTACCTTTTACTGGTTTCTTTACAAATAAGCAAATAGTTAAAATCCTCTTCATTTGTCATTACTTACAATCATGTAGATAGACAATACTTATATTTTCATTCGTACACAAACTTTGAGCGAAGCTATACTTTGCTAGCAAAGTACTCAAGTCTAACAACACTATTGAAACTTAAATACTGTGGTATCAGTTTGAAGATTCTCCAAGTTTGATAGTGGTGTGTACGTACATGGAGGATCGTTGAAATGGAACTGATAGTGCTGACTTGAAATGTTAACTGAGAATGTGAAATTATTTTACACATTCATTATCATCAAATTGACGGTAGGTACCTACTAGTTTTTTAAAGGTGCCCGTGGTGCCCACCTATGGCCTTTTCTAGCAAACTTTGCTTTCTCATGGCTGAATTCACTTTTGAGACTTCAAAATACTTGGTTGATTCAACTCTTTATGAAAACTCAAAAACAACAGCGCTAATGACATCAGTCAGTCAGTGTTCAAGACAAATATTATATAGATGGGACTTAATTTATGTAATTACGGGTAGGTAATGAGATAAGAACACATCAATATTTCCTGTATTAGTTAATTTTTCTACCACCTGACGTTGATTGCTTTGTTCAAAACATTCTCTCGTTGTCAAGAGTGGTTGCCAGGCACTTATAAATGCAGGTTTGCACGGGTCATATTTTCTTCTTTGGTGTGAATATTTTGCATATGTTTTCACGTTTCAGGTTATTTGACAATAATTTATTTACCCATTTGTCACCCAAACTCTTTGATATAGGTAAAGGTTCCACGACCACGAACGTGCACAATATTTTTTATGTCAGTGATCTAAGTTTTTTTCGCAGCCAAATGTATCTTTCCTTTTAGATATCATTATTAGAGTTTTGTCAACATTTGAAATTATCCATATTTCAATTCCAGCTCTAAAGGGCGAATAAGATCCAAAATTTGCTATACTTGTTGACCTACGCAAATTGCGCCGGCTCATAGTGTCGTTGTGATGCGGTAGTACCGACTTATACCCAAAATTCTTCTGAGGCACATCGAAGGAGGAGATTTTTTGTGCTTTGAATGGTCAGGTGGCAAGATTCACACGTAGGTATACAAGAGAATGGGCAACACACACGCATCAAACAGTTTACTTTTCGTCTCGACGCTTTCCATATTTTGGTCATATTGTTAAAGACTCCACTACTTACCATACCTCTCTCTCTCTTTCCGAGTCCGGATCGTCAGAGCAAGAATCAAACTTTTTCTTGGTCTCTCCGGTGATACCGATACGTATCGTATTGGAAACTCAGCCCCTAGGTCACCAGTGGCGATGATGTTTGCTCCCAGATGCTTAAATTTATCCACCCGGGAGACTGGTGACGGTCGGTGGTGATGCTCCAATCCAAACTCCCTTTAGGCCCCACTTAGGGGCATAGGGAGGCAACAAGAGCTCTCTATTGCGCTCGATCTTGTGCAATGTTTACGACCTCCTCCCACACGATGTCCAGATCCCTCAGCTCTGCTTCGAAGAAGTGGAAAACAGTATGAGAGGGTCTTCCTCGTCTTCGGGATCCTGATGATGCTAGCATGCATAATATTACATCATTCAAAAATCAATGTGGAAGTCCTGAACAATTTTCTTTTGTTTGTGTATACCTTCTTTAATTTTAGGATTATAGATTAGTACTCCCTTCCTTTACACAAGGATTTTGCTTTTTAAGGAGGTCAAAGAGTGTATTTTGTTTTGATATGTTTATAAGAAAACAATTATTGTGTAAAATTGTAATGTAATAAAGAAATAAAGGTTTATTATTATTAATTCAAGGTATAATTTTTAGATTTTTACAGTATGTATATTTTCAGATGCAAACGTGAAAACTAACAATGTTCTTTTTTCAAAAACAGGCAAACATTTTTAATTACTATGCCGAACATTTTTATAGTAAGAGCGAAACTATTAAAAAATGAATAAAAAAGCTGAGTATAAAAATCCCCTTTATACGAAGACTTGTTAAATAAAAGAAAAGTTGGCGCTATTAAAGAGAAGGGAAGAGAAAAAGAACAGAAAAAAAGCTCACCTCGGAAGCATTGCATTCACAATATTATCTCATTAAAATAAGTTTTAGTCAATTATTTGTTGTAAAAAGGGAAGGGCTAGTACTTTTCCGTGTAGCCGTCACGGGTGCCAAGTACAAATGAGCAGGTTGTGGTTGAATTATCATGACCAATATTTCTTTTTAGTCATTAACTTCTTGATGAGTATTGTCAAAACTATTAATACCTCTAGTATAAGTATTCGATGATCGCATATCGAAACGATCATCCAAAAAGTTTAAATAAAAAACATACAAAATGATCGAACGATTCGACCGTTTGATTTCCGAATAGATACTATTTAGATTCTTGTGACCTTTTCAGGACTAGATCTTAAAGATCTAGTCCTGAAAAGGTCACAAGAATCTAAACATAATTAGAACGTTGTGCACCAACAAAGCCAATAGGCAATAAATATGAGACATTAACAAAAATGGATATAGTCATATCCTGGCGCCAAATACATGACAGCAGTCGCAGTCTTTAAATTTGGTTGCTCTCTTGTTCTCAACAATTTCCAACTTTTATCTCTATTTTTCATTTTATTATTAAATTTCTACTTGTTGCATACATGAGATTTTTCGACATGTTGAACATGTTGAGAATTCTCATGATTAGGAGTTTCGGAGACAAACATTACCACCTAATGGCGAACGTTGTTAACGTAAAGTGATCACACTAAGCCAGCCTTTGAAATAACAGTAGAAGACGGTCGTAAGCCCGTAGTGGTTTGTTCCATTTAAAAATCGAACATTAGTAATGAATTGTTAGAGTCATTAGTTGTTATTTTTTCTTTAAGATACTATTTAATCATGTTCCAAAATTTGCATCTTTCCTATGCCTTTAATGGTCAGGTCTAGTAAATTGGCCCAAGAAGAACACCTTCGACCTTTAAAATCATCCAGTAGGGCTATTCTCGTAATCAATCGCTTTTAAAAATCACTTAACGATAAGATTAAGACACGTTCGCAAACAGTCGTATTCACAAAACTATCGGAATCTAATCTTAAATCCTATCTTGAACTGGATCATTTTCATACTGATATTGCAAACATAACGAATTTTTAAAATATCTACTAGATATCTTGTTTTGTAAATACCAATCCGCCATTTTAGGATTGTCAATCAAGATAAGAGCGTATTAAGACCGCTACGAGAATAAGGGCACAGAAGTATCCTCTCATCTAGGGATCAAACCTACGGATCCTTCAAGGGACAATTACCCATACTGATTTTTTTAAATATAAAACTAGCTTTCCCGACAGGCGTTGTCCTGTTTTGTACATACTATGAATATTGGTTTCAAATTTGTAATTTATACAAAAATACCTTAAAAATATGTTTGAATGTAAAAAAATAATTTCTGAAACCTCGAAAAAAATTCCATCAAACTGCGTAGGTATCAATATTTTTAATGTCAATGGTTGCCAGGTAGACAATAATTTGGTTGCTACAGAATTTTTCCGTTCCATACTTACTTTAATATTAATATATTGTATTTTTTTTTGCTATCCATTTTTCAAACTTTTGATAACTATTCTGTTATCCGGAGCAGAGAAGAATACAATAAACCAATCATCATAAAAATCTGTTTAGCCGATCTCGAGTTATAAGTGTTCGCACTAACCCGACTTTTATATTTTTACATCAATCTGTGCACACTCAAAGTGAACACGAATAGGTTGCGAACACGAACACTATTAGACTCTTTCGCAGTAAGCTACCAAAAGCTTGCGTTGTGTAGGGAGAAGAAGGTCGGCATCTGGGATCAAACCCACGACCTCCAGCACGAAACTCCGTAACTGATAACAAATGAATGACGCTTTTCCATGTCTAGTAGTCTGATAGTTTTTTCTTGCTAGTAATTTTTATAAATTGAGTTTTATTATAGAAATAATTTGAAATTACTGGAAATGTTTTTTTAGATAGACCTCTGGCTGTATAGTTCCTGTACTTACAATTCTCTAACGACATCCTGAAGATTCCCAACTTCTTCCAGTATGTTCAAGTTTACCAACAAAGAACTTCATCGTCCTTTATTCGGAGTAAACTTTGCAGTTTCACACACTCCACGTACCTTGTGTACGATACCTAACCTAGTCTGTAAACTCTTAGATAGGGGCATTCTGTAAAAAAAAGTAATAAAAGAATTCTGCTTCCAGGAGAATCTTCTCAGGTTGCATCTCACTTGAAAAGCTTAAAAATATGTACTTCAAGACTTCTAAGAAAGGTTATGTTATTCACATATTTCAGTTTTGATTAAAAAAATATACTTACATTCGATTGAAATGATTAAGTATATATCTGAGTAGAATCAAGTTTAGCTCAGGTCTGTACCACTAGTATAAGTTTCTATGATCGAAAATCGAAACGATCATCGAGAGAGTTTTGAAAAATTTATACACAAAAATGATCGAACGATTCGATTGTTTGATTTTCGAACACTTATTGCACGCTAATAAGCGCTTATAAGCGTGCAATTAGCTTTCGATTAAACTCTTACTAGTCCCGCAGCTCATGACAAATAATACCTGCCCCGATAAATAGGTAGCCATAACCATCGATCGGTATGGCAAGTGGCGCCTTGAACAACATGGCCAAGATATGGAAGGCGTCGGCGTTTAGTGTCGAGACGAAAATAAATGTAAACTGTTTGATTCATATGTTCTCTTGAGGTATGAGTCCTGAAACCTGACAGGCACACAGTCTCCACATTCGAAACAAAATGCCTCAGGAGAATTTTGGGTATAAGATGGTAACACCGGATCACGGAGACACTATATGCCGGCGCACGCAGCGTAAGAATCACTTCTACCACAATGGAGAGGAGATGATTTGGCTGGAGTGCCGAATGACAGTTGGCCGAGGAAAACGCTTTCCTTCCGCCCATCATGGTCCCGAAGATGATTAAGATTTTCAAATACCGTGTTGTGTGATTTGAACATGTGGCAGGAGGAGGCCATAAACATTGCGCAAGATCGAGCGCAATTGAGAGCTCATGTTGCCTCCCTATGCTCCTGAGTGTGATGTAGAAAGAGTTGAGTTATCTTAGACCAATCATGAACATTTCATTACAACCGTCTTGAATGTTATTTTGGATTTAACAATAGTGTTGATATTGTTATGTAACAGCCACTTAGTCATATACATAGCTATTTTTATAGAGAATAAAATTGTGTAAAAATATTACGTAAAAGAAAGTTATTATTATTTGAGTCTTTCAACACAGTTGCTCGTTATACGAACGGGACATGTCTGAAAAGTTGTGCATACAGTTTATCAAATCAGTAACAAGTTTCAAATACCTGCATCGGAAATTTAGAAACATCCAAGTCAAATTTCAACTATCGGAACAATTGGGGTTTATTATCGGGCGGACGTAAACTTCTTCTCGACTTGTGGAAACAAAGCTTGGTACCATACATATGTATATGTGTGTAGGACGTAGGTACTACACTACTACCATCAATGTATGTACACCTTGGGGAACTAGCGACGAACAGTTTACTTAAACTTTTTACAAGAAAGGTACTTACCTATGTTTTTTACGATTCCATAAAAATTCTTCGAAACACAATTCTTCGAAAAATCAATTGTTCGAATTATGTCCAATTGTTCTAAAGCACCATTTTAAAAATCTTCGGAGGTGTACCATACAGAGCTAGTATTTTCCATATCGATGGTCTGTGTGAGCTGTCGAAGGCCTTTTCAATATCTATGAAGCAGCAAGCGACTGATGGAGAAACTCACATACACTGCTGAAAGATGCACCTGGCACAGAAAATTAGGTCCGTGCAGGACTTGCCAGGTACAAAGCCTCATTGTTGTTCTCTCAGGACAGCCACGATAGGGGCCCGAATTCGGTGCAGTAATATCTTGTGGATGAAATGCCAAAAAAGAGGAAAAAAAATATCTGAGATAATTAATACCTTACCGGGAACACTCAAACTGCGGGAACACTCAAAATGGTCAATTCAATTCAAGGGGGTCGACCACTAGTGGATTTTAATTATTTTTTTAGGCATTTATTTATTTTATTCAGTTAAATATCAGTGAAACATATAGACATAGAGTCAGCTTCAAAAAGCTTCAAAAAGCCTTTGCGTCTATCACACTTACAAAAAAATACAAAAAAAAACAAAGAAGAATAACTAAAAATACAATACAAGTTATTTTCATAAAAGCAGATCATCAATATTACAACACCAAATAATAATAAAATTACGCTAAGTTAAGTACAATGTTGAATGTTTTTTCCCCTTATCATCGTCTAACTTAGATTTGAAACATATGATTGTGTTGACATGTTGTCTCATTAGGTACAACATCATTTTGACAAAAAATATCGATTGAATTCAAACATCTGATATATTTTATTATTCATCAATAATACCGACTTACTATTATTTAAATATTGTTATTCCAGAAAATCGAACAAAAAAAAAGGTAAAAAAAAATCCAATTTGTGTTATATTTAAATTAGAATTTGAAATCGCCTTCCTACAGTCAGAGCTGGGCGGTACTCGAGTACAAGTACTCGTAGATTGTACTCTGAGTACTTTTGGTGTACTCAGTACTCAGTCCACGAGTACATTTCTAAAACCTGTACTTGTACTTGTATTCGGTACGTTTTGAGCCTAAAATGTACTCGAGTACATTCTAAAGTACTCGAGTACATTCAAAGTACTCGAGTACCTTTGATGTACTCGAGTACATTAAAGGTACTCGAGTACATTTCAAGTTCTCGAGTACATCTTTGGATTTATTGGAATACGTTAAACTTACTATGATACGTAATTTGAATTTATATTGTAAGTAGAGACTTGTTAGGTGTCGTGGTTATTAGTAGTGGTAAAGTGTGAATGTATGGTTCTCGTTTTTAATTCGAGAGTGTTGGTGACGAAATTGTTGTTTTTAAAACCCGTGTATTATGATTGAATTGGTTATTTCAAAAAATAAATAAGTCTTTGAAAAAAAAGACGGAATCGTCATTTTATAGAGTATAGTCTGAAATCCTGCTCTGCTATTGCTCCTTTACGTAAAAACTGAAGTAGGTATATTATTTATATGAAAAAATTGTGATTTATGATGGGCTCTAATCTGTTGAATAGAATAGAATAGTAAAAATATATATATATAAAAAAAAATAAAACAAAAAATTCAGAACTTCGATACTGCTAAATCCCATAATTTGTAGTATTTAGACACAACAAAAAGAAGACGTTGAGAATGAGATGTTCAAGCAACTTGTAGCAGACGGTCTTGCGGAAATTTTTCAGGCTTCTACAAGACCAGCACTTTAGATGTTTTAAATTCTTTCGGCAGGTGGCCCGCGGCAAGGATATTCGCAGTGTATTCTTATTAGTCATTATTATGTTAATAATTATTGTCCTCGGTAGCCTAGTTGTACTGGCGTGGACTTCAGATCCGAAGTCATCCGGGTCAGAGTTTTCGTAAGTGTATTTTCACTTGAAAATTCTACCTGGGGTTGGCCTGTCTCAAATTGGACGGTACCGGTTGACTGGAAAAAATTACCTCAAATAACAATGCTGTGTTCAGACGAGGCGAATATCGCCAGGACACTATAATATCGCCAGCCAATTGAAGCGTGTGAACAGATTGTCGATAATTCTGAAGCGATAAAAATGGTTGAAAGCGATATCGTCTCAAGTTGAACGCTTTTCAACTTTTGTATCTGGTGGAACGATTCACGGCGATATGCGCGGCGTCCGTATGTTCTGTTTCTTGACATTTGACAGCACTGCTCTGAAACTGATGTTATAAATTTATGGTAGTTAGTAGGCAGTGGTAGGTACGAGAGACATCAATGTCTCATCGAAATGGGCGTCGAAGATGTCCCATTTGTCCTTTTGGAAGTTCCATCGCGAGACCTTCGAGTACAAGCACAAGTCCTGGGTGTAGCCATTCCATCTAGCTGATAAAAGGTGCCTCTGTCTTTGGCATCATAAACGAGGTGAAGATTCTCAGTCTCCATATATTCCGTGAGGTCCTCACCATTATTGTCTGTGGTTCTAAATCCCCAGTTGGTGTGATTGCTCCCATTATTAAAGTCTCGCATTATGACAGATGGATGTGGGAGGGCTGAAGGAATGACTGTGTGTGGCCACTGGAGTCTATCAGGTTTGTAAACGTTGACGACTTTTGTGTCCTATTTTGATGATGACTGGTGACCAAGGACACATTACCTGATTTAAAACAATGTTTTCCAAATCCAAATCAGGCCGTCGCGTACGTTGGTGGCCACGCCGTGGACAGCGCCAGCTAGGTTGAAACCGGGAACCGTAGGTACCTCTGGTGGTGAGTTGGTTTAAGTTTGCTGTGTGGGTTTCCTGTAGCAGTATAACATCAATACATAGCTCTTTTGTCAGTTTTGTCAGATATTCGGTCTTAGAACTACATACTTATTTCTTTTATCTTCTATTTTTCCAAGGTCTCTTGTCTTATTGCCCAGAGGAGAGCTGTTTTTGCGATTTGTATCATTTACCATACCATGTTCTATTTTCTTGTTTTTAATTCAATCCTCTTTGGCTTATCTGCTTTCTCTCTTCCTTATTGATAGAATTTTGCCGTTATAACGTTGCCCGGGGGTGCACCACGTGGAGGCGTTATTTTACCCATTTTTTTTTAATCTATATAATAATTTAGAAATGTTTTTTTATTTGCCTTTTGTCGTTGCTTGACCGCATATGTGAGCATCACGCCTAAACGGCTGAACCGATATCACTAATTCTTTTTTTGTCGTTTTGGCTTTTATCAGTAGAAGGTTCTTATGAAAGAAAAAATTAAGAAAGTTGCGTGGTAAATTGGGAAATTAAATAAAACTCGCATTAGCCCCTCCTTCTCTATCTACATAATAATTCAGAAATGTTCTTTTATTTTGATTTTTACCGTATTTCATAGCATCACGCTCAAAATACAAATGCTACATCAGATATGAATCTGCACAGAGCCGTGCAAAATGCCGGAGAAGGTTCTTTAATACAATTTGCTGCATTAACTTTAATATATTTAGAGCTATTTAAAAAAACCCTATTTTTTAGGATCTTCATACAAAATTTTAATAAACATTAAAAGTGTCATTCTTCTTTTTCTGTGCTTATGTCAGTTATAGAGGTCTACAAAGCAATGGGAAGCTAGACTAGAACCTGTTTAATTACCTACCGATCAAGCCTGACAATCGGAATCAAAAACGTAAAGCAAGACGGGTATAAGCTAGTGTAATAATATTATAGTTATACACTTTTTTGTAAAAAAATCATTTCATGCAGTTTGTTGTAATGATCGATTCAATTGCTCGCGATTACATTATGTTTTGAAACATGCGCAAAGTTGTTAGAGGTTTATAAAAGATTTGCGTTTAATTAATCACTCATGTACTCGGTACTTGTACTCGGTATTTTGTACTCGAGTACTTCGATCTGATTACTTGTACTTGTACTCCGAGTATATTTGTGTGCAGTACTTGTACTCAGTACTCGAGTATTTTTTTCCTGTACTCGGAACAGCTCTGCCTACAGTACTAGTTGGTAACACAATCAAAATCAAGCGATGGGTATTGATTTTGATTTCCAGGGAAATTTCCATACTTGTGACAGGAATAGGTGATTTGCCCCCTTCAAGGCATCTATCTCTCTTTCGAATTTCCCTCCAGAGGGCAGTGAATAATCAAATGGAATAAAATGCCAGATATTTTAAGACGCGTAATTAGACCACGCTCATTAAAATTCCAGAATGAATAGGAATCTTGATATACTTGATTAGGACAATTATTTTTAATAAAATATCAACCAATTTCTTTGCCATTTCTATTAATTGATCCATATTTTTTTCGCTTAATTCTTCGTAATTCAGACTAATTTTAAAGCGAATGATGATGAGAAAATAAATACTGACTCACTTCGCTTACTCTTTTGGCGTGTGTCAAAATATCAGCAAAGGTTGTGAGTTGAATGTCTGCAATCGACCTGCTAATCATTTTTTTTTTTTAATAATTGGTAAATGGTTAATTTCTTGAATTTTATAAAACTCATTCAGGACATAAATGAATGCTTAGACATAGAAAGCCCGGTACACTTAATATTGTCTGCAATTCAGTTTTTTTACGCACATAATAGATTTCAATGTTTCCGGCAGACTTGAATGCTTTGAGATTTTTTCTCTGGTCAACCAGTCCTATCCTATCCCAGATATGCCTGAATAAAATAAAGTTACCGGATTTTTGCCATTTTTGGATTTGTTGTGTAATTATACGTAAGAATGACAGGAAAAATAAGTAAAAAATATATTTAGTTTTTTACAGTTTTTATGAGCAAAAAACTTGTGTTTTTTTAAAAGGACAACAGGAATTGAAGCAGCTACAATACTAGAAGAAATGTAGGGACGAAAAAGATATATCACAGAAATATGATATTTTTTTACGATAATCATTGAAACTTACAATAATATGTTATTCCAGTTCAAACTTATGATGTTTTGTTACCTTACTTCGAAAAGGTTCTAACAATTTTTTTACAAAGGTGGTTATGTTTTTTGAAAAAAAAAGTTAGAAGAAAGATGGGTTATAATTTTTGGATGTTAGAACCATTTCACATCAATAACTTTTATTTGATAAAAATGTGAGTTAGACCATTTTCAAAGTAAGGTAACGATTTACATGTCTGCAATCGCTGTATCTTACTTTTCTTGTTTTGCTATAAATTGGTTGAGTCTTATCTTAACTCAACATTTTCTAATGCAAAGGGTTGATCTCCGTTTCTTTGCACATTGCTTTGCAGTTTGGGTACTCCAAACAATTATTATTCTCCTCCCCAAAATATAACACGATCCAACTGTCCACCGTGTTGACAATGTAGTTACCATGATTCTTCTTCTTCATCATCAGCCTGTTTCCTTCCGTTGCTGAACATAGTTCTTTCCCCTTTCCTTCCAACCATCTGTCAAAAACATCATTCATCCACACATGGTCCGCAAAACTCGTGATCTCTTCCGTCCACTTCTCCTGGGCCCTGTCGATATTCCTTTTCCTTCCCACAACAATGATTTGTGAGGGAAAATTAACTTTTTCTTTGAACGCCAATTTTGTATGGAAACCTATATTTTGGTCAAATCTATCAACCCCAAGGAGTCTGAATGTATGTCTAAGCCTTGTGCAAGTGCACGGTATACTTCTTCAGTGAACTTGTGGTTGATAATTTGATTTCATCCTTTCACTGATATTGTCGATTTCATCACATTGGTCATGTGGATTACAAAGTTCTGCCATTGATTTAAAGGCGACCAAAGTAAATGTTCTGATGAAGTATTTTCTTCAACGCCAGAATCTTTGTCGAAGTTCTCATTGCATGCATTTTACGGTGGAAACTTAATTCTTATTATGTCAAAAGCATGCAATTATCATCATAATGAGAGTTGTCTTCTTCCAAATGTGTCAAATTTTCATCAAGTGAGGATGGAGTTCTATTGAAAATCGTTAACTTATATTAATTTTATGAATTGATTATGATGCATTTCTTTTCAAAAGCATGAAATGGCGAGATTATCATAATTTATTTAAAAATATAATAATTATGCAACAAATCACATTTTTTCATAAAAAATATTTCAAAGGAGAAGACAAATGACTTCCATTTTATTACTTTAATATGCCTTGAAGTGCATGGAGAATATAGTATAACTAACACTAATATTACAATGTTTCTAAGAATAGTTGAGTTTACTACTAATTTTACACGCTTTATATCAATATTTCACAATATAATAATATTTGTAAAAAAATAATAGCCTCAATTCCTATTGTCCTTCTAAAAGGACAGTTAAGTTTAAACCTGAATAACTACATTGTTTTTTTTGAAAAATCTTTTTATAATATTTTTATAGTAATTCTTGAACATTTCAATACAAAAGTAATCATTTTATTTAGAGTAAAATAAAATTTCCTGTCTTTGATGAGTTAAAGTTGGACACGACGTTTTTGTCAAAACACTAACACAAGTTCACAAGGCCCCAAACCAAACATGACAAAAGTCAGATGGCAAAAAACGTATTTATTTGATACATGAATGTCTTAGTTACTTATAAACAGTAATTTAGCCAAGCTGAAAATAATAGAATAACAGATAGACGAGATAAATGATTGATTGTTCCGCTGTCCTCTGAAAAGGACAATAGGCATATCTGGGCTATGTAAAAGGATTACAACTGCGAGTTGTAATTTCAATTAATAAAAGTAACAACGAATCGAACCTCTTGCCTTTTTGATGAGAAGTCGGCGTAAAAGAAGAAGAATTTTGGGGTTCGGTGATGATGTGGAACTAGATCTATATTTTTAATACACCTACGTAACTCGTAATTTCTTATAAAGTACACATTCCTCAAACAATAAATCACGGTTCAGACATTTCAAACTTAATATTAAAAATCAAGCGTTTATTGAATGTTGATAATTGATAAATTGGTTGATCTTTCAATGAAAAACATTCGGCAAATAATACAAAATCCTTTTTACAATAGCGAATAATAATATAATAAGTACCAACCTTGCCTGTAAAAGAACCGCGCTTAAATAATACCATATTATTATTGAAAAGACATGATGAAATTCCATTAAAATGATTACTAAATACCTATGTATGTAATAAAAACATGTAATTTTCGAATGACAATGCAAGCAGAAAGCCCCGCATTTACTATCGCTCCATCCGTCCAAATGGAGCGATGTCACTCCAAGAAATGACAGTGAGTATCATCCATCACGGGTAACCTAGTATGTACGGGGAACCAGATTCGCACCAATAGAATCCTTGCATAAAGTGCGCATGCGTGACACTCACAGTAGATATTACAGTTTTTCGGCATTGCTAGCAAGTTCACAATGGTCCTACGGTTATAGTCGCCGCTGTTGGTATTGATGGTTGTTGGTTCGTATCCCAGTAGGGGCGGACCCTTTTTTTCGTTTTTTTTTTCTATTTATCCGTTTTTTTCTGTGAAAGATGTCTAAAGTGTATTTGTGTTCACTTTGGCTGAGCCAAATTCATAAAAAAATAGGTTCGTTAGCCTATTTTCATGACTAACAGTCATGAAAATAGGTTAGGTTAGGTTAGAACATAATTATTTAGGGGGGTTTGGGGGGCAGAGCCCCCCATACATCTACGCACACACCCCCAAATCCATTTTACCCTCTGCAAACCGAATATATTTGAATTTTAGGCGCATTTGAATTGTTGACGCCATTTGAATTTTTAGCGCGAATCTGGTTCCCTGTACATACTAGGCTACCCATCCATCACTCCAAACGGCTCGTCAATGAGGAAACTCGAGGGGGCGCGGTCCAAGTCATTACGTCACTTGATTGTTAGTCTTACAAACTTCGTCCAAATTTGTCACATTTTGTCATAATCATTCCACCGGGGTACCTACGCGTGTGACCACAACTAATTTAGTCTATTAGTTTGAACATAGTTTTAAGATTCCTTTGTCAAAGACTGAGCGAGCGCTATTTCACAATTGTCTTTTCGAAAATAATGACATGAACGTTAAATTTAAAATATTGACAGCTTCAAAGTTTTTTCTATGGTTCTTTAAAACAAAAAATATTAATAAATTCTCGGTTTCACCACATATACGCGTTTAAAGCTAATGTTAAGAGACCTCTACCGCTGCGTTCCACTAAGCTATCTGACATTTCAAATCCCATACAAATAATAAATAAGGTTTGTTTTTTTTAACCACAAACGACGTTTTTATGGTGTCTTTTGCCCCTGTTTGTTTCCAGTACAATGATTAGCATAAATCCTATTGTTTATGTTTCTCTACGAAACAATTTTTTTCTGGAACTGATTCCATACAAAATATACAATATGGAAGATTGGAGCGCGAAGCTGTCAAATGACGTCACACTTTACCCACGCATAAACAAAAGATCTGTGTCAAATAATGACAAATATACCGAAGTGTGTTAATTTGAAATACATTACAGTAGCGTGCGTAGTATTTTTTTTTATTGGTTTAATCTCTTTTTATACATAACTAGCTTATACCCGTCTTGCTTTACGTTTTTGATTCCGATTGTCAGGCTTGATCGGTAGGTAATTAAACAGGTTCTAGTCTAGCTTCCCATTGCTTAACAGACCGCTATAACTGACATAAGCACAGAAAAAGAAGAATGACTTTTTTACCGACCTCATAATATTATACGAACCTACCGACATAATTTGCAAGTTTTCATAGAGAGAGCACTGTGGTTGGAATCTTAGCTACATTCCCTACACCCTGTGATAATTAATTAGGCATTCCACCAATAGAGGGTGATTTGGGCTATGTGTGATAAATGCAGCTGTCAAACTTCAAAATGGAGTAACTATTTTGCATTTTTTTTTCATTAAATCTTTATTTATTGAGAATAATAAGATTTGAATAACATTTATATGTATAACAAATCAATCTACAATTATTTTATTACATTTTCATACCGTAGTACCAAGATTCCATTCAACTTTTACATGAGTAATATTGTTTCCAAATTATGGCTTACTGTCTTTTTTGAGAAATTTGTATGAAGTTCCTAAAAAATAGAGTTTTTTAAATAGCTCTAAATATATTAAAGTTAATGCAGCAAATTGTATTTAAGAACCTTCTCTAGCATTTTGTACGGCTCTGGGCATATTGATATCTGACCTTTATATCTGTTTTCTATGATTGATGCTCTTACAAAAATATAAATAAACGGACTAAAATATTATGTAGATTTAAAAAAAATATCATTCACCACTATAAGTGTGGGAAATTTCATTCTCCTCCGTCCGCGCAATTTTCGTAAAAATAACACCTTGGTTTCTCCTTCATGTATAAGCATATTAAAAATAATTCAATATGCGTGTTTTAACATTATGAAATTTCGTTAAAATTGTTGAATAAAAAACTCTAGTTTGACATATTTGTCAAAATGGAGTGCAATCATTCTTTTTCGACGAATTGAGTGATAGTGAATGGGTGGATTAAAGACAACCACATTATAAGATGGAATATTGAAATAATTTGAAAATATCAACTTTCGACGGATGAACATTCTTATCGAATTGAAATCGGTAGTACCTACCTACTTAGTTGATCATAATATAAAATGTAATACACAATTTTGTATGGACATGCAAGACTTTTATTATAATATGCAAAACTAGAGGGTACTCAACGTGCATTGTAATATTATTACATATTCGAATATTACACATTCATAAGAAAAATAAAAATGTGAAGAAAGCGAAATATACCAAGTCTAAAAAAATATACTTTTTGTGATAATATTTACTTTATGGTACCTACATATTGCCGTTTTTATCAGTGAAGGCATTGGATCCTAGGCTTGGTTAAAAAAAGCCGCAGCATTCAAAATGTTGACCTGTATAGTGTATACTCCGAATGCGTCAATGTTTCATTTTCAATATTTTGAGTAAGGTTATCTGAACTTGAATGAAATTTTGTAAACCACAAACCGACTTTAGGGTATTGAAATCAATAGCTCCCGTTTTGTCAAAATACTTAAAAAAACAGATATTGTGTGAACCATTTTTCTTCATTTTCTTTAATTCCGTATTTTCGTAATTTTGTTATTAAAAGAGATCGATCTATTGTCTCGAATGCTCTTTTTAAGTCCAAGAACACAGTAATTATTACTTTCTTCGTATCAATATTTGTTTTCCAGATGTCAATTACACTATTTAGAGCTGTTTCACATGAAAAATTATTTCTAAATCCTGATTGTTCTATCGTTAATATTTTATTTTTTTCCACATATTCGCACAACTGGTCTCTTAACATTCAAGGATTTGCTCATATTTTGGTACGCAGTTTATTGGTCTAAATTCGTCGAAACCTTTTGGCATCTGTGATCTTCGGTATGGGGACGATTGTAGGCGTTTTCCAAGTGTCGGGAAATAATCCATGTCTCAGGGAGTTATTGAATAGATGAACAAGGATCTCCTTTCACACCATGTACAAATCCCAGCTCTGCTTCGAAGGAACGGAACACGTTGTGAGAGGCCTTCCTTCCTTCGAGATTCTGATGGGAGGAAGAACACCACTCTCTTCGGCCAACTGTCATTTGGCATCCTCAACACATGTCCTAGCTAAGTTCATCTCCTCTCCATAATAGCAGAAATGATAGACCTCCGGTGGGTGCGCCGTACAACCTTTAAAAAAAAACAGTTTTTTTAAACAAATTGTTATTATAGCCGATCGAGCATATTGCCTGAGGCAATTTTTTCTAGTCCACTATTTCAATTCGAGACATGCAAACCTCGAGTATATTAATTGGAGTGATAAACACCGAAAATTTTTGAACCAACCTAAATCGGACGCGAGACAAAAAAAAATTCGTCACAAAATCAAACAAATCACGCCATCTCACAACTATGAACTCCAAAGAATGAAACATAGACCGTTTTTAACCTATTGGCCGAGCACTATTCCGTATTGAGCTCTATAATTGAACTTTTCGAGTTCTAGCAAACGGTGACTTTGATTTTCAGCCAGATGTGTCTAAGACATTATTTTTATCTTAAACATTGATTCACGTACGTTCTCTACAAAATGTTAGAAAGTTTCGAATAAATCCATGAACACAAGACAAAGACAGTAAGAAGAAATATATAAGTATTTCGATTCTACATTCTACCTATTGATGTTGACGCCAGAAGAATGTAAAAATACATTAGGTGTCTGTTACATCTAGTGTAGTTGGTACGTAAGGTTGGCCCAGGTGTTGTAAACAGCAGAAAGCACATGACCTTTTTTTTGTTTCGGTTACCTGTCGTACATCATATCGTAAAGTATTCCTCTTGTAGCGAGAACACAGTAAAGCGAAGTTTATCCGGCTCGAATCATTGTTTCCTTCATAAGTTGAATACAACGAAGAAGGCTCAAACCCTCACTAGACCTAGTTTACAAGCTTCTAGCGAACTCGCTGGTTTCTAGCTTGTAAACTCACCCCGTGTCATGGACCCTTTAAACGTCACAAGCTTTACTTTGAGTGAAAATTGTCAAAAAAATGTGTTAGTTTTTAGTAATGCCAGATTCACTTTAAAATGTACCTAATAATCGAAATATTTTTTTAATTTCTTTGCTTGAATGTTCCGGAATCTGTACCACAAGTATAAGTTTTCGATGATCAAATATCGAAACGATCGAAAACGTTTCGAAAAATGTCCGTACAAAAATGATCGAACTATTCGATCGTTTGACTATTTGCACGCTAATAAGCGCTTATAAGCGTGCAATTGACTTTCGATTAAACTCCTACTAGCCCCACTGGTTCATATTTATATATTTATGATATACACGGCCTAGACCTTTTACATGTTATACAGTACATAATATCGTACAAAGTTAGAAAGAAAATACATAATATACCAATAAGGGTTTTGTTAGAATATAAATTTTAGAGAATTGAATAAAATTGTAGTTCCATAAATAGTCAAGATAAAAAACATAACAGAATATCAAAGACAACAATGTTTTAGTTGTATAATATAAATTTTGGAAAAATAATATTGTTAATCGTTTATTTTGTATGTATTTTGAGGTTGTGTATTAATTATTATTACAGAAATCGAAACAATCACGATTTCTCGACCAGTTTCACTAAAAATTTGTTTTGCCAAAATCTCAATCTCGAAAATTTTGTACATTACAGGGTCCCTAAAATAAATTGAAAAATAACTTTTTTACACCTTCCCCCGTACACAATTCAAATTGGCGTTCGACTACAAACAAAGATTTTGTCAATGTATAGTGAGAAAAATTAACTGTCCACTGAAATAAATAAACAATTATTTAAACCAAACAAACACACATATTAAAAATATAAAAAGTGGACAGTGAATTTTCTTCCTACTCTACATTGACGAAAAATTCGTTTGTAGTCGATCGCCAAATGGAATTTGTCTGGGGCTGCTGGTGTGGACTTACCCAACAAAAAAAAAGTTCTTGATCTTCATGGGAAACAATAAAACGATTTTTTTTTGGTGTTGTATTTTTTTCATCTCTTTTACAAAACAACAACTGATTTCATCCGGATAAACTCTGTCCCTTGTACTAGCATGCTTAAGTTACTTTATCAATAGTACACTTTACTTTATCCGACTTGACACCGCTGTAACTTAAACCGCCCGATGTAGCTACTACAATATATTTATTTTCACGTGGCCTTTTGTGTTTCTCATTTCCACCACGACATAGCATCAGATGTGCCACATTCCATTTTGTATTCCACATTTCACAGCCACATTACATATTTTATTTATAATTCTAATTTCAATCTTTCACTTTTGTGCTTAGCCATGCATTAATAATAACAATTTTCTACGCTTCTATCCGGATAATACAAAATCATTCATACAACGCAAGTCATCCAATGCGTCGAGAAAATGTCTTTTCTTTTCTTTCGTAAATCTAATATCAAAAAAAACAAAAAAAAACAATTTTATTTACTATACATATAGCTTTCCCGACAGACTTTGTCCTGTGAACATTGATTTCAAATTTGTAATATATACAAAAATGTGTTTAAAATAATATGTTTGAATGTGAAATAGATATTTCTGAGAGCTCGAAAAAATTCCATCAAAAATCTGCGTACCTATATTTTTAATGTCAATGGTCAAGTAAACAATAATTTTGTTTTCATAGATTTTTTTCATAGATGGCGTTGACGTCGGAGAAAATCCGTTCCAAACTTACTTTAATATTATATTTTATACTATTTCTTACGCATATTTCAACTTTTTTAATAGTTATTCTGTTATCGGAAGCTGAAAAGAATCCAATAAATATAATATCGGAAGAATCTGTTCAGCCAATCTCGAGTCATAAGTATTCGCACTTACCCGACTTTCTTTTATATTAGAGAGATATTATATAGCCCATGATTGTTTAAAATGTGGAAATAAAATTTTATATCGTTTAATTTAATGAAAAACTGTAAAAAGTAACACCTCCGGGAAACGATGTATGGTTTACGTTATTGTCGTGAATTTTCTATTTTTTTTTTCAGTTTATTACAATTCTTTTAAAATAAATAATAACAATGTTGCCCAAATAGGCTCTTTTTCTTCTTCATATCATATTGTGTTCCCCAACTCGAGACCCAATAACTCAATACTCGAGAGTATCTGTTTCTGATGTTGATGCGAACACTGCGAACACTTATAACTCGAGATCGGTTCAACACATTTTTATGATGTTCGGTTTATTGGATTCTTCTCCGCTCCGGATAACAGAATAACTATTAAAAAGTTGAAAAAATGTATAAGAAATATTATAAAATATAACATTAAAGTTAGTGTGGACCTCATAACAACATCGCCATCTGAAAAATTCCATAAAAACACACTTTTTATTTAATTGACATTGTTAAGTTAAGTTAATTTTGCTTAATATGTTGTGAGACCGAGACTTAATATGTTCCGTCTGTTATCGTCATTTTTATTTTTTTCGTTTGTTCAATAAGCGATTTTTTATTCAAGTACCATAATATTTCAGAAAATAAGCAGATATTTTTGAAATATTTATCGTACAAAAACATTGGTTGAAGTTTGACGGGTCAGCTAGTATAAAATAAAATATTATACTCACAGAGTTTAATGAGGAGATGATATTATGTCAAATGTTTTAAACGTCAAAAAATCATTAACATTCATAGAGATAGAAACAAACCTCTTTATTTCTAACTAGGTATTAAAATTTAATAATAATAATCTTATCAAACGTATAATTAATTCGCCTTAAAGATAAACAATGGCAGGCGCTTCCAATCAAACCGTACAGCCTCTGTATTAAGGAGATTATCTGTCTATCCAGGCACATTAATCTCTTCTTAATAATTATCGGTTAGACTTGATTAATTATCAGGAATTTTACTAATCTGCCTTGCGTATGTTGTTAGTCTAATTATCGCCTACTATTATATTTCACTCGGTAATAATCGATTGCCATTAGACAAGGAATTAAAAGAGCATCAACATTTCATAGTCATTCAGTAAAGGCCTTTGTACACAATTGTCAACATAAGCCATCATTTTTGTGTACAGGAGAAAATTCGAATATCGTGACGCAAAATCGCAATACACAACATTCTAAGTATGTCTAGATTCATTTGTTTTTTTTTTAATCTTTCCTGGGGCATATTATGTTGAAAATTGTCATTATATTCGGGTATAATTAGTATTAAATAGATATGTAAGTGGATATTATGATGCGGTATACTGAGGGTGGAAGTGAGCGGTACCTGTTGACAAGTCATTTAAATGACTTAACGGGTTCCGCTCATTTGTTGCACTGTTTCTGTGTAAAATATTGTGTAAATAAGTTTCTTATTGTATCTTTCTGTTTGCTTGTGTATATTTATTTATTTAATAAAAGTTTAATTTCAAAAAAAAAACATTACCAACTAAAGACGAACGTTGTTAACGTAAAGTGATCACACTAAACCAGCCTGCGAAACAACAGCAGAAGACGGTCGTAAGCCAGGAGAGCTTTGTTCATATCATTTAAAAATCGAACAGTGTATAACAATTCATTAGTAGTTGTTCATATAAATATTATATTCGACGATGTTATCAGTTTTATATGTATACACATTTCTAGTGCAATAGTTTACTAGAAAAACACCACCGATTTTACGATTTGATAACGACAAATAAAAATGAATTTTCAATTTGAATTTCAAAAATATTGTAAAAGATTTTGGATTCAATTTTATCTACCTAAAAAACTAGTGGTCGACCAGTGCTCGAAATTCGAGCATAACTTATTTAAATTATAAATTTGAACATTATTAAGGTTAATGTTCACACTTATAATTAAGTACTTAAGCGCTATTTCAATTTTTTTTTCAAATACAATGACATGGATATTGGATACGTCAAATTTGAAATGTTGATAATAATATGTCCAATTTTTTTATTATTATTAAAGACAAACAATATTAATCTATTCTCAATTTGACCACAGATAAACAAAAGATCTGTGTCAAATAATGTCAAATACATCGAAGTGTGTGTGATTGTGAAGTAGGTACATAACATTACAGTAGTGTGCGTAGTTTTTTTTTTATATGAGAAGAACCGTGGCGCAATCAGAATATGATGCAGAATGTTGGCATTTCAATGTGACAAAATACTAATAAGCATACTTAATTGAGCAGACCTTCAGAGATTCAGAGTTGAAAGGTACGGAATTTCGTCGTCCGTATGCTTTAACTTAGAAGCAGAAATGGATAAAAAAGAAAAATTAATTTAATCGACCACTCACATAATAGGAATTATCCAGTTTCTTCTCCCATATATGTAAGCAGACTCGTATTTTAAATACTCGCTGTAACTCGTTGCTCGAATAAAAAGGTTAAAGAATTAAATGAAGCTACTTATAAAAATTCAAATAAATGTCAACAAAAGAAAAATGTTACAACATTATGTATTGAAATAACACAAATAATTTATTTGCAGCCATTGAAACATTCGAAAAAGTAAAAAATACAGGATGACCGATTTTACCACCTAAAATTTATGCGAATTAACAGGTTGAGATTGGCGATAGACATATTATTATGTTATAGGAATGTTTGTTTCTGTTTCACCACTGTTTCATGCATCCTTATTGGTGTTCTTTTTTAAGATTTGAAAATCTGTTTGTGCTGCCGCTTCAGCCTCTTGGGTGTCGACTGCCAACTGTCTCCCCGCCGTTTGAGAGTTTGTCCGTGGGGTCTAGTATTGGCTCCATTGCCTTCCCCATTTGACGATGTAAGACCTATGTATGAAGCATTTTAATATTATACTAATGTGAAACATGGTGAACCAAAAGAGAACGGAAAAGACTGGAGGAGATGTGGAGGTTAAAGTTAACAATATCTGAAGGGATACCACGAACGAAGAATTGAACACCATGTCAGAGAGACACGCAGGATAGCTGGGGCATGTGATGAGGCACGAGAATTTACTTGCTACAATTAATATTGGAGGGAATGTTCAAGGGTTCGATTGGTAGAGAACGCAGGGATGTGGAGTGCAATTCATACATCGAACTGAAGAGAACAACGGAGAACCGAGAAGAGTGGAGAAGTAGATATTCACGTTTGCTGCAAACCAATCCACGAGATTGAATCCGCAGAAGAAGGTTTTAAAATGTACCTACCGCTGAGCCAAATCAGTATTTAAATAAAATAAACTGCAATAGTATATAGGAAAAACACCCTGTAAAGAAAGTCAATAGCTTACAAGGATAAAACCAATGAATGATGTTTTACAATGGAAATTTGAGCTGAGCTTTCAGTAAACTATGAACCGTGACTCGGAAGGTCTTTCCGTTACGGTGAAAAAATACTTTGGAGCGTTATTGTTCGAGTGGAGTTCTTTACGGACGGAAATACGTAGGTACGTCTGGGAAAGGTTTTTAATAGGAAAACCATGTTCGGAATGAATATTCGGTTTCATGTAATAATTTATAAGCACGGTACCTTTGTAAGACCAACGGTATTACACCATTATTTCTGTTGAAGTGTGAATGGTTTTTCACAAAACGAGATGTTTTCACAGGAGAACCTCGTTTATTTTGAAAAGAATTAATGTGCGTGTTCGCGGACAGAAGGGTTGTATTTAAAGATATAACTTATATCAATCAATCAATCATATTTCCCTCTATAGCTCACTTAGAGGAACAGGAAAGCAAATAAAAAACTCTAATAACTGTATATCTATCAGCATTTCGAGATCTGCTGTAAGAAGTTTATTTAATGAGAATTCAATCACATTATGAATTACTACACTACACGGTAAACACCAATAATATTAATGAAGTTTCTTTTAGTTTATACTCACCTCAAGAATAGCACTCCATCGTGGATATTCCATTTTAGAGTTTCTGACTCTATCCAAGAGTATCTGAAGATACTCTATAGTATAGAGTCTATACCGCATCAAATACTCTATAGTATAGAGTCTATACCGCATCTGGGCAGGGATAGTTTCCGTCTCTGAATCATTGTTTATATCTTGTTCTCATAATATATATTGACAAATTAATAATACCTCTCAAACTATATATCTTCCTCATATCTCTCATGCACCTTGGATTCCAACATTTTTTAAGGTATCATGCACAGTTTTCATGTATTTTTTTAAGTTGTCCTCCTAATTTTCATTTTCCATGTTTGGAATAAACATATTGAACGGATTTTGAAGAAACGCATGACGTAGGAAGGATTGTACCCGATGGGTGTGAAATATACTATTTATATTAGATGTGCCTCATCAATATTATTTTTTCCAATAAATAAAATGTGATTGACTAAAGTTATTTATTTGGAATAAAAATGGCCGAAAAATGTTCATTTTTCAGTCTCGGGTTTTTATAAAGCGCAAAAAAATCCATCGATTTCAATCAATCAATTAACACTGTTTAAGCCCCCGGCCACGTTAGGGGCATAGGGAGACAACAAGCGCCCTCCACCGCGCTCGATATTGCGCAGCATGACTAATGACTACCTTCCACACCACGTCCAAATCTCTTAACTCTGCTTTAAAGGAACAAACTCTATGTGAGAGGGTCTTCCACGTCTTTGGGACCCTAATGCAGAGAAGAGAAGCTGTCTGCTCGACCTTCAGCATCCTTAACACATGTCCCCCAAGAACATATCCTCTCTATAATTGTAGAAAAAATTGGTCTACGCTGGGCGTGCCGGCGTATAGCGTTGTTCGTAATGCGGTGGTATAATATTTATTCAAACGAAATTTTTAAGGGCTATTATTTGTAGATTTTTGTTAAATTTACTGATGAAATCATTCGGTTGAAAGTAGAAAAACCCTTTTATGGACATATTAAAATTGATTATAAGCTCTAAATATAGTCCATAAAATGTGATCACAAAGAAAATAAAAACCGAAATAGACTGGGGGAGTAAAGAATAGGTGGACGCCCTTCTGGAACCTAATAGGCGACACTGCGCCACCTGGTGATTAATGCCCGCAATAATAGTTTTCATTCATACACACTACTAGCGCTAATATTATGACGGTATCAAGTGTCGGTACTTCCATATAACTCGATCCCCCTGCCCTAGCAAGATGTAAGTAATTTATTAAATTGACCCTCACACCCGACTTGTAAGGACGCAATTTTTTCCTGTAAGTTACACAACATAAAAACCTATTTCTTTTTCAGTGTTAGAAATTATACTTACTTACGCTTTTTTTTGTTTCATCAGGAAAACGGACAATTTATGAAGGAAGATATACCTGGCTGAGTGCGCATTCTCGTGAAGGATTGTTAAAATATTAATTCTTCATCTTCTTCTTACTTAATTATTGGAGATGCTGCGTCGTATTTGCTTAACTGCTATCTGAGAATGCTGTTTCAAGAGACCCCTTTTTGCTCCAAACCCATTCTTCCGTCAATAATTAATTTTGTATATTAATGCACTGTACCGTACTAAGTATAATCGATTTTTAACATAATAATCTATACAATGATTATCACATAATATCATTAGATCTATCATTAGACACAAAGTAAGGAAAAACTATTGCAATTCTTAGAAGAATATCATAAATTTTAGGTGTTTGAATTGCACAAAAATGAGAAGAAATATACATCTTTTTCATCCTCTTAACCCTTCAACTTCCAAATTTCGATGCACTACAATATGATCCTCCTTAGGGGCGTAGAGCCATTCACCGCGCTCGATCCTGCTTGGCCTCAATGACCTCCAAAAAATGTAATGATTTCTTCGTCGAAAAAGATTCCGTGTATAGAAACAACCTCCAAATGGTTAAGAAATCTCTTAGTTTCTATGTGATACAGTACCAAAATAATTTATATTATCAATCTATTTAAAGTCTTCTTGACTGCAGAATCTATTTTCAACGGTGTTTTAAAAATTTAAAAATCATCAGCGGCACACTTGCCAGCTTCCGTGCCGTGGTTACGTATGCTTTCTATCACAACTTCACAACTTAGATGAAATGAAACTTTTTCAAGAAGTAAAAAATCAAGAAAACACTGAACATGTTCTACGAAATCACTGATACAAGTGATATATTGCAGCGATTGTTCACGAAATAGGCTGACATTATCAATCAGTCAACGAGGCCCATTCTCTATGGATTTTAAGCATTAGCTGATAGCCAGAGTATGAAGCAAATCAGTAAAAATAGTCAAAAATTTCAAAAGTCGATATCGAGGGACCAACGGAATAAGAAAGTAGAAACTATCTTAAAAAGCTTTGTATGATACGAATATACCTTTAACAACTAATTACTTTCATAATTCATTACTGATTGATGTTGGATTTTTAAATTCAAATAAATACTATGGGTATACGACCGTCTTATACTGTTATTTCGAAGACTGGCTTAGTGTGATCACTTTACGTTAACAACGTTTGCCATTAGGTGGTAATGTTTAAGTCTCCGAAACTCTTGATCATGAGAATTATCAACATGTTTAACTACTACTAAACTACTAAGCTTTGTATAGCTTGACTTTCTACAAAAATATGGTCATGAAACAGAAGTTTTGTGTAAAACACTCCAAATTAAGACTAAACTAAACTCTTTATAAGATAACATATACCTATTGTTATATACAAAGGTCCAAATAGCTTAATTTAAAAAAGGACTCAAGGATGGAAATAATTCCAGAGTAATAGATCAATGTGTTCCGGATCAAAAAACAGCGGGTCCTAATTCCAAGTTTCGGAGCAAATTATTAATCTGCCATATCCAAAAAAAGTTTTCTCGTTAAAAATACTTCTGGTAAATAAATAGAGAGATAAAATAAATAAATAAATAGTCGAGCGCTTTTGTTATAATAAAATATATTACGTATGTCTTCTTGTACAGAGTGATTAATATCCTGAGATGTTTAAAGCTACAGGGTGATCCGTAAAAAAGTTTTTATATTATTTATATTTTTGAGAGCTAAAATGGTGCTGTGAGTATATTTTTGTTTAATAGAAAAAGTCAAGATAGCGCATGAATACATTCGCTATAACATTATACACTATAGAGACATACGTACAACACTCTACGACACAATGTTAATTTGCAGTAAAGCACAATCATCAACATTCTATGTCATCGTGTCTGTTTCAGTGATTAAAACCATTAACATGACACACAATAATGTTTAAGTTAAAGTGAGCACAAACATCAACACACCACGACAAAATAAAATTAGTTACAGTGAACACTATTATTAACACACCACTACACTATGTTTGTTACAGTGAGCACTATCCTCAACACTCCACGACAATATAATATTAATTACAGTAAGCACTATCTTCAACATACTACGACAATATAGTTGCAGTTAACACTATCATTAATATACCACTTCTTTATCTTTGTTACAGTGAGTACAATCATCAACACTCTACGAAAATATTATACTAGTTACAGTGACCACTTTCTTAACACACCACGACAATATTGCCAATATTGACAATATTGCAGTTAGGCCTATCATTAAGAAACCACTACACTATGTTCGCTATAGTGAGGACCATAGTTAACACACCTATACCTACTTTTTTGTCACAGTAAGTACAATCATCCACACACCACGACAAAATTAAATTAGTTACTGTGAGCACTACCATTAAAACACCATTTCTGTACCCCTATTCTGTAGCAAGTGTAGGATAGTCACTTGAAAAAAGTGACTATTAGGCGATACATTTTGTATGAATAACGTCTATACAGTGGCGTAACGTGGGTTTTCGCCGCCCGGGGCGGGTTTAACATTTGGCGCCCCCCCCCTATCTAATAAAGTTTGCCCCCCCCCCCCCCCAATCTAATAAAGTTTGGCGCCCCACCCCCGTATATAAATGGAAAAAACTACTAGCTAGCTTACGCTGAGACAGGTTAAAAGGAAAAAAACCTTTATTTTATCAATTTTAAGATTTTTTTTTCTCATTTATTTTCCCTTCACAATCTCGGGGCCCCGATTTTTTTCTCAGTTATTTTCCCTTCACAAACTCGGGGACCCGATTTTTTTCTCAGTTATTTTCCCTTCACAAACTCGGGGACTCGATTTTTTTTCTCATTTACTTTCCCTTCACAAATTCTCGTACCTATTTAAGTTTTGTGTTTTTTACCAAGTTTTTTTTTATTTGTCGGCTCATTTTGCCGCCCCCTGAAAAGTGCCGCCCGGGGCGGACCGCCCCCCCCGCCCCCCTTTAGTTACGCCACTGCGTCTATATGTATCGAATGCGAGAATCGCATATAGACGTTTTTCATACAACATGTATCGCCTAATAGTCACTTTTTTCAAGTGACTACCCTACACTTGCTGCAGAATAAGGGTCCTGTATATAAGTTACAGTGAGCACAATCATCATCAACTTTATATCACACGCTTGTAAATTTCTAAATTGAATTATAACTATCTTTTGGTAAAAATTATATCATTTTTCTTAATAAATGTATGAAATGTGTTCTGAATATTTTTCTTTTTTTGCTTTTTTTACGATAACCTCAAAAATAAATCTATCAACATAAATGGAAGTAGTGAAGTTTCAAAAAAGTTTATAAATATATTCTTGTAGGAGCTCTTGAAATCGTAATTCAATCTAGCGCTCTACTTTAAAATCACACATTGCTTACTGCAGTATTTAGGATTAGGTCCCATTTGTATATTTTATTAATTAGGATGATAAAAAAAGAATCACCCTGTGAATGCGAGTAATATGTATTCCAGAGCAATTTATCTGAACAAGAGTTTATATATTCCTCAACTTTCTAGAACCATATGAGGTCTAATAGGACAAATAAAGAATGAGTTAAAACAACATGCTACAAGCCTACCTCTATAATACGTATCTACCAACTTAAATAAGAGATTATTACTGTATATCCAAGCTAAATATACTAGATAAATAGAAGCGTTTTATTTTGAGAATTATTGTGTTTGTGTAAAATAATTCTTAATACTATTCGAGTGTTCTAGTAATTCATTTTCATTTCCTGTATTTCTATAAAAAGCCATTACTTACTTTAGCCTTCTTCTTATGTCCAGAATTGAACAAAGGCCTCTCTCTTGGACTTCCATACATCTCTGTCGGAAGCGACTCTCTTCCAGTTCAGGCCCGCTGCTCTTTTAATGTCGTCAGACCATCTTGTCTGGGGCCTACCAAAGCTTCTGTGTCCTGTTCTAGGTCTCCAGTCCAGCACCTTCATCCACCTGCCATCAGACTTTCGCGCCACATGACCTGCCCAGTTCCACTTATGCTCTGCGATTCTTTGAGTCACATCTTAACAGACCTTGGACTTTTCCCTTATCCAAACATCCATTTTTCGGTCCTTAAATGAAATATTCAACGCCATAAAACAATAAAAAACTATACGAAGCTCTAAAATCAACGAAAGGATGTATGTTATGAAGAAGAATGTCATTTTAATTTTGTTGCAATTATGTACTTAATTAAAAGTTGTTGTAAGCCAACTCTGTAATATTGGAAGGAACAAAAACAATCAACTGCGCTCAATTTTGAGCATTGTGAATTACCTTTTCAGCCGTCGCAGTCCTTAAATTTGGTTGCCCTCTTGTTCTCAATAATTTCCAACTTTTATCTCTATATTTCATTAATTATTAAATTTCTACTTCTTGTATAGGTACATGGGATTTTTCGACATGTTGATCATGTCGAGAATTCTCATGAATAGGCGTCTCGGAGACAAACATTACCACCTAATGGTAAAGTGATCACACTAAGCCAGCATTCGAAATAACAGTAGAAGACGGTCGTAAGCCCATAGTGGTTTGTTCCATTTAAAAATCGAACATCAGAAATGAATGGTTAGTCATTATTTGTTACGTATTCGTTAATTACCTCTTCATTAAATTCCATAACCTCAGGTTTATTTTGAGGGAACGGAAAACAGTATGGCCACTATATTGAAACATGTTGGTCATGCTCAAAATGAATGAATAATGATTAAATTTTACATTCCGAATAAAATCAAACGAATTTCTTTGATTGGGTTAAGAAGAAAAAAAAAACTCATCAAATAATCGCGATTCAGAAACAAATTATCTTGAATTTCCTTCATAATCAAAATAATGGAGTTAATATCAGTTCTTTCTCTTTTATTTGGTCGTTCTCAAGTTTTACTTTGCAAAGAGAAGAAGAAAAAAAAAACCTTTTCATTATTCCCTCATCAATAAACTTTTAGTCTAACCCTCAGAAAGAGTGAATGACGTTTTATAAATTTTATTATCATTTTATTGACCAAAATTTAATGTTATTATTATTTTTATTGACTTAAATTCAATCCGTTGCCTTAAGAGTAGGCATTTCGTTTTAAGGGAGAAGGAATTCTTCTGATGTTATTTTTTTATAAAGAAAACTCAATTACATCCTTCAAAATAAATTCTAGATATTTTCGAAGCACTTTTTTTTTGAAAATTAATTTATATTTTGTTTGAAATGTTTACAAAGCGCTTTTTTAATGATTTTAAGCTATTCATGGTCGTTTTTTTTTAGTGAATAAATTAGGCACCTACTTTTTATTTAAATACGTAATTGCTCGTTTTGAACACATATTAGGCAGATATAATAATTGAAAAATTTCAATTAAAGATTTAGACAAATAGGTATAACATACATTACAAACAAAACACGAAAAACATTATGACTTTTTTAGGCATACATTGCAATCGCGATCGCTCAACAGCTGTCATTTGACGGCCGACGTTGAAGCCATCTATGAGCACTAAATGGTACTATTTGTAATGCTTTATTTTTGTATTTTTATAGATGTTTAAAGGTTAGCTGAAATATATAACACGAAGGTCTTTTTCTATATCACTTATGATCTTATTTTCTTAACTTTTAAAATTGGCGCAAAGGCTAAATGCTGAATAATCGCTTAGAATACATACACTGCACCTAAGTTTCTATATCTATTATAAAAAAACTGACGAGTGTTATTAATTACGGTTCTTCTTCTTTTTCTTCTCCTTCTTATGGATCTGTTTGTTTTGCCACTTCTTGTGAAATCGACCTTCAACTGTCTTTCCATCAATTCAGAAGTCTTCCCCGCGCTTTCATAAAGGTTAATTTTAAAGTGTGATACCTACGTGAAGTTCTGTCATCCGATGTTCACTTTGTTCATTCGATTGTCGCCTTCATTGTGCTCCCCATTTGAAGATGACGTCTTCTTCATTTATATTCCGCAATATGCTGTGATCGTATGATTCTTTACGCAATCAATTAGTTTTGTCCAGTTATATTATATATCCCACTATCCCAGTGTCTTCATTTTGGAGCTTCTCAGTCCGAACTTCAACAAAGCAGCGTGTGTTGAAACCAAAAACTGAAATATTAAATCATTTTTACAATGATACACCACATACATGATACGAGTACTACATCAACATAAATCTGCAATTCTTCATTGTATGATGAGAAGCGTCCTCACCTTTCTCCCTATTCCTCTCAACATCTAGTCCATCCTATCCCTATGTGAATCTCCTCATATTGTTTTGTCAATTTTTATTTTTCCAATAATTAGTATTAGATGTTATGTTGTCCTTGTTTTTACTGGGCTGACTGGCAGAGATCCTTCGGGATAAGTCCGCCCTTTCGACTGTCCAAACGTGTGATGCTCTTGATAAAAAAAATTCTCTGAGATCAAAATAAAAATTGTGTTTTCATAACAACATATGACCATATAATAAAAAAATCAATGCAAGTAGGTAGATTTAAAATCCTATTTGGAAATCCACCCCTAGATCGGAGGGTTGCCGTGTTTAAATTGATTACTGTAATGAAATGTGAAATCTTTTTTTGAGATTTTTTTCCTTGAAAAAATAATTCGACTGTCCCCTTTTCGACAAAAGAATAAATGGCAAAATTTCTTTTCTTTTGCGTTTTTTTTTTTCTTATAATAATTATTCTGCAAACCAAACTGATCGATTTCGCGTTCCGGTAAGTTAATTTTAAAATATGATACTCCGTGATTTTCAAAAATGAGTAACATTAATTATTAATTTCGAGAGCTCTATGAAGAATATGACGCGAGAAAACTCTATGGGATATGGAAAAGAATAATAATAATAATATTAGAAAAGAATGTGGTATGGAAAATGGAAATTAGTGTTGTGTTGTGACAAATATGAAAGTCAATAAGTTGAGATGGTTTGGATGGATGTAAACAGAATGACAAAGAAAATTTACAAGGCTGAAAAATAAGTTGTAAGAAAACGTTTGAGAATGACGTGGATCGAACACATCGATTCCATTCTCAAGGAAGGCCATATTAGAAGTAAGAGTAATAGGAGAGGTTATATGAAAAATGTTATATCGGTGGAAGAAGCGAAAGAAGTGTGCATGGATAGAAAATAGTGGAGGTCCGTTCTCTCTGCCTGCTCCTTACGGGACACAGAGTGATGGATAAAAAAAACCTTCGAGTTTAATTTATATACTACTTAACGAGTCCGGGTCTATAGTCTATACCCCTCCAAAATGCGGCGATGGAGATGGCATTGTCGCTAGCCAAAATCAGTAGGTACCACATTAAGTTTTCGATGATCGAATATCGAAACGATCATATCGAAAGAGTTTCGAAAAAAAACCATAAAAAAAGATCGAATGATTCGATCGTTCGATTTTCGAACACTATTTGCACGCTAATAAGCGCTTATTAGAGTGCAATTAGCTTTCGATTAAACTCGTACTAGCCCCACAGTTCATCAAGACTTACAGCTCTCTGCTATCAATGGGCAGATAGAATGTCATCCAATGCCGAGAATTATCCCCTTTTCGTAAGTTTTTCCTACATTTGGTGACATCCAATATACTTTACAGTGAAAATGCAGATATATGCTTTCAGTTATTTTTTTTTTTATATTGTTTAATAATTTACTTACTTAATTAACTAATTTTGCAGAACACTGATTATTTTTTTATGGCAATGAAGTTCAAATTAATGATTGTAGCAACGAGTTTTATAATATAATAATAATAATAACTTTCTTTATTCATAGATAATAGCATTACAATAATTTTTACAAGTATTTGAATCCACCTAACTGAGCAAAGCCCGTACCAAGGTAGATATTATTAGATTAGATTAATAGACTATTATCATTTTGAATCTTAAAAGTCCTTTAGAATAAAATAATAATATATAGACCCAGACACGCATTCTATGTATTTAACCTAGCAGATCAGACCCCAAATCCTCGAACCATGTGGGAGGTACTGTAAAATAGGTAATTAATGAGAACTAATCGAATCGGGTTATAAAATGTTTTATTTTTTACAACAACACTAAGTACTCCATCACCATGAAGAACGTATAGGTATAATTTCTTCTAGAACAAAACAATAAGACCATACAATGAAAAACAAATTCAAATTTAGAACAATAACTAAAAATAATTAAATACAATGTCATTTTTATCCAATTAGGCAGTCACCCACCAAGCAACGACTTAAACAGGTACCTTCCGGAATACAACACAAGTTTTGTCAAATGTACCTACCCACCTATAAGATTACAAAATATTTTTGGATTCTTATGGAGTATATAATATCTACTTGTGTATTTTCCTTGTCATACAAAATTTAAATGAATATCTACCATTAGACATAAATTGTTAACCTCATAAAGTATATTTTTCATAATACAACAAAACAAACAAATAAAAACGGATGATATTATTATTTTAGGTTATGTTTTTTTCTGCAGAGTCAATTTATCATTTTCATTCAATCATAATTGCTTTTTTCTGTCACATTATTGACTGTTTTTTTACGTAGTTTTATAGAGCATTACTATAGTATATACAGAAAGTGTCTGAAGGTGACAGTTGTGTATTTTCTTTAATAATAGAGGTTGGTCCCAGATGCCAATTTGGAGGCGCAGGAAAGATATTAATCCCTGGAGAACGCCCTAAAAAGTCTACTTCCCCTCTGCCGTTCCCCAAAACCCCACATTTGGAGATGGATCACCCATCACACCATCAAATTTCGGACATTTTCCTCGCCATAAAATCAATAGAACTACATTCCGTCGACAGCTTTCTGATTGCTAAGCCCTTCTTAATAGTGACATTGTTAAAAAAGCTGTGTTTTTTTTTCTGTGAAACTCTGATATAATATCAAACCCGGAAATACCCCTACAAAATTTGTACCTGTTTAAGTCGATGTTAAGGGCCAAAAATAACTTCTATGAATCTCAATATATCGGATTATATACCGACCTCGTTAGCCTAGTGGCAAAGGCTCCGACATCAGATCAAGAGGTCCCGGGTTCGATTCCCAGTCGGGCCAGAAGTTTTCAATGTGTTTTTGAAATTTCTACTCGGGGTTGGAATCATGTCTCAGATTGGATGGGACCGGTTGACTGGTAGAGAATGCTTCAAGCCTTATGTTCCGCCGGCTTTACTGACACCTAGTAGGGTGTTATTTATCAATATTTGATGGTCATGTCTGATTGAAAAATGTCGAAAGTTTTCACAATTGAGGTATAGACACCTGTTATTGGAACACTGAACAACACCTCTGCCCGCTGATTTAACCATTATGCAGGTGGGTATGAATGTTTTGAAATTAGTCATTATAAAAAAAAAAAACAAGAACAAGTATTATGAATCTGTACTCACTCAAGTCAAGAAAAAACACGCTCTTTCACCCGTATGCTGATGATTTTCATTTTGGTAACTATGTGACATCTTGTTATAACGTCAAGATGACGTCACGTCTACTCTAGTGTTGATTCAATCCAAACAAATTATTGTAGTCAACACTGCGGGTGACGTCATCTTGTTATGACAACACTCAACACTTGACTGTAGATATACTGCATACCGGTGTTTGACGCTTTCACAGTAAGCTACTTAAAGTTTGTATCTTGAAAGTGGAAGATGGTCGGCACCTAGGATCGAGCCCATGACCTCAACACGAAAAAGTATGAAATCCGGTGTCGTCACCGTTAGGCTACCAGCCACTTCGTAGTATTATCATATTTTAAAATATATTTGCTATCGTTCCATTCGAAATCGTATTAAAATGTTATTACTTTCTTTAATCTAACAAATATTCGGTAAATTTATTCTTAGAAAGAGGGCGTCGTTCTTCCAATATTATTAAGAATCACTCCTCCGCTTTCCGTCGACAGATGGCGTTATGCTATTATTACTCCAGTTATCGGAAACTTGGAGAGTCGGAACTTGATCGCTAACTTTAAACCAATTTTTAGAAGCTTCTTTATTTTGCATCTTTAATATTGTTCGCGAGGGAATTATTTCTGTTAAAACAGAAAGTAACTTCGAGTATTTGAGATCTTATATTTTACCCACTTGACTTTTTTACATTTATACTTAAACTGTACTTGCAGCTTTTCGAGGAAACGTCGCTCAAAAGTATCATATCAAATCATTACAAATAATCCCTCCACAACTCCACACTCAAAAGTATCATATCAAATTATTACAAATAATCCCTCCACACCTCCACACTCAAAAGTATCATATCAAATCATTACAAATAATCCCTCCACAACTCCACACTCAAAAGTATCATATCAAATTATTACAAATAATCCCTCCACACCTCCACACTCAAAAGTATCATATCAAATCATTACAAATAATCCCTCCACAACTCCACACTCAAAAGTATCATATCAAATTATTACAAATAATCCCTCCACACCTCCACACTCAAAAGTATCATATCAAATCATTACAAATAATCCCTCCACAACTCCATACTCAAAAGTATCAAATCAAATCATTACAAATAATCCCTCCACAACTCCACACTCAAAAGTATCATATCAAATCATTACAAATAATCCCTCCACAACTCCACACTCAAAAGTATCATATCAAATTATTACAAATAATCCCTCCACACTCAAAAGTATCATATCAAATCATTACAAATAATCCCTCCACAACTCCACACTCAAAAGTATCATATCAAATTATTACAAATAATCCCTCCACACTCAAAAGTATCATATCAAATCATTACAAATAATCCCTCCACAACTCCACACTCAAAAGTATCATATCAAATTATTACAAATAATCCCTCCACACCTCCACACTCAAAAGTATCATATCAAATCATTACAAATAATCCCTCCACAACTCCATACTCAAAAGTATCAAATCAAATCAATACAAATAATCCCTCCACAACTCCACACTCAAAAGTATCATACAAATCATTACAAATAATCCCTCCACAACTCCACACTCAAAAGTATCATACAAATCATTACAAATAATCCCTCCACAACTCCACACTCAAAAGTATCATACAAATCATTACAAATAATCCCTCCACAACTCCACACTCAAAAGTATCATACAAATCATTACAAATAATCCCTCCACAACTCCACACTCAAAAGTATCATACAAATCATTACAAATAATCCCTCCACAACTCCACACTCAAAAGTATCATACAAATCATTACAAATAATCCCTCCACAACTCCACACTCAAAAGTATCATACAAATCATTACAAATAATCCCTCCACAACTCCACACTCAAAAGTATCATACAAATCATTACAAATAATCCCTCCACAACTCCACACTCAAAAGTATCATACAAATCATTACAAATAATCCCTCCACAACTCCACACTCAAAAGTATCATATCAAATCATTACAAATTATCCCTCCACAACTCCACACTCAAAAGTAAGTAAGTATAAATATTAAGAGAGCTCATGTTGTCAACCTATGCCCCTAATTGGGGCTTAAAGGGAGTTTGGATTAGATTGGATTGGATCCAATATTTTTTTAATTTATTTGTCTGCTTCTTAGTTGGAGTATGTGGACTCCACTAATCTTCGCCGTGCAGCTCTTAAATCCCAAAAAAACACCGATTGAAAAAAAATAATGACTCCCGCATTATAGGGAAAAATACTTGTGGGTTATTTATGATCATTTTAACAAAATATACCTACTATTTTTGTCTCAGTAACTAAATTCTATTAGAAAAAAAACAAGAAGCCGTTACGGAGAATGAAATAGATGGATTTTCAATCCCCCCCCCCTCCCCCGTCTGTTACATTTTGTGTTTTTTTCCAAGCCCCTCCCCTTTTCTTCAACCTCAAGCGATTAATGGACGTTGGCTGACATTATACGATTGCTAGAACATTGGATTTTGGATTACATAATATATAACCGCAAATTTTCACCTCAAATGCATATTATTGAATATGGTAATAACTAATAATACCTATGTTAATAGAAAATAATGCAAATTATTATATTAGCACTATCTGGCATAAAATAAGGGGACATCTCCGCTATTTTTTTTTTTATTATCTACATAAAAAATAATATGTGGCTTAACTACACATACCTACATAATATATATTTAAGTCCACCATCGCGACCGGTAAATAATTTAATGAAAAATAACATAGAATGTATTTATATTTACATAAGATAAGAGGGGTTCTCGGAATAATATTAAATTCAATATAAAATTATCAGAATTTCATTATAAAAGTGGATTGTATTGGATTCTGAGATTATACAGTCCATTACGCCACGCACCCACCATTTTTTTTTTTTTTGTAAATATCCATATTTATATATTTTTATTAATTCATTTACTTCCAACGCACATTGTTATATTATCGTTAATTTTAAGTGTATTTTTTGTATTTTTAAAAGATTAAAAATATTTTTTTTTAATAATCTATCATACATTTTTACGTAAACCACGGCGCAATACGTTCCCGGAAAACCGGATCCGGTATTCCGGCGGATCCGGCATCAAAATGATCATATCGGATCCGGCGCAAATTGACGGATCCGGAGATCGGATCTGGTTTATCATATCAAAGGATTTTTCAACAAACTCAACATGGACAGAACTTGAACTCGTATCCCTAGCAATTTCACAGGGTCATTGTAGGTAAAATTGTGGGTACCCATAAATATAAAAAGAGAAAAGGAGGCAAATGCGTAACACTGAGCGCAGTGGAATGCTGCTTTTGCCTCCTTGTGTCCAATGTAGGATTTTAAAGCTAGTGTTTACTGATCGTATTGAAAGTATTGACTATCGAATAAAAAAAACACCTGTTAGAAAAATGGTGAAAATATTAAACAATTATTTAGCCAATAAAATATATATTAACCTTTTTAAAAGCAAAATAATTGTGATAATTGTGTGCTTTTTATTAGATTAGTTCAGTAGTCTGTCACAATGTGTATGCAGTTATATTCAAGGATAAAACTGAAATAATTTCTCAAAGACTTATTCTTGATAATATAATATAGGAGTGTCTCTGATTATTCTCGGTATTACTCCTGGGACGCGCATGTCCAACTGCTCATCCATCTGTTTCGTGCTCGTCCAAGGGTCTGATGGTTAATGTGATTTCAACCTCTTATAATTACCAGAATCACCGGATCCGTTCTGTTGACGTGGTCTTTCCAATAAGGCCTTCTATTTCTACCCCATTGCCTGACGTTCTCGATATCGCAGAAGCTCCGAATCTGGAGTTTCTTAGCCTGCCTCGAATGGTTTATTCCACTATGGGTTGGTGATTTTTTGAGAATCTTTCTTTTTCGTGGTGTCGGTTTTAGTTTGCACATCGTAAATCATGATCAATCCAGCAGTAGCCCTAGTATAAGTAAAGTTATCGATATTCGATCATCGAAAGAGTTTCGAAAATTTTCCATACAAAAATGATCGAACTATTCGATCGTTTGATTCAAGAACACTATTTGCACGCTAATAAGCGCTTATTAGCGTGCAATAAGCTTTCGATGAAACTCGTACTAGCCCCACAGGTTATATAAATATGTTACTTATTTTCGATGAATTTCAATTTGAATTTTATAAAACGCAATCTAATTTGTAATTTTATTTTAAAAATTAAAAGAAGTCATACCCTAATTAAATTAATTTCGTATACGTACCGTTTTATTTTAAGCCTTTATTATTGTTAAAAATGTTAATTCATCAAGGTTAGCCCAATCCGGTCGGATCCGATCGGATCCGGCCGGATTGACGAAAATCCGGTTGGATCCGGCCGGATTCAAAATGAGACCGGATTGCAATCCCTACTTAGGCACTCAAATTATATACTCCTCCAGGAGATTGAGTAGGAGGTCGTTTTCCTCTCTGTAAAGGTGTCTCTTCCGGCTATGAAAGACCCTTAATACTTTATTGAGTCATCGCTTGAAAAGAAACAATTATTAGTGTATTTGAATTATTATGTTTGTTTTGTAACTAACATGATTTTTTTTTCAACTCCTAATTTTTCCCCGATTGAAATATTCAATTAATACAATACTGCATTAAAAAAAACAAGTTTAGTCATACCCATTGGGGCTAATACGAGTTTGATCGAAAGCTAAGTGCACGCCAATAAGCGTGCAAATAGTGTTCTAAAATCAAACGATCGAATCGTTCGATCATTTTTGTATGGATAATTTTCGAAACTCTTTCGATGATCGTTTCGATATTCGATCATCGAAAACTTATACTAGGGCTACTATGAACACTCTGTATACACGGACTTACAACTCTCGTAATAAAAGTCTGTGAGGTTTCTTCTTTTTCTTTCCTTTTGTCATCCCCTCGGCCGTCTACTCTCCCCACACCATCCCTCCCCTTCTTTATTTTAATAATAATAATAATAGATATCTTCTTAAATCTATAGCGGAGCCCTCTACGTAGTAGCTACCGTTAAATTAGACACCTGTGACATGAAAACCGTTTTATATTACTGTGATCAGTAATGGGTAATGTTATTATTATTATTTGGGGTAGTTACCGGTAAATACTACATGTTGTGTTTATACCGCAACGTTCCCTCGTACCCCACATTACTCATTATTCTATTACTCGTCCCTTCTTAAATATAAGACACGGTTATTTTATAAGCAGACAACGATCCAACATTTTGTGTTATTCTTGTAGGTACCCTAGAGAATTTACTCTCTATATATAATTGTGAATCATTATTTTCACTTTTTTGGTATACTTTTTCTTTCCTACAGAATTTATCTTTTCTGCGTTTCTTGTTCTATGCGTTGAAATTGTAAGTCCCGCATTTTTAAAGGATTTTAACACAACAATCAGTCTAAAGTTTCAATTTCCTTGACATGATCATTTTCATCATGTCAAGAAAATATTAACATTAGAATGGATAACATCGCTCTGACAACCAACAGCTTAGTACACCACAACTACCCTCAAGAATAAATGATGTCCTTGACCTGTTGAAAATGGCATCAAAGGAGATGGGACTTCAAATAAACGAAAATAATACCTATACAAATATAGAAGCCCGAACAACAGCCCAAAACAGCATCCAGTTCAAAGATGAGACGATAGAATCGAATTTGACGAACTTACCTACATGAGGTAAGACACCTGAGGTAAGACAGTAAGAATGTATGTTTTATTTTTACCCATCACGCCGTTTCCCGTAGGAGGTAGGCAGAGAGTACGGACTTCCGTTCTTTCTTATCCAAACAAACCTCTTTCGTTTCTTCCAATCGCATAACATTCCGCATACAAGCTCTTCTATTCCTTTTGCTCCTGACTTTGGCTCTCGTCTAAGACGGCACGGACATGATCGGACCATGTCATTCGGATTCGGCCACGACTGCGTGCACCCATTCTTTCAGATTTATATATCCTTTTAGTCATTCTCTCCTCGTTCATTCTCTGTACTTGCCCAAACCACCTTAATTTATTCACTTTCATTCTAGTCACTATGCTAACATCCACTCCACATTCCTTTCTAATTTCATCATTCCTCACCTTATCAATCGGCTGCCTACGCAGTGATCTCATTTCCACAGCATTTATTCCAACTTCCAGAAGCTGGAAGTATTATTTATAAATACATTAAATTTGTTAGGTATATAAAAATAAAGCAATCGATTCCTAAAATTTCTTTTGATTTTTGTGCAGTGTTTCAAATACCAAGCTGATAGATTACTAATTGTTCAACGCTTTCATTACATATATCGTGTTTTTTTTGTAAGGTTTGTGTATTTAGGTACGTAGTGATAATTCATTATTATGAATTTAAACAAACACAGATGCACTTGCACGATATTTTATTGAGGATCGAGCGCTTTCGTTAATCTCATGTAGACATTATCAACTGCATAATTTTCAATAATTTTCAGGGGATAGCCTTTCGGGGAGCGGTCAAGGAGTATCTCGTCGCAAAATCTTTTTATTCTTTTGACGAAATGTTGGATTAGACCATCTCATCAGATGATGGTTTGGAATGTTGACTGGGCTTCATCTGGGACTGGGTCCACGTTGATGTTCTCCAACGGGAGTGTCTCCCCTTGGTGATTAGCATAATACATAATTCTGTTACCTTGATGTACAGTAGCCCTAGTATAAGTTTTTCGGTTTCGAAAGGGTTTCGAAAATTTTCCATACAAAAATGATCGAACGATTCGATCGTTTGATTTTAGAACACTATTTGCACGTTTGTAAGCGCTTATTAACGTGCAATAAGCTTTCGATAAAACTCGTACTAGCCCCACAGTTGTATGTAGGTACCTGAAATGTAATTTTTTCATGCCTAAATATTGATACATGCTGTAATTATTTTTACCCCACTAAGTGCCCTTAAGGGCCCATAGATTGGGAAATATATTATTATTATTATTTCTCACGAGCACATTACAATTGAAGGCTGGCTCAGTATGCTCCCTTTTACCAGTTATTTAGCTAGGTATGTAGTGGTCAAAATCCAAACATTAGTAGTCAAACAAGGCTGAGTATAGAGATATGAAACCTTAGTAATTTTATTTCGAATGCATTAGTTTCGTTTTCTTGTCCTTAATTAGGAATTGTATCAAGGCATTTAACGTTTAGAACCCTTACAAAAAATTAATTGAAAAAAAAACTGCGTTTATTCATCAGGTATCGATATAAAGTATAGACATCTATTGAATTACCCCAAAAACTCATTACTTTTAAAAGGAAACACCTTCGTATAGGTATATTCCCACGGAGAAACTCGAAATATAGTAGTGTAACAAGTATTTTTGTTGAAAATGCCGGCTTTTATAAAAATATTATTGAAAATAACAATAATAAAATGAGGTGTTATATACTTTATTCGTTTTTTTATGGCACGCTCCCCCTACTACAGCGTCATCGATAAAATGGATCTTACTAGGTACTTGTTATATAAAACTCAAAGTCTTTTATGATCAGCATACGAATATCAGCGACTGAGCCGCTAGGTTGCCAAACGCTCTCCGATCAGTTTTATATGTTACTAGCTTTCCCGACAGACGTTGTCCTGTGTTCCTAACTATGAATATTGAATTCGATTTTGTATGGTGATGAATAAATTATCATTTGACCAATGTAAATCCAACCGATGCGTCTGTATTAAAACATGTATATTCCATCCGCATTCTGTCAATCGCACCAATTGACAGTTTCTGTCAAAAATTCAAAACTGGAATAAAAATTATATGGTAAAAAATAGAGATGAAACGGATTTCCGGCAACTATCCGGTATCCGGCCTATCCGGTGGCATAATTACTATCCGGCCGAATGCCGGATAACTTGCACCTATCCAGCCAGATACCGGAAAGTAAAAAAAGATATGTTCGGACAACTAATTGATTTATTTAGTAAGTAACACCTAAGAAATACACCTTGTAATCATAAGAAAAATTCTACAACTATGAAAATAGATTAGCAAATACATTGCGATAAGGGTAAAGTATGGAGAATGAATACTTATTTGTTTATATTATTGAGGTTGCAAGCGAATTCGCTTGTCTCCGTATATAAGGAAAGTTTAATAAAAATACGTTTCGTCATAACATCATCCTGCTGGAAGATGCAGATAGAGTCAGTCCAATTGGTATATTTCTCATACTGTGTTCCGCTCCTTCGAAGCAGAGCTGAGGAATCTGGACATGGTGTGTGAAGAGGTCATAAACATTGCACAAGATCTAGCGCAATGGAGAATCTATGGAGAACGCAATCTTGTTGCCTCTTTATGCCCCTAAGTAGAGCGCAAAGGGAGTTTGGATTAGATTGGATATTAAGGGAGCCGTAAACCTAAACATATTGGGAACCTTTTCCATAATGCTATCCTTGCTACGACCTTAGTTTCGAGAGTATCTAAACGATCTAATTATATGAAAAAATATTATCACACCACACTAATCCAAACTAGCTTATGCACTTGATGGTTTTTTCGACAATGTTCCCAATGATCCCATATAACCAACCAGAAACATAGGCCGGATATCCGGAGGCCGGTTATCCGGTATTCGGATGACTAGTTGGCCAAATATCCGATATCCGGTATCCAGATAAAATGCTATCCGTTTAATCTCTAGTAAACAGTACTAATAAAGTTGCTTACGTAGGGTTTTCTTTGATTTTCTAGGTTTCCACACAACTTTTTAATTTTTTTTCTTGCATAAGAACCTTCTCCTGATAAAAGCGAACATGACAAAAAAAGAATTAGCGAAATCGGTCTAGCCGTTTAGGCGTGATACGATGACCACGGAAAATAGCTCTCCATTTTTATAATACGTAAGAAGACAAGATAAGACTAGCGGTCGCCCGGACGTCGAAATTCGACCATAACTTAGTGATATTGGGTTTTTGTATTAGATGAATTGAGCGAGCGCTATTTCACAATTTTCTTTCAAATACAATGGCATGGATACGTCAATTTTAAAACGTTGATATGTACAAAGTTTTTCAACCAAATTTAAAAACTGCGACTGCTGTCATGTATTTGGCGCCAGGATATGACTAAAGATAGTAAGATACTACAATACAGACTTCAGAAATGCGTTATTTGAAATTGTGAGTATTCAAATCGTTTAAGACTGCTTAAAAGCGCTTGCCCACTGGTACCTGCTTACTGAACAAAAAAAATCTCATTATATTGGTAACTTTAAAATAAGATTTCATTAAGATTGCGCGATAAATCTTGTTTGCTTTATACAATTTAAGAATAATAATTTATGGGCGGGAAGATAATAATATTGAAATCTTGATTTAAACGCCGTTTAATATTTTTTTTATACTTTAATATTTAGGATCGTTTAAATACAATTTTAATAGCTACGATATTACCATATTAAACAACAGTTTATTATAAAATCATTATTTTTAATGTATTTTTATGGATAATTATTCTTCTTATCATCGCACAAAATTTGACCTCCAGAGAATAAAGCCCAATGGCTTAATGCCCTAATCCAATGATCGCAATCATCCTTCAGTGCGTGCAAGTCCTGCAGTCCTTCATTAAATTCGTACATTGCATGGGCCTTCGTTAATCGGTTGATCGATACTTTGTGTCATCCCACATTCGCATGCTGGTGAATCCATCCATCCTTATTTATGTAGGTTTGCAGCCTTCATCAAATCTTATTCGGTTGACTCTACACCATATATTTCTAGGTTGCGTTGAGCCAGTCAGTTCTTTTATCGAGTTGTCCCTTACTGACGAAACGTTCCACACTTGTCTCCACTTGTTTTCTATCGAGCAATCTATATTTATATCAGCAGCTAGCCAGTACAGATTATTTCTACAGCAAGATGGATTGGCAGATAATGGTTGGACTGCAATTTACTTACGGATAATTATTGATGAAAGTTCATGTAATGTTAATGTTATTTTTAACAAATGCAATTACAAATACAATTACGTGCCTTCTCTATGTTCTCCGAATGCCGTCCGAATCACTTCTTTCACTCCTCCAATCCCGTTCTATTCTCCAACGATGTGGGTAAAAAAAATTGCGAAACTTAAGAAAATTTAAGAGAACTTAGGTAATCTTCTAAGTTCCTTTTTAGTGATGTATAGCTGGTGCGATTATCGGAATTTGACCTGTAAATAGCGTTTAAATATGCATGGGTCGGAACTATATTGTTTATACAAATACGAAGCCATTGTTCATAGTAAAAACAGTAACTAAACATTGCGCAAGATCGAGCGCAATGGAGAGCTCTTGTTGCCTCCCTATGCTCCTGAGTGGGGTGTAAAAGGGACTATTGATTGATTGAGTAAAAATAGTACTACGTCTGTCTGAAAAACTGTTAACATGTTTACAAAATGTCATTAAGAAAAAAAAAGAGAAATATGTTTTAAAAAATACGTTTTTCATTTTTTATATACAACAAAAAAATGTAGTTTTTTTTTTAATATTAAAAATATATTTTTCCCCGTAGAAAAATTAAAAAATCACGGATATGGGAGTAATTACAAGCCAAGCCAAGCTTTGAACGTATTCGATTCGATATTGTCCGCGTTACGCAGGTTTCACACATAACGATTAGCCAACAAAGCCACTGATTATGTCGCATCCGGTGAATCAGATCCGATATACGATTTGCATGGGACAAAATCTTACATGACGGAAGTAACTGAAGATACTTGCATTATAAAAACACAGCAAAAAGATCAAGAGATGCAAGAGACTTCAGATTGCGAGTCATCAGGAGTGCTGATCCTACAGCGGGGTATGCAAAGTCCTGGAGAAGAATATTTACAACCGGAGTCCGATTCATCAAGATTGTTGATCATGCAGCAGGTTATGCAAAGCCCTGAAGAAGAATGTTTACAACCGGCGTCCGATTCATCAAGATTGCTGATCGTGCAGCAAGGTATGCAAAGTCCTGGAGAAGAATATTTACAACCGGAGTCCGATTCATCAAGATTGTTGATCATGCAGCAGGTTATGCAAAGCCCTGAAGAAGAATGTTTACAACCGGCGTCCGATTCATCAAGATTGCTGATCGTGCAGCAAGGTATGCAAAGTCCTGGAGAAGAATATTTACAACCGGAGTCCGATTCATCAAGATTGTTGATCATGCAGCAGGTTATGCAAAGCCCTGAAGAAGAATGTTTACAACCGGAGTCCGATTCATCAAGATTGCTAATCATGCAGCAGGGAATGGAAAGTACTGAAAAAGAATGTTCAGAACCAGAGATCATACAACATGTTATGCAAACAACAAACGATGGGTCATCAATTTTAAGTGACGGAGATTTCAGCAGTGATGACAGTATAGTTGACCCTAATTTCACTTTGGAATCAGAAGCTTCTGATACAGAAACTAATGATAATGAAGACTCATCAGCTAAGGGACGGAGCAAAAGAGGTCGGAAACGAAAGTATGGGGGACTTTCAAGGAATCAAAGAAAATCGAATAAATATCACAATTTAGCATATGTCAACTCGAAAAAAAAACATGTTGAAGCAAAAGTATTTAAAATTTTTAATTGTAATTGTAAGTTAAAGTGCCATGAGCAAATATCAGTAGAGAGCAGGGAAACAGAATTCAAAAAATTTCACCAACTCGGAACTTACCTCGCACAAACAATGTACATTGCAGCGTGTGTAAAACAACAACCAATAAAACGGCATTACCTTACCTCATCTTCAAATAACAAACCTAGATGTTTTTCTCGGGAATATGTTTTGGGAGGTACCAAAGTATGCAGAGATATGTTTGTTCATACAATACAGACATCTCCGAAGCGAATTGACACTGCGTTGAAAAAAATGAGATCAGATAATTTGGTTGATTTGAGAGGAAAACAAGCGGGATGGAATAAATTACCGCCGGAAGATGAGCTTTTTGTTATAAATCATATAAAAAGTATTCCTAAATATGTGTCGCATTATAGCAGAAATAATTGTTCTTCAGAATTTTTTAGACCTGGAACTACAGTTAACAAAGTATACGAGCTTTACGTTGAGGAAGCTAAGAAAAATAATAGGAACTGCGTATCATTTTCAAAATTTTATAATATATTCTTGACTAAATTTAACATAAAGACGAAAGGATTGAAGAAAGACACGTGTAATAGATGTGATTCGTTTTCCATCGCAAAACAAAATTCGCCATCCGAGTGTGATAAGGCAGAAATTGAAAATGCTCATAACAAGCATTTAAAATTTGCTGGGAGTTTACGCAAAAAAATGAAAGAAGACATGAAGACTGCTCGAACTGATCCGAAAATTGAGACAATATGTTTCGATTTAGAAAAAACATTGCCTTTACCTCGCATTCCGACAAATATTGTGTTCTACAAAAGGCAATTGTGGGTGTATAACTTGGGGATTCATGTTGGCTCCAGTGACAAAGGATATTGTAACATATGGGTTGAAGGAGAAGCGGGAAGAGGAGCTCAAGAAGTCGCATCTTGTCTGATAAATCACTTAAAACAATTTTTAAAACCATCCACAGATAAACTTATATTTTGGAGCGACAGCTGCGGCGGGCAAAACCGCAACATCAAAATCGTTTTGATGCTTAAAGTGTTCCTAGCTGAACATGAAAGTTTACGCGAGATAAGTTTTCGTTATCTGGAACCAGGACATTCTTTTTTACCAAATGTTACCGATTTTAGCAAAATAGAATTTGCTCTCAATATGCAACAAAGAATATACACAGTAGACGATTACATTCACATCATGAAAAATTGTAAAAAAAATAACCCTCTAATAGTAAACAAAATGGAGCAGGATATTTTTTTATCTTCAGCTGTCTTGGAAAAAAATGTAACAAACCGGAAAAAAACCAAAAATGGGAACATCGTGTCTTGGCTGGCGACAAAAGAAATTTGCCTCAGGAAAGATTTTCCACACTCTTTATTTATGCGGAAAAACTTCGATGAAGACTTCGAAGAAATAGACATAAAAAAAAATATTCACGGTCGTCCATCTGAGCTTAAATCAACAATGTTGACAAAACTATGGCCAAATGGAAAACAAATTCCAGAGGCGAAATTAAAAGACTTGAAATCCATGTTGCATCTTATTCCAAATGATGCCAAAGATTTTTATAAACACCTTAGAGGTAGCAGTGTGATCTTTGATGACGTTGATGGATTTTCCGGTGAACCAGATTTTGAAATAGAAGATGAGGAAATAATTCAATAAATTACATACCTACCTACCTATTTAGGGGCTTAATATTTTTCTACCAAAACATTAAAGTTTAATTTCATTATTATTGTAAAAACTACTTATTTAAATATTTTTTATATTAATCTTAGTTGTATATTTTTCTTACTAAATAAATAGAGTACGCCAACTAAAAATACTTTCAATTTAATTCCACATATTATTATACTACATTGGCATGTGTGCTTGAGATATTGTTATAAAGCCACGGATTGATATCGATAGAGAGGGAAGGCTGAAAAGAAAAGTCAAGGGAAGTATATTCAGTGCCTGAGAGCTAACTTGTCTTGATTAAAAGAAAAACAATTTAAGATTATATTTCCTGGACATAAGATATGTATTTAAGTCATTCTACCCAATAAAGTTTAGACAAGTTGGCTCTTAGGTACAATTAGGTAGGTACAAAATAAGCATTTTTGGTCTTTCAAACTTAATAATCTGTTGTTCTGGACCCCTATTTTGTAGCAAGTGTAGGGTAGTCACTTGAAAAAAGTGACTATTAGGCGATACATTTTGTATGAAAAACTATATGCGATTCTCGCATTCGATACGTATAGACGTTTTTCATACAAAATGTATCGCCTAATAGTCACTTTTTTCTAATGACTACCCTACACTTGCTACAGAATATGGGTCATCACTGTCCTCAGCTAGTAGTTGTGATCATAACAATCGTCGTGGATCCTTTTTGCATAATTTTTGTAATTACAGATTATATTTATGCAAAAAAGATCCACAGACAATTTTCTTGGATTTTCATCACTTAAGTGCACATAATGTGAATTAATTACAAAAAAACGTAAAAAATGAACCTATATCTAGCAAATAAGAAAATTAACCGAAATAAAAATCTTGTAATTTGACTACCAGACCAGTTTAAGCTTTATCCTTCAATATCTCGATTCGACTGATATGTGGATTGGATCTTGTTTGCATAATGCGGTCCAGTTGTTGTAGAGACTTGAAATAGTGGACCGTTGAAACATTTTCTGGTGTTGAGACATGTTTATCGTCTAGCAGTATCAATATTTTGATGTATGTTTGATCAGTAGGTACATCTGTACAAGTTTCTTTGATGCTTAATCCTAACATAAAAAAATGTGGCTTAAGAAAGATGTAACATAATATTAAATTATCTTCGTCTTTGTCCAACAAAGTTTGTTGACAAAGAAAAATACCTCTCCTTCTATAATGCTTGATTGCATATTTTTTCGTAGTCGAACTGAGTGTTCCAAAATGATTCACCATTGATCACGTTTTGCTCTTTGAATACCTATTATAAATCTCTACTTTAACATTTTTTTAAATATTGTGCATTTTGTAAATAATAAAGGTATTATTATTATTGTCAATAAAAGTTCTTTGTTATTTTTTTCTTGAGGGGGGGGGGGGGGTCCCGGTCGGTATCCCGACAATTATGGCAGCCCTAAGCTACAGGCATGTGTATTCCCAGCTTAACTTCACACTACTGATGCTACCTAAATAGATAAAACGTGATGAGCAATTTATTTTCATAATGTTTTTAATAGGTAGGTATCTACTTATACAGGTTGGCATAGATCCTTCGGGATAAGTCCGCCCTTTCGACTCTCCAAATGTATTTTACTGTCGCCACACTGTACTTATGAACAATAAAGTTTATTTATTTATTTTTCACGGGGATGGTTTGGGCCGAAGACTTAAAGTTTTATTTTTTTTATTTTTAATGAATCGTTCTTGAAAAATGTCAAACTCTACGATCATAGGTGAAAGCTTTTTCTGCCCCTTGGGATCCAATTCGCCGGATCCGTTATAACGTAAATAATCAACCTGATGGCCAATCGTTGTGTGTGTAGCGGGCATTAGACGGACCTATTATAAAATCGATTCATGTGAAGCGTGTATTAAAAAAATTGGTATATTCTGTTTTGGATATTGGCAACACAGATACGTAGATTCATGGAGGTAGGTATAGATAGTATATCACCAGACCAGATTCAATTTGAAATGCGCTTACTATGCAATATATAAATTTCATTTCTAAAATTGCAATTCAATTCAATTTCACATGATTTATGCGCAAACATTATGCTGTATACATACATACTGGATCCACAAATAAACCGTAAAATTTCCATCAAATATTTATGTACATTTTGCAACCGAACGCTTGTATTAGGTGTATTATTGTTTCATTGGTTAAAAGCGTTTCTCTTTGTTCTTGATAGTATAATCAGAACATCGGTTGATAAAGGTCAAATTTTTGAAATTGAGATCTACTAAAGATATGAGGAAAGACTCTGTGAGAATTTCGTAGTTTATACAAAAATACGTATGAAATTTGTTAGAATCTTTGATTTTTTCTGAAAGCTCGAAAGAAATTCTATCAAAAATCTGCTTACCAATGTTCAAAACATTCAACCACTCAATGGTTGTTAAGTAAATAAAAATTGTGATATTATGGAATTTTTTCCATAGATGCGGTATTGTCAGATTATCCGTTCCATATTACATATTTAATAGTATATTTTTATTTTAGTTTTTATCAATTTTTTTTAATTTTTATTTAACATAATAAATCGCTATCCAGAGCGGAGAAGAATCCAATAAACCAAGCATCATAAAAATCTGGTGGTTGTTGGTAGTCCAATGTTATTAATCGGCAGCTTTCATACGTACAGCGCATTGAAATCGAATCCCAGCCGTGCCGACCATTTCCACTTTCATGACACCATTTGCTTAGTGTGAAAGGTGTCAAAAGTTTATTTGTGTTCATTTCGAGTAAACACAGATTCATTAAAAAAATGTGTTGAGCCGATCTCGAGTTATAAGTGATTTTACACAAACCCGGCATTTTTAATATCTTTAGATTATTGCTACTTGTTTATACATTTTTTGGACACTATTTTTTAATATGCATAAATAATAAAATAATTAAAATAAATTATGTGTTCTCAGACCATCTTCGCTTTCTTTCTTTCATAAATAAATCATTTGGTGAACATCGGTTAGATGTTGTCTGAGTCTATATAACTAACATAGGAACATTTATCTTTTCTTTTTTTAGATTATTGATATAATTGAAAAATTTACACTTATTTTATTCTGTAATTCAGAATGCCATTTATTTTATACTAGCTTTCCCGACAGACGTTGTCCTGTGGTCCTAACTATGAATATGGAATTGGAATTTGCTTAGTGATACATACTTAGATGAAATAACCCCGACCTATGCATCTGTTTTAAATCACATATTTCCCATCCACAAACTTTCAATCGCACCAACTATCAAACTACTGACAGTTTTTGTGAAACGCCAATTTAATTTAAAGGTAAGAATAATAATTATATTGCAAAAAGTACTAAGAAGATTAGAGTTTTCATTAATTTCCTAATTTTCTACGCAACTTTCTTAATTTTTTCTTTAATAAGAACCTCCTCCTGATAAAAGCCAACAGGACAAAAAATGAATTAAAGAATTAGCGAAATCGGTCCAGCCGTTTAGGCGTGATGCGATGGAATCGGGAAATAGCACTCCATTTTTATTTAATAGATTATATATGTAGTGTATTTTATTGCGAAAAACTTGAAGAAATATTATCTCGATGATAGTCGTCGAATAATATCAAAAATATTGAATCATTAATGACGGGACAAAGGCGGCGACGGTCCTCTGAACGCTACACCCTTTGATCTCCTCTCCTCTTGGAGTGCTGCAACTCTTGAATAACTTCTTTGAGCCGGTAAGTGCCTTTCACTTTCGAAAACGAGCTCCACGATTTCAAAGCGACTTCCAATAAAATGCGAAATATGGAAAATTTAACAGAAGCGTAACGGCAATAATTCGAAATTCTTTTTAACCCATCACGCCGTTTCCCGAAGGGGGTAGGCAGAGAGAACGGACTTCCATTCTTTCCTATCCAAACAAACCTCTTTCGCTTCCTCCAAACGCATAACATTCCGCATACATGCTCTTCTATTCATTTTGCTCCTGACTTGGCCCTCCTCTAAGACGGCACCGATATGATCGGACCATGTCATTCGAGGTCGACCTCGTCTGCGTGCACCAATTCTTTCAAATTTATATATCCTTTTAGTCATTATCTCCTCGTTCCACCCACCACCTTGATTTATTCACTTTCATTCTAGTCACTATGCTAACATCCACTCCACATTCCTTTCTAATGTTATCGTTCCTCACCTTATCAATCAGTCTCTTTCCGCATATCCTACGCAGTGATGTCATTTCCACAGCATTTATTCCAACTTCCAGATTTTTTGTCCATGTCCAGTACCGCTAGTTTTCGATGATCGAATATGGAAACGATCATCGAAAGAGTTTCGAAAATTTTCCATACAATAATGATCGAACGATTCGATCGTTTGATTTTAGAACACTATTTGCACGTTTGTAAGCGCTTATTAGCGTGCAATAAGCTTTCGATAAAACTCGTACTAGCCCCACTGTAGTCCTTACACTATGAATATTGATTTTGAATTTCTATTTTTTTTTTCTTTTGTTCAAAAACAGATGTATCGGTCGGAATGACATTAATTAGAAATAATTTTTATAATTCAAAATTCATAGTTAGATCACAGGACAACGTCCGTCGGTAAAGCTAGTATTTAAAAAAATCATAGACCTACATATTATCTATGGACTGCTAACGTGAACTGTCAAAGGATCAACTCGTGTTATCAAAATTTAGAGAAACGTTTTAATGTTACATTATTGATGTACCTACCTATCATTAAATTGTCATAATTGTTGTTTTTCCTCTTCGACGTGTTGATAACACGGGTAACTCAGGCTAGCAATCCATAGAATATAAGATCAATGAATAAAATATCGGGGTATTTTTAAACTGTGAATAAATAGTCTGAAGTGTATGGGATTGCAGAGATGGATTTTAATAGGGTAGGAGCTTGGTTGAGGCGTCATTTGTTAACCCTGAATGACTCTAAAACAAAATATATAACCTTTTCTCTTACCTTGGCCGGCCAGCCTATCATTGATCGAAGGATAAGACTGCACTTCTACGGCTGTGCGGATCTGGTCTGTACCTGTCCTGTTATAACTAAATGTGATGGTATCAAATACTTGGGGTTAACAATTGATAGACATTTGAGATGGAAGGGACACCTGGATGGTCTGACAACTAGACTTGGCCGCCTAGTACATGTAATAAGACGAATCAGGGATGTACTTGACGGGCCGGCCTTGAAGACGGTGTATTATGCCCTCTGCGAATCCATAATATCATACGGTATTGAGTGTTGGGGTGGAGCGGTCGACTCACATTTCTGTCCGGTAAACGTGGCTCAAAAAGCACTCATAAGGGTCATGCATCGTTTGGGCTACCTCAGCCAGACCGAGACAGTCTTCGTTGAGGGTGGTATACTTGAGGTTAGAAAGATTTTCGTGTTAAAAATATTGTGTAGACTGCAGAGGGCCTTGGACAGATCGCGAGAGTTATGGGGGAAAGAACCCGATTTGCATCGCAGGGTTTCCTTATGGTACCCCTGGTACACAGTGCGCTAAGATTCAGGTCCAGCTATTATTTGGGCCCCAGGATTTTCAACAGATTGGATTGTACTGTGAGAGGTGTAGAGGGGGCAAAACAATTTAAAAGTTGTGTCAGGGAATGGTTACTTAGTGTGAGCAGGGAGGTTATATTCAATATTATTTTTGAAAGAATTGTGTGAGATGATCCATGGATTTGTATTGTGTTGTTTTCTATATTTGATGTCTTTTTCTCTCTTCTCTGTGTTTTCTATGAATGATTGATGTTACACATTGACTGCATAAATTCATTGCTGTGCTGGCTGACTGTTTTGCTGATGCTTTGTGGTATCGATTTTTTGATTTATTATGTTGTGACCATTATTCAGTTTATTGTATATTATTATTTGTTTCATTATAATTTTGCAATTGTTTGACGTTTACATCTTGAATATTTCTTTTCTTATGCTTTCAATCTATTTGATATTCTTGACTTTATCTGTTTTTTTTTATGATTTGACAGGCCATATTTCTAATTTACTTATTTTATTGTTGTCGTTTACATCTTGAATATTTCTTTTCTTGTGGTTTCAATCTGTTTGATACTCTTAACTATTTCTATTATTTTATTATTTGACTTGGCTATATTTCTAATTTACTTGTTTTATTGTTGTCGTTTACATCTTGAATACTTCTTTTCTTATGGTTTCAATCTATTTAATATTCTTGACTATTTCTTTTTTTTATGACTTGACTTGCTATATTTCTAATTTACTTATTGTATTATTGTTATTGATTATTTTTTCTAGTGTATATTATTGTATTGCATTAGCTATCCTCGATACAGGTTTACACCTAGTGAGGTAGCGTTTTTATTGTTATTTATTTCATGTAATGTTAATTAGTATAACTTATGTAAGCACGGATGATTGTAATGTGATTTCTAGTAAATAAAATAAAATAAAAATAATGAAAATTTTCGAGGAAGAAACTAACAATTTCGTTTTCCCATACAAAGTGTTCCCACCAGTCGAAAGGATTAGAACAAAGGCTTGTTATTTTTTGGTTATAGGTGACTGGCAATGAAGAAGATGGGCTTAGGATGTATGAAGTAATATAATTAGAATATGATTATTGCTTGTTTTGAAAATGATACGCAATATGGTACAATGAGCATATCATATAAACTAGAGGTCGACCAGTGATCGAAATTCGACCATAACTAATTTAAATTATAAATTTGGACATTATTGAGGTTTCATTGTCAAAGACTGAGCGGGCGCTATTTCACAATTTTCTTTCTAAAACAATGTAATGGATACGTTATTTTATTTATTTATTTATTTTATTTTCCATTAGCAATTACACAACAAACAGTTTACATTTACATATACTGCCCCACTAGACAAAGTCAAAGTTATATTTTATATTTTGATAGGCCGGTTTTGTGCGGGTCGGGTTTGCTGCGGTTTGAGCTCCTCCGGGCTGGCTGGCGGTGTGCGGGGGGCCTTAAAGGGAGAATGTATTTGTATATGTATGTAAAAAGTTTTTTTCTATTATTTTTCCTAAAGACAAACAATATTAATATATTCTCAACTTGATCACAGATTAACCAAATGATATATCCGTCTATGTCAATGTCGAATACATCGGAGTCTATGCAAGTATCAAATACATAAGATTAAAACAGTGTGCATGCTTATTTTAACTAGACCAATTATTTAGGTCCTACCTACAATGACTTTGAAAATTCCGCCATTTCCCGTTCCATTTTACATTTGAATATGCTACCTTCAAAAAGCTTTCTGCGCCCATTATGAGGCACTTTTCATTTTACATTTGTTTCTATGAAGTTGATGATCTTTATAAGTAGTATGTATACAAATACACAAGACTATCAAATACATAACATTACAGTAGTGTTCGTTATGTTTTTTTACAGATTTATTAGCATTCGCCACCCCTTCTCTATACAAACTATAAGTGTGCAAAATTTCATACACCTCCGTCCGCGCGAATTTCGTAAAAATAGTCACAAAGTTTTTCTTTCGCGTATTAATATATAGATTACCAGTCCACTCTCAGCTGCAATAGTTATCAACATGGTTCAATCACAGGATTTGAATTCTACTTCATTAACATATTAATACTACACCAGATCAAAATTATTATTATTATTAAGCGGAGACCTCGTGTTTGTGTTATTAGATTCTCATTCCAATGCATCTTATTAAGAGATTGTAGGCCATCTCAAGGTTATCACGTGCATTCATAGGGGATTGTATTGCACGTGTTTCAATAGGGATGGTGGTATGCAACAATGTGTTATCCCACAAAAATGACATAATAATTATTATTGACTCTATAAAGGGTGCATGTTTTGTTTGATATAACATCTAGATTAGACCATGTGACATGACAAGCAGGATGCGTATGGATTCGTCAAAAAGATGTGTTTCGACATTGTGCGCATATGTCTCGTCAGGAGCATGTCACAAAATGGCCGACACATCGTGGAATCCGATGAAAGCGGGGAGCACCGCATAACATGAATGGCTGTGACAATCAAGAATTTGTCACGAACAACATGCACCTCGGTAGACAAAAAAAGGATCATCAGCTTTTCACAGGAGGCAATGATATTATGATGATGTAAGTTTTACTCCATTTCACTGTGAAGAGTTAGGCAGAGACTTTGCTACTGCACTTGCGTATGGGACGAGGCTCGGCCCATAACCAGAAAAATACCTTACCATTAAAATGATTTTGACATAGGTACTGTATTATGCGTAAACTGTGATCAAAAGAGATGCGTAATTACACAACATTATGTTTCTATTTTTAACGAGATCGCCTCCCTTTGATGGGATTTTAAACAATCGGTGAGGTCTTTTAGAGGTCTAAAACTATTTTCGCGTTTTTAGCTTTGTGATGAAACCGATTTGAGCTAAATCGGTTGGATGCATTCAATTTCATTAACGGATGAACATCCTATTTACTTTTAAATATAAAGATCTGGGTTTTGCTTTTCTATTAACAATTAATTTTCTATTAACAACAAACAATCAATCACAGGAGAATTTTGGGTATAAGATGGTACCACCGCATCACGAACGACGCTATACGCCGGCGCACCCAGCGTGAGCCCATCACTTCTACTATTATGTGGAGGAGATGGACTTGGCTGGGAGATGTGTTAAGAATGCCGAATGATAGTTGGCCGAGGAGAGCACTGTCCTTCCTCCCATCAGGGACCCGAGGACGAGGAAGTTTTTCTCTTCTTCTAGGCTCTGATGGGAGAAAAAACAACCCTATTCCAGCCACATCCATCTCGTCTCCATAATGGTATATGTGTCTGTACTACTTTTCTAGTAAATCGTTGTTTTAGTGTCTAGCTGTCAATTCATTTATGGATAATATTTCTTTCCTTTTAGTACTTAAGTGTTACCTAGGGATTGTTTATAAAAATTCTAAGAGTGCTATGTATGCTCCCAATAGGAGCGGTATTCACTATCTAGTAGGTAGACTCACTAACAATCTTCTTATGTGCAGAAGTAGCGGTCTTACTAACTTTTATAGTACAACACCCAGATTATATGGTTTTTGATTAGCTGGTTTATAAAATACTTACCCTAGTTGAGGAAGAAACAATATCCCTACTGTAACAAGCCCGATATGTGCTTATCTTTCGTCCAAGAACTACTTTACTCTTAAAAAAGGCTGCGTGGCAATTTCACAGTAACACATAAGTATCAAAAGAATCTTCTTTCTATGGTAGAACTTATTAACTTGAATTCATAATAATGTAAAATATTTTCAAATTTAAAAAAAAGAACGTATTCGATTTCAATTATTTGTTTTCCCTGTGTGCTTTTTCTAGTTCCACGGTTAAGATAACTCTTAGGTGACTCTGAGGTGAAAAAAGAGATAGAATCATTTTCATCACACATTCAGCCTATAGTTAAATTATCCTATCATTTTTTTCATTACGTTTGAATTCCGCTTTCTAACTATAGATAGCCTTCTATATGTCTATAAATAGCCTTCTTTGTTACCCGCAGTTACAATATAATATGATTGTACCACTTAAATATTCATCTCCAATTTTTATTCATACAAATATCACTATTTTTTCCTCCCCATGAGATGCTACATTATACATAAGTGTTTTTTTTTTACTTTTTCCATACGAATCACATGGAACGTTGATTCAATGCCTGCTTTGACATTGCTGGTAGGGTAAAAATGCGGTTCAATGTAACCGATATTGCATTATTGTTATATAATGTTATATAATAATTTTCAACCAGTAAAAAAATCTTCTTTGTTCTAAATTTAAAAAAAATTCATCCTGTGAAAAATCATATCAAATGTGAGTGTTCTTTCCATTATTGGCGAGTTCTTCATTTCATTTGTAGTGAGGTAGGTTCTATCTAGATATTTTTATTGACGTATAAAATTTAACTACAGCTCGGATCGTTGGAAAAAAAACGCAAACAGCTTTTTCAAAATATACGGAGTAGCGCATTCAAAACACTTTACAATGTGGGTCGTGGAGTAAGTCATTTTCATAAATTTGTTTAATCTCGAACGCAATGGGACACCTCAAGACAAATCGTAAAAATTAACTGACTTTTCAGTTGAAAAGTCATTTCTAAACTTAAACTATCATGTAGGTATTACAATGTCGGAAGAAAATAGTTAATATTGATGCCAGTTAGTAAAAAAGTTATGAACATTTTATTTTACAAAATTACAATATAACACCATCAGCATGACAGCTTTCGCCTTTGCGCTGATGGTGTTCAAACATTATCACAAATCCAACAAATTAATTTACCATTAAAAAGACAAACACATAACTGAAACATTACAAAACAGAATAGGTTCAACAGAAAATAACACAAACAATGCATACATGACAAGTACGCCTTTTCAAGTGTTGACATTACATAGTACATAGTATATATAGTACTTATTCTATGATTACACTGAGTCATAGACAAAAATATTGTCGGCCATCATGATACCCATACCAGTCATTCGCCGATAGTGATGGGCAGTGCGATAATCAATACCACAAACAACAAATATTTACGAGATTTTCAATAGAAATCAGTAAGTACCAAAAACACAAATATGGCACAAACAAGATACAATAAGATCAATATATCAAAGGTTGCCATCAAGAAACTTAACAAATTTCTCATATGTGGCATTGAAGATGTCAATATTAGGCGCCATTTCGTTAAAACAGCGGACCACCCTACTGGTCGGGGAATATCGAATAATATTCGTTCTTCCGCTTGGAGTATGAAACAGCAGATGTGAACGCGTTCGGCCGTAGGAGTCGGGGACGTACAATTTTATTTCAGAAAGCATTGTTGGGTTATTGATTATTCCATGCAATAATTTGAAAAAATGACGACATAGATAATTTTTTCTTCTTTCTTCAAGCGTTTTATAGCCCAGGCAACCCATCACAAACAATGAAGGGTAAAGATATGGATATGTGCCATATTCTATTCGGTATAAGTGTCTAAGAAATCGCTTTTGGATTTTTTCCAAAGCTTTTATGTAAGTGATCTCATACGGCCCCCATATGACTGACCCCGATTCCAGAACTGACCGTACTAAGGTATCAAAGAGAGTGCGTAGTGTGCTACTGTTCCTGAAATATATAGAATTTCTAAGGACAAACCCAAGCACTCTGAATGCCTTCCCCTCTGTTTCTCCGATATGTTTTTTAAATGACAAGTTTGCCTCGAAATGAATACCCAGGTCTTTTATTTCGCTAATTCGACTTAGGTCTTTGCCACCCATTGTGTAAGGATGGAGTATAGGATCACGAGATCTCGTGTATGTCATAATGTGACATTTTGGAATACTAAAGTCCAACTTATTTTCAATGGACCAAGCGTAAACCGCATTGAGATCTCGCTGAAGGAGCGCAGCGTCATGAGGATTCTCTATCTTACGAAATATTTTGAGATCATCCGCGTACAGAAGAAATTCAGAATGAACTATGGAGTGCCCAATGTCATTTACAAATATTGAGAAGAGTAATGGTCCCAGGTTGGAACCCTGTGGTACACCGGATGGTGTTAAATACCGAGATGACATAACACCCCTATAGGAAACATATTGATGACGGTCCTGCAAGTAATTTGCTAGGTAAGCTGTTAATTTGTCAGGAATGCCTATGTTGTCAAGTTTTTCAACAAGAATACCATGATCAACCCTGTCAAATGCTTTGGCAAAATCGTTATAATTAACATCCACTTGTATTCTATTATCAAGATTTTTTGCTGCGTAGCTTTGAAAATTTAGTAAGTTCGTAACTATGGATCTAGATGGCCGAAATCCGTGTTGTTGGTCTACTAATTGGTATTTAAAAATGTTCCAGATAAATCTGTGCAGTATAATTTCTAGTAATTTTGCAGGTGCCGATAGTATTGCAATAGGTCTGTAGTTATTTATATCAAAAATATCTCCTTTCTTATGAACTGGTGTGACCTTAGTAAGTTTCCATTTTTCTGGAAAGGTTACGGTTTTAATCGATAAATTAAAAATGTGAAGCAACACTTCCCCAATTTCAGGCCCGATTTCCTTTAACATATAGGTAGGAATCTGATCTGGTCCTGAGGACGATTTTGCTTTTAGTTTTTTAATACCGTAGTGTATGTCCTGAAGAGTAATATTTGTATAATCGTCCGTCATAGAATAAATTTGCATCATTGAGGGGTTATGTGCAATTGGAGTAGAATCCATAAATACCGACGCGAAAAATTCAGCAAAACCGTTGGCAATATCTTCTGGATTCTACAGACTAATGTCATTTAGTTTCAAGCAAGAAGGCAGTTGGTTGTCTCCCTTTTTGCTCTTTACGTAATTCCAGAATCGTGTCGGACATTCGCTAATAAGGGTTTCACTAGCTTCAACATGTTGTTTGTACAACCTATCAACATCCCCTTTGACAACCTTTCTAAGTTCACTAAATCTACTGTAAGCTAGTTCTGAATGAGTCTGCTTCCACAACTTGTGAAACAGATGTTTCTTTCTAATATTGTGAATTAATTCATTTGTGAACCATCGAGGATACCCACTACGAAAACTTTCATCATCACTGCAAAGGAACAGATCAAATGCACCATACAACACCTCGTAGAATTCATCCACCGCCTCGTTAACATCCACAGCCTCATAAACCTTCGACCAGGGACAGTCCGCTATATACGCCTTTATTAATGATACAGAATTGCGATTAAACCTCCATCTCATGCCGCCCCCATCCGACACAGTTACACACTCATCAGTCCGCGTCTTTTTCTGTGACAAGGTGAAGTGGATGTCCAAAGCAGGATGATGAGGGTCCTCAGGGACCAATGGCACCTGGTGTCGAACAACAGCAACACGAGATGTGGAAGGCACGTTACAATAAACAAGATCAAGTGTACGATTACTGTGATTGAGTACCCGATTATACTGCTTAAAATTAAATAAATTAACAAAATATTCATGTTCAGCAACAGGATAGTTACAAGAAGGGAGATTGAAATCTCCAAGTATCAATATATTTTTCTCAAGTAACCCGTTTGAAACACTTTCAATCTTTTCATAAAATTCGGAAAATTTAATTGATTCAGTTCCTGGCGGAAAATAAACAACACACACAAACAATACAATACGTTTAAGGATAACTTTCACCCATATGTCTTCATTATTTGTCTCAAGCGACGGCATTCTTTCAGCGCTAGTAAGATGTTTGGAATTTACGGCAACTGCAACACCTCCACCTCTTGTTGGCCTGTCTCTGCGAAATACAGTATATCTTCCGTCAAATAGTTCAGAGTCAATTACACCTTGTGTAAGCCAGGTTTCCGTTAGGGCTATGAGGTCACAGCTTTGAGTCATAATGTTATTTTTAAATTCGTGCGTTTTTGTATTAAGGCCTCGTACGTTGGCATAATGACATGAGATTTTCACTTCAGATTTAGGTTTCGACGTTGGCTGTTGCGGTTTGTCGACTACGCCGAAATGTCCATTCATTTAATCTTGTATTTGGCGGCCACATGTCTGCCTTCATCCAATCATCGAACCTGCTTGCTGGTAATGTAATCTTAAACGAGGCGTGTGATCCTTTAGTTACCATTTTTTCAATGGTGACATCCTCAGCCGCGGCAGGTTTTTTACGAAGCATATATGCTTTTACTTGGTCTTCCGTAGTACTGCCCTCGAATGAAAACGCATGAATATGCTTCTTCGGTTCAACGGCTCTCAGTTCGTCATCAGGACTTCCAGCGCCTCTAACGATCGGTCGTGGCCTACGTCCACGTTCTACAGACGCAACGCCACCTCCCCGTCTTTCCGTTATAATGCGTGTCGAATGAGTCCCCATAGTATTTTTAGGCAGTGCGCCCGCTTGTGATTGTGTCACTCCCTGCGTCTTCCCCGTGTTCGGTAGTCCCGCCAGGTTATTATTAGGAGAGGTGACTGCTCGACGATCAAAACTCACACCATGGTGTAACTTGCCGCCGTCATCTCGTGGATTCTCTGATCCCTCAGCAAGATGTCCCCGCAACACCTCCGCATATGACGGTGAGCCACACCTACCATTACACTGGGTGGTTTTCGCCAATGAATGCCTGTTATTGATCTCCAACATACTCAATTTGAGCTGGGTGTTTTCCGTCTGGAGTGAGGCAATCACAATTGCAATATGAGCCGCATAAGCCAGGATATTATTAGTTGCATTAATGACCTGAGAACGGAGTTCATTGTTTAGCCTACTCTTGTCAGCCATCATTACTGAAGTTAAGATATCAATTTCACTTTTAGTGTTTTCGATATAGTCCTGCGGAGAATCTCCGAAAGGCACGTATGGCAAACCACTGAATTCCATACTATTATTATTCATGCTGGAAAGATCCGACAATAGTCCGCTCGTCAATGAGGGTATTGGGGGTATTTGGAGTATTGCCCAACACTATTCTGATGACAGCTGGAAGTGAGTAGCCAGCTGTATCCCGGTTGCAGGTACTTTGTATATAATAATCAAATTCATACAATTTTTAACCGCAAGTGTAAAAGTGTCAAAAAGTTATCTATCTGTATTTTTTCGCGCAAACAAATATAATCAAGATTCAGTGTAATATTTCTGAAGAAACGTATACTGCAGACCTTGTGGATAAAGTGACATTGTTCGGGACGGCTGCCACTCAGTGAGTTTGTCAGAATTTCCATTTCAAATATTTTTATGACAGATTATTTCTCAAAATCTTGAATCCATAAAGATCAAAATCCAATATCAAAATATAGTCGACCGTTGTTGGATCTGACCGAAGCGCCAATCCGCGACCAATGGTAAGCGCGCACAGCGGAGGAATCTTGAGTTAACACAGCTGCAGATTCGACTCTAGCGCCGGCTTTTGACCAATCAGCGACCTCCACCGCGTGACTGTCGCGTAAACAAACAGCTATATATTTTGCATAACTTCAGGAGTTCCCAATATAAATAACAGTTTCACTGGTTGATGCACAATTTGCATAGTCTCTGGAGTTTATTAACATCAGTTTACCTAAATTATTACTAATTATGTCGAAGATAAACACAAGATCGACTCAACCAGCTGGATCGGGTGCTGAGACGAGACCAGATATTTTCGAGGGAATCAATGCTCTAAGAAGTGATTTCAAGAATATGATTACGGAGTTTCGTAATTTCAAGTCCAGTTTAGAATTAAACGCAAAGGCAATGGAGTCGATGTGTGAAAGAATGGAGAAAATGGAGACGAGGCTGGGCGAAATTGATCGCCTTGAGCAGAGAGTTGTGGCAAGTGAGGCAGTTTTGACTGATGTCTGCGCAAAGCTGGAGGCTCAAGCTGTGACAGTTCAGCGTGAAGAGGCTTTGGAGAAAGAAGTATTCGTCCTTAAGGAAAAAGTTCAGCAGTTGACATATGATAGAAATGATTACGATCAATACGAGCGAAGCAATAATCTTGAGGTTTTGGGGGTTCCCAAAAACGAGAATGAAGGACTGCTGAATGTCATAACAGCGATTGCGTCTAAATTAGAAGTCCCCATAAAGTGCTCGGATATCATTTTCTGTAGAAGAGTCTCTCCTTGGATGAAGCAGACACCGAACACTCCTCAGAAGATCATAGTGAAATTCGTGTCCAGAAATATGGTTGAAGAGATTATATCAGCTATACGTAAAAGAAAGAAGCTCACAACCAGGGACATTGGGATTGATAATATGGACACTAGAATATTCCTTAACTATCATCTGACCATCGATAACAAAAAGCTGCTAAAACTGACAAAGGAGGCTACTAGGACCAAGGAATATCAATTTTGCTGGGTTAAAAGGTGCCTTATTTATGTTAGGAAAAATGAAAAATCACCAGCCATGTTGATCAAAAGGGAGTCCGACCTTGCCAGAATCATATGACTGTTGGATTTGATTTATATTGGGAAGGGATTTGCTGCGACTGCCGCCTGTCTTTTGGTTCTGTCTCCATTATGCTGGATTTTTGAATTTGTTTTCCCGTTTTGTTTATTTTTGTGTATGTTTCAGCTATGCTTATTTTCCTACTCCTTCCTACCCCCACCTACTTCGTGTGTGAGCAATGAAACCACTGTAAGTGTTTTGAAATATAATATTGTTTTAATCCTATTAAATCTTTGAAATGTTGAATATTTACTATCAGAATGTAAGAGGTTTGCGGACTAAAACGCACGACTTTCTTGCCAACGTTCTCAGCCATGATTATGACGTGATATGTTTGACAGAATCTTGGTTAAACTCAAACATTTACAACGGCGAAATTTTTGATGGTAGGTATAACGTCTTTAGAAGAGATCGAGACTATAGAGCGACCGGCCTCACACTGGGTGGTGGCGTACTGATTGCCGTGAAGCACTGTTGGATAGCACAAATTAATTTAGGATGGTACTCTTGTAACGAAGACATATGGATTACTCTCAAGCAACCTAATATTTCAACTAACATCGTAAACATCTGTTGTGTATATTTACCCCCGGGTGACCAATATAACGTCCAACTTAATATGTTTCTCGACAATACATCGCGGATAATAACTGACCATCCAGATGATACTTTTATTCTTACAGGAGACTTTAATCTACCTAATATCACGTGGATGTCTTCGGTTGATACAAATTGGTTAGTTCCCCGCAATTACAATGACAATGCAAGTACTCTATTCGTAGACTACATTTCTTACAATGACCTAAAACAGTTTAACGGTATCCAAAATGTCGGCGGTAAAATTTTAGACCTTATACTTGTAAATCATGGTTGTGAATGCAATGTCTCAAAATGTAATAATCCTTTAGTTGGTGTGGACGCCCATCATATGCCTCTCCTTATTGAAATTGATATCAAAAGTTCACCATTGATGAAACAACCACCAAGAATATCCAAATTATATCACAATGCTAACTACGACTCTATAAAGCAACATCTGGGAGACGTTAATTGGATGTCTCGAATGAGTTGTAGTGATATAGACCAATCAACAAACACCTTCCATCAAATTTTGGACGACTGCATTGCCAAATTCGTTCCGACAAAGCTTATAAAGGGTTCAAATAATAGATTTCCTTCGTGGTATTCTAAGCCACTCATCAAGGTTATAAAAGAAAAACTAAAAGCTCATAAAAGATGGAAAATAACTAATTTAACAACAGATTATGACGAATTTTTTTTGTTGCGCGCGAGGCAGAAAGCCTTGCAGGCAGAGTGTTACAATAATTACATCAGTCGCACAGAATCATTTATTGCTTCCGATCCGGGAGCGATACACAGTTATATTAAGTCAAAAAAACCACAGTCTTCATACCCACACAGCATGTTTTACGGCGACGATATTTCCAGTGATTCTCATACAATATCAGAAATGTTCAATCGATTTTTTCAGTCTGCCTTTGTGAATGACACTCCAGATATGCCGAGCGTATCGTGCAAAGGTGAAATGGACATATCTCACATACACTTTACGGTGCCGGATATCACAAAAAAATTGGAAAATATGGATTTAAAGAAGAGTCCGGGTCCCGACGGCATACATCCCCTATTCATACGAAATTGCGCGGTCGAACTGGCGGAGCCCTTGGCATATCTATTTAATCTCTCTCTTAGAGTGGGAATTTTTCCCTCAATGTGGAAGAGGTCTTATGTGACACCAATCCACAAGGCCGGTGACAAAAGAGATGTTAAAAATTACAGACCAATTTCAAAACTGTCGACCTTTGGGAAGTTAATGGAGAGGATTGTGGTTGAGCAATTGACACCTGTAATAAGACCGTTCATCTTGCCAAACCAGCATGGCTTTTTTCCCGGAAGATCAGTGGAATCCAACCTCATTGAATATACGGAATACATACTTACTTCTATGGGAGGCGGCGGACAGGTCGATGCAATATACACCGATCTGTCCAAAGCCTTCGATAAAATCAATCACGATATATTGCTCTATAAACTTCAGTGTTTTGGATTTCATGGAAATCTTCTAGCTTGGTTGTCATCTTACATTAAAAATCGTTCACAGGCTGTGGTGGTTAACAACTGTGTGTCAGGTTTTGGGGTTTGTGGCTCGGGTGTACCGCAGGGTTCGCACCTGGGACCAATCCTTTTTATTCTATATATTAATGATGTGTCTTCTTGTATAAAATTCTCAAACTTTCTTATCTATGCCGATGACATAAAACTCTACAAGAAGGTACGTAATCGGAGCGACGCTGACGCATTGCAATCTGACATGAACAGCTTAATTAAGTATTTCTCTAAAAATCAGCTTTTCTTAAATGTCAACAAGTGCAATTGCATCTCTTTTACGAGAGCGAAAACACCAATAATTGCAGATTATGTTGTTGACGACACAAAAATAGTAAGAAAAAATGAAATAAGGGATCTTGGTGTCGTGCTCGACTGCAAAATGTTATATAAAAACCACATAGATGGGATTGTGGAGCATGCGTACAGGCAATTAAGTTTTGTTATAAGAGTGTCTAAACCATTTAAGTCCCCAAAAACTTTAAAAACCCTATTTTTTACTTATGTTCGGAGTTGTCTGGAATACGCCTCTGCAGTATGGAACCCACAGTATCTCACCTATATTGACAGAATCGAAAGAATTCAAAACAGATTTTTGAGACATTTGGACTACAGAACTAAACAGACATTTGACAATGTGCGCCGATCCGCTGCCCATCATAGGCTTGACACTTTAGAAAATCGTAGAACAATAACTGACATTTTTTACTTGTACAAACTAGTTAATAACATGACTGACACAACCAACCTACTGACTAAGATCGACTTTCACGTACCTATCAGACAGACCCGGGCCACACCCACTTTTAGACTACCGACCTGTTCAACCAACTATGCCCAGAACTCTTACATATATCGAGCTACCTCCAATTATAATTCCTTTTTTAGTACAATTGACATTTTCAATACAAGCCTTAAACATAAGTTTAAATATTTAATCAAGAACTTGTTGCACCGAGGTTCATAGCGTTTCACACATTTCCTTTCCCATGTCCAAGTCCTTCCCCAGTCCAAATCCTTCCTCCGCCCCCAAGCATTTAGTATTATTGAAATATTATTTTTTGTTAGAGCTTTTAATTTAATATGATAAAGAATGACACAGATTTCACTTGTTTCATAACGTATTATGTGTGTAAACTTAATTGGTCCACTTATTGTTATCATACGTGTTTTAATTTTTATGTATTGTGAATGACTGTCTGTTTACCTAAATAAATAAAATAAAAAAAATAAAAAAAATATATATATATATATATATATAACTAAGCCTGGTGACAATATTACTCCAGCATGTGAAGATGTTTTGAAAATGTACAATTAGAGTACTCACAGGCTGCTGTCCCACAATATGCACACCTCAGTTGATACACAACACTAAACTTCACGATCGAGACAACTATCAGAGCTTACGCATGGAAGATTTACGCGGTTCAATTTAAATATTTAGCAGCCAAAAATGTGCGACCGGTACAACTATCAGCAGGTAGGTAATATGATATGGTAGGTAATATTTTGTAGTGTCATATCAGGTATTCCACAATCGACGAACGCCGACAGTTTAGCATAGGTACTTGATTTGTTAATTTCCCTCTGTTCTGAGACACCCAGAATACTGGTTCGCATCCTTGTAGTTTTCGTTATGTTCTGCTACCATCGGTGAGGTTTGTACGAGTTTAATCGAAAGCTGATTGCACGCAAATAAGCGCTTATTACCGTGCAATTGGTGTTCTTAAATCAAACGATCGAATCATTCGATCATTTTAGTATGAAAATTTTTCGAAACTCTTTCAATGATCGTTTCGACATTCGATCATCAAACTTATACTTATTTGAATCCTTCTTGAACCTCGATACTTTGAATCTTTGTCATACTGCTTTGAACTGCCAAAAATCTTCCAAATCCTGAACCATCAGGTCGGTATAATAATGATTCAACTCTAACCAAAGGATTGTGTCGTAAAAGTGGAAAATGTCAGCACCGGGATTCATGCAATTAGGTGCTACAATTAATCGATTTACTGTCTTAACCAACATAACAAGCCTGCAACTTAATGAAACAAAAAATTGAATAATGATACCTACTTGTACAAGTTATGTCAGCTTTTTAGAACCATCCCCAAGAACCGACCGAATGAAATTTCAAGGGCTTTTAATTTTCCATGAATAGTGGTAGTAGTTTTTGAAATAATTCGTATAAGAAAAAGTCAAGTGAAATATTGTTGAAAAATGATATGATGATGACGATGATATGATATAAATATATATGATTGAAAAATTAATCTTGGAAGAAAAATTTAAGAAGAGATTTTTGTTATAACAAACGCTATCGGGTGCTGACTTACAATGCTACTACACACGCATATTAGGACCACAAATCGATCAAATTATTCTCAGATAAAAAATTATGATCGTAGAATTGATAGTTTGGCACAGTTGTGTATTTTAATAAGAAATCCAGGTTTTCTTTTAAAATTCACGAAAAGAAAATTAGTTTTTGAACCACCCAATATCGCTGAACATACATGGGGGCTAAACTAAATCGATAGATGTTGAGGTCCTCTACCTAACTGCTTCGGGTTATCCACTATCGCTGTTACACCGTGTATAATAATTCATATCGATTCTTCATTTCCAGTAAAATGTGCTGCAGTTCCCGTTCTATATGTCCGTACCATCTCATTTACCATTCATCTAGCTTATATACTATAGATATCCATCACCTTCTATAATGTTAAGATAGAAACGTTGGGGCACGACAGAAGCAATGTCAGTTTTATATTATTACTAGCTTTCCCGACAGACCTTGTCCTGTTGTTCTAACCAGAGGCGGAAAAATGCATAATTAATTCGATTGAGCTAAACTAATAAAATAATAACATTAAAATATTTCTAAAACATCCATATTTCATTCGTATTCAAAGCTCAGGCGCAACTACATACATTACATACATTCTCCCTTTAAGACCCACCGCACACCGGAGGCCAGCCCGGAGGAGACAAATCCGCAGCAAACCCAACCTGCACGAAACCAACCCCCCAGTTCGATCGAAGCAATCAAACCAAAAAAGCCGGCCCCACACAAATCAAGACCGCCGCAGATCTCCCCCAAACCAACCCGCAATGCAGGGGGCCTAAACCCCACTTAGGGGCATAGGGAGGCACCAAGAGCTCTCCATTGCGCTCGAAGGCGTCCGAGGCTTATGGTGCCTTTTCTGACCGGTTGAGGTTTAAGGACGTGAGGTGGTTAAGCTCACGGTCCCGATCTAATTTTACGATTTCCTGCCTCTTACAGGAGGCTCGAAAAACCAGCAAAAAGAGCAGAGGGTGCTATTCTTAGCCGGCAACCCCACGGTAAGGCGCAACTACGCGAGAATAATACATATATGCGCGCGCACACATTCGCTTATGAAGTACCGATGCTCCGTGTGCACATTTTGAAAGTGCCCGGTGATTTTATTGACTTATTTTGGTAGATATGAAAATTTTCTCAAACGCGGTGGAGTAAGTAGAATGCACTACTGTAAGAATGGCAATTACGTATGCGAGAATGAGACGGAACCACTATCAGGTGCAGTAAACAATAATTTTGTTGTTATAAATTTTTTCATAGATGGCGCTGGTGTCGCATAAAATCCGTTCCATACCAGCTTTAATATTATATTTTATATTACATCTGACCCATTTTTCAACTTTTCATTAGTTTTTTCTATTATCCGGAGAGGAGAAGAATCCAATAAATCACACATCAGAAGAATCTGTTGAGCCAATCTCGAGTTATAAGCGTTCGCACTAACCCGACTTTTCTTTATATTATAGATTTACACAGTATCGTGGAGCGTTGAAATGTGACTCTTATTTTAAAACTAATATGCTCCTGGGTCGTCACAACAGAATAGTGTATTTCTCCCTTAAGAATTTGTTATCTTGTCATATCCTTGGATAATATGCTAGTAGACAAATATTAGCCTGTGTATTTCTGCTGTCTCTAGCTGTTTTTTATAGCTCTAATTATAAAATAAGTGCCAGACTAACAAGTAAAACATTTTAATAAATTCATTAATTTATTGAAGTGACAAGTAGGTAGTTATTGATTCAAAACCTTCTTCAACTGTTGTTTAATAGAGTATACAAATTTGCGCCGCGAGCGGTAACGTAACAAACCAAGTACTTTTCATCGTTGCGTGCACGCGAACCACGTACGAACTATGGAAATTTGGTTCGTTGCATGCATAGTACGTGCGTGGTTCGCGTGCGCGCATCGATGAAAATTAGGTTCGTGGCATGCGTTACGTTACCCGTTGCGGCGCAAAAATGAGTAAACGCAATTTAAGACTGGTTTGGTGTGATTACTTATTTCATTTGTTACAAGATTATCCAAAAAAAGGTTTTGATCACTGCACTCGATAGAAAAACTGTTGTGTTATTCGTTATATATGCTGAATTTATTTAAATTTTTCCATTTGACACACAACTAGGACAAACAAATAATTTTAAATTATTCTTCTTAAATAAATTAAATTTCATAATAATAATTGTACATAACAAAACAATGTTAAGTTAATCCAAACGGGTATTGTTGACCCAATATCGCTTCGCTTTTGTTATGCAAACTAAATAAGCTGGTTTAAAATGTAAGCATTTTCACTTAAATTGAATAATACACAAGTTGTAGTAGTACAAAGCTATGCAGTAATTATTAACACATTTTAATCCTTTGTCAAGAAACTCCATTTATCATACAAGTATGGCGGTTGCGTCATGTTTGAATTTACATAAAGATAAGCGTTCTTACGGAACAAGCAGTTTAAGCGCTAGCTACTTACTCGCTGAAGCTTTATTAACATACACTCAGCTTTGAGCTCTATTTTTGAGCATAATTTATCAACATTTTTAAAGCGTCGACTTTCACATATTATAGAGTCATTAGTATATTGAGGCCGTTAGAAGAGCTTTTATTAAAATCATTTGAATCTTCCTTCTTTGGCTCAGTTTAATTAAGCTACATCCTAGCACCATCTATTGACAGTGTTGACTGTTAAAAATAATTTTTGCTTCAAACGTTCTTATAAAAGTCCAATGAATTTCTCATCAATTCCCGAATAATGGACTACTGACCAATCGAAGTAAGACTAGTACTAGAGGGAGTTATAACTCATCGTTCGTGGCTATCAGATCCACACTCTACAGTGCCATTGGATTACGTTCAATAACGTTAGTTGATTTTTGAGAAGAAAATAATACTGGAGAAATAATGTGCAACTGCGCATGGTTCCAACAAGTACCACGTGACTGCTGTTAAACTCATACAAACTGTGACGTTTGTCGGTTGCGGCGTGTGACATTCGATTTTTTTTTTTTTTTTTTTATTTATTTAGATAAACAGACAGTCATTAACAATACATAAAAATTAAAACAAGTATGATAACAATAAGTGGACCAATTAAGTTTACACACATAATACGTTATGAAACAAGTGAAATCTGTGTCATTCTTTATCATATTAAATTAAAATGTTTTAGCGTTAAAACAGAGGAATATTATGTTTTTATCATATACTCGTAATAATTAGTTAAATGAAGGACCTATGGGCTTTGTTGTTATGTCTTAATTGTGCTTGTGGATGAAAGTAAAATGAATTATTATTGATAATTTATCTTCAGTCACGTGACTGTTGAATAAAGGAACCATTGTTCGGTTCTGCGTATCTAAAAAAGTTATCTTATAATATTTGTACTCAGTGTCGATGACAGCAAGGTAACAAATTACTCACGCACACTTTTACAACCACACACTTAACAAACAACGACATTTTCACAAAAAAACTATGTGTCTATGGAATATTTCGTTTAAGGATTAATCACATGACGTCAATTTCGGGTTGTGTTATCACAGACCGTTCTCGATATGACCACCTAATGGCGAACGCTGTTAACTTAAAGTTATCACACTGAGACACAACAGTATAGGACGTTTTAATGCGATATTTTTTTCTAATTTCACTATTAAAATTTAACATAGTTAGTGTAACAAATAAGTTGGTAACTTGTAGTTTGTCATTTTAAAGGGCCCTTTTATCAAACATAATTTGTTAAAACTTTAATATTCGTATTCGTTTCAACCATAAAGCAAGTAGGTACCTACCGAGAACCACTTTTTTATTTCACTGGCGACATCTATTGCATTTCTCTGGAATTTTTTTTTTTTTTTATATAAAAGACCCCATACACAAGTTTCTAACTTCAAATGGGGCATATAAAATTGACTTTTTCATTTGATATATTTGTTAATGTACCTATATGTTTTGTACTTGTATATATTTTTTAATTAATAAATAAAAAAAAAAAAAAAAAAACCGTATAGTATTTGGAACGGAAATTGAGTGAATTATTAAAAAATTTAGGTGATGAATTTATCATTATTTTTGACGGACCAAGAAGATAGACATTTACGGATTTCAACTTGAATTATCCTAGCTTCGACGTCCTCATAGATGTTTTTATAAGAATTAAATCACCAATAAAATAAATTCTGGACAGTTGGGCTTAGGACATTCATTCTTTGAACCAGTTTAAGATTACCAAAATTTCTATGTAAAATAATTTTAATTGCAATATTTTTTGCACCCTTAAACGGCAAAGCGCGCTAGCGTTGGCAGTATTGACGCTAACTTAATTACTATAATAAAAGTATGAAATTTTTAATAAAAACATGCATGCTTTTACTCACTTACCTTCTTGAAATGGTGACCATGCGATCATCACATCAAATGATATTTCTAGCGTGTGGAACTACTTGATTTCTACTTACCTGTTATAATTACAAATTATTAACACATGGTGCTTTTTTTAACCTTATACAATGTTGCACAAACGCGAGTTGTTTTAATATACAGAGTGTTCAATAAGCTTTATTTGTGAACATGGCCCAGCCAGCGGAGTCGGGTAGATAGATAGGCATTTAAAAAAAAACAGTTTTCTTATTATCTTTATAGATCCCTAACTTTATCAAAATATTCTATATTCCCCTTCCGTCCGGCTCGTATCCCAGTGACGCCTATATACATATCTCTGCCGCATTTAAATTACATTTTTTTTTAAATAAAAGAACACTTATAGTGGCATAACTATAATAGCTAGACATAATATGCTGTTGTGACACTTTTTGGAAATAATTATGTCTTCTACAAAGTCGTAGTACATTATTTTATTCAATCATCAATAGTTTTCGCAGCGCACGCGATGTAAAGAATATTTTAGGTATTTTTTGTAAGGTTTGTGTATTTACGTAGTGAAAGTTCATTATTATGAATTAAAACAAACACAGTTGCACTTTCACGATATTTTATCGTGAAAGTGCAACTGTGTTTGTTTTAATTCATAATATTTTAAGTATTTTTTTTTAGACCTTGGGTTATATTATTGGAAGATTAGTAAGGATCCTAAATATTTTTGAAAAATTAATATAGCCTATGTTCCCCGGGGATAGTTTAGCATCCCAAAAGTGAAAGAATTATTCAAATCGGTTCAGTAGTTTCGGAGCCTATTCAATGCAAACAAACAAACAATCATAATCTTTCCTCTTTATACCTATACTAGCTGATACCCGTCTTGCTTTACGTTGTTGATTTGGCTAGTCAGACTTGAGCCGTAGGTTATTGAACAGGTTTTGTATGCAGCTTTCCCCTTCTCAGGACCAGTAGGCCTAGACAAAATGCATTTGGCAATCGACTACAAACGACTTCGACAATGTAGAGTAGGAAGAAAATTAACTGTCCACTTTTTATATTTTATATTATAAGGATCATTGTTTGGTTTGAATAAATGTTTATATGTTCCAGTGGACAGTTAATTTTTTCGCACTATACATTAGCGAAATCTTTGTTTGTAGTCGAACGCCAATTTGAATTTGTCTACGGCGGCAGGAGTATATATTATCTTAATAACTGGGTACACACGTAACGATTTATCTTTAAGATTTGACCGATAATCGCTAATTTTCAAAAAAAATATTCCATAAGATTTAAAAAATGAGCGATTATCGGTCAAATGTTATAGATAATCTATCATTTTCAAAATTTTTCACGCTAAGATTTAGAATGTGTACCCAGCTAATGTTTCAAAAAGGAAAAAATAAGAGTCACTGCTAAATATGCGAAAAATTTGAAAAACTAATGTCACTTTCAATATTTATAAAAAAAATAGAAGATGAGTAAAAATTAATACTCACTGTTGAATACGCGAAAAAATTAAAAGAAGAATGTAGTTATACATAGGTACCTACTTACCTAGTATTATAATATGTGTAGTTTTTCCTAACGAAAACCTCCATACTGTGTGTAGATATAGGTACCTACCTACCTAGTATTATATTATGTATAGTTAGTTTGACCTACTTATGACTGTAGTGATAAATTTAATGAGGTACCTTAGGAGAGAGAGGGTGCAAGCGAACTCTGCTTTACCGGCTTTAGTCATCTGTCATGGCGTACATATTTTATAAGAAGTTTCGGTGAAAATCTTTATAAAATAAGAATTAAAAGACTTCTACTTATATTTTTTGTATTTCAAATCAAACTTCGATCGATTTTGTACATTTTCATACCGTAATGCTACAGTTCTACACAAAATTTAGACGTATAATTTTACTTTTAAAACATGACTTTCTCATTTTTGTATGAAGATTTAAAATTTTTAGAAATTTGTAAATAATTTAAAATATATTTAATGAAATGTAAATATTTGTATCTCAGATTACCACAATTGTATTTGCGAAAAACTACGAAGAAAAATATTCAACGCAGAACCTACGGTTTTAGCGTGATGCTCTGACATACAGTTGGAGTGAAACAAATAAATATACATACATTACTGAATTATTATGTAGATTAGTATAGACTACGGGATATCGGTCACCGCATGAGGCAATTACAATTTCATTTGACTTGTAAAGATTGCTGCATGTACCTTTAAAGTTCTTACAAAAAGAAGTGGTTGGTAGCCTAGCGGTTACGATGCCGGCTTTCGTACTTCGTACTTGAGGTCGTGAGTTCGATCCCAGGTGCCGACCATCTTCCTCTTTCACGACACAATCTTTAAATTGCCTAATGTGAAAGAGTCGGAGCGTGTATTTGTGTTCACTTTGAGAGATCACAGATTCATTTTTATTTTTAAAATATATTTAACAAACCAAAAATATACAGGCCTAAAATGATGCAGTTTTTAACTCTGAATCGCATATTCCAACAACCAGTTTACTCAACAAGTACAACACAATTAAAATAGATAAAGGCATTTATCTATTTGCATCAAAAGGATTCCAGAAAGTTGGCGTGTAATGCAATAATACTGCCGCACATCGGGTACTGCTCTTCCGTTTTGTTTATGACGAATAAAACTGAGCTAAATAAGTTACAGGTGGCTCAGAACAAGGCGATGAGGATTGTGTTGGGGTGCGGCAGGTATACTAGAGTGGACGATGTAATGACGTTAAAGTTGAATTATGTAAATGTGAGAATGATGTTGTATCTGAATGTTTTTTGTTTGGTATATAAGATTAAGAATAAAATGGTGCCACAATATTTGCTGGATAATGTTAGGTTTCATTTTGAAGTGCATGACTATCCTTCGAGAAGTCGAGATTTATTTAGGTAATAGGTGCCGAAGCGCGCAAGTACAGAAAGCAGCTTGTATTACCGTGGTTTCAGGCTGTTTAACGGCTTGCCGCCTCATGTGAAATGCGCACTCCCACTTTGCTGACTTTTTGTTGGAGGTGCCTTAAATTTTTTGAACACAAAAAATGTTGATAGTTGGATCTAGTTTTTAATGTAAGAATGAACGTAGGTAGTGAGTGAGGACCGAGCGAGTGATAAAGATTTACAATAAGATTTATATTAAGAAAACATAGTTATAAGTAAACTGTATGTACCTACATACTTGTTATAAGATATATATGTAAAAAGATTTTTATATATCTTTAAAAAATTAATAAATAAATTTACATACTTAATCTACGTTTGCTCCCTAGGTGGAGCATGTAATCGCCAAAATGCTTCACCGAGCTTCTCTATCCTGTACTAGATCCAGGGCATTATTCCAATCTAAGCCGGTACCCCGAAGGTCAACATCTACATCGTATGCTCTATTGATGCAGCCACAATATTAAAGAAATACACATATGTTCGATTGTCTTTCTGTAAGCAACAACCAACATCACCGATAAATCGTAATAATTTAAATAAGGAGAGCGCTGTTCTTCCCCCCATCAGGGTCCCGAAGACGAGGAAGACCCTCTCATACTGTGTTCCGCTCCTTTGAAGCAGAGCTGAGGAATCTGGACATGGTGTGGGAGGAGGTCATAAACGTTGCGCAAGATCGAGCGCAATGGAGAGCTCTTATTGCCTCCCTATGCCCCTAAGTGGGGCCTTAAGGGAGTTTGGATTTGGATAGGAATAATTTTTTTTTATAAAAGATCACCCCTTGTTTGGAGTTACATACACAATAGCATGATATATATATATAATAAAAACACCACTATTACAATGCATTATCAACTTTATGTATGTTATATAACTTAATCACACCACGATGATACTTATTAAAATCTTATATATAAAAATGTAAAGCTCCTCTGTACTTACTTATTCCCTATATTGAACTTCCCACGCCTGTTTTTTGCCTTAAAGTTTTTCGCTAGGTTCAGATTATCCAAAACGAACATCAAATTTCCTTCACCACAGTTGTAATATTCAGAATGAAATCAGTAGCAGATCATGATAAGAAAGGAATAACCAAACATTTTGTGTCAATTTTTCCATTCCGAAGCTCGACTTCTATAATCTTAAACTCTAATTTGGTTCTCCACTACGTTATTTGCATAGTTTGTGCATCTTTCATCGCCTCGTTCTTTTATCTTGGCCTGCACCTACAACAGACTTCCAATACCAACAAAGCAATCATCAGCAAAAAAGACAATTTCGTTGGCACACCTCTTAATGTAGCATTGCTGTTTTCTCACGGACTCGTCTTCAAAATTCACAGAGTCTATCTAGTTTGCACTTTTACTATGATTCATAACTTCATACGATAGCTACACTGAAGATACCTGTTATTGGAGCACTAGAGATTCTATGTTTTCATTTCACTATTTGTTTTGTATGACCAGTTTTTAAGTGTTCTGTTGGTGTCTTTGAAAAATAAATAAACTCAAAACTTTATTTTTATTTCTTCAAAAGACCAAATTATTATTGTACTGAGGGTAAAATGGTTGGCGTCTACTAGTACACGTATGATTAACGTTAATACACGACAATATTATTCTACGTATAAAATACTAACTTGCATTTTAAACGACACGTGCACGCTAAATATTGTACCCTGGTTTAGTAATTATGCACGTTATAATACAAAGTTCACATTTGGAAGCAGCGAATACTTTACAACCATTAAAAATTATCATAATATTATGATAATGAGTATTTTTCGCAAAATAAATCTCTAAACATGGATCACAATTATTTCGTTGATCATCGCATCATGCGTGAACTACTAGACGGATTTCGCTAATTCTTTTTTTTGTGTTTGCTTAGTATGTAACAACTGTAGAAGGTTCTTATAAAAGAAAAAAATAAGAAAGTTGCGCGGACCATTATAAATTTTGAGAAAACTTGACGTAAATAACCTTCTTAGTGCTTTTGACAAGTAAAACTTTTCTATTATTGAAATTTTTGGCGTTTGACAAACTGTCATTTGTTTTTTAGTCGGTGCGGTTGTCGTAATGTGACCTGAAAACATCGTTTAAAACAGATGCATCGCTCGTTATAACATTGGTTCAATATGTAATTAATCATTACACAAAATCGGATTCAATATTCATAGCAAAGGACATCGTCTGTCGGGAAAGCTAGTTACGTATATATAGTATAGGGAAATATTATAATCGTGTCACATCCATTGATTCTCCTTCACGTAAATTATAAAGTGACTAGCTTTCCCGACAGACGTTGTCCTGTGTTCCTATGAATATTGCATTCGAATTTGTATGGTGATGAATTAATTATCATTTGACCAATGTGATTCCGAACGATGCGTCTGTTTTAAACCATGTACCTATATTCCATCCGCATTCTGTCAATCGCATCAATTGACAATTTCTGTCAAAATTTCAAAATTGGAATAAAAAGTACTAATAAGGTCGTCTACGTAGAGTTTTTTTAATTTTCTAATTTTCCATGCATTTTTCTTAATTTTTTTCTTATAAAAGGACATTCTCCTGATAAAAGCCTACACGACAAAAAAAGAATTAGCGAAATCGGTCCAGCCGTTTAGGCGTGATGCGATGACATCGGGAAATAGCTCTCCATTTATATATATAAGAAGATTAGAGAATGAAAAAATATCATGTTTGTATTTTTCACTGTTCGGGTTGATACTTCTCAATATCAAACTTTCCTCCTAAACAATGACATATTCCTTTTTTTCAGTTATATACTCGGGCAACGTCATAATAATTTGCAATCAATCAATTCAGTCATCATTAGATGTGTTAGGTTGAATAATTATCCATCTTGAATCACTTCAACATATTTCTTATTAAGTGGAGGGTTGTGTTGTGAAAGTGAAAATAGCTGCCACCAGGATTTGAATCCATGACGTTTAGTACCTACTATTCTTTTCGTAAGAAAACCGTCAACTGAATGACTGGGTTACAAACCATTTCATACTTATTATTTGTGTTTATCAAGTATGTATACCTATGTCAATATCTATCAAATGAGAGCTGATCTGTTATTTTGATTCAGCACCCCAGAAATAGTTAAAATCAGCTCAACGATTCCCTATACCGATAATTATGTGTTACACGCAGATCTTAGTTTACCTACTCAACGTAGTATACATATTTTTTCCATGCCCTTGTCGCTAAGCAGTCTTCAGGTCAGAAGACAAAAGGGAAAATAAATTAAGTAATTGATAGCCTAATGATTTAGTCTCCAACATTCGTAGTTGTGGTCGTAGATTGGATTCCCGGAGCAGACTATCTTTCTCTTTCAAAAAATAAGCTTTGTTTCTGTCAAAGATGACAAAAATTTGGGTTTATAATGGGCGAGCCCAGATTCATTTATAAAAATGGTGTAACATCAAGCTCAATGAACAACTTCGGTGCCTCCCTACACTTCTCAGTGGCCTTTTAAAAGCAGAATGTATGTTTATACTTATGTAAATTATTAAGTAGATACCTACATTCTTGATTTTTTTACTGATATAAATATCACTGTCACATCTAAAAACTTTATTTAAAAAAACTCCAAAAGAAAGAAATAAAGATATTATCAAGTGGGTACAAAGTAGTTATAATGCAACGTTGGTTGCCCCAAGCATTCTCCCCATACACTTTATTTCTTCAGTAAAAACCTAACATGTAATTTAACTCAAGTTTCTTTTTTGAAATAAAATTCTTCCCCCGTTTTTTTCATCTTGGGAGATTTTCTGCATAAAAGTTGAATGAAAAAGTTTTGATGTTATTTTTTTCACTCTCTTCGAGAGAGGACCGCGTAGGAGATATCTTCAAAACGAAAGCTTTTATATTTATTTTTTGTATTTATTTTTCAAGCAGACATCTTAATAATTCATATTCCGGGTTCTTTTGTTTATTTATGTACTAGCAGCTACCCGGCCTTTTTGGGTTGCGTTACTATATTTTGATAAATACATGCTTTGAACCACGAGCGTTCATTAGTTTGAATCAGTATTTGGGTTGAGCGATGTATCATTCAATTTGGTGAAGAAATTTGTTTGAAAAAAATATTCAATTTGGTGGCGTTTACGAGAAAATTTATTAACGCGGTTATATCACTTTATATATGTACGCCTAAGTTTCCGAGACATTAACGCTGGCGTAAGGTAACGAAATTTTGTATGGAAACATGTATTTTTAACACACCTACAAAATACTTCGGAAAGCTGCGCAGCCCATACAATATTCACGTGAGCTTCTCACTTAGGTTAGTGAGAAATTTTCAGAAACGGGGTGAGTACTGGCTATATTTACATCAATCATTACCGAAATTCAAAAGCTTTATAAAAAAAATTTTTATTTAAAAAGCTTTATTTAAAAAAGATTCCAATTTGATACCGACAAAAAAATATGTAGTAATAGACAAAAAAAAGTAAATAAAAAAAAGATATGTCAAAATTTAACGCATTTCCAATGTGATAAAGAAAAATTGATATTTATGTAAGAGATTTAAACAAAAATCCGACATTAATGAACCTTTTTATGCCTGCCGTCCGGCAAATTTCGCTGCATAATTGAGTTGTAAAAAATCTACACGTAAAAATCTGCCAAATATGAGTTGTAGTTTTATATTACCTACTACTTTTACAGATCGCCGGTTGTGTTGTATAAAAAAAAGGGCAGTAAAAATATGTCCAAACAAAATAACAAACACACAGTGACTCTTTTTTTATAAATAAGATTATTATTTTTTTGTTGAGCTAAAAAAAAACAAAAACAATATGAACATGCCGGAACATTATTTGCGATTCGAGATCGCGGTGTTCAGTATTTTACCTACTCAAACAAACAGGGTCTGACTTAATCTCATTTAAAGAATTTATTTAACGAGATATTTCATATAAATCCTTGACGTAATGAGCTCTACACGTTCAAGCATGAAATATGGTTAAAAAAATATGATTTTTTTCTCATCTTTAAATATCTCTTACTTACTCTCTGGAATTGTACAAATAAAGTCCCCTTTTAATGAAATACCTACCATTGTTATGTTTATATTAAAATACTCTTAAAAATCGTGTTCCTATATCGTTGTTATAATAATGGAAATAACCTTAAGCTAATAAGTGGTGGAGACATTGCAATTTAATAGGTAATACCATCATCCGTTTTTACGGTTTCAAAGTGATAGTCTTATATATAAAAATGGAGAGCTATTTCCCGATGTCATCGCATCACGCCTAAACGGCTGGACCGATTACGCTAATTCTTTTTTTGTCATGTAGGCTTTTATTAGGAGAATGTCCTTTTAGAAGAAAAAAATCAAGAAAAATGCATGGAAAATTAGAAAATTAAAGAAAACGCAAACAACCTTATTAGTACTTTTTACCTTATAATTATTGTTATTCCAATTTTGAAATTTTGATAATAATTGTCAATTGGTGCGATTGACAGAATGTGGAAGGAATATACATGGTTTAAAACAAAATTCGAAATCAGTATTCATATTTTAGGAACACAGGACAACGTCTGTCGGGAAAGCTAGTTAACAATAATAATTGACGAATCCTATGGAAAAATGTTGAATAAACATATTATTACTACTCCTGCTCCTGTCTCCTGATCCTTTCCTTCCTCGCTATGCTTTATTATCCCACTTCCGATAACGTAAAAGAGTAATTCAATCAGTCGGTATTCTGGCATAAGATAATTCTATTTAGATCAGTTGAATGTGAAGCGTCGTGGTGGGAGGTAGCGTTAAGGAGCTCGCTGTTTCAGCTAAGATTTCAAACTCATATTACTAATATTTTGTTCGATATTACAACATTACTTTTTGTTTAATATTATTTACTAACATTTTCTAATCGATATTTATATATCGCTTTTTGGTTTCATATATTTTTTGTTTATTTTTTACATATTTTGTTTTTGTTTACGCTTCTGAAATTCAACGCCGCGTCAGTGTCTATTTTTGGCCCGCTACCCGCAACACCGCTTGGCGGAGGTGGGCCGGCATAAGTAGGTACCTGCGTGCATATATGCGTTTTAGAATATAAGGATTCTTTAAAATTTAGTTTTGTTAATTTTATTAGTAGACTCGCGGAGTGATTATTATTTTTGTAGCTTCGGTATAATTTACCTCCGGGTATATTATTTACTTTATTTAATTCTATTTTCCTATTGAAAAGGGTTTTGTATCATTTTTTTTTTCTTTTTCTCTAAGACAATTTTTTTTTTTTAATTCAGGATGGACGAAGACCGTCCACCGGATCCTCCTGATCCAATTAATGTAGAAAATCCACCAAGCAAAAGGCCTCGCACGGTATCACCCATACCAAACCTAGACAATAAAAACAAAATGAATATTAATATGTATCCAAAAACTAATGGTGGTCCGTATGAGATATACGTGACACATTCGGAAGGTGAATCGATTCACCCAGTCAAATTTGGAAACTTATTGTATAAAAATAACATTAAAAATATTACAGAAGATGGAATAAAAGTTGAAAATAGATATAAGTTGTCAATAAGGTTCGACACATATTCGGCAGCGAATAATTTTATTGTCTCCTCTTTCATTAAGGATAATAATTTGACGGCAGTCGTACCATCTTTTCGTTTGGTTAAACAAGGTCTCGTGAGACGTATCCCAACAGATCTTACTGAAGAAGAAATTGTTGAAGGTGTTCAGGTTCCTCCCGGTTTTGGACGCGTCACGAGATGCCGTCGTCTAAGTAGAAAAGTATTAACAGATGATAATAAAGTGGAATGGAAACCTTCCACCACGTGCGTTCTTTCTTTTGAGGGACAAAGCCTTCCATCCAGAATATTTCTATTCTTTAATTCCATTCCGGTAGAGTTATACTCATACCCTACAATCATCTGCAGGAAGTGTGCTCGTTTCGGGCATACGATGGCCAAATGTAGGGCGTCCGTACCTAAGTGTGCGAGATGCAGCTCAACATCTCATTCCCGAGACCAGTGCACTACATCCACTCAGGAGCTTTTATGCCCAAACTGTAATGGTCAACATGAGGCCACATATGTCAATTGTCCTGAGTTGATTAGACAAAGACAAATTAAAAATGCCATGGCTAGAGACACAATATCCTTTTCCCAAGCGGCAAAACTTATTCCAAAACAAGCTAAATCGTTCAGTTCAGCAGTCTCATCCAAAAAAACAAATGCCATCACTAATAAAAAACCAAATGAACCATTTACACAACATTTCAACCGAAAAGAGTACAATGATAATTTGATGTATAAAAACGGCCAACCTGGAAATCTTCCAGATGGTTTTGCTATCCGTAACCCCCACAGTAATGAAAGTATCGTTCATGAGGAGGAAACACTAATAACTTCTGAATCTCAAAAAACTAATCAAAATGCGAATGTGAATTATCTACTATCCAATGTTGCAAAAATCTTGTTCAATATTCTTAACTCACAAAATGATAATTATGCTACAGAGGCTATACCCTTTTTAAAATCTTTAATAAATAATGGACAAGTACCAAACAATAACTAATCATCCTTACTCTAGCCCTGTACTTCAGTGGAATTGCAGAAGTGCGGGATCTAATAAAATTGACATAGAATTACTGTTAAAAGAACTTAAAATAGGAATCGCAGCCCTGTCAGAAACATGGTTTAAGCCGGGTGATGAAAATTTTGAAATACCACACTACACATGTATTAGAGATGATCGCGCAGATGGAAAGGGTGGCGCGGCTTTTCTCATACACTCATCTATTCCGTTCAAGAGAATAACTATACCAAATCCATCTCCTTCTATTCAAATAGTTGCTATACAAGTAAACAATATCGGTCTACTATCTGTATATATAGCCCCATCAGCAAATTTTGACATTTCCTTTTGGAACTGCCTTCTTACTCACATCCCATCAACTTTCATTATATTAGGGGATTTGAACTCGCATTCCGCCAGTTGGGGAAGTGCCTCTCAGGACTCCTCTGGAAAAAATATATTAGAGTTTACTGATGAGCACAATCTTTGCATCTTAAATGATGGTAGCCCTACAAGAATAAACCATCTCTCTAACCGACCAAGTGCGGTGGACTTATCTATTTGTACTGTAGATATTGCCTCTCAGATGAGCTGGAGGGTGTTTCCGGATGTGCTGTCTAGTGACCACTTTCCAATATTAGTCACAGTTCCCACTTCACTCATTCCTACCCCAAAAATAGCAGACAAAAGAAAATTCATTACAAAAAAGACCGATTGGTCTAAAGTTTCCAAAGAATTGAATCATTTAAATTTTACCAATATAACACTTTTGGATCAGGTTGATGATATATATAATGAACTACATAACGGTTTAACTAAGGTAATCGACGCTAATACCAAAACAATTAAAAAACAATCGGAACCCCGCATTAATCCGCCATGGTGGGATGATGAGTGTAGTGAGGTGGTTAGGGAGAGACGAGAGATAACAAAGAAATATAGACGTAATATGAACCCGGAAAATTTCCTTGAGGTAAAATTGATACAAGCAAAAGCAAAGAAATTACTACGACGGAAAAAGAGGGCTGGATGGAGGTCATTTTGTGAATCTTTGTCGCCTTCTTCTCCAATTTCCTATGTGTGGTCAACGATAAATCGTTTTCGTAACCGAAACATGAGCAGTAGGAGCAATGGGCTGGCACCAAAGTGCCTTACGGAGTTTGCTGATTGCGTTGCTCCATCATATGTTCCAAATTTTGATGAGATCCCGTGCCAGTATTCACAATCGAACCAATCAGTGTGGCTGGACGCACCCTTTCATATAAATGAACTGAAATTGTTTTTGAATTCCTTGGGAAACTCTTCACCAGGCCCTGATGGAATGACGTATAGAAATTTCAAACGATTTCCAGATGAAGTGTTAGAGATTTTACTTGATTTATTTAATAGGATTCTTGATACATCAATAATCCCACAGAGTTGGAAAGTCCAAAAACTAATCCCCATTTTAAAAGCAAACAGAGACCCATCGTTGGGCTCATCTTATCGTCCCGTGGCGTTATCGTCCTGTTATCTTAAGATACTGGAACGCCTGATTAAGAACCGAATAGAGTGGTTTATTGAGCACAACCGGGTTATTCCAGAATTTCAGTTTGGATTTAGAAAGAGTAAATCATGTCTGGACAATCTTTCAGTTCTTACAACGGAAATAAGGAACGGCTTCATAAAAAAAGAATATACGCTCGCTGCTTTCATCGACATCAGTGCAGCTTACGATAATGTCCAAATACCAATATTAATGAAAAAGTTACGTGAAATAGACGTGCCTGAAAAAATGGTTCAGTTAATTCACAATATACTATGTGAACGTAAGATATTGATTCAATGTGGAGAGGAGCTCAGGACTAGGACGGTGTGGAAGGGTATTCCGCAGGGTTCTGTCCTCAGCCCAATCCTGTTTAATATTTACTGCAGGGACATCGGTTCGGTGTTGCCGACAGAATGCCGAATATTGCAATATGCGGACGACATTGTGCTCTATGTTAAAGGTAAAAATATAGACAAGGTAGTTAGAATGATGACGGAAGCATTGGAAAAGGTTTATCAATGGCTCACAAAACATGGGTTGCAATTGTCTTGCGGTAAAAGTAAAATTGTCTTATTTAGTAATAAACATAATCCACCCGAATTCACGGTCAAAATAAATGACGAAAACATACCGTTGAGTGACGATGTAAAATTTTTAGGCATTCATTTGAACAGAAAATTATCATGGAATTCCCAGATCGATCATATTGTCAGCATCTGCGAGAGAAGTGTGAATGTCCTAAGAGCGGTATCGAGGGTTTGGTGGGGTTCGCACCCTACAACCATGAAAATGTTCTACAATGCCCTCGTTCGTAGTCGTTTGGATTACGGAAGCTTCTTATTGGACCCAATCCCAAAGTACTTACAGGATAAACTTAATCGTCTCCAGTCCAAATGTTTAAGACTAATTTTGGGTGCCATGAAGTCCTCACCTGTAAATGCATTACAAGTGGAGGCAGTTGATATGCCATTAAATATCAGAAGACGAATGCTGGCTGATAAATTTTTAAGTAAAAGAGTTAACATTTTAGATCACCCACTAATCAATGCAATAAAGAGTCTTCAATCAAATTTCCCCTCTAGGTTAAGAACACTTGGCAAAACGCCCATTCTCCTCTCCAGTTTTGAGAGTATTGTAACTACCAATCTGGATGTTTTGGGAAGGGCTACATCTCCTTTGTTCAGTGTCCCATATAATATAATCACATCTCGACCAAATGTCGTTGAATATACAGGCATAGACAAGCATTCTAAACTATCACCAACTTTAATAAACACTTTTTTTAATTCATTATTGACAACGAAATTTGCTAACCACACGGCGGTATTCACGGATGGATCAAAGTCCGATGATTTGTGCGGAGCAGCTGTGTATATCCCCTCAGAACCTCACTCAATACTTATTAAATTGCCTCCACAGGCATCTGTGTTTACTGCAGAGTGTCTGGCACTACGAGAAGCATTACGATACTGCAGTAGTGTAGATTATACCAAAAAATTTGTTATTTTCACAGATTCACTAAGCGCATTAATGGCGATATCGGGCAATACCCTCAGAGACCCGAATAACGACTTGATTCTCTCTATAAAACATACGATTTATGAAATGGAGAATATAAAAAATATGAACGTCATTCTGGTATGGATCCCTTCCCACAAGGGAATAATAGGTAATGAACACGTTGACTCCTTGGCAAAAAGAGCTAGTCAGGAAGGAACAGATCCGAACGACTTTACATTACCCTTTTGGGATTGGAAGAATGTATTCGTAAATAAAGCGTACGAACAATGGTCTGTGGGGTGGACGGAACATAGTTCCAAAGGTTCAAGACTGCGTTCAATACAGCCTAAAATACCTAGGACTCCATGGTTCAAATTATACAAACTGAACAAACGCGACACTTCAATTATTTCAAGATTGAGACTGGGGCACTGTTTGACTGCTCAACACCTTCACAGGATCGGAATCCTACCAGACCCGGGGTGTGAATGTGGTGAGGAGGAACAGTCGATTGACCACATACTCTTGGCTTGCCCATTTAGAGGGTGTGGTGACGTATTTATTGAGGGGAACTTTCAGGGACCCCTCAGTTCTATTTCTTTACTTTCTATGAGTCCGCGGGACTCTTACGGTTATATTGCAAATTTTCTAAAAAGACACAATATTAAAATATAGTTTGGTTTAATAATTTATCTGATCTCGAATAATTTTTATATAATACAAACTATTTGATTAATAATGGCACAAATCACTCTTTGAGGGTGGAATGCCTAATTAATAAAAAAAAAAAAAAAAAAATTCTATTTAGAATGTTATAGGTAATTAATGCTGTTTCTTCATTAGTGGATTCTCACTTTCTTTTTCTATTCAGCTCGGACATCTTTAAAACGCGCATATCTATGACTATTAAAAACTGTTATTCTCAGGGAAAAAACTCAATCCCACCGAGTACAAATATAATTAGAGAACTTTTTTAGATGCGCAGAACCGAAAAATGGTTCCTTTTTTTAACAGTTAGGTGCCTGAAGAAAGATTATCAAAATTAATTCATTTTACTTTCATCCACAAGCACAAGACAACACAACAAAGCCCTTAGGTTCTTCCTTTAACTGATTATATGATTAAAACATAACATTCCCCTGTTTAAACGCTAAAATATTAAAAAAAAAAAATCGAATGTCACACGCAGCTACCGACAAACATCACAGTTTGTATGAGTTTAACAGCAGTCACGTGGTACTTGTTGGAACCATGCGCAGTAGCACATTATTTCTCAGAATTTCTCAGAAGAAAAAAGAAGAAGAATTTCAAAAATCTGTGGTGTTTCTTCCCTAGAAATTTCTACCTGGAGTTGTCACAAAGTCTCAGATTAAACAAGATTATATGACAAAGAGCTTTTTTGGATTTGATAATATTTTGTAGACAAAAAATATCAATTTCATTCATCTTCTATCCCATAGGGAAGCAATAATAGCCCTTCATCTGTACAATTTCCATAATATTCTCCACACTATATGTCTTAATTTCTCAGCTCTGATTCAAAGTAACGAAAAAGATTATGATATCATTAGATTCCAAAAACCGCGGATATTTCACACAAAATGTATGTCTGTAAGGTTCGTTCTCACACTGCTGTATTTGTTCAACAAAAAAGTTAATCTTATATAAAAGAAGAGTTGGCAATAAATAGCTCGATGTCAATTTCAAAGTAATATTATTGTTAGTCAATTGATTATATAATGTAGGTACATTGTAAATTAAAGCATCGGACAGAAAGGGTACAGAATAGAAGAGATTGGAAAATCTTAGAAGAAGCATCCAGCATTGAAGAAAGAGCTGGAAAAGAGTATGAAAAATAATAGAAAATGATTTAGTGTGGCGTTTCTGTAACATAAGCTATTTTTCAAAAACAACAATATGCTGAATCAGTCGATAATTAAAATGATTACCCAAGAATGTCGCTGCAATAAATAATAGTATTTCCAAAGATTAGGCAAAGTGCTCATAATTCCTTGCATTCATATTATATTTTTTCTTTGTTATTTTCTGTCAAAGCATTCTCCCAAAAAATGTATAAAATAATATTGTAAATTTAAACATTCGTTAATGTGTATGTTCAACCAGTTTTAAAAAAAGAGCTTTATTCGGATACTTTTGAAGTGAGTTTCTAACATTATATCAGTCAATTATTTCTCTGTTTGAAGCCTCTTTTCGAGTATACACAACACTCGTATGTACCTAATCTGAAGCAATGACTCTCGTTCTTTAGCAAAATTTATGACGTAAAAGTAAGGTCCATGGCATTGCATCCATCTAGGGCAGATTTGAGCCTTTGACTTACATAAAATATGCCTATCATAAAATAATTATTTCAATTCTTAAGGTATTGCCATTTTCTTAAAATATTATAGTTTAAATGATAAGAAAAAACGAGGGTTATTTGTACTAAAAAACAAGTATAAAATAAAAAAAATAAAAAAATTTAATTTGAGTAGCGCCGATCGCACCGCTGCATCATTTTTTTTTAAAAATGAATCTGTGTTCACTCAAATTGAACACAAATACACTATTTGATTCTTTCACAGTAAGCTACTTAAAGCTTGTGTCGTGAAAGAAGAAGATGGTCGGCACCTGGGATCGAACCCCCGACCTCCGATACGAAACAGTACGAAACCCGACGTTGTAACCACTAGTCTACCAACCGCTTCATTGATAGAAGACATTCCATAAACGTTGGCAATAGAAGATTAGAGACTTATGTGTCACTTAAGTCGATCGAATAGCTAACACATCTTTCATGAGAAGTTATGATAATTTTATCGGAACTATCACTTACAAAGCACTTCTTCATTTAGTTTTAAGGAGATTGTAAGCTTTTGCGCAATCTTTAGTAACTGACTTACACATGAATAAAATTAATAAACAGTACTTTCTCCAAAAGGCACAATGAGCCTCGGACGCCTTCGAGCGCAATGAAGAGCTCTTGTTGCCTCCCTATGCTCCTGAGTGGGGTTTAGGCTTCCCGCATTGTGGGTTAGTCTGGGGGGATCCGCGGCGGACTTGGTTTGTGTGGGGCCGGCTTTTCGGTTTGATTACTTCGATCGAGCTGGAGGGTCGGTTTCGTGTGGATCGGGTTTGCTGCGGATTGGTCTCCTCCGGGCTGGCTTGCGTTGTGCGGGGGGCCTTAAAGGGAGTATGTATGTATGTACTTTGTCCAAAATTTTATTCGATTAGGCTCTTTGAACAAAATCATAAGCATTTTTATTGTTTAAATGTGAATTTCCGCTTTTCACGTTACTTTTCAGAGTTTACAAGAACTCCATGATTTATTTTATTTTATTTTACATATTTTTAAATTATCCCCATACTTCATTGTAAAATATTATGAAAATAAAAATACCATGTTCCGGGTATGATAGCTAGTTCAGCATAAAATAACAATATATCCAAAGAGTCGCGTGACCCTTCTTGCATGCGGTGCTCACTTCATGCATTGGACGGACAAATATTTTTTTTTGAAATTGCTTTTATTAAAACCAACCCCTCGCTACTCGGTCATACAAATAACTACTTAAAAACGTCATTCTTTAGAAGGGTGAATCCATAGATTATACAAATACTCAGCTTTATTACAACATGGTCAAAATATTGTGAAGGTTTATTTTCATTATTTATTTTGTATCATGGAAAAACATACAAATATATCGTATCGTTGGGTTTATAGATTTTTTTTATAAAAAAAGGTCAAGAGACCATAAAGTGCCCTTGTTTCACCGCGATCAAATAAGATATATTAATTGTGGCATCCTTCAATTCATTCATGGAGCGCTGCCTCTTATTATGTCTCGTCTCCAGGGGACTCTTGCAACGATTATTTTTGATCATGTGACCTCTTTGACCACTGATGCAGACGTACCATTATAGCCACCACATCAATTCGGTTCTACAACGGTGTCACTTACATCTTGCATATCCCGAATTAGGGAAATTAAAGTCCGCCACTATAGATCCTTGCATGTAGAGGTAAGGCAAAAAGTCACCCTGAGGTTGCCTGGTATCAGTGAATTTCCTTTAGTTACTAACCTACCCCTTAGTCTATGACCTAATTCGAAAGCGTTCGCGCGTCCGTGTGTCCGTGGACATAATATTCATACAACGATCGACATTGGTTTCGACGGACAAACGCAGATTTGAAAGACAAAAATTATTTGTAAACGCGTCCACGCGATCTTCGCTCTACGCTCGGGCGCGCGATTACTTATGAATTTCGACAGGGCCTATTAGTCATGTATCTTTCGGCAAAAATCGAATGACGCCTTGGATTGGGAAAACTGATACTTCAAATTTAATGAATTTGACTTTATTGATTTCCCTCCATTTTTTTACTATGTCCCTAATCATCTTTTTCTATTCTCTTTTTTCTATACAACCTTTTTCAGATGCTACGTCCTTTATCATTTTAACTATGAATTTCCTGGAACGAGCTTCTATATATAACCATCCAGGGTATACCAGGTGTTGCTAGGATTAAGGCAAGAGATTTATCCTTCTTAAAACATTTTCATAACACCTAAGCTGACTTTCACGAGCTTTAAGTCATTACGGACCAATTAAAATTGAAAAAAAAAATACAAGAAATCTAAGGTACACAATTGCATCGGTTGTGAACTTGGTTACCCTGACAAATAAGCAGTTATTTATTAGGGTAACCAAGAGTGGGTACCTATTACCAATTATTTTATTTACTCATTTTGCTGACTTTAACTGCTAAAAAAGTAACAAAAATATCCACGGTACAAATATTGGCCACCCAGCATTAGGACATCCTATACATAGTAAGCTTGATGGTTTATGTCCTTTAGTAGGTTTATAAACATTAGATATTTATCTGAGCTATGAAATCTTCGACATGTGGTGCTGGAGACGAATTAAAAAATACTACTTATATACTAATACTGTGGATGCGCCTTTATGTGGCTTGGTGTGAACCTTCCTTAAGTTCCATCAAGTCATAACTTCCTACCTGATTATTGTTCCAATCCTTAATTACCCTTGTGACAATATTGGAGCAATATTCAGTTCCATTGAATAACTCACCGCATACGCATCATCATTAAATCATATTATCAATCGCATCAAAAAAAATAAACTTAAATAATCATAAAAATAAACACGAGCTCGTGCCGGATTAATCCATAAAATTAAATTATTTAAAATAAAAAGTGTAGTTCAAACTAGTGTGAGGAGAGCAAGAAAAACAAGGGTAAGTCCATATATCTTTCCTCCTCCTTTGTGATCTCACACCGAAGCCATTAAGGCGTATCATACTCTTTTCATATTGAGAGAAGAACACGCAAATTCTATTCACCAATCGATCGCAATCTACCAGAGCAATCCTAAATCCTATCTACAGTCCACGAAATCAACGAACCAGCGCCAACATAAAATCTGTTCACTTCGGCCGGATCATAAAAATTTGGTAACTTAGAAAATCTTATCATTTTAGCTCGATTGTATAATTTCATATTCAATCGAATAAACCGCATCAAAAAAGGATCTCTGTGGATTGTGACGGGTTGGTGAGCAGGTCACATCAATATCATTAATATTTTTGTTAACAATAATACTGTTAACAATTTATCATCATAGATAGAATATAAAAATAATTTATTCTATAATTGTGTTTCCGCTAGGAAAAAAGAATTGTATCGCATGCCATGGAAGTGTTAATTTGTAGCATTTTCATTATTATCGTCTATGGATCACATTGTAGAACGTTAAAAATACTTATGTTCTATGGTTGTGAAAGTGACATTTCATGTAAACAAACTTGACGTTGACAGCCAATGTCAACAATATTACTAAAGTTATTCGAACTTTGGTTAATAACAAATACCGCACTCATATCATTTAAATACATTACTTGTTATTAATTTATAGATATTAAACTACATTCTATATTAATATTGCAACATTTGTAATATTATTTATATTTCTACAATATATTTTCACAACATCGCATACCATCTAAAGGTATATTACTTCTTATTAACATTATATCAAACTACGTTCAATCTTAATATTGCAACATTTTGTAATATTGATATTTCATTCATATATAACAAATAACTTGAACAAGTTTTCTAAATACATTCAAAATGTCTCAAAGACGCATTACAAATTTAGAAGCTAAAGTGTCAGCAAACCTTTTAAATATTCAAAAAATAGTAGACACTATAGAAAATATTGGGGAAAACCCTCGATTAAGAAAATTGTTCCTGTCAAAGGCTTCAATTTTAAATACAGTAAGAACGGAATTCATAAGAGATTTAGAAACATTAAATGAATTAAAACTGTCTTTAGAACCGCCTGGTGAAGTTGATTACTGTTTGCTTGGGCAATTCGACGAATTGTATGCTCTGATTAAATTAGCGGAGCAAGACTTCACTCAGGAGTTACAGCCTAAATCATTGAAAGAAGTTAAAGATATTAAGGAGGTTAAAGAACTAAAGTTAGTTAGTAGGGTTAGATTACCTAAATTAGAACTTCCGTCCTTTGATGGAAGTATTGAAGAATGGCCTAGGTTCTATGAAACATTTAAAAATGCAATTCATGAAAATATTGAGTTAAACGATACAGAGAGGGTACAATACCTTACAGGCAGATTATCTGGGAAGGCATTAAAATTATGTCAAGGGATCAATCCCATTGGTGAAAATTATCAGACACTATGGAAAACTTTGTGTGATAAATATAATGATAATCGGGCTCTTGCCATATCATATTTAGATCAGTTATGTAAATTAAATAAAATTTCTTCTTCTTCCTCATTGGAAACATTTGTAGATAAATATTCAACATTAATATGTGCCATTAAGCAATTAAAAATTGAAAACTTGTTAGAGTATATATTAGTGCATTTAGGTCTTAAATGTCTTGATGCTTCTACAGTGTCGGCGTTCGAAGCCACACTGAAGGAAAAAGATAAATTTCCCGATACTGAAAAATTTGTTAGTTTTTTGAGGGATCAACAAAGAATACAGAATAGAACGGACATTTATACAATGACGTCGAATCGTCCAATTAATAATTCAAAAAATAAATCACAATATACAGTACCAAAAACATTTGTCAATACATTTGCTAATAAATGCCCAATATGTGGGAATAATCATGGGATATATGAATGCGAGAAATTTAAATCCCAAACCGCTGAAAAAAGATATGCCAGTATTAAAAACTCTAAAATCACATTGTGCATAAATTGCTTAAGTGACAGACATAAGATAAAGGATTGTTTGTCAAAAAGCAGATGCAAAGTTTGCAATAAAGCTCATCATTCATTGCTGCATTTCAATGCAGACTCACGTCCAAAGGAAACTGTCGATATTGCCTCACCCACTCAGGAACAATCTGATAGCCATAGACCAAATATTAGTCCAGTCTCCCTGTATTCAACTAGTAATCATGTACCGACGAATACCGTTCTACTCGGTACGGCTACGATCCTAGCAAAGGACGTTAATGGTCATTTTCAAACAATTAATATTTTATTAGACTGCGGCTCACAGAGTGAAATTATTACTAAAAATTGCTGTGCTCGTCTTGGATTTAACTCATTTTCGTCCACACGCACACAAATTTCCGGATTAGGAAATTCTAAAAATAAAATTAATGGATTTATTAATTTAAGTATCTCTTCTCGTATTGACAAAAATGCTGTTTATGAAATACAACCCCTAATAGTAAATCGCATCACAGATAAATTACCTACAACATTAATTCCAATAGACAATCTTAGATATATTACAGAGCTTGAGCATCGGTTGGCTGACCCCACGTTTAACATACCTAAGGAGGTGGACGTGATTCTGGGAAGCGACATCTTTGCACAGGTCGTGTTGGATGGAAGGATTCGCCGCTCTCTCAATGAGCCTGTAGCCTTTGAAACCACTCTCGGTTATGTTGTAATGGGTAAAATACCTACTTCTTGTAACTCATCACAAGTCGCACAAACTTTTTGCACATTTGCAGAGAATGATGAGGTGTGCTTATCTCGATTCTTTCAAATAGAAGACATATCTGTCAAACTACCATTAACAGTGGAAGAAAAAGACTGCGAAGACAAATATGTTCATACAGTTACGCGCGATACAACGGGGCGGTATCAAGTCGCTTTGCCCTTCAAAAACAATACGGATGTGTTAGGAGAATCATATAAGTTTGCCAAACAAAGATATTTGTCATTAGAGCGTCGTTTATTAAAACAACCAAAATTAAAGCTTGAATATGACGCTATTTTCAAAGAATATTTAGAAAAGAAATACATCTCCATAGTAGAATCAAATAATGAAATAAATAATGCTTATGTTATTCCCCATCATATGGTGATACGTGACGACAAACAGACAACAAAATGTCGAATGGTTTTAAATGCAAGTATGAAAACATCCTCAGGTGTATCTTTGAATGATATTTTACATCGAGGTGAAAACTTACAATCTGATTTGTTCAAAATAATACTCAACTTTCGTTTATTTAGATTAGCCGTCTGCGCTGATATCAAACAAATGTACTTGCAAATAATTGTACAGGAAGAGTTTCGTAAATTCCAACGCGTCCTCTATCGATTTGGAGAAGATGAGGAAATTATATTTTTTGAATTTAATAGAGTAACTTTTGGCATGACTTGTAGTCCATATTTAGCAATGAGAACAATCAAACAACTAGCCATTGATGAGAGAGATCGATTTCCTTTAGCTTCTTCAATAATAGAACAGGAATCGTTTTATATGGACGACCTTGCTGTGAGTTTTTCAACAGTAGATGATGCAATAGTGCAATCAAAACAATTAATTGATTTGTTTAAATCTGGAGGATTTGACTTGGTTAAGTTTTCGAGCAATTCTCGAGAATTCATGAGGTCGATACCTATAACAAATACATCTCAAGACTTTGTAGATTTTAATGAAGCAGATGGTTTGAAGGTATTAGGTCTTAGGTGGATGCCAGCATCCGACTGTTTTACCTTCGTAGTTTCAGAAGACGTACGTCAATGTACAAAAAGAAACATTCTTTCCGTAATAGCTCGTCTCTGGGATGTCATGGGACTGGTAGCTCCAGTCACTCTTTTAGCAAAATTAATTGTAAAGTCCTTATGGGAAGCCGGTATTGGATGGGATGAAATACCACCTCCAGCCATTGTAACATTATGGGAAAAATTCAGAAATGAGCTTCCCTCATTACAACAAATATCAGTGCCTAGACATATAGGAGTGCATAACGAATGTATTATCTCTTTATTGGGATGCTCTGACGCAAGTGAGAGAGCATACGGAGCTGTCATATATGTGCACATCTCCTTTCCTAACACGGGACAAACAGCAATAAAACTATTATGTGCGCGTTCTCGGGTCAGTCCTGTTAGAACAGAGTCCATAGCTCGACTGGAGTTATGCTCAGCATTATTACTTTCAACTTTAATGCGCACCGTTCTGGATGCTTATCAATCACGATGCATCATACAGAATATTTACGCTTTCTGTGATAGCACAATTGCTCTGTCATGGATAAATGCACCACCATCACGATGGCAAACCTTCGTTGCCAATCGTGTCGCTAAAATACAAAATAATATATCATCAGATAGATTCTTTCATATTAGAAGTGCTGATAACCCCGCAGATTGCCTCTCGAGAGGACTACTGCCATCGCAACTTTTATCACACCCTTTGTGGTTTCACGGTCCACCCTTCGCAAAGTTGCCAGTGGATCAATGGCCTCTACAGAGAGTGGATACAATCGCATCCGCCATTGCACCTGAAGCAAAAGTCAATATTGTTGATAAGGTTGAATCCTTTTTACCCGCATTAGTTCATAAAGTATCGTCGTGGAGAAAATTACTCCATATTGTCATTTACATTTGTAGATTTGGAAAGTTATTGCCAGGCAATCTTTCTCCTGATCATTATATTTTCGCAGAAAACAAAATAATCGCAATTATACAACAAACCCATTTTCAAAAAGAAATAGAACTCTTGAGGAAAAATAAACCTCTGCCAACAACAATGGCAAAATTACAGCCATTCATTCATGAGGGTTTGTTACGAGTAGGTGGTAGACTGTCGAATTCTATGCTTGATTTCGACAGAAGATATCCAGTTTTATTACCACAAAATGAGCGTACTGTTGAATTAATTACTAATCATTATCATCTAATTCATCTCTATACAGGACCAAACTTATTAATGTCATTATTGCGACAAAGGTATTGGATTCTGTCTTCCCGTAGTTTGATAAGAAAGTGTGTTCACAAATGTAATGTTTGGTTCAAGGCAAATCCTAAACCACACTTTCCATTAATGGGAGAATTACCCTCTCACCGCGTACTAGAACCAAATACGTTCGCTCATACAGGCGTAGCTTACGCCAGAACTCTGGCTATAGTTCCATCCCGGAAAGATGGAGTTATGCGGGTTGTTAATGTGAGAGCGTCTAGAGGACTCTACCGTCGATCGGTGGCCAATCTATGTCCGCTTCCCACACAATGACCCCCTTTTTCGTTACAATTTAGTTTAAGGAACATAGATTAAGTGATTTTGTTATAGTAATATTATCTCTATGGCATGCACAGTTCTTTATTATTTAATCCTTCATTAAGGAAACCCAGGTATAATATCTACCTTTTCTTTTTCTTTGTTGTTTTGTTCATTTGTTTATAGAAGAAGTGTCTTTACTTCATTACATTTAGATATTGATTGTGACCTTTTGGGGTTTTGATTTTCTCTTAATTTGTTTAGAAAGGCATGGCCTTCCAACCCCGGGGGCATGGATGCGCCTTTATGTGGCTTGGTGTGAACCTTCCTTAAGTTCCATCAAGTCATAACTTCCTACCTGATTATTGTTCCAATCCTTAATTACCCTTGTGACAATATTGGAGCAATATTCAGTTCCATTGAATAACTCACCGCATACGCATCATCATTAAATCATATTATCAATCGCATCAAAAAAAATAAACTTAAATAATCATAAAAATAAACACGAGCTCGTGCCGGATTAATCCATAAAATTAAATTATTTAAAATAAAAAGTGTAGTTCAAACTAGTGTGAGGAGAGCAAGAAAAACAAGGGTAAGTCCATATATCTTTCCTCCTCCTTTGTGATCTCACACCGAAGCCATTAAGGCGTATCATACTCTTTTCATATTGAGAGAAGAACACGCAAATTCTATTCACCAATCGATCGCAATCTACCAGAGCAATCCTAAATCCTATCTACAGTCCACGAAATCAACGAACCAGCGCCAACATACTGGTTTATTCTCTTATATGCTGCTCCCGAATACATGACAGCAGTCGCAGTCTTTAAATTTGGTTGCTCTACTTGTTCTCAATAATTTCCGACAGTTAGCTCTATTATATCTCGTAAATAATAATTAAATATCCACTTGTTGTGTATACATGAGATTCTTTGACATGTTGAGAATTTTCATGAGTTTCGGTGATTTAAACATTACAACCTAATGGCGCACGTTGTTTACGTAAAGTGATCACACTAAGCCTGTCTTCGAAATAACAATAGATGACGGTCGTAGGCCCGTAGTGGTTTATAAAATCGAAGTTCAGTAATGAACAACTGTACCCCTATTCTAAGTTTTATCGGAAGGTAGTCACGGAAGTAAAGTGAGTTAATTACATTTTGTATGTAAAACGTGTATAGCTCCGCCACAAGGATATTTCTAGAAACAAAACCGATTCTCGCATTCAATACATATACCTACGAATACGGTACTGCTAGAGTCATTAGTTGTTATATATTCATAAGATCTAATTCTGAAAAATGAGCACAAGAAATTCATAAAAATAAATATGCTTTTTTAATGTCTCAAAACTACAACAATCAAATTCTCCCTTCAGCTATATTTTTTCATATAGTTATGATATTAAATACTTTATATATGTATACATATACGGAGGGATGTTTTCATAGAATTACACGGCCGTCATTTCTTGAGGAGTAGCGGTCACATCACGAACCCTTTGAAGGCTTTGTTATTTACCTTCCCCGCTTGATTCCTTAAGAGTCTAGTATCTGTAAAGGGAAGTCTTGTCAATATCGTATAAATACAGCCCTTTCAAAAGGGTGAGTGTGTATTTTTAGTATGACTACGGTATTCGCATACTACAATGTCAGCACAAAGCACGGGTGAAACGGAACCACTGTATGTGTCTAAGAAGTAAAGAAGTGAGTCAGCCTAAAAAATTTGTACGAAAATATTAGTTTGATACAGAGTGTTTCTGACTATGCATAACAGAAAAGATATGTTTTCATGCACGTAACTGGTTTCGCAGAAAGCATAGCTTATGTTATAAAAGTTGAAATCGCCGACACTTCTGTTCAAACCCACGTAGGCTGTAAAGGGAGTTCAAAATTGGAATAACATTTATGCCCTGAAACTAAATTGTCCCCATCGAGGTTTGTTATATGTATTTGAAAACTGCATTAAATGACCTTCTTAAAATAAATCAGGATAATATGATTGCAAATTTGAGCCAGAAAAATCCGAAAACATTCAATCAAAAGACGTTCGTCAGCCTGTAGTGATTGAATAAAAATACTTCTGCGTCCAAATTGTTAAAAAAAATGACAAACTTGAGCTAAAATGTCCAATTTCAGTTGAAAATAGTTAGCCGGTGTGAATTTTAAACGTTCTATTCGTTTTGAAAAATGACAGCAGTCGCAGTCTATAAATTTGGTTGCTCTCTTGTTCTCAATCATTTTCAACTTTTATCTCTATATTTCATTAATTATTAAATACCTACCTACTTGTTGTATAAATGTTCAACATTTCGAAAAATCTCATGATAAGAAGTTTGGGAGACTTAACATAACTACATAATGGCGAACGTTATTAACGTAAAGTGATCACACTAAGCCAGCCTTCGAAATAACAGTAGAAGACGGTCGTAAGCCCGTATTGGTTTGTTCCATTTAAAAATCGAACATCAGTAATTAATAATTGTTAGAGTCATTATAGTCGTTACATATTCGATTTGAAGAATGACCATTTTAAATTTAAAAATGTTCGATTTGAAGTAAAAAAAAACAGTATTCACAAACGAACAATCTCATACCAATAATAATAATGGATCTTTTTTAACAAACTACCTGTATAAATTTCTCCCTCGTGTTATCAAATGGTTTCTTTTGTTGACGAGCCCCACTCGAAATCGATTGAAGTGCACCATGAGCTTTTTACAACAAACCTTCGGTAGTAGTACGGGAACTTCCTTAGGAGAAAACGGGGAAATGGAAACACGTATGCTCTTTTTAAATAGTCTTTTTATGTGATTTTCATGATGGCCAAAGCTATTTGATTCCTCCTCCCCCCTCCTTTTATCCCCCTACAATGGAGAAAGGGGGCTTTAAGTGTTTTTTATTCATCGATACGCTTTACACTTGACATTGCAACTACTTACTCACACTCAAACATCACTTATGGTGCAATCATATTAACTTCTTCATTCGGGAACTGAGTTTCAGGAAGACGTTGGCCGGTAGCCTAGTGGTTATGACGCTGAATTTCGTATTCGCGTATGGAATGTCGTGGGTTCCCAGACATTCATTTAGTAAGGGATTTTTTCGAAACTCTTTGGTGATGATTGTTTCGATCATCGAAAACTTATACTAAGGGTATACATATGACGGCACCAATATCCAAGAAAATCACACTAATGCTCGGAATAAAACGAAACGTAATTGGCAAATTGCATTTGTTTTTAAATATAGGCGCGGACGAGGCTATAAAATATGACGTATGAATTCTACTTACGGTTAACGCTAACGTTTTGATGGTACAAACCATCTTTGCAGTATTAACTTCTTACTTGAGAGCAAGTGCCTTCGCAGAATGCTGGGCGTACGTTGGAACGACTTTGTGCCGGACACAGTTGTTATCAGAGACTAAATAGCCCAACCACTGGTCACTACTACTATAAGGTTCCGACTGACCAGGCTGGGTCACGTACTCAGAAATCCTATGGAGTACATAACTTGTCTTAGCCTCAACTACCATCCAGAAGGCAATCGGAGACGCAGTAGGCCTCTCCGAACAATAAGAAGCTTAACTTGTTGGAGTTGACTGGGGTGCAGCTGCGGAGACAGGATCCTCCACATCAAGTCCATATTATGCTCCAACAAGGAAGCTGTCATGGATAAAGAAGAAATAAAGTGCTAAAGGCGCCCTCTTTTGATTAATAAGTCCTGGATTGAATTCCCAGTTGGGTCAAATATATCCTTTTAACTATCGAAATTTCTTCTCTTGGTTGGAATCCTGTCTCAGATTGGACAAGACCGGTTGACTGGTTGCTAAGAAGAAAAACACATGCCGAAGCCATACACAAAGTAAAGTAAGTAAGTAGTTGACTTGTAGAGAATTCTTCTTAAGAATAAATTTCCACCGGCTATGCTGACATGACTGATGTATAGAAGTGTGTTACTTATTTATTTTACTTAGATTTAAATTTAATACGCTATCTAAAGTACCTGTTGAGAAAGTCAATGCAAGGGGCAAGAGGTATACCGATAACACAGAGAGATGGTCTAATGGGCGAATTGTGCGATCTGGAGTACGCGGACGACCTAGCGTTGTTCAGTACGACAGTGGAGGAATTACAGCGCAGTGTTTCAAGACTCTGCGATGAAACAGCACGCCTCGGCCTTCGAGTCAATGCCAGTAAAACGGAGCTCATGGCGAATAATGCCTGCCCCGATAAACAGCTACCGATAACCATTGATGGTCACCAGGTCTCCCGGGTGGATAAATTTAAGTACCTGGGAGCAACCATTACCACCACTGGTGACCTCGGGGCTGAGCTCCCGATACGTATCGGTATGGCAAGTGGCGCCTTCAACAACATGACCAAGATATGGAAGGCGTCGGCGTTTAGTGTCGAGACGAAATGTAAACTGTTTGATGCGTGTGTGTTGCCCATTCTCCTGTATGGGTGTGAGTCCTGGCACCTGACTCTGGCCCAGGCACAAAAAGTATCTGCATTCGAAACGAAGTGCCTCAGGAGAATTTTGGGTATAAGATGGTACCACCGCATCACGAACGACGCTATACGCCGGCGCACCCAGCGTGAGCCCATCACCTCTACTATTATGTGGAGGAGATGGACTTGGCTGGGACATGTGTTAAGGATGCCGAATGACAGTTGGCCGAGGAGAGCGCTGTTCTTCCTCCCATCAGGGTCCCGGAGACGAGGAAGACCCTCTCATACTGTGTTCCGCTCCTTCGAGGCAGAGCTGAGGAATCTGGACATGGTGTGGGAGGAGGTCATTAACGTTGCGCAAGATCGAGCGCAATGGAGAGCTCTTGTTGCCTCCCTATGCCCCTAAGTGGGGTCTAAAGGGAGTTTGGATTTGGATTTGGATCTAAAGTAAAAAAATTGTGTATGTTTTTATAAAAGATACTCAGATAGATTAATCCCTTAACTCGCATAGGCAAGACTGATAAAACATGACGTTGCTTTGTGTTTCGTAACGCTCTTTTTAAAAGAATGACATTTGAAAAAGGTGACATTATCAAATAGCGTAAGTGACGCGAGAGAAGGAATTTTTTTCCATAGAAAATTGTATATCTTTTATTTGTATTCGTCTGGTAGAGCTTGAATAAGTAAAATCAGAGCCGAGCTGTGGGGAGGAAGACGCAACAAGAAGGTAGGCAAGTGGTAGCTACCTAGAAATATGATAGAAATATGAATTGAAACGTAGAAAGAAGCTTATCTCAAATTGGAAACAGATTTCTTTAGCGTTACTTGAACACTCACTTATAATGGTTAGCTTAGTTGATTGCGTAACGGTGGGTATAATTATTATTTTTCAATAATTTGAGCAGACAGCAATACCTTTTCAACAACACACGAAGCACAGGTTGTTTCGAACCTTCCACCCTTATTTCACTGAAAGAAAGTTGGCGACTGGACGAAATAGCGAACAACCATTGGATATTCGTTTGTATAAGGAAATTCAAAAAGTTTCTGCATCAAAAAATATCGCAGTGTAATGCTGTCTTGAGGAATTCAAAACCTACAAAGAAAGGAACTTCCTTAACATTCAAAACGGGGTCATCATTGCTGATTTTTGTATGGCATTATGTATAGGAGGCTTTAGTATGACGCTAACATACGTAATAAGCACGATGATTTAAAACAAATGAAAACTTGCGTCAGAAAGAGGAAGATGTTCGTCGCCTGATGGGATTGGACCCAAAACTCTAGAACAAAACAGGCTACCAACCACATTCCCAACAGACGTTGTACTGTGGTCCATAACTATGAATATTGAATGAGAATTTGTGTAATGGTAAATTAATTACCTTTAAACCAATATAGTTTCGACCGATGCATCTGCTTTAAACCATATATTTTCCATTCGCATTATGTCAATCGCACCAACTATCAAACAGATGTCAGTTTCTTTTATTACCATAATCGTCTGTATACATATATAAAACTTAATATGTGTATGTGTACACGCTGGATTCAATGACCAGTGAACGTATTTCAATGAAACTTTAGTGATATGTTCTAGGGAGGTAAGCGGAGTGTAAGTTCAATACCACTGCTTGGAGGGTAGTAACATTTAGAATAGGTTAAAATGTAAGAAACATTGCACGAATCAGTACCCCTATTCTCACTTATAACGGCAGGTAGTAAAGTGAGTATTACACGATACATTTTGTATGAAAAACGTCTATACGGTGTCGAATGCGAGAATCGCTTTTGGTTTCTAGAAATATCTCTGTGGCGGCGCCATACATGTTTCCCATACAAAATTTTCACTTTACTACCGTGACTAACTGCCGATAAAACTGAGAATTGGGGTACAGGGGTATTTTGTTTATTGCGGGCTAGGTCGAAGTTCGACTTACGGGTGAGCTAGTATTGTATAATCGATTAACGAAAATCACAATATGACGCAAACTTAAGTATTTTAATAATGTCTTTTTTGTGTGAGTATTAAAAATTATATACGTCATTTTCTGATTTTGTTTGAAATCCGTTATTTTTGACGGCTCGGATTTAAGTAGTTTGAGCTGTCTATAATATTTAAGGATAGACAGACACAGTCAGTGTGGGTATTTATAGATAAGTTCTGCTGTATATAATAATACAAGATATACCTATCTATAATATTGTTATTATATTAGATTGTAATAGTAACTGACTGCAAGCTAAGGTTTCTCCAGCGAGTGTCGTTTGTTTATTTCCTATTCCACACCTCAACTACATTCAACTCGTTTGTACTAAGCGATAGGTATGCGACAGGGTAGAATTGTAACGAAAAATGAGGATTCCTTTTGCTATGCTCCCAAGATGAACTCCACAAATCCTCACCAGGCCCCTGAACCCGCTGCAGTCCTCAATGCTTCATCCCAGTCGACACCAGCTCCCCAAAAATCCGCCTCATATAAACATTTGGAAGTGTCTAACTCATTTTCTGTTGCCTTCAGGGTGTGCGTTGAAGCTAAGACGGATTAGGTCTTCTGTAAGCTTCTTCAAAACATGGCACAGTCAGTGTAATCGACGGAATTTAGTGATGGTAACACATGTTTGGACATGCTTCATATTATCCTCTTTAATAAGATAAAAATGAAACGAGTCTTATATAGTTCTATCTCAAAATTTTAATTAACATATTATTAACCGGTTTTCGGAGACTACCGTCTCCATTTTCAAATGTTTAAGACTAAAGATGATCCTCTATAATAGGTTGGCCGATAAAGTAAATGTTAACTATGCGTTTGCAGCTATGACGGATTCCATTCAAATGACATGAGCGCCTCTATCAATCGGTTCTGGAACTAAATCGAATATTTTTTAAGTTTAGTAGTACTATTAATCACCGCTTTCCGAAATGACGACGCTAGTTGCCATACATCTCAAATGTAGGTAATATTTTATTATGTACCTAGTTGATAAAAAAGTTACACCAAATAACGTGTATTTTAATTTTAAAATTGTCTACAAGTTTCATAATATATCGATATAAGCCAGCCAACAAAGCTTTAAAAGAAGCTTGCGTTTGCCCAATTGTCGCGTACTGGCGATTGTAAGATCTTCGATGTTTTGCGCAGAAAGTGCTTGATGATAGTTCATTTCAAAATAAAAATGTATATTTCTATCGCAATATTTATAATTCGGTTCGGTCATTAATCGGTTTTCGGAGACTACCGGTTAATGTCTGCGTTATAAATTTTGTGATAGAACTATACAAGACTCTTTCATTTTTAAGTTTATTTTCTTCCAACTCTACATTGTCGAATAATTCGTCGATAATGTTCGCCAATTTCAATTTGTCTAGGGCCCCAGGTAAGAGAACAATGTTAGAATGAGTCTGAGAAATAATCCAAATCGGACGGTCTAGACTTAAAGTATGTACATTTTAACGTGGAAAGAAGACAAAAAAGATGAAAAATTCCCTTATATTTTTCTAAAGCCATAACTTTAGACATTATTTTACTTAAGAATATTCTTGCATAAACTATTTTCATAGGTGGAATATCCTATATAAAAATTTCAAGGATTCCAAGTCCGTCCCCTGAGAAAGTCAATCTTCCCGTTTTTAGCCTCCATCTCTTCCCCCTGCCAGACATTCATCCCTTACTTGCACGTTCAACTTCTCTAACAAATCAATTCCGGAAACCGAAATCCCTTTAAAGGGAAAATCTTACGTAAACAAGGAACCAGTTAAAGAAAAATACTCTAATATTATAACACGTATTCAGCCAGACATCTTGAAATATTCGAAGTACCTACGTATATGTTTATTAATTTGTTAACTGCTTATATACATAATGTGTAGGGACTAGAAGAATTAATACACATTAACAACATAAAATGACATGAGATCTCGAGTGTATCAATTGCTATAGGCAACTATCAAAAATGTATCAGTATCTGATCAAATCAAGACGTATGTATGTCATAAAAATCAAAAACTCAACTGTTATCCAATTCAAATTCTAGCACTTTCAGACCATTGAATTTCAACAAAATAGGTATGTTTTGTGATAAAAAAATGATATTAACATGAGCAAATTCATCAAAATATGCCGTGTCCACTGGATAAGGCACGTGGAATGAATGAACGAACACTCTAAAGAAACTCCGCACTGAAAAAAACGAAGGAGTGTTGGCAAACCGAGGCTGATAAGGTTCGATTGTGGATCTTCGATCTGGATCTGGATCGCCACGAATGGATGGATGGATCAAAAACTTAGACTGAAGTATTATTTTTTATTTTAATTTTTTGTGATACAGGCCAATTAAAACGAACAGAGGTTTATGCAATTTGTATGATACAAAAATAACGAATTTTATTCTTTATCTTTCCGTGCAAACTTTAAAAGGAAACTGCTGATATAGCATTTACATAACCGTATGTCTTGAAGATGACCTGGAATGCCATCGATAGTATTTTGAAATCCTTCATTTATAAAACCAATCCAGGGAAAACTGTTCCAATGCCGCCGCATGTGAAGAAGAGAGAAGCAAGAATAGTTAACAGCTCAGCGGAGTATAGTGTTGTAACTGTTGTCCAGGATGAGTTCACTACGATAGGATTGATGTTGAGCTGAATAAAACTGTAAGGACCACAACAAGCACAGTGAAGTCGACATCGAGTGATTGGTGGCCGATTTTGTCGTAAAACAAACCCGTGACCTTCAATACGCTGTACGTACGAAAGCCATCGACTGATATCACTGGGCTATTGGATCCAATAACCCGCTTTCCATGTAGGGCAGGTTTCTAACCGACAAGAATAGTGCATCAGAACAGAGTATGAACGAAGCAAAGTTGCTGAACAGCGTATTCATTATGATCAAATTTTAAATCTTAAAATTTCAATTTGATTTCAACTGCTACGCGCTGTTGCTTCCCTTTACTCTGACAGTCAATACTCATCTGTCACGAGAGTTCCGTCTTACGAGAGGGTTGAAGCAAGGATGCGTGATGTCACCTTGGCTGTTCTATCTATTCTTTGATTTTTGTGTGCGTGATATAAAAAACAGTACCTACAGTGGGTGTAGATCTGAATGGAACGGATGTGTGCGCTCTGATGTATGCAGATGATCTAGTATTGATGGCTGAAAGCGAGCGTGATTTGCAAGAACTTGTGACGCATGTTTATCAAAATTGTGAAATGAATGGTCTTAAGATGAATGTCAATAAGACAAAGGTGCTTGTTTTTGAAAGAGAAAATTTAAGAACGCAATGTTGTGTGAATGTGAATGATGAGAACTTGGAACAAGTGGATGAGTATGTTTATTTGGGTAGTCTATTTAGCAGAGATGGAAGGTGTTAAAAGGTAATTCAAAGAAGGAAACTGGCTGGTTGGAAACGGGTTGGCGGTGCACTAAGACCTCTAATGAGAAATAAGAACGTATCTCTTAAATCCAAACAATTGATGCACAATGCAATCTTGATTCCATCCATGATGTATGGGAGTGAAAATTGGACATGGACGAAAAAATCTGCAAGTTAGAATAAATGCTGTAGAAATGCGATCACTGCGTAGGATATGCGGAAAGAGACTGATTGATAAGGTGAGGAATGATAAAATCAGAAAGGAATGTGGTGTGGATGTTAGCATTGTGACTAGAATGAAAGTGAATAAATTAAGGTGGTTTGGGCATGTAGAGCGAATGAACGAAGATAGATTAATTAAAGGGATATATAAAACTAAAAGAATGGATGTACGCCGACGAGGCCGACCTTGAATGATATGGTCCGATCATATCGGTGCCGTCTTAGAACAGGGCCAAGTCAGGAGCAAAAGGAATAGAAGAGCATGTATGCGGAATGTTATGCGTTTGGAGGAAGCGAAAGAGGTTTGTATAGATAGGAAGGAATGAAAGTCCGTACTCTCTGATTAAAAAAAATAAGACCATGTTAGTTGACCGTAACTATGCTCGCCTTCGGTATGCTAATTGTTTGCATAATTTGAAAACAATCTTATTTATAAAAATGACCTAGATGGCTAGACCGATTTCGCTAATTCTTTTTTTGTCGTGTAGGCTTTTATCAGGAGAATGTCCTTTCAGAAGAAAAAAATTAAGAAAAATGCATGGAAAATTAAAGAAAACTCTACGTAGACAACCTTTACTTTTTACCTTATAATTTTTATTTCAATTTTGAAATATTTTGACAGAAATTGTCAATTGGTGCAATTGACAGAATGCGGATGGAATATACATGGTTTGTTTTAAACGCATTTGCGTCTGTTTTAGACGCATCGTTCGGAATCACATTGGTCAAATGATAATTAATTCATCACCATACAAATACGAATTCAATATTCATATTTAGGAACACAGGACAACGTCTGTCAGGAAAGCTAGTAATCTATAAAACATATTACTACAAAATGTTCTAGGTAGGTACACTGTGTATGTAGTACAAAAGTCATTATCATTACTGATAATAATTCTCTTAAGTTTTTTATGCGTGGTCGGTGGAAAGGTATTCAAGAAGGGGCATCACGGATTTCCTCGCAACGGTCGTCTTTATTGTATGTCTTCTTGAAAAAAAAAGAGAGAAAAAGAACACACGGTTATGAAAAGAATCCACCTCAAGGTACGTAGAGTATGTCTGTCTATTCAGAAAGAAAAAAAAACCAAGAAACTAGCTAGAATGTCTCTCGTAGAGTGAACTCATTTTATCATCCTCTGTATATTATAAAAAGAAACATTATGTGTAACACCGTTTGAATAGAAAAAGATTACGTCGTCCTCTTCCATATAATATGTCGAGATATTAAATTTTATACGAGCGGTTTACCGAAGTGGTCTTTCGGTATTTTTATGGCGATATTTTTTTCTCATCCCAAGTCCCGATCCTTTCCTCCATTCGGAAAAAAAACTTATTCTTATCTTGATTTTGTCGTGCCTTTATTTTTTTATGTTTTTTCTTAATGAATTACCTAATCTTTCGTGCGAAAATTTCGGATTCGTTGCTCAAAAAAACATTTGTTATTGTTTACAAGAAAGGTGATCGAACCCCAATGCCGACAATAAGTACCTACCTAATCAATTTGTTGTAATAAAACAAAAAAAATATCGAAATCGGTCCAGCCGTCCATGCATGATGCCGTGACCAATCAGGTAATATGGATTCATTTTTTTCAAAATTAAAACTGTACTACTCGTTCGGTAGCATGGTGAACTTTTATAAAAATACTAGCTTTCCCTACAAACGTTGTCCTGTGGACCCTTTGGTCCAAACCAGAGGCGGCCCCTTCTTATATTGAGATGGAGACCCTGGGAAAATAAGAGAGGCGTTGTAAGACCTTAAAAAAGATGGTCCGATGGCATAGCCGCTGTGGGGGGGAAACTGGCTGCAAATAGCAGCAAATAGGAAAGAATGGAAGAACATGGAAGAGGCCTATGTCCAGCAGAGGATAACTGAAGGATAAAGAAGAACAAGAAGATGTTCCGAATCCCACTTCTAGCACGTTATAATTCAATACATTTTAATCACTTTTCTAAGACTCAATTCTTTATCGGTTCCGCTAAAATTTTTGCATTAACAAAACTTTTGAATTTCGCGGGCAATGTCAACTGGTTTCAACCAATCCTAGCAATATTTCGTAAAAAAATGATCGAAGTGAATACAGCTACATGTGATTTTGAGAGAATTATTTCTAAATGTCATAATTCTTACAACGGATGCCAAATTTGCTATTTTCACAAACAAATTCATCCTTTTTAAAAAATACAACACTATTAATGTATCTTTTATGATGAAAACAAGAGCACAAATAATTAAAGTTTTACTTACAAAAATACTTTTTTGTTGTTGTTGTTTTTAAGAGAAGAAATTAAAAAAATTGGTGTGTTTTTATCGGATCATTTTAGAGGAATTACTCGCACCTATGTATGAAAATTTACTTGGAACAGTCCCATAACATAATATACTATAATATAATAATAATATACTTTTGTCGGGTGCTATCTGTCAAATGCATATAATGACCATATAAAATTCCGAAAGAAACTTTCAAAGAAAAATAAAGTAAAATTCTTAAATGTAAAAGGTACCTACCGTACACACATCGCTCTTTTCTTTAAAAAGACGGCACCATTAAGAATGGCATTCTCTGTTCTATCTGAAGGGATGCATCAAACTCTCTGTCACAGGGCTGGAGGGTCATTGTGTGCCACGGAATCCTGGATGCACTCTCACATATCTTCACGAACAATAGTAGACAATGCCACACCGTTTATTTTCTCACAAGTGGTGAACGAATGTTCTATGAAATAAAAATAATATCTTTTATTTTATTTCTTTTTTCGAAAAGCTGGGATACTGTTTTCTTTTAAGTGATATTATACAATGAGTTATCTCGACACTTGATCAAACGAAATGTGTGAATAATAGGCAAAAATTCATCGATGAAAATGTTTGGTTATAACAAAAGTTTTTGCTAATAAATATTTCGTACTGGTCGTGGTTCCCAGGTACCGACCATCTTCCTCTTTCACGACGCAAACTTCTATAGGGCACATGAACTTTTTTTTATTTGAAAAATTCATTCATTTTCTCCTTTGTCATGCGGTTTGTTAAATCTCATTTGAAAGCCAAAATATTACCTATTTATGAAAATAAATTAAATTTATAAAATCGAACAGAAACTTGGAAAAAAATATTATTCAATTTAAAATTTGTTTAATAAAATTATTGTTTTATTTGTTTTGGAAAATTGTTACTACCTATATCCAAGTAACAGTGCCCTTATTCTCGTAGCGGTCTTACAGCGGACAATCATAAAATGGCGGATTGGTATTCACAAAACGAGATGTCTAGTAGATATCTTAAAAATTCGTTATATTTGAAATATAATAATAATAATAAACACTTTATTGGCATGAATATATAAAAATAACAAACCAAAATTGGCGGGCTTATTGCCTGGGGCAATTTTTCCAACCAACCTATATCATGATCCAGTTCAACATAGGATTAAGATTAGATTCCGATAGTTTTGTGAATACGACTGCTTGCGATCGTGTCTTAATCTTATCGTTAAGTGATTTTTAAAAGCGATTGATTATGAGAATAGCCCTACAGACTAGACAAAAATATACAAATCATCTTAATAATGACGTATGAATGTCATACCTAGTATGTTTCAAAGAACGCTTTCACACGGCACTTTTATACATAGGTACATAGAATTAGAAGTTTCCCAAAAAGGATACAGCCAGAAACATATCAGTGATTTTCACTTACATTGTTTAATTTCTCACAAAAGTACACACCGTCCGAGGACTTTCTGGGTGAAACGACATATACTTTTATTCATATTTTATTTTTTGTTAAATTATGTAAAAAATTATGACAAATAGCCAAGTCAAACTTATACGACAAATTCAAAAGCCCGATTTTAGGGTAGTTTCCTTTTTCTGATGTAAAATGAAAATGTTTATACGTTACTAAAGGACATAACATTTCATAGAAATATCTCCAAGATATATTGTGTAGTGTAAAGAGCCCGAAAACATGTATTAACACTTGAAAGCATGTGAAACCACTTCTGCGATATCGAAATGCAGTAATCTTGAAATACAAGTAGACCTCTTAACATGGGTCGGTAGTGGAATAGCGCCGGGCATACGGGTGTCCCTGCTACACATACTTCACTCTCCTAACTTCCACTAAGAAACTTCCGTCAATACCAGAAAATGTTGAGGACCTCTTGAAACATAAATAATACATATAACATTTCCAAGTATGGGAGAAGGGAAGATACGCAGTTTTTATTTTCGTGCGACGCAAAATTATGATAGCAACGTGTTATAAATCAAACTAAGTGATTCTTTCATCCTTAATAATATGTGTCAGTGATACTTACCTATATATTGTTGTATCCTTGTGTTATTTTTGTGGTAGAAATGAACATTTTTAATATTACCAACCCTATTTTCATGGTTTTATGAATCCACCCATATTATTTATTTATTAAATCATCCACGGCGTAAACGCCATTTACATGTAATTTATTTATTTACAAGGAGAACAAACAAAAATAGCAACAATATCACACAAATCGAACAAAATCAAACAATACAGTTAAAACAATAATAAAGATGATACAGATATCAAAATTTAGGTATGATAAAAAAGCATTAATCAGTTTTAAAATTGTTTAAAATAAAGTAATAGGAAAACATTGGCTACGTGTATAAAAATATTCAGGACAAAGTAGATAAAAGTTAGAAAATTTACTAAAATACAAAACAATTCGAAACGAACGTCAACAAACCCTTGATCAAAAACAACTAAGTGGACAATGTCATTGTTTAAAAATACTTAAAATCAAAAGATACAAGACGACAACACATGATTAGCACCCAATAGACTGATCAATTATTATTGGGAATTCGTTAATACGAAAAATATAACAAGAGTTCTCTTTTAAAACTTCTATACCCACCCGGAAAATGTCCACAACAATTATATTTAACAAATTAAATTAAATTTTTCAGTACAACGACAATTATTATCATAGATAAATATTACTTACAAAAATTGCTTTAAATTTGTTTGAAGATTTAAATTAAAATGTATTATACCTTCATTGAATAATTCTGTACTACTTACCTACTAAACTTGTTGTCATAGATAATCAGGCGGAGCTACGTTTATTCGACCGATTCTTCTCTCATTCCATCTTATTGTTTCAAATAATTATGAGAAGCGAGAAAGCAAATAACATTTTTATAATGATTTGAATTGCGATGAATTAGAACATTGTGTCTGTGTAAATAAAAAATATGACAGAAAAAAAGATAGGCACCTATTTAAAGCAAGAAAGATTTTCCTGAAAAGACATAGTTGTTTAGTTCACAATTTCTGAAAAACATAATCGTTTAAGTCATTTTTTTGTACTCGTTTTTTTTCCCTATTTAACACTACAAAATTTCGGCACAATATAAATTGAAAATAAGTATAAAGTTTAATATCGGCAATATAAAAATCTAATAAATTTTTGGTAAGGAAATTTTAACAAATTCAATATTATGCGTATTTAAGCTTTTCAACATCCGTACGAATAACAGGAAAACATCCAGTAAAATTCTAGTTAAGTTAAACCCTGCTAACAAATGTCGAATTTTAAATAATAATTATTAATGTAATAATTCATAAGTATAAATTATTATATTCATATGCATGTAGAATGGAAGTATTAATTAGAATTAATAAATTACGACTATATCGCACTAGGTACTTACTTACATGCTATATAGTCAGTGTTATTATATTAAGCTTTACTTCGCGCTTGTTTAAAAGTGGACGTATTCACCCAAAAAAATGGCTGGTTTTCAGTTTTGTATATTTAAGCCACATCCATCTTTTACGTCAGACTGACAAGCAGTTTTACTGGACTAAAGAACAACGACTCAATTTCGTAAATATTTTTAGTCTTCTCTCTACATTTTTGGTTTGAGCAGAGTATGAGCTCAATACTACTCCTTGGAGGGTAGTTACAAGTAGAAAATGGTTAAAATGTATCAAACATTGCATTAACCAGGAGTATTTTTTTTATTCTGGGTTAGGTCGAAGTTCGACGGGTGGGTCAGCTAGTATCAAATAAAGAAAAATACAAGGCATTTCGAAGAATTTCGAAGCATTGAAGATCTAAAATCACTGCCACGTTAAGACGCTACGCAAACGCGATCGCTGCAATAAAAATTTCTCCTTTCTGCTTTGGTTCCATAACAACTCTTCCACTTTTCATACTCCGATCTGTTGTATTCAAGATATTATCTGCCTCCTACCAACTCCTTTTCATTCTTCAATCTTTCATTAAACTATCAACGGTTACAGTGGTGCTAGTACGAGTTTCATCGAATGCTATTTACACGTTAATAAGCGCTTATTAGCGTGCAAATAGTGTTCTAAAATCAAACAATCGAATCGTTCGATCATTTTTGTATGGATTTTTTCGAAACTCTTTCGATGATCGTTTCGATATTCGATCATCGAAAACTTATACTAGTGGTGACATCTTTCCATCCGCGGTATATTGTGACTCAGAAACAAGAAATAAAGGTGACGAAGTTGATTAAGTACATTGCCTTGAAAAATAAGAAGGTACAACTTGAATGAGAATTTTATTTCAAAGGAGTAGTTATTGAGTTTTGAAAGAACAATAGAAGACGCTCGTCAGCCCGTAATGGTTTGTTCATACCATTTAAAATTGAACTGAATTAATGAATTGTTAGAATCATTTGTTGTCACGTATATTCGTTAATATTATCTAGTCCTGACAAATGGGTAAAAGAATTTAGACATTCTGTTCGTTATGTACCAAGCATGCCAATGGGGAATAAAGATGAGGTATCAAACAAAAATTGTAATATTCATATCCTGGCGCCAACTACATGACAGGTTGGTAATAAATTTGGTTGCTCTTGTTGTTTCCAAAAAAAATCAAAAAGATTGACTCTATATCTCATTTATTATTAAAATAATCTACTTGCTATATACACGTTTTACGAAGCGTCGGGCCAGTTGGCCCAGTGGCTAGCGTCGACTAGGGACGCAGGTTCGAATCCAGTCAGTGGCATAGGACAATTCCACATGCATGTTCAACATATTTAAAATTCTCATGGTTGGTAGTTTCGGAGATTTGAACATTAGAAACTGATGACGAATGCTGTTAACGTAAAGTGATATCACTAATGGTCTGTTTTCCTATGAATAAACGGTACTGCTATAAATATACACCGGTGAATATGTCAATTTAGAACTTTGTCAATATTGTTACCGTAGTAACAAAAAACAGTGTCATAATTTTTAAGGACTGCCATTTCTAGAGACCCATTGCATCAGACGGCCGTCGAAATAACAAGTAGAAGACGGTAGTAAGCCCATAGTGGTTTCTTCATACCATTTTTAAAATCGAACTACATTAATGAATGATTGTTTCATGATTATGTTAAACCTGGCACCTGACCAAATGCCCCTAGGAACAAAAAATCTCTGCATTTGAAATGAAGTGCCTCAGAAGAATTTTGGGTGGAAGATGGTACCACCGCATCACGATCGACGCTATACGCCGACGCACCCAGCGTGATCCCGTCACCTCTACCATTGTGGAGAGGAGATGGGCTTGGCTGAGGCATACGTTAAGGATGCCGAACGACAGTTGGCCGAGGAGACCGCTGTTCTTCCTCCCATCAGGGTTTCGAAGACGAGGATGAACCTCTCATACTGTGTTCCGCTCCTTCGAAGCAGAGCTGAGGGATTTGGACATGGTGTGGGAGGAGCTCATAAACATTGTGCAAGATCGAGCGCAATGGAGAGGTCTTGTTGCCCTTCCTATGCTCCTGAGTGGGTGTTAATGGGAGTATTGATTGATTGATTGATTGTGTAAAACAACCCTATAGTTAGTAATAGAAGCGAATACGTGAACCTGCTGATAATTTGTATTATCGGAATCGCAGAGGCGTGATTAATATGGTTTACATTATCTAATGTTGTGTGCGCAAATATTGTATGGATAGAAATAACATCAAGTAGTCCCAACTCTCTACGCTCAACTATTAATAATTTTGATAATTCCATTAACTTGCTAAATTAATTTAGCGACAAATATTATTTGAGCAGCTAAGAGAATGTTTTTAAATACCAAACCCATACATTAAATTGTCACTATGAAAATTTGAAGTTGTGTTTTTTTTTTATACATACATACATACATTCTCCCATCAAGGCCCCCCGCACACCGCATGCCAGCCCGGAGGAGACAAATCCGCAGCAAACCCGACCCGCACGAAACCAACCCCCTAGTTCGATCGAAGCAATCAAACCAGTAAGCCGGCCCCACACAAATCAAGCCCGCCGCGGATCCCCCCCCCCCCCTACTCCAACCAATCTGCAATGCAAGGGGCCTAAACCCCACTTAGGGGCATAGGGAAGCATCAATAGCTCTCCATTGCGCTCAAATGCGTCCGAAGCTCATTGTGCCATTTCTGACCGAACGAGGTTTAAGGACGTGAAGTGGTCAACCTCACGGCCCCGATCTGATTTTTCGATTTCCTGCCTCTTACAGGATGCTCGAACAACCAGCAAAAAGAGCAGAGGTGCTATTCTTAGCCGGCAACCCCACGGAACCCCGCAAAACGAACCCCGTTTTTTTTTATATTTTATTTTATTTATTTAATTGATTCCACGCGACAACAACGTTGCTTTTACAAAACATTTTAAATTTGTATTGAGAATGAAACACAAAAATCAATAAGCAGATACAAAGAAAAAAGTACTTATCTTATATTATAAAAGAAAGTCGGGCTATTGTGAACACTTGTAACTCGAGATCAGGTGAACAGATTCTTCCGATGTTTGATTTATTGGAATCTTCTCCGATCCGGATAACAGAATAACTATTAAAAAGTTGAAAAATGCCTAAGAAATAATATAAAATATATGTATTATTAAAGTTAATATGGAACGGATTTCCTGCGACGCCAAAGCCATCTATATACCGACCTCGGTAGCCTAGTGGCAAAGGCTCCGACTTCTGATCAAGAGGTCCCGGGTTCGATTCCCGGTCGGGTCAGAAATTTTCAATGTGTTTTTTCACTTGATATTTCTACTCGGGGTTGGAATCCTGTCTCAGATTGGACGGGACCGGTTGACTGGTAGACAATGCTTCAAGTATTAAGTTCCGCCGGCTATATTGACACCTATGTATAGAAGAGTGTTATTTATTTATTTATTTATTATGAAAAAATCTATAGCAACAAAATTACTGTTAACCATTGACGCGCTGCCCATCACTATCGGCGAATGGAATGACTGGTATCGTACGTGAAAGCTAACAATATTTATTTTTTGTCTATGACTTATGTAATGTAATGTAGTTCATTGAGATTTCTTAAATTACTTACCTAAGAAGGTAGGTTAAAAATAACTCTTTACGCATGCCATCACGTCTATTTATTGAATAAAAAGAACTGAATATAAACTCGTGTTTGAATGCATCCACACAAAAAGGATTACAAAGGATTACAGTGGAAAACTTTCATCGTGGATCTCATGGTGATCATTATAACTTGTTTCTAGATAAACATTTTAACGAGGAAATACAATATCCGTAGTATGAAGTATAGTATCTTTGTACCGCTGCATATTTTAAACTAGTTTTCTCGACAGACGTTGTCCTGTGGTCTAACTATGAATATTGAATTTGAATTTAAAAGAACGATAAAAATGAACTGCCCGAACCAAAAACCTCCTTCGTACGAGTGAGATGAAGATTCTGAGAAACATCTCCGGAAAACCCTTTGTGATAGAGATAGAAACAGGGAGATACGAAGGATCTGCGAAGTCGAGGACGTTGTAAGGTGGGGAAGACAGAACAGACGGTTTTCGAACGACCGCTCGTTTCGAGAATGGAAGACACAAGAGTCGCAAAAATCGCCAGACAACAAACCACAAGGAAGCAGACCTCCAGGATGACCAACTAAAACCTGGAGGGACAGTTGGCACTCAGCTTTCCCAGATGACAACGTAGCAGGAACAACAGGCCAGCAGGCATAATCAAAGAGGAAGAAAAAGTCGAAATCATTTCGACCGATGCATCTGTTTTAAACCACAAAATATGGAAATATTATTTTCCATCCGAGTTCCGTCAATCGCACCAATACTTATCAAAAAAATTTCAGTTTGTATCAAACTACAATTTGATTTCGAAATTAGATTTATTCACCTTTCACGTTTAAATTTAAAAAAGAAATGCGCTTCAATATTAACAAGTTAGAAAAATGCTAGAAAAAATTCTAAAAAAAAATCTGCGTGCCTATATTTTTAATTTCAATATGGTCGTCAGGTAATATAATATAAATAATTTATATATCTTCCTACAATTATTGTGCTTCTATGGAATTATTCACAGATGACGTTGTTGTATCACAATTCATTCCATACATACCAATCCAAACCAGTCCAAACTCCCTTAAGGCCCCACTTAGGGGCATAGGGAGGCAACAAGAGCTCTCTATTGCGCTCGATCTGGCACAACGTTTATGACCTCCATACATACATTAATATTATATTATTTTCTATCCATTTCATCGATATTTTATTAGTTAGGTATTCTGTTATCCGGATCGGAGAAGAATCCAATAATCCAAGCATCATAAAAATCTGTTCGGTCGATTGATCTCGAGCACTAACCCGACTTTCTTTTATATTAAAGACGAAACTCTGCTCACTCAAAGTGAATACATCGATCGAACCCACGACCTCCAGTACGAAAGCGGGGTTGTAACCGCCAGACTACCAACCACCTATACATTTTGACAACTACTAAAAAATCATTCTAGATGTACGTTTTACTTCTCTTAACCACCTCACTTGAACCAAATGCATCATTATAAAGTTCATATGAACTTAAATGTTGGTTTGACTCTATTCAGCACTAAAGTATGAACGTTTGGCCGTACCTACCTGGTTTTAACAGCATCATGCAGTGTTTTACCTGCATACGTTAAAGTAATTATGCAGCCTTTCTATTTACATATGTACATGTTTACATACTATGTAATTGTAATTTTGTTGTAAATTTAAACTATTAATTAAAATTAATGAACATAATATTATTAAAATTTGTCAGACGACAGATGTGATAAATTTAATTTGAATATGAAAATTCATTTGGTCGGAAACTGCAAAGCAAATATTTCTTAGTTAAGTAAGTAATTTTAGTTTTTTTTTAATAATAATATAACACTTTTCTATACAAAGGTGTCAGTATAGCCGGCGGAACTTATTGCCTGAGGCAATTTTTTCCAGTCAACCGGTCCCGTCCATCTGAGACAGGCCAACCCCGGGTAGAATTTTCAAGTGAAAAAACACTTAGAAAAACTCTGACCCTACCGGGGTCCACGCCAGTGCAACTAGGCTACCGAGGTCGGTATTTTTTTGTATAATATGTAACAATAATTATGAAATATGTCAGTATATAGGTTTAAACACGTACCATTTACGCCCCACTTAGGGGCATAGCTCTCCATTGCGCTCAAACTTGCAAAATGCTTTTTACCTCCTCCTACACTATGGCTACCTCCCTTAGCTCTGCTTCGAAGGAGCAAAACTGGTATGGGAGGGTCTCTGACGTCTTCGGGAGCCTGATGAAGAAAAGAAAAGCGTTCTTCTCGTCTAACTGTCATTCGGTATCCTTACTTAACAAATTACCTTGCATCATTCATCTCCTCCGTAATGGTAGAAGTAATGGGGGACTTCTCTGGGTACGCCGGCATCGTTCACGATGCTGTGGTACCATCAATCCAAAATTCTCCTGAAGCGCTTCGTTTCAAACGCAGACTTTATGTGCCTGTGCTTTGATCTGGTGCCAGGACTAGAGATGAAACGGATATCCGGCGACTATCAGATATCCGGCCTATCCGGCAGCATAAATGCAATCCGGCCGAACGCCGGATAACTAGCACCTATCCGGCCGGATACTGGATAGTAAAAAACATATGTTTGGATAACTAATTGGGTTTTTTAGTAAGTAACACATAAGAAAAACACCTTGAAATCACAATAAAAATTCCCCAACTATGAAAATTGATACTTAAGCAAACATACTACAATAGGGGTAAATTATGAAGAATGAATACTTATTTCTTTATATAGAGATAGCAAGCGGGTTCGCTCGTCTTCGTAAATAAGGAAAGTTTAATAAAAATAAGTTTCGTCATATAATCATCCTGCTGGAAGATGCAGATAGATTCCGCGATTTTTGGAACAATTACGTTCCGGCAACGCAGTCAGTCCAATTGGTATCTGCCGCCTACGTAAGCGTAATTCATGCGTTGTACCCACGGTAATTCTCGCACTGCTCAGGCTCTACTAAAAACTTCTTTAGCATTCTGCAAATTTTATAAATTTTGAAAAAAAAAAAAAACTGATATTTTAAGGGGAGCGCTGTTCTTCCTCACATCAGGGTCCCAAAGACGAGGAAGACCCTCTCATACTGTGTTCCGATCCTTCGAAGCATAGCTGAGGGATTTGGACATGGTATGTGAGGAAGTCTTGTTGCCTCCCTATGCCCCTAAGTGGAGCGTAAAGGGAGTTTGGATTGGATTGGATATTAAGGGAGCCGTAAACCTAAACAGATTGGCTAATGCTATGCTGGCTACGACCATAGTTCCGAGGGTAAAAGTTAAAAATCTAAACGCTCTAATCACAGGAAAAAAATATTATTACACCACACTAATCCAGACTAACTAATGCGGTTGATGGTTTTTTCGACAATGTTCCACATGATCCCATACCTATAGATGCACCAACCAACCAGAAACATACGCCGGATATCCGGATATACGGTTATCCGGTATTCGTCTGCTTCGTTGGCGGAATATCCGGCATCCGGTATCCGGTTAAAATGCTATCCGTTTCATCTCTAGCCAGGACTCACACCCATGCAGGAGAATTGACAACACACACACATCATGCTTGTTAATTATTTTTTAGTCAAGTTGTTGAAGAACGGGGGTGTTTTATCATCGGGTCGGTTGGCCTAGTGGCTAGCGTCTCTGTTTGAGGCGGCTGTGCATGCGGGTTCGGATCCTGCAAGGGGCATGGGATTTTTTGACTTGATGAACCATTAATATGTCGTAAAACATGAACATTTTCTGCCATACAATGGATCTATGTTAGCTAGAATTCAATTTATACAACATAATATTGTGTTATCTCCTATCCAAATATAAAATATTTGTATTTTTTTAGTGAAATATAATATCTCTAATAATTAAAACGTATGTTACATTAAATAAATTAACTCACAATAATTAATAACGATAATGGAACATGTGCCCGGTCTGACACAATTGTGGAAATATGCACAGCTAATTAAAATACAACTATTCCAATCGCACTCTTATAATGTCAGATTTCTCTTATTTGAATAACCACTGTGCAATAGTGTTGCTTTACTTAATACGCAGGCAATGATAGTACCTATTTATTTTGTACGAATATGCTGAATATCATTAGAGTGCGTGTGGAGCACTAAACTAATATTTGGCTTGTTTTAATAAATTCCACAATAATATGCTTTTAATAAATGTCGTTTTAAAATCAAATTAAATTTAAACAAATAAAGGGATTTTGTTATTATATTTCAGTTTGCAGGGTCGATAAAATTCAATTTTAAAAACTATATTTTTTATGTAAAGTGACACAAAAATACACTTTTTAACGTCGTTCGGCATCAGGAATGAAACCCATGTGAATATGAACCAACTGATAACTCTAACAATTCATTACTAATGTTCGATTTTTAAATGGAACAAACCACTACGGGCTTACGGCCGTCTTCTACTGTTATTTCGAAGGCTGGCTTTGTGTGATCACTTTACGTTAACAACGTTCGCCATTAGGTGGTAATATTTAAGTTTCCGAAACTCCTAATCATGAGAATTCTCAACATGTTGAAAAATCTCATATATGCAACAAGTAAATATTTAATAATCAATGAAATATAGAGATAAAAGTTGGAAATTATTATTAATATTCAAACATATTATTTTAAAGGTATTTTTGTATAAATTGCAAATTCGAAATCAATATTCATAGTAAGGACTACTACAGGACAACGTCTGTCGGGAAAGCTAGTTGATAATAAATATTACAAAACATTTAAGGATAGCCCCACAGAGAATAGGTACATAATAATATATATTATGTGTATTTCTGTATAAAACATATCCACGCACATGTCTTGTAATGACCTTTGGTGTGGAAGCTAGAGCGAACACCATGACAAGTGAACAGTATTACAGAATGTCCGACATGGGAACATTAAAGATATTTCTGGTAAAACTTTTAAGGATCCGTGGCTTTTTCAAGAAAATATTTATGTGTGAAGTCCAAGACATTCTGGAGTAACAGTGCAAAAGAGGGAATATTATGTAGTTTATTATTATGGACAATCCAAAACTGCCTTTAATTGAAAGAGGAAGAAAACCCCACATTGAAAGTTACATCCTGGCCCATTCACACAAATGCAGACATTCATGTTATTCGATTAAGCGTAAACAGCAGCATCTCGGTTTTCAGAACATTGGAACCGAGTGCTTCCAACAACAAGCTCCCGAAATTCTCACGGGAACAATAATATATAAAAGAACCGTCATCAAGACAGTGTTACTTGCAACCCCATATACATAAGCTATTGTGTGAACCTTTTATTAAACTTAAAATAATACTTGTGTTTCACCCCTATTCCCTATCAGAACGGCTAAAATTTAGCATCAACTAAAATTTAGAATTTCGCCGGCAATCCCATGTGATTTCAACCACTCCAAGCGATATTCCTTAAGAAATCGATCAAAGTGAATATAGCTGCAAGTGATTTCAAACGACTAATTTCCCCATGTCAAAATTATCACCAAGCCGCCGAATTTCCTTTTTCTCAAACAAATTCATCTTGATCAAGAAATATTACACTATTAACGTATCTTTTGTGATGAAAACAAGAGCAGAATAATATATTTATTGAAAATAATAACTTTTTTTGTTTTGATTGTTGGTTTTAAGAGAGGTGACTGAAAAAGAAGACACGACCTTGACATAATATAAGCGGTTGCTCTAAAATTTTGGCGGGTCTTTCTAAGGTGCCGCTTAAATTGATCGAATAACGAGTCGTTCTAGAGGAATTGTGATAATTTAAAAAGTCAGTTAAAAGTTACTTTTTTCATACACTTTTTTGGCGGATTCTTAATTTTAGCGGATCTGATAGCGAATAGGGGTATTTTTTAGAGGAGCAAACATTCAAACCGTGTTTTGTCACAAATACAAAAAAAAATAGTTATGAATGCAGAATTACTCGTTATCAACAATAGTATCAAGTAGAATAAACTAAATCAACAAAATATGATAACTCACACACAAAAACTTATTTGAAAAGTGTTCTTTCAATCAAACAATGTTTTGTGAAATGAAAATTTTCAAACAAAAAGAGTTTTGTTTTCCATTGACCAATCACAGAGCACAAAGCGCCATTTTGTATTGTGACTTAACTGTTTTTTTTTTTTTTTAACTGTTAGTTAAAATTATATAGCTGCTTTTCATACATACATTCATACATTAAAAAAGTGATATGTCCACAAGTTTCAGTCAAAACAAGTTTTGTCCAATTTTTAAACCTTATTTACTCTATATTCCTTAATGATAGATTTATGGCATTTATTTACAAATTATTTTTACTAATGACTTACATATAACAGAAGTAAACAACATTCTATGTGTTATAGTTTAAGCGGAATTCGTTTTTTGTCTCTATCTTTTTTTCATATTTGTGTGACAAAACACGGTTTGAATGTTTGCTCCTCCAGTGCTTGTGGTTAAATATAAAACCAAATGTTACAACATATTCGCATAAGATTTTACACGTGTGCAGAGTGGTTCTATAATAATAACAACATATTAGTACCTATATTTTGCGACCAAAATAATATATTATTAATGTAGAAGGAAGATTAACGAGTTTCAGCGACATCAGGGCCCCTCAGTCCTGTCATACATCACGATATTAATACGCCAGCCAATGGGCACATGTGAACCCTACGCCAGGGGTGTTCAACCGTTGAGCTTCCTTGGGCCACTTTTGTAATAACATGAATTTTGAAGTGAGAAAGAATGTATTTGTGATCACTTTGAGTAAACACAGATTCATTTTTATAAATAAAAAAAATGGATCACTAATGGGTACTTTATTAATGTTATACCTAACAACAAAAATAATAGAATACTTGTCTAAGACCAGGCCAAGTAAAAACAATTGTAATGGTTGTTTGGTTATTCCACCATTTGGGCATGTGGAAATAATGGATGCAAGCAGAATGACAAAGAGAATTCATAAGGCTGAAAGATAAGGTGTAAGAAAGCGTGGCCGACCGAGAATGACGTGGATCGAACACATCGATTCCGTCCTCAAGGAAGGCCGGGTAAGAAGTGAGAGAAAAAGGAGAAGTTGTATGAGAAATGTTATGTTGGTGGAGGAAGCGAAATAAGTATTCTTGGATAGAAAAGAGTGGAGGTCCGTTCTCTTTGCCTACCCCTTACGGGACACGGCGTGATGTGTAAAAAAAAATTCCTCCATCTGGAAGTAGTATAGGTATTTATTAGTCTTCTCTCTCTGATTCGCAATCCTAAGATTGGTCTGCACCAAGCATGCCGACTCTGTTCCTCCATTCCTCCCTGTCACCGGCCAGCCTCTTAATCTGGTAGGTGCTGCAGCCCATGTCCCCCCATCACCTGGTCTATAAGCATATCTCTGGGATGGTCTCTATGGTTTCTGCCCTCAATCACTCCTTCGACGATAGTAAAGATCAGAGCCGGGTGCCTATCCATTTAGCACGTTGTTGGACAACTCTTTTTAAGAGCTGCCTTTTCCCCCGACTCTACTCAGTTTATCATAATTTGTGACAATGTTCCAACCAACGGATCCCTAGCATGCGTCTATAGCACCACATTTCAAACGCTGATAGTTCATATAACGTGTTTTATCAAATTTTCTTTTATATGGGCAATTTGGCCAGGAGAGAATTCATGGCTGATGACAGCTCGTCCATCCTTCCCACGTGATCCATTCAAAAACCTAACCTTCCCATATTTCTACCCTTGAAATTCCTTCCATTTCAATAATACCTACTTATGTTTTTTTTTCAGTACATTTTTTTTTTTTTTTTTTTTTTTTTTTTTTTTTTTATTTAAAGAATAATAATAGTACAATTTTATAAAGATATATTACCATACAATAATTACTTAATGCTATTTGTGTAATATTATATTTACTGCTCCATTGTAAGCATATAACTTGTGTATGGAGCAGAGGTACATTTTTTTGTTATAATATTATATTACCAGTTTTTATTTATTTTTTATTTTATATATATTATTTTTTTCTACTTGACCTTATGGATATTTTATATGAAGTTATGGATATTGCAATGACATATTTATATGAATTAATTTACAAAACTATTGAGATAAATACAAATTTTGTTATCCTTAAGATTATTTTAATGATGTAATACATTTGTGTGAAATGTGAAAGGTATAGATAGTTTATTTTCTATAATAGTCGAATAGGTGTATTATGTTAAAGTGATTAGGTATATGAGCATTGATGAAATGAAATATAACGTGATTTATTTTAAATAATGAAAGTAAAAAACATTAAGATATTGGAATATTTAATTTGTTTTAATTTTGTTTTTAAATGTCTTATATATTTGAATAGTTTTAATGTAGTTAGGTAGCTCATTGAAATATTTAATGCCTAGGTATTTGTAGTGATGTTGTGAAATTGTTTTTTTACATAATGGTGCAGTTAAATTCCCGAATATGTGAGATCTTTGGCTGTGTACAGTATTCACTCTTTCTCGGCCATATGTCTCCTTATGTGTTTGGAGTATTGCAGTGTTTTTATAGATTTTTTCTATTGTCGGTACTTTAAATATATCAAAAAGCACCTCAGTGGGAAAAGTTCTCTTTTTTCTAAGGATTATTTTTATTATTAGCTTTTGTGCCACATTAATCGGTTGTAAGTTAGTTGGGTAGGTTCCACCCCATACAATAATACCGTATAATAGAATCGATTGTACAAATGCATAGTATATTGTTTTCATTGATTCTTTTGACATAATGTTTCTCAGTCTCAAGAATATATACACTAATTTTCGTACTCTATTAACAGTTGTTTCCAGTTGTTTCTTCCATTTCATGTCCTGGTCTATGTGTATTCCTAGATATTTTGTTGTTGTTTTTTGAATAAGCGATCTGCAATTTATACTGTCACATAAGTTGTTGCTGCAATTAGGACAATGAATTTTTATAATAATGTTTGGAGGAATCTGAGGGGTACTTGCTGCAAAAGGTATGAAAACTGTTTTTTGGGTGTTTAAAGATAGTAAATTTATGTCAAACCATTTCTTTATTATGTTAATGTCATTGTTTGCTTTTTCTATTGTTTCCGTCCATGTATTTCCTGTCGATAGTAAGACCGTATCATCTGCGTATGTGAACAATTTTCCTTCCAGATTTAGTTTAAAAATACTGTTGATGTATAATATGAATAACATGGGTCCTAATACTGTTCCTTGTGGCACCCCATAGTCTGGAGTTCCTGGATCACTATATATATCGTGTAGTTTAACGAGTTGTCTCCTATCGGATATATATGTTTGAAACCATGACAACGCTTTATTTTGTATGCCATTTTGTGATAAGTTGCTCAAAAGGATTTCGTGTGACACACTATCAAATGCCTTACATAAGTCCACAAATATCCCGATACTTTTTTTGTTGTTGTCTATATTGGCTATTATTTCAGATGTTACATTTGCTATGGCATCGTGTGTCCCAGTTTCTGTTCTAAATCCGAATTGATTGGAATCTAATATGTTATTTTGATTAAAATATATGCTAACCTGTCTTTTGGCTATTTTTTCTATAATTTTGGCTATATTAGAAATAACTGATATAGGTCTATAATTTGTGGTTATTTCCGGTTCTCCGCTTTTATAAATCGGAGTAATAATAGCTTTTTTATAATTTGAAGGGAATTTCCCCATTTTAAAACTTAGATTTATTATGTATGTCAAGGGTACGCTAACATAAGTTTTATATCTTTTTAGAAGTGTTGCATTTATGCCATCGAATCCTGGGGATGATTCATCTCTAAGGGTCATTATAATATTTTCTACTTCATTTTTAGTTATTGTAGAGAATTTAAATGCTGTGTTGTTATTTGTAGTTGTAGATATCGGCACGTTATCTTGTGAGTTTGGGTTGTTTTTTTGTATCTCATTTGCCAATTTTCTACCTACACTCAGAAAGAAGTTATTAAAAATGTTTGCACATTTTTTTGTTTCGTCTTTGACATTAAGTTTTATATTTTCGTGTTGAATTGTATTTATTTTTTCTTTTTTTTGTTTAGTTTTGTCTAACAGTTCGTTAATGATCTTCCACTTAGTTTTGGTGTTATTCTCATTTTCGTTTATTTTCCTCTTATAATATATTTCTTTTGCCTGTCTAATTAGAAATGTTAATTTATTTTTATATCTCTTGTATAAGAATATATTATAAAGGTTTTCAGGTGCCTTTTTTGTTTTCTGGTACAGTTTTTCTTTGTATCTTATTGAGTTAACAAGACCTGCTGTGATCCATGGTTTGATAGGTCTGTTTCTAGAATTGATTTTTATATTTTTAAAGTTGGAGCTTGCTTCTAACAATTCGTTAAATCTCTTTTCAAAGTTTATTGATGCTATATCTATGTCCTTTTCAGATAAAATATTCGACCATTTTTCTTGCTTAATTAAATCGTCTAGTATTTGATAGTTTATGTGTTTCTTTACTTTATTCTCATTTCTTCCAGTGGCGAGTGATGGTGTCGGCATGTTATAATATAGTACTGTAGTGAAGTGATCAGTGATGGTACTCTTCCAGAGAACTGATTTGATATTTTCAATGTTATTGGTATTGGTCCATATATGATCCAAGCATGTTGGTTGTTGGTTAGAAAATTCGCGGGTATATGTATTTATGCAGGATTTAAAATTTAGTTCTATCATTGAGTTTATGTATTCATCTTTTGTTGCATTATTTTTGTCATCTAAAATATTTATGTTCATGTCTCCCATTAATACAGTAAAAGTGTTTCTTGAGTGTGACAAAATATCGTTAAGTTTCGTTATGAATGTTTCAGGGTTGGAAGAATGTGTTCTATAGACTATAATAATTTGAAAAGATTGTCCGTTATGTAGCAATTCAACTTTCATACAATTTACATTTTATATTATTATTTCTTCACACTTTTTCACTATACACTCGTTGTGTATGAAGATGGCAATACCTGAGTTTCTATTAATGTAATGTCTAGTTGAGTAGTAGGTATAGTCGGTGAGGTTGTAAGGTGTTTCATCGCGGTTGTGTGTTTCTGTCAGAGCAATGCAGTGAATTCTGTGTTTTAATCCGTTCAAACTTGTCGTAAATTCGTCGAAATTTTTATTGATACTTCTTATATTCATATGTAAGATGGAAAAGTGTCTTTCCATATTTATCTTATCGTTCCAGTCGTCTATGCTATCACAAATTATTTGTTCTATGTTATTATAATTGTCTATATTATTAAATATGTCGTCATCCATTTATAGAGTATAATAAATTTAACAGAATAATACATATTCGTGTATTTTTGCATAGACATATATCAAGAGAATGACAATTCCAATATAAAATAACCATTACAATCACATGATAGAAATAGATAAAACTACATCCCACATAAGAGAAAATAGTTATGAATATTGATACCAAAGGAGTATTTACACATCTGTTTGACAAAATATCGGAAATCGGGACCAAAAAAAGATTAATATACAGTAAAATCATACGATTCATTAGAAATATATTGTTTATCAAGATTAAGTGTTTAAAATAATTCAGGTTTTTAGATGTTGCAGTACTAGTATCTAGAGTTAGTTTTAGGTTTATTAAATAGAGCAATTTGAAACAATCAATAGTCAATAAATTGACGGTGTTCGTAATATTTAGACTGATTGATTTACATTTAAATGTATACAAGATTGCAGAAGTTTTAAATTGGTATGAAGTATATGGTCTTTCAATGCATTGACAAGGATTTATGCGATTTATATATAATAATATGTATGAGGTTGTAAAATATATTAGTATGTAGTTATTATTCAAAGTGTAACAATATAGTCAGTATTCTATTCTTGTCCTAGCGTTGTTTAACATACGGGAGTAGTACTCACACGCGTCATTATCCATAGCTCCATGTGATATGTTTATATTGTTGTTTCTTTCATGGTCGCGGGAACAATTTGAACACACTGGATTCTGTTCCTTCTTTTTGCAATCCTCAAAGCGATGTTCGCCTCCACAGTGAGAGCATGTCGGTGGTTCCAGCTTCTTTAGGCAGTGAACTGAGGTATGGCCTAGCCTCAGGCAATGATAGCATCTTACAGTCGGATTAGCGTCCACTATCGGAACTCTTTGATATCCTAAATTAATCCTTTCTTTAGTTATTAGACATCTTCTTGCATCAGGGGTCACCTCTATTAGTACATTCATGAATGCTGGATTTTTCTTTATAGTAATGTGTTTGATTATTCTAAGATCATGTGTCTTGATGTTTGCTGAGTTTAGTTCTTTGTTTTGTAGATATATGTCTTCTAATAAATTTTCTTTTTCGTAATCTGATGTTACGCCTTTGATCAGTAGGCAAGGCTTTTTCTTTTTTATAGGTTCGGCGTGACAGAAGTGACTTAATTTTTCATTAATTAATGCAGCCAGCAATTGTGCGTCGTTTTTTTGTGTACAGCTTATGATTAGTCTGCCATCTCGTATATCTTTCATCTTCGATATGCCGACATTAATGTTAGAAGGTCTAACTTTATATTTTATTTCAGACTCTAAATTCTTGGCCGTAGTTTCTTTGTTTTTGGGATGAATCATAATAGAATAGCTATGTTCCTTAAGGTTTTTAGGACCATTTTCTTCCCTGTTGTTTTTTTTATTTGCACGGAAAACACTCCATTGCCCTGTGACCGCTTCTTTAATTTCACTAATATTCTTCTGCATCGTGTCAAAAATTGGTCGAGTGTCTTCACACTTGCATTTGCTTTGCATATTTTCAGTGATTAGTCCGGAGACAACATGGTGTATTTCTTCCAGGTATTTGTTTAGTTTATCTTTTACTGGATTTGTTATTTTGCCTTTTCCGTCGGCAATGATGGATTTGATGTTATTGATTAGTGTGTCTGTTTTCATAACAATATCGTTAGCATCCATTTTTTTTTGTTTGTATTAAGAAATCACTATGTGTTCGCATATGTTCCTTTAAATGACCTGACTGACTATGTTTCTGTAAATTGAACTGAACTTTTTGTGACATATATCACACTCGTATGGTTTTTCACCACTATGTGTTCGCATATGTTTCATTAAATATCCTGAGTAACAGAAACTTTTGTGGCATATATTACAATTTCCTGATTCATTGAAATTTTTGTGACATATATCACACTCGTATATATTCGTGAATGTTTCCTTAATTTACATAACAAAGATAACTTTTTGTTACATATATTACACTCGTATGGGTTTTCTCCACTATGTGTTCGTAAATAATGTTTGTTTAAGTCACCTGAATAAGTTAACTTTTTGTTACATATACTACACTCGTATGGCTTTTCTCCACTATGTATTCGTAAATGTTTCTTTAAATCACCTGAATAAGTGAACTTTTTGTTACAGTTACTACACTCAAATGCCCTTACTCCACTATATATTATTCGTAAATGTTTCCTTAATTTACATAACAAAGAGAACTTTTTGTTACATGTACTACACTCGTATAGCTTTTCTACACAATGAATTTTTCAAATGTTTTTTTGAATCACTCATATTCTTAATCAGTTGAAAACTGAATAAGTGAACTTTTTGTTACATATACTACACTCGTATGGCTTTTCTCCACTATGTATTCGTAAACGTTTCTTTAAATCACCTGAATAAGTGAACTTTTTTTTTTTACAGTTACTACACTCAAATGCCCTTACTCCACTATATATTATTCGTAAATGTTTCCTTAATTTACATAACAAAGAGAACTTTTTGTTACAAGTACTACACTCGTATAGCTTTTCTACACAATGAATTTTTCAAATGTTTTTTTGAATCACTCATATTCTTAATCAGTTGAAAACTAGTTAAATGTAAAAAAAAAGTAATTAAACTAGAAAGATTATTAACCCATTACGGACACTAATCTCTATAATAATGAAAAAACAAGTCACCTGAATAAGTGAACTTTTTGTTACATATACTACACTCGTATGGCTTTTCTCCACTATGTATTCGTAAACGTTTCTTTAAATCACCTGAATAAGTGAACTTTTTTTTACAGTTACTACGCTCAAATGCCCTTACTCCACTATATATTATTCGTAAATGTTTCCTTAATTTACATAACAAAGAGAACTTTTTGTTACAAGTACTACACTCGTATAGCTTTTCTACACAATGAATTTTCAAATGTTTCTTTTGAATCACTCATATTCCTAATCAGTTGAAAACTAGTTAAAAATGTAAAAAAAGCAGTTAAACAAGAAAGATTATTAAACCATTACGGACACTAATCTCTATAATAATAAAAAATAAATTAAATTTAATGTTAGGTTTCCCGGAACCTGAAACGTCAACTAACTCCGCCGACCGACCGTATGACAAATTAAATAAGCATATTTTTATCATATTTTTCATATTTTTTCTCATATTTTGCTCATATTTTTGCGAGTATTAATATCTCTTAACACTACAATGCCACGAACGTACCTATTACCTTTAAATGCATTTTTTTTAATCATAACCCGACTTACAAAGAAATTCAATTGATTTTTTTTTATTTGGCCACTTTTACAGCCGACTTGGACCACGTATTGGTCACATCTGGTTGATACATTCCTCCAGTACATTCGGAACAGCAGTATACATACATAATATATTAAATATGCTTCTATATCACATTTGTGAAATCCCTTAACATTTTTTTAACCCATTCTGTCTTCGGTTACAGACTGACTGACTAGTCATTTTGCAGCATATCATTTCACCATAAGAAATTCTAAATTTGAAATTTCAATCAAATCCAATAACATTTTCAAAAATCGAACATAAGTATAAAAAATTACAATAGGTACATTATAATGTAATATCTCTCTTTGTATTTTCTATGATGGTATTATTTTTTGTCGCTGGTAGGTAGGTACCTACTAATACATAAAGGCTCGCGATACCTTTAATACTTCAACCATAAACCATATACCAATCGGATGGGTTCACAAAGACAATACTATAAAAGAGATGGCCAAAAACGTTTTTTTTTTTTTTTGTTGAAATATGGCCATCATAAATATTTTTATTCTGATGATTTTTAAAACCCGTGGACAGGTTGAGACAAAACGAATAACCCATTTTTTAAACATACTTTTTTGTTTGTTCGTTTGTTTTGAAAACAAAAGAAAATCATAATATGACTGATGATAACCTCTTTTTGTTTTTGCATTGTGATGTATTTTTTTTATTATCATACTACACGTTTCCTTTTTACTTTATTTTTTTTTGTAATATTGCAGAAGGCAATTTGTAATCGGAAACATTGACGCTTAAAATCAAACAATGGTTTTATTTTTTATTTTATTTATACGCTGTAAATAATATTAATTTATTTAACTTTTTTTTGTCCTTTTTATAGCAAACACATTTCTTTTATGTCACAAGAAATTGTAATTTATCTCTGAACACGGCGCAATATTTTCAAAATGTCCTTTCACAATCAAAATACCAGCGTATGAAAACACGTAATTTTTCATTCTATTCAGGGCAGTGAACACACGGAAAATTATATGCGTGGATCAGAGAGGTTGGATTTACAAAGGATATTTTTACATGGAAAAGCTGTTGGTGAATTGAAACAAATTTGGTGATCCATAAATCGTATGAATAAATGTTGATTTCTTAGATGGGATAGTGACTAATAATAATTGTTAAACTTCCACTTACACAGACACAAAACACAATCTCCCTTTAATTCCCACACAGGGACATAAGGATGCAACAAGAGCTGTCCAAATCCCTCAACTCTGCTTTGAAAGAGCAGAACACTATATGACAGCGTCTTCTTCGTCTTCGGGACCCTGATGGAGGAAGAACAGCGCTTTCCTAGACCAACTGTCATTTGGCATCCTAAACACATGTTCCACCCAAGTCCATCTCCTCTCCATAATGGTAGAAGAGATAAGCTTGCGCTAGGTGCATCGGCATATACCGTAATTCGTGATGCGGTGGTACCATCTTATACCCAAGAATCTCCTGAGGCATTTCGTTTCAAAAGTATCTACTCAAATGAATATACGCTTTCAGTAGGTAATAGAAACAATATTATTCTAATTCTATAATTTCCAAAATCACCCAAGGAATAAATGCAGATACCTACCTTTAATATTGACACGTGGGTAAGATTAAAGGTAATGCAAGATTTGAAAGGTCATTGGACTCGTAACTTTTATACTTACTTCCTACTTTCAAAAGCCACCTTATAGGTAGGTACCTATCTGAAAGTGCGGTGGAAATATAATGTAACTGTATCCATATCTGTTTGGTAGGGCGTCTCTTTCCTTCGCCATTTATCTCTCTTTCTTACTCCGTTTGGTTTACTCCCCCACTTCGTACCTATACATAGTTAAGTCCTTCGAGAGTAAAACTTAAAACTCTAAACCTTGTGACAGATAAACTCCATAATAGACAAGGAACACTTCCACTCCGAGACCCCAGGGATTAGCACTAAATAATGGATACCCGGTAGAGGAAAGTAGATGTTGTTACTTTTGTCGTCTCGTTCTTCATTTGTTTTTTGTCTTTTATCTTTTTTTTTGTTATTTGATATTTTGAATAATTTGTTTAATTTATTTTTTAAAAAGTCATGGGAATACCATAATGCAATTCTTTTTCATACATCTGTGGCGCTATAACCCTTGAGTGGGTCTTGGCCTCTTCCAGAAGATTTCTGCATGCCACCCTCTCTACATCATGCTCCGCCAATCGTCCACCCCCAGCAATCTGAGGCCTTCTCCGCTCCGTACAGCCATCTCAACCTGGGTCTTCCAATGCTCCTTCTTCCAGGACAATTTGCTCGATCTTCGACTATGGCACAGCCAGCGGAGTCGGTTAAGCTTTATGTGTTATACCGGTTGTAACAAATTGCCTAGATACAGTGACGCTGATCAAAAAATATTATGCCGTATTATGCCCCTCATACATTGAGTTCTTGGAGAGCGGTCCGCCGTCTGACAAGATGGCAGTCTTTCAAAATTATATGACAATGTTTTTTGTTACTACGGAAACAATATGGACAATGTTACAGATGAAATAAATAAATGAAATGAAATGTTCTCAACTGACATATTCACCGCTGTTTATAGTAGCGGCGTGTCCGTAGGAAAACAGACCATGAGGCCCTTTCCTAGCTGGTCGCATGATCGTACGATCGCATGAACGCATAAACAAATTTGTGATCGCACGATGAAAAATTGTGTCTCCTAACTGCCATCGTATGATCGCGAGTCCACTTTCCTTGACAACGCAAACAAATAAATGAATGTTAGTAAGTAAGAGCTTTTGGCAAGTAGGTGTCGTGTTAATTATCGATACAACAGAGCAATACAAGCGACGCGCGATCATTTCAAACAAGGCACCGATCGGACGATCGAATTTACGTTTGTCCGTATGCCCAGGTAGGACACGTTCATACAATGTTATATGTTTGAACTTGGTTTAAACATGCGATCATCGCAATCGCACGATCGTGCGACCAGCTAGGACAGGGCCTCATACTATTGTGTACAAAATAAGGTCTTTTGTGACCGTTCATGGAGCGATGGCTCTTATTGGGCCATTTCTCTTCCCATCTCACTGCCCTCTGCAAGAAATCTCCTTAATATAAGAAAAAAGAAAGCTAACAGGATTCCCATCTCCCGGTTACAACCAAAATTGCTATTGGTAAAAAAAAATTTTTTTGATACACTAGTGTGGAGGTAATGGATTTTTCTGGAGTATTTGTGCAGCCACTTGAAGTAAAACTATAGTGTATATAAAATATACAATTCCCTTCATTGAATGGTGATCAAAAAAGTCTGGTATTAGTAACTAGATCATAAAACGTTATAGTGATGGTCACGAAGAATGTCAGAGATATGTATGGATGGAAATGGATTTCTATTGGTCACAGCATCATGATTCTTGGACCGATTTTTATTCATTTTGTTGTGTTTGTTATTGCCAGGAAGAGGGTTTTATAAGCGAAAAAAGTTTAGAATGTTACGTGGAACGTTAGAAAATTTTAGAAATCTTAACAACCGACATAAACTTTTATTATATAAATTTCTTAGTGATTTTAACAATAAGTATAGATCGTATCATTCATAACTGTTTGTTTTGTATAATTGGCGTGATTGACAGAGCAAAATAAATAGCATTTCAAAATTAAAATTAAAGAGTCTTGGTAGTTCTATCACAAAATTTATTGTTCAAACATGAACCGGTTTTCGGTTATCAAATGTTTAAGGCTGATGATTGATTCCATATAAAACAAAATATGAGTTTAAAACAGATGCATCGGTCTGAATTATGTTTTTTTTTATTCATTATGTTCTCCAGACAGCTTTATGCTGGTATAAGGAGAAATAAGTACAATTTTTTCATAGATAAGTACAACAAATCAAGTAAAATACAAAAAGATCAGAATGAATTAAACATACAAAGCATGCACGCAATTAAATCCAGAAAAATAATACATAAGACTCAACACGTCAATGAATTAAAATAAGAAATATTAATTCATATAAAGATAAAACAAAGCAATAAATTAATAAATATCCTCATCAGTAACATAAAAAATAAAATATAAAACGTGGTGTTAATTTAATAAATAATATCATCAGTCATATATATAAAAAAAAAACAGACCAAAGCAGTAAATCGATAAATATCCTCATCAGTCATAAAAAAATAAAATAGAAACAAAGTAAAAAATCAACAATTATTATCCTCATCAATCATACAAAAAACAAAGCATTAAATTATATCATCATCAGTCAAACAAACAAGAAAATAAATTTTATGTTGATAAAATAATTCATACTAGTGGTCGGCCAGTGTTCGAAATTCGACCATAACTAATTTATATTTTAACATTATTAAGATTGCTTTGTCAAACTCTGAGCGAGCGCTATTTCACAATTTTCTTTCAAAAATAATGACATGGATATTGGATACGTCAAATTTGAAATGTTGATATGTTCAAAGTTTTCTCTTTGGTTATTTAATACAAAAAAAATATTAATCTATTCTTAATTTGACCACAATAAACAAAAGATCTATTTTATTTTATTTTAACAATATATACGGCACAAAGTGCCTTTGACAACAATAGAATATAACAAAAAGCAGTAACAGGAAATTAAACAATATAACACATAGAATACAAACACAGTTTAAGGCAGAAAGAATAAAACAATAGGCAAAGAGAGTACATAATAGCAAACATTAAGGAATTATTCATGCAAGACTATTTAAGGCCAACAAAACTGCAGTAATACATAGATAATGTTGAATATCATGTAAGTATGCATCTTTATAATTGGGTAGACACAATATGTTTATTATATTATAATATACTAGCTTATACCCGTCTTGCTTTACGTTTTTGATTCCGATTGTCAGGCTTGATCGGTAGGTAATTAAACAGGTTCTAGTCTAGCTTCCCATTGCTTTGTAGACCTCTATAACTGACATAAGCACAGAAAAAGAAGAATGACACTTTTAATGTTTATTAAAATTTTGTATGAAGATCCTAAAAAATAGGGTTTTTTTTAATTAGCTCTAAATACCTATATTAAGGTTAATGCAGCAAATTGTATTAAAGAACCTTCTCCGGCATTTTGCACGGCTCTGTGCAGATTCATATCTTTTATTTATTTTTTTATTTATTTTATTTTCCATTAGCAATTACACAACAAACAGTTTACATATATAATTGTTGGAATTTACTGCCCCACTAGACAAAGTCTGTTCTGGGGCAATACTACTTCAAATCAAATCATGTAACCAACCAATCATCTTACAAAAAAGCATAATACCTACAGTGAAGAAAAAAAAACAATAGTAATAAACAAAAGTACAAATAATATCTACAAATAATATCTGACGTAGCATTTGTATTTTGAGCGTGATGCTGTGACATACGGTAAAAAGCAAAATAAAAAAACATTTCTGAATTATTATATAGATTATATTTTATATCTATGTCAAATACGTACGTCGAAGTGTGTGTGAGTATGAAATACATAACATTGCAGTAGTGTACGTGATTATTGATTTAATCTATTTTATGCATAATTTAAAAAATATTTGCAATCGCCACTACTTCCCTATGTAAACTATTAAGTCATCCGCGTAATGTTCGCAAAAATGGTCACAAAGTTTTTACTTCACGTATTTATATATTTATACCGTGGGGTTGCCGGCTAAGAATAGCACCTCTGCTCTTTTTGCTGGCCGAGCATCCAGTAAGAGGCAGGAAATCGAAAATCAGATCGGGATCGTGAGGTTGACCATCTCACGTCCTTAAACCTCAACTGGTCAGAAAAGGCACAATGAGCCTCGGACGCCTTCGAGCGCAATGGAGAGCTCTTGATGCCTCCCTGTGCTCCTGAGTGGGGCTTAGGCCTTCCGCATTGTGGGTTGGTTTGGGGGGGATCAGCGGCGGGGTTGATTTGTGTGGGGCCGCCTTTTCGCTCTGATTGCTTTGATTGAGCTGTGGGGTCGGTTTCTTGCGGGTCGGGTTTGCTGCGGATTGGTCTCATCTGGACTGGCTTGCGTAGAGTGGGGGACCTTAACGGGAGTACGTATGTATGTATTTATATTTAGATTATTCGAATGAAATATATTCATAGTTTAAACAGACGTTCTTCAGTGTCAAATATGTAAAAAATAAACAGTTTCTAAAACTTTTAATAATATATTTTTCATCACGCCATTCATAATATTAAAAATTATCTTAAAACCCATATGTATGAATTTTATTCAAAAAAGGGTGTCACCCTCAAACAGCACATGTGCCGTAAGTGACCATATGAAAAGATACCACGATAAATAATTCATATCCCAAAGTTAATATGGTCGTAAAACTGAGGTGGAAGGTATCAACCCACCTCACTAATTTATCTCATCCAATGTGCCCGTCGTGGAACATAATATATTAATTTAATCTTGGCTAATGTAGGCACACACGCGTCCTAATGGTTAACTCATAACGATATGGCCGATTATTGCTTTTATTTTTATCCTTAATTTAAAATGTAATTTCACACCAATTTTACCAGCAGTTTTTTAATATAATTTCACACTCTGAAGCATTTAATCAAAACGAAGTGGTTGATATTCTGGCGCATACGCGACCAACTTTCCATTCCTATGTTTCGTACTAGTAAGTGATCGTGGACCCAAACCAGTTTTGCCACCTGTCCGGGTTTGACCCGAACAGTCCGGGTTTCGCGAAGTGTGTCCTGGCGAATCTAAAAATGACCGGGTGTACAAAAAAGTACAAAAAAACATTAGCATTTTACAATGTATATAATTTGTGTATAGGGTTTATTACCTCACTAGACGAGAATTTGCGCTAAGGCAAAACTACTTAATGCCAAAATAAACCGTGATCCAATTAACCACATAAATATTCTCCTAAAACTGAAATTCTCACAATTAAAGTAGATATGCATATATTTACTTTGAAAAGAATGACTTGAGCTAAATTTCAACATAAATTTACATAAGCTAAAAATACAAGAAAAGATGAGATTACAAAAAGAAAATTATCCAATATGAAAGGCCATACACTTTTAAAAAGATAACTAAGTATTAAAATTAACCTTTATCTTTATTTATTTATATCTCCCATACGGACCTTGCGAGGCACTCGGGTTCATTCAAAATATTGCAGTTCACAATTTTAAAAACAGGGGTCCATCAGTATACAAAATTAGTACAGTATAGGCAAAATTTGACAAATTCAAATCTTATTCAATGCCAATGGTGTCATATTCTCATAAAAACAGATCTTTGGTGATTTTAAAATTAATAATTACTTACTTCAAATTAACAGAGCATAAAAAATGTGAAAAGCTGACAGCTCACAACAGAAGATCTACTTCAATCTGCATAATATTATTAAAAATACAAAGAATCAAAACAAAGAAGATCGTTTCAGAATCCGGTTCATAATTTAAAAATATATGTACATATTTATTTGAAATGGACAAACACCAAGATGCTTCTGCCCAAAACATCAAAGGCTGAAAAAAGGGGATGATGAAAAATAGAAAATATTTTTGAAAAATCCCGCAGATTAAATATTCATGCGTCATTACATTCTATCCTGATAACGTCGCATTTTTTTCGAAAATCTCCTTAATTTAAAAAAAAACAAGACATAAGTACATATAAAGTACATAGAGAGTACAGAGGCATGTCAGAACCATACACCGTTCCTTGTCTCTCAAAGTAATCACGGTATGTCGTCATTGTACCGTACACAACACACTAGATTGTGTACACTCTTGTCTGCCGGATAGGGGTGTATTTAGTACCAGTAGTGTGTATAAACATACGTGGGGCGCTCTATGGAAGAGTAGCGCAAGTACCTACTGTCATTAATCTTTGTTGTTCGTAGCTTCGCCTCTATACAGCTGCTTACAATATAAGCACTAGAGATGTACCTACATTATATTATACATACCAATCTACAGTTTAATTAGGTATACGCTATTATTTCAAAATTTGCATCTAAATTCTACACAAACAAAATGCTTATATTGTAAAATACCAAAAAGTAGAAAAAAATACTCGTATTTGACGGGTGATTAGAAATGCGCTCTAAAATATTATCGATCAATGTATCATAATTTCGTTTTTTTATTATTTTTGATCGATCTATTAGCCTGCATTTTCTACGATGCAATTATTATTTTAATAAAATATTTTTAAGGCGTTTTTTTCATAGAGAATATTTTAAAAAAATGTAATTTTCTAGCACTAATGGTCTGTTATCCTACGAATAAGGCGCTAGTATAAACAGCGGTGAGTATGTGAGCTTAGAATATTGTTAATATTGCCTACTTAGAACATTGTCATATATTTTGAAAGTTTGCCGTCTTGTCAGATGACGGACCGCTTCCTGGGAACCCAGTGCATTTGTGACGATGTGATTCCGTTCGTGAGGAAAAACTGAACGAAAGCAGCTAAAAATAGAAAAATGTGGAAAACTAGAAGAGGGTTGCATCCAGCAGTGAAGGGACGACTGACAAAGAAGAAGAGGAAGAATTATGTACTGAATTTATTATACTTGCCATTTTGTAATATCTTTATCTTGTTGCCATTTATAAAAATTGATCTTGGCTGCATTGGTGAGTGTACCTCGAAAATTTGTATTGGTAACACCTACTTACAATACTGAATAACGGTATTTGTATAAAAACACGAGAAGCTATTTAAAATGGTATGTCGCAGGAAGAAACAAAATTTGTATGTGCGAATGGAAAAGAATGCTAGTGTTCATATTTGCCTTACCCTTTTCGGGAGACGATTAAGTTGGATTATTAAAAAAAAATACTCCTGATTTGGGCAACATCTATAGCTTGTTATTGAGGTTGACTATACATAGGAGTAGTTGGCTTACTTGCAAGTTGCACTTTATTATTATTATATTGTTATTGCATTATCAGCCGTTATATTTTCATAATTTGCAGTAGTTCAACCAAAATCCGTTTTCCTATCTAGCTATCCGTAAACCAATATTCCATTATCAATAATGATAAACTATCGATTTCAATGTTTAGAAGATTAAGGCTAAACATGTCGAATGTTTTATGGAAGCGTCCTTTTATACAAACTTGTACATACATAATAATAATATTTTCGCAAGTGTCTATTCATCTACTGATTAATACTTCCAAAAGTTGCCACCGCATGGGGGAGGGCGGGCTGAGCGCTCCCGCAACACAACAGCTCATCTCATTTTCTTATTATTGAATAAAACTTTCACGTATTAAGATGATTTGCTCGTATTGCGAATAACAATTTCTTAATATTATTACACCTACAAAGTGTATATTTTTTTAAGCTCGTAATTTTTTTATAAAATTGACAGTATAACAACGCAATTTGTTTGGAATTGAAAAAGTTTAATCATTTATTTCTATACATACTTCGAAAGATGTCGATAGTGTAAAATAAAAATCGATTGTGAAATAATTTGATTCATTTTCGGGGTAAGTGAACTTTACGGACAAGGTTAACTTCGGACCTGTCCGTATGATACAATTTGTTTTGCAGGACATGTTTTTATTTTTCATGGGAAAGGTTAAGGTGTTTCAAATTCTGATGCCCACCTTCATTTTATCTGACCACTGAATATTAGCAAGCTTCTTTCTTTTGGCTGTCCTCGAGACTGCTTGTCATGACCAATCATATGTAAAGTAATTTCTGGCTACATTTTTAAATGAATCATGACTGTCTGATTTTGATTTTCTTTTGTTAATTCTGCTCCGATTTTTATTTCGTCTACTATTAATAATGTGAAATAAAATCTTTGACAACATTCAACTCCGTTTTGAACGCCAACGCATTTTCAATATTTTTCTTTCTTTATGAAGAATTGTCTTTTTCTTATTTAGTAAATCGGAGAAATTTTCTTTTCATACTTAAAAATAAGAGACAAGATAAGATATTCTTATGGAACAGATGCTCTTGACACAAATATTTTCGCAGTAGAAGCATTGGGTCGCTGATTAATATCGCCAAAAGTTTCCTCCACTCACACACACACGCCGCTCATCTTAGATAACAACCCATTTTCTCGTATTACTTAATTAAAAGTTTCGTGACATCCATGTGACGGGGTTTCTCTAATTATAATTCTCTTTCAACGTAATTTTTTTTGTATAGTCCTTGACAAAATTTGCGTGAAACTTCGCCACTCTTCAACAGATGGCGTTGGTGTAGACTTTTTCCATCTCATTATGTCTGAGCTAAATAAAATAGTGATAATTTTTTTTAAACGTTACCTATTGAAGATATTACTTATTTAACTTTTGTCAGAAAATTTTGTGGAACAATCCGCAGATGATTTTCTGTTCGGGAAGCGTTCTGCGCGTTCCATCCTTTTTACGGTCACTATAATAATAATCGTCCTGTAGAGTTTGCAGTAAAGAAATCAACTTGCTGATGACAGTATTTTTATTTATTCTATACTGTACACCCTTACTGTACACTAAGAAATAAATACCTTTTCCAATCCTCTACTGTCTTATTACGGTGCTGCATGGCCCATTTAAACCTTTTCATCTTCATGGCAGGTGTTAGTTTTGGTTTTTTTGCAGGACGATAACATTTGAATCCCAGTTCATCCAAGCATCGCCTGACTGTGCGATCACTGATGTTGATTCCAGCATCCTTAATCAACGCTGTTATTACATTTATTAGCTTCTTCCTATTCTTTAAACATATAGATTTTTCTTATTGTTATTTCGGATCTTGGCGTTGTGAGACGCTTACCTCGACAGTTTTTTACGAAATGTCGATAAAGGGTATTCGCCATTTTTAATTTTTAATGCAATTCTTTGCACAGTCTGCCTAGAAACGCCAGTCCTCCTTGAGATTTCTCGATGGGAGTCATCTGTGTTCGTTACAAGTAACATTATTGCACATTTTTAAATAGGCGTTTACATCCTTGGATCTTCCCATAACGAAAAATTTGAAAAAATAATAAACCACACAATCACTCTAAAGTATGTAAATATGAAATAAAAAATGATAATCAGTTTGTTATTTTTTAAATGACGAGAAGTCCTTGATTTAATAACAGTTATATAAAAAAAGATTTTAGTGAAAAAAAATAGTTTGTAATCGTTTGCAAAAATATACTTGACTCGCACACAACCATCCCCTCGACGCAACCAATTTTAACTGAACGTAATTAAATGATTTTAAATTGACAAATCCTGCAAAACACTGCGTTGCCAGTAAAAGAACTGTGTTGCCAACTTAATAAATTATTATGATGTTGCAAATAAATATAAAATAATGTGAATATTAAAGTATTATGGGGTTCAGATTGGCTGGATCTGATCCATAAGAAGAGAGGAGATTGAGATGAAGCAGGAGTGCTGATTTCTTTTCTCAAGGTAGAATGATAGTGGGAAAAATGATCTTTATTAGAAGATAAGAAACTCTCTTATGAGTTTGGTAAGATTAAGAAGTATCTGGAGTACTCACCAACTTTCACTATTTCTTTATGAACAAGTCTAAATAGTTAAAAAGGAATTCGACTAACTACCGAAATGAAACTCAATTTTATATTACAAAAAACACAAGCACTATATTAGTGAATTCAAATAAAGTATCACAGAAAAAATATATTTTAACTTAAAAACTAATTACAATGTTATGCACTGTAGGTTCTGAAGGAAAGAGTGAGAAAAAATGCATAGTGAAAAAGCATTTATAGTTAAATTATTCGCGCAAAATAATTTGTCCAAAAAGTGATGTATTCTCCCTCTGGTGCGAAATATTCTAAGTTAGTTAACTTGGTAAAAACGGTGGTGAATCTACGTTGTTGATAAGTACGAGTTGTATTCGGCGTATTCCGCTAGATGGCTCTTTATCTTGGAGGGCTCTCTATAGGTGGCGCTATACATTCGTGTCATCAGATAGAAAAATAAAATGTTGCTGAAAGTTCACTGCCACAGTATGAAGAAGTATTGTTTGTGAATATATACTAAAAAAACGTGATGGCCCTATTTCAATGGCCACCCACTGTATACTGTACAATTGTACATTGTCAAGTATAAGAAACAACACATAAAAAAGATATCACAGAATCAACGTACAAACCGACCTCGGTAGCCTAGTTGTACTAGCGTGGACTTCAGATCCGAGGTCCCGGGTTCAAACCGTGATTCGTCAGGTATTCAAAAGCTCCCCTAATATAATATGGGAATGAAGCTGAATATAGGGTTTAGCGTCACCTGTTTTGGTGGTTTTGCAGGAAGTGGTATGTTGCGCGGGTCGCCTCCTGTTCTAGAGACGTCGATGACTTGTGCGCATGTCTGAGGCTTGCGTTTGTATTGCCAGGTGTCAGAAATCATGTCGCCACATAGGGATTTGTGAACAAAAGTGAATTATTATGGAATGATCGCAAAGAATAAAGACACATACAAACCTTTATCCAACATATGGAGGGCATACGCAAACTTTGGCCCTGCTTGAAGGATTCTTGAACATGAACCATTCCTATTTCAAGTTCTTACTCCTCCAAATTTCATACGTAAATAACAACAGTTTCTACTTTAAAACTAAAGCAAATAAGAATTGTAAATATTATCGCGAATGATATAGTTATAACTTGAGACCGGTTGAACAGATTTTTATGACGCTTGGTTTACTGGGGTGTTCTCCCCTCAAAATAACAGAAAAATATTAAAAAGTTGAAAAATGCATAAGAAATAATATTAAACTTAGTATGGAACAGATTTCCTGCGACGCCAACGCCATCTATGAAAAATTCTACAGCAACAAAATTATTGTTTACGTCAAGTATATTCCATATTGACATTAAATATATTTTAGATTTTGAACTATTGAATTAAAGAAATATTGAACTTTCAGAAATATGTTTTATCATTTGGACGTATTATTTTTGTATAAATTACAAATTTAAAATCAATATTTATTGTAAGGACTACAGGACAACGTTTTTCGGGAAACCTTGTGTTTGACTGTTTTAAATTTGACCTTTTCCGCTCTATGAATTTGACCCCTGAAACATACCGCAAATGCATGTCGTATATCCTGTCATTTTAAACCCCTACTTGCATTGTGTGCATGTCGTCCTCTGTCAATATGAAACCTTATCCGCTAATGCAGTATCGAGAATCAATAATGAAGACAGTGTGCTATTGATAGCCAACCCAGAAAATCGACCATTAGCAAAAAGGTGTTTTATGACAGGGTGATTAACTACATTTTGATTCATATAACAAAAAAGTAATTTTGTTTGAGAAAATGTCGACATTTTACTTCCAGACCGAAGACTAAATCATACAAGATGTTAACAGAACTCTAATACACAATCAATATTTTCGAGCAATAATAAAACAAAAATTTGGCACTATTTGTCACTCAGATGGAATACATTTTTTATGGAATCAACTTTTTCTTTTATGAAGTTTAAAGGCCTATTGAAGTTCTTGTTGTGAAATCGAATCCCAGCTCTCTCTCCATATTTTGAGGTCTGCTTTGAGGGGGTATCAGTTTTTACTTCATTACAAATTTATATAAGCAACAACATTCATTATAACGCTGCATTGCTTCAATATTCTTCACTGGTGTATGTTTTGTAAATTTTATGAACTGTCTTATTTTTGTATCAATTTCACTGTTTGTATATAAATGTTAAAATAAAAAATATTATTAACCAAAACTTGTTAATCGATCTTTGGTTGGGTAGGTACTTGAAATCAAATCAAACATTAGGTGGAGTACTGAATCCACAAAATAAAGAAGCAATAGAAAGTAGAAAGGAATATCTTAGCTGGATCATATGGAACTATCAATGAAGAGAAGACATGACGAAAACATGAAAAAAACACTTGTGTGCTTGACCCCATAATAGCTTTTCTTTGTATGATAGATCACTTAGTTTAGTTCCTTCCAGAGAGTTGATTTTGGAAATCTGTGGGGCTAGTACGAGTTTCATCGAAAGCTATTTGCACGCTAATAAGCACTTATAAATAGTGTTCTAAAATTAAACGATCGAGTCGTTCGATCATTTTTGTATGGAAATTTGTCGAAACTCTTTCGATGATCGTTTCGATATTCGATCATCAAAAACTTATACTAGGGCTACTGACTTCTAGGAATTTTTTAATGTTTTTTTGTTTGACAAAATATAGGGTTTCATCTATGCTGTAAATTATATCTTCAAAAATTTCATGGGTCTATGCTATCTCTTTAAGAACTTTATGGTTATATATTATATCTTCAATAACTTTAGAGATCTTACCAATATCAACTTTGTTATGAATTCTGTTCTCATTATCTTCTATAAGTTCAGCTCTTATAGTTCTTGCTTCCAGGTGCACGTCTTGTTTATTTAACCAAAAAAACTGAAATAATTAAGACCCTTTTAAAGCTTTTTCATCAAACATCAAACGAATTAATCTCCAAACATGTTTGATTAAACCGAGTGTGTGTTTATTTTTGCTTGTTGACAATAAATCAATTCCATTTGCATAAAGCACCCTCTGTGGTAGACTCACCATCCCTTATTGACTCACCGGATATCGGTGTCTCAACACTCAGCAACCCGCGTCCCCCACCCTGGCCTCCCATTGTCTTTGTCTCACTAATGAATAGATCAGTTTATCAGCTGTAACAAAACAGGACTAAAGTCTTCCTTTTCAAATATATCACTATCATTGATCGTAGGGAAGCAGCATCACCGTTTATGAAAGCATTACATCGATAATCAAATGCTCAAAATATAGAACAAAATAAAATTCCAAGTATAAAACTGAACCCTGAAATGTACACTTTGAACCGGTTAGAAGCATTCAAGGTGTGGCTATGCAAAAGAATGTTTGATATCTATCGTGGACATAATTAGTAATTCAGAGGTACTGAAGAGATCTGACTACAACAGTGATGCTGAATAATAGTAGTCCTTAAGGTTCCATATCTGGGGTATACTGAGCAAGGGGAAAAATATGGGATTCTTTAACTTATTTTGATAGGCAAGATAGACGATCCTGTAGGCCAAGTAGAAGGCAGAGCTCTCTTCGTAACGCAATGTGCGAATTGAATCGGAATAAGGCGAGTGCAGGAACCCTTCTGAGTAGTAAGAGATAGAGATGCCTTCGGAAAATGATTGCCAAAATCGGGGAGACATGATGATAATTGCAAGCTTGCTACTCTTTAAATAAAATCAATCCGTCTTATCTGAGATCAATGCATCTGTGTCTTTTTTTAGGCCAGATTTCCTTACAATGGAAAATATCACAAGTTTGTAGAAAAAACTTTAAGTGAACATTTTTTTACATTATCAAATTCAATGAAGACATAGAATAGAGGACGAATGGTAGTTAACAAAAGCAATTAAGTACAACTTAAATACAATTTTTTTAAATTTCAATGATTATTTTGAAGAAAGTTCATGCAATTATGGCACTCTCAAAAACCCTATATTGAGCTGAATTTCAATCTCTTTTGTAAATACAAATTATGAAATTATATATTTTATTACAAACAATAAGAAATTTAGTTTATAAAATTATTTATTTTTATTAAATTGCCACTTACATCGACACGATGGTTTTAGAGATGCATTCGTCATCCCTTTATCGGAATATGACGACGTAACATAGTATCAACAATGACACATACTAACCACAACCATTGTTCATTGCAACATTCCGTACTTACACTAGCGGAGAGATGATAATACTAACAGTACGCTATCCGAGTATTAGCCCACTTGAAACTCAAGTTGACTTAATAGTTTCAATGATTACAAATTTGGCGTGGAGAGCTCAACTACCAATAATACTCGACCGACTGTTGAGAACATTGAACAACCTCTTTCACTAAAGAAATATAAAATATTTGCAAAACTGTTTCTTATCGATATACTGAGAACGGTGACCATTAACGATAATCAAATTTCAATACTTAAAACGAAACCAGAAGATCGATTGAAGGGTTCCTAGAAGATCTTTCATGCAAATAAAGCTGAAGACAAAACTGAAGGAGATAAATTTGTACGCAGATCTCACTGAGAAAATCACCGATTCAATGTTAAATTTATACGCTTTAGTATCATGAGTAAGAAGCTTCAAAATTAAGTTAAAGAAGAGCGAAGGCTAGAGATAGACAACATTTTGGAATAATTGTTTTTGAATAAGTAATTTAAAACACCCATTGGACTAATAATTATTATTGTTTACAAAAAGGTTTTGCTCTTAATGAAAAGTATTGTTTTTTTTATTATTTAAACAACGCAGAACCCGTTTCTAATAACGACCTATCAAACATAGTCACCCTTTTCAACTAATAAAAGTTACAAATAAAATATGTGGAGATTTCTAAGGAGTGCCTCATGGATCTGTTTTGAGGCCATTCCTCTTTAACGTTTTTTTTGTATAACATTTTGCATATTATATTACTACTTTGGCATACCAGTAATGGCACTATTCTAAGAACCTTAAATGCAAATTGTCTCCGTTGTAGTGTTGCAGAGTTTCAGTTTCTCCGTCGATGATGGTCTCCAAGGAATGTTTCAAGGATCTATTTTTAGTCCATTACATGCCTATAATATTTATGTTTAGTTACTTGTGAAACTTGATTTTTTACAGAACTTCTTGCTATACCGGTGACTCCAATAACAAAAAATTAATAAGTTAAAACAAGGTAAAGATAAAGAGTGGGGCAAATTTTTGTATCCTCGACTATATCAAGTAATAATATCCTGGAAGTATATGATACTCCTACTTCCAACCAATACTCGTATCTCATAAATTGATTGATCGCTTCCCTGGGGATGCTGCGAAGAGATACCCGGAGTTAGATAGCTCCTATGTTTATCTCGTGGAAGCGCTGATAACATACACACAGACACACATCCTCGTAATCAATATTGTTTTATTATTATATTACATACACTTATAAGGGCTAATCAAAACCGTAGCGAGTTTTCTTTTAGCGCCTCCTCGTCCCTTTAGATAACATTCTTCTGACACTTTTTGACGGATGGTTTCTGGCCGCTCATACAACTTCACTACACCATTATCAAATTATAATCCTGAAAAAGTTGGTCTATTTATAACTTACACGAAATAAAGGTGAATAACAGTATCATCCATTCCTACTTTTTAGTATTTTTTCTTCTCAGCCTCTTTCCAGCTTTTGATACCCATTTGATGCCAAACATTTTCAATATAGGTATATTTTTAATCGCAAGCTCTTCATTTTCATCTTCTTGACTTAGGTCCGACAAAAACAGGAGACCTACCCAAGACACCCTCTGTTTGGTCACACGCCACCGATCACACGCGAAGAAAGATCTCTGGCACACAAATATAAAGAAAGCCAGATAGAACTGTCAGAAAGCTTATGACCGGGACACCAACTACCTTAGCCAACTTAGAAGACACTCGACAGAACGATTGGGTGCCACTAGATGCAAGGAAAACATGCGCAGGTGGGCTTTTAGTGTGGAGGAGGATGTCTCCTGTGGCTGCGGTGAGACTCAAAGTAACGAGATATGCCTGTGAGGTGTAATACGCAAGACCTAATTATGAGAAGTGACAATGCTGTTTAGTGGATGGGTGATATAACTCGTTAAGTAAGTTAAGTAGTACCTTGGTCAGCTTTTTGATATTCAGTCCTGTCAAATTGTCCCATTTAGAGTTATCTTTCTTTTTAATCGCAACCTCTTCTTCCTTTTCCACTTGCCCTAGAATCCAAATTGAGAAGTTTTATATATAAAGACTTCTATATAAATCTAAATGTCATGCTATTTTTTGCCCTTTTTTCGGTTTCTTTCCGACTAATAATCACCTCGCCTATGTTTTGTTCTTTTAAATACCAAATAGCCAAACATTTTTAGTAATCTTTTCGTTCTCATGTTCTTGACAAAGATCTGATTTTTGATATTCAATCCTGTCAAACTGTCCCATTTTAAGCCATCTTTCTTTTTAATCGCAACATCTTCTTCTTTCTTTGCTTTTGCTCTAGAATCTCTATTGAGGAGTTTTTATTGATGTAGACTTCTTCTGGAAATCTGAATGTCTTGCTATCTTTCGCCCTTTTTGCGGTTTCTTTTCTTCCGGATAATAATCATAAAGCATTAATTTGCTCTGAAAATGTATCTCCCATCTGTCCTATTGCATTATTTAAAGAGATAAAAATTGTACACACTTAATGACTCTTGCATTTAAGTCGGGAGAAAAAAACAGCGTTAGAACAACGAAGAAGACTAAAATAATTTATGATCGAGTCAGAAATGAGTTCATAATTTTCATTAAATTACATTGAAATTATTACAAAACTAGCATACATACACCGTGACATAACACGTTAATGAAAATTATTTAATGTAACTCTTTCAAATATGTATTCTCTTTTACTTCTTCGATTCCTCATCTTGAACTATAGTTTTTTGGGTTCCATGTGAATACTTCGCATACTTCAGTCTTTTATATTTTTCTATGCTGAGTATGGTTTATTCTATTACTTTCTTCATCTGGTCATGGCATGCTTTTCATCATTTTTCCACATTTCATTTAGTTTGATCCATTGAACATAAACTTGATTTGTCCAACGGTTTTCGATCAAACCGACGAATCTCATACTAAAAATAGGTTTCGCGAATAGAATAATATGATAAGAGAACCAATTCTCCATTGAATTTGACGATTCTCGTACTACGAAAGCTTTGAAAGCTACGTTCATCGAATTGAAAGTTGATCAGTTAACCGATATTAATTGATCAAAATACGAGAGGATATTTTCTCACACTATGCGAGTAGTTATCGGAATACTTTAAGCAAATAGAACGTCTGTCGTCACTTAGATTTGTAACGAACCATCAAACCATTGACTTGTGTTTTCGTGTTTCTTAACTAGCCCCGTTCAAATTACATACCTACACAATTTTAATATGTTAAATGCGTAAAACTGTGGAATTGTTCAGATTTGTAAACATTCATTTTATATTTTTTTACGAAATCACTTGTCATTTTTTTATAATTCTTAAACTGTTTGGAACCTTTTTCGTGTGAAATTGTTACATTACAATGTTTCAATACAGATATCGAGGATTCCAAGCCCACAACGATTCAATCTAAGGGCATGAACTGGAATTCATGAATTGAACGTGCGTTCTTGGTGGAATTATTTAAAAACGGTAATTTAAATAGAACAATTTATTTCTCAAGTCACCAGGCCCTGACCTGTGCCTGCGAAACTTGTTAGGTTATTAAATTTGTGGAACAACAAAGAAATTGTTTTATTTAAATTACCATGAACTGGAATCTAAACTAAAATGCAGCTAGAGAGAGGAAGGTCTTTGCCCTTATGACCAACATCGAGGACACCTAACTCAACTGGGGACTTTATGACGAAGAAAAAGATCTTAACGAATACAAATACAGCAAATGACTAATTTTAGTGATATTGGAATTTATTTTGTGGTTTTGTGTTGTATTCATCAAATAAACAACCGTAAACATATAACCGTATATATAGGTATATTTTAATTGTATTTTAAAATTAGCTTTCCCGACAGACGTTGTCCTGTAGTAGTCATTATTATGAAAATTGATTTCAAATTTATAATTGACGCAAAAGTCGGTAGATTTAAAATGTTGTTTGAATGTTAAAAAATTACCTACTTCTGAATGCTCGAAAAATCTACGTAGCAATAATTTAATGTCAGGTAAACAATAATTTTGTTGTTATAGAATTTTTCATAGATTGCGTTGGCGTCGCTGTAAATCCATTCCATACTTACTTTAATATTATATTTTATGTTATTTCTTATGGATTTTTCAACTTTTTAATCGTCATTCTGTTATCCGGAGGGGAGAAGACACCAATAAACCAAGCGTCATGCGTCATAAAAATCTGTTCAACCGATCCCGAGTTATAAGTATTCGCAAAAACCCGACTTTCTATTATATTATAGATTTATTAAATGATTTTTAATAAGTGAAATACAAACTCACGCAGAAACTTGGACTATTTATTAAATATCAAACCCCCTGCACCAACAGTAGGTAAAATATTAATAGCGAGTTGCATACAAAAATAATTTAAAAAAAATGGAAGCGTTGTAAAGATTTATTTTAATTAAGAAATTTATAGAGCGAAGCCAGGATCCAATAATAACTCACTTGTGTCAGAATGCCTGACCCAAATATTCATGGAGAACCCGCGCTAGCATCGTGGGGGTGAAAACTTTAGGTTTTTATATATGAGATAAATACCAACTTTGCTAGTCAAGTAATCATTATTACGGTCTCAGTTATTTCAGCCAGTAAAAAATATTAATATGTAACATTAAATTTTTTGATAAAATAATCATTGTTTTAGAATTTAAACCACTGAAACAACAATGGAAAGATTCTTCTCAATTGGTTGGTTGGAAGAAATTGCCTAAGGCAATAAGCCCGCCAATTGGGTAATATATTTATTTAACCAATAAAGTGTTATATTTATTTATTCATTTATAAAGATTTGCAGTTTTTTATTCTTATACATACATCGTACTGTTTCGAATTCTATATTTTTATTCTTATAGGCCTAAACTTGAATTAAAATTCTCATAGCAGCACTGACTGCATCTGGGTAATTTTGATGATATTGAAAAGGTTGCAGTTGAAAAAAAAGTTATGTTATGTTTTGTAATGTTTCTATAAAATAGCATGTTACACAACATTATCTTAGTAATGTAATGCAATTTTATGTAATGATCTGTTGTGAAATATTGTTTTCTTTTTGTTATGTCATTTAATGTAATATTTTATATGTTATTCCATGTTATGTTATTTTATGTCATGTTCCAATGTAATTTAATTTTATGTAGGTAAATGTTTTGTCAATCTGTGTAATTTATGTGTAATGTTATATTCTGTTATGATAATGTTATGTCAATCTGTGTAATTTCATGTAATGTATTGATATTTTATCTAACATAATATATTATGTTACGTTACTTTACGTTAAGTTACTTGCGTGTTATGCAAGTAATTTAATGATCCAATCCAAATCATAGCTCCCTTTACGGCCCTCTTAGGGGCATAGGGAGGCAACAAGAGCTTTCTATTGCGCTCGATCTTGCGCAATGTTTACCTATGACCTCCTCCCACACCATGTCCAGATCCCTCAGCTCTGCTTCTGAGCTGTTCAGATTTGCTTGAAAAGATTAATAATCGTCAAGAAAGAAGTAAATAATTAAAGTCACGTTTTCATTATGAGGATATTACATAACTTATTATTTATCTCCATCTTAAAGAGACTATATTTTCCAGTAATATCAACATTTCATTGTCATCGGCAGACTCTATCAGAACTTTCCATCTGTTTTAAAACACACGCAATATCATTACATAACGCGCTGTAAAAATGTCTGTTTCAGACGAAGAGATGTGCACTCATGTGCAAAAATATTATATTTTATGGTGGAAAAAAAAAAAAATATGTCGTAACCTGGCAAGCACATCAATCATTCTCTATGCGTATATAAACTATTTGTATGTTGGTACACAATATAAGATACATTGGCAAACATTTTATTTCAAAATATCTCTTAGTGTTCATTCTTTTCCCTGTCCGCTCTCTCCTTTGACCATATGGATTAGATTAGATTAGTTTCTATGCATATAGTCATTGAGATGATGCGTCATTCTCTTAAAATTCAGTGTCGACCTATCGTGTTTGAAACAATTGTCGAGCTGTCAGAATTCTCAATCGCGAACTATGTAACATTTACGTCTCGTAAATGCTACCGTTTATTGAAAAAAAAAAAAACAAAGATATCAAAAGATTCTCAAATATTATTGTTGTCGGTAACGTTGTATCACATATCTATATATTAATACGTGAAGGAAAAACTTTGTGACTATTTTTACGAAAAATGGAGGAGTATGAAATTTCTCGCACGTGAGAAATATAAGTGGCTATGAGTAGCAAATACTAAAATATATTTTTTTAATTATGGATAAAAAATACATTAAATCAATAAAAAAATGGTCGAATCACGAGCGACCTGCCTACTTGTGAAAGTCCTTGTTTATACATTTTTTTCGCAAAGCAATGGGGTTTGGTCAGGTGCCAGGACTCAGATCCATAGAGAATGATGGGCAACACACACGTAGGTATCAAACAGTTTACATTTCGTCTAGACACTAAACACGCCGACGCTTTCCGTACATAAAGAAGCAAAATATAAAAGTACAGCTAGGTATAATAAAATATATTAAACTAGCTTTCCCGACAGACGTTGTCCTGTGTTCCTAACTATGAATATTGAATTCGAATTTGTATATATGGTGATGAATTAATTATCATTTGACCAGTGTGATTCCGACCGATGCGTCTGTTTTAAACCATGTAGGTATATTCCATCCGTGTTTTGTCAATCGCACCAACTATCTAACAACTAACAGTTCCTGTCAAAATTTCAAAATTGGAATAAAAATGATATAATATGCTAAAAAGTAGGTACTAATGAGGTTGCCTACGTAGAGTTTTCTTCAATTTTCCATGCATTTTTTTAATTTTTTCTTCTAAAAGGACATTTTCCTGTTAAAAGCCTACACGACAAAAAAGAATTAGTGAAATCGGTCCAGCCGGCGTGATGCGATGACATCGGAAAATAGCTCTCCATTTTTATATATAAGAAGATGAAAGCGTGCGTATGATTTACACAAGTTTACATCCATTTATAAAACAGTTGAACATCAGTGTGTCACAACAAAAGAATATTATTTAAATTGTGTGATGAAACACAATAGAGAGAACTTTTCATCATTATCTCACGCGGCAGACAGAACCAAACTACCCCCCTATACCAGCCCGTTCCAATCTTATTCGCATTTATCATCATTAATTTATTTATCAAAGACATACGTGATGGGTAGGTTTTTTTCTTCTTCTCTTTTTGCGCCCCCGAGTGGTGTTTCATTATCATTTTATTTCTATCAGTTCGAATGTTACATTCACACCCTCAAAAAAAGAAACAGTCCGTTCCGCAAAGAATCAATAACAACCGATAACAAAATATTCAATTCCAATTTTTTATTTTTATTTGGCAGAACTATTTTATAAAATAGTTTCCTGCCATTCCCAAGTGTGTGAAAATTAATAGTTTTTTATTACAAATAACAAACAAAAGATATCAATTCACTCATATTTGGATACCGCATTTTAAGAGTGTATCATTCAGTATTGAAAGAAAAAAATATATACAATTCCAAATTAGCGGTAGGACTCCATCGTCTATTTTTACGTTTATTTTCATAACAGCCATTGTTGCTTCTTCTCGATATGTCGCCTAGCAGGCTTCCTCAGGAGCGGAGGTTCTCGCTCTTAGGCTGCCTAAGTAACCTCCTCGGTGGCTGATCGACGAATGACGGCACTGTTTGGCAGTTTGGGGCGTATTTATATTGACTCGATCTGCGCTCGCGCCTCTGATAGTGCGGTCCAATGTAACGGTGCTATGGTACTAAAATAACATTTAAAAATCGAACAGTATTAGTCAGTCATCAGTTGTTGATATATATATAGAATTAGTGTCGGATGGATGAAATTCAGATCGGTGTCAGGAGTTCTATGCGATTCAAAAATGCCAGTCAAATTAAAAGGAAAAGTTTATCAGACAATTGTCAAACCCGCACTCCTGTATGGCTCCGAATGCTGGACTATGTACAACAGCTATAACAGACAGCTAGAAACGGCAGAAATGCGCATGCTGAGGTGGTCGACAGGAGTGTCATTGAGAGACAAGATAAAAAGCTCACACATTCGTGGAAGCCGATAATATATAAATAGCAAACTTGAGGAAAGACAGTTGCGATGGTATGGACACGTAGAATGGAGACCGCAGGAACATATTGTTAATCAGGCCATCAACATGAGTGTTCCACGTGTGACAAACAGAGGACGACCAAAGAATTCCTGGGTGGTGCAGAGGCGTGACCGGATGCGAAGATTGGGATTGGAAGAGGTGGTGCAGCAGAGACGGACTTATAGCCTAAGAACGAGGAGGGCTGACCCCAACAGTCTACATAGACGCTAAGTTGGGAGCAAGCTAGGGAGAAGAAGAAGAAGAAGTTGTTGATATATATTTTCTTCCAATGCATTCCCAGCGTCTTTCTTAGTAGCTATAATAAAGATCGTAAAATATTAGAATAAACATGAACCGCTATATTATTTCAGCAACAAAAGGCACTTTTATAATAGGATTTTTTTTTTAAATTCTTGTTCTGAATGCCTCTCATATTATGATACGATAATATTACGATGTGATGTTGCGAAGTGTGGTGGAGCTACCACAAAGTTGCGGTGTACGCCACCACCAAGCTGACACAAAAGAAAAACAGCGTGGGCCCGGGGCCCGCCCCCAGATCAATTTATATTTGATCAATCATTTGATTCAACATGTTCGCTGGCAGCTGGAACGCGGCTAATGACATTCTTTTTCGGTCAAACAATGATCATATCCCCCGTCTTTTTTTTTTGTTTGCTCTTAATGAAAATAAATTACTATATATTATATGGATATTTTCCTCTAAACTTGATGTAGTTCGGCTATCAATCATCGTTTCGTCATAATATTAATTATTTATTTCGCGTATTGATTTATCTTGGTCTGACGGTAGAATCAGTTGTGAAAGGTCGCATGATGCTTCTTATAGTAAGAATATTGCTCACGTTGCTTTCCCCTGCAGGAATTCTATGTTCTTCTTTTAAGGGTGCATTTAAAGCAAACGAAAATTTAACCAGATTTGGAATAAGAGTTATTATGTTCGTTGATATGGTCAATAATCTGCCCATCAATAAGTGTTCTTGCTTGTTATTGTTTCAATGTTGTCCAATATCAACCATAAAAGAATTAATGTATCTACCTAGAGTATTTGAAAAAAAAAACTAACCAGTAATTCTACTCAAAACGGTTAGAGTGATGTCAAATAAAAGTAGACAATCGAAAGTGAAAGAAACACTGTTTAAATTATAGAATAATTACCAGACCTAGACCTTTCTACCTAGAGGTTGAGTATTTATACTACTGTGGGGCTAGTACGAGCTTAATCGAAAGCCAATCACACGCTAATAAGCGCTTATTAGCGTTCAAATAGTCAAACGATCGAATCATTCGATCATTTTTGTATGGAAATTTTTCGAACGCTTTCGTTGATCGTTTCGATATTCGTTCATCGAAAACTTATACTTGTGGTACTGTTTAGACTTCTAGATTCAAAACAGTGGGGCTAGTACGAGTTTGATCGAAAGCTAAGTGCACGTCAATAAGCGCTTATAAGCGTGCAAATAGTGTTCTAAAATCAAACGATCGAATCGTTCGATCATTTTTGTATGGATAATTTTCGAAACTCATTCGATGATCGTTTCGATATTCGATCATCGAAAACTTATACTAGGGCTACAGGTCGCTCAGCTAGATCGACTCTAGATAAAAAAAAATCATAGTGTATGTACATAGGTTGTCTTAAAAAAGGCCAATATATTTAAAAAGAAAACTATATGGACAGTTGAACATCAGAAATCGAAAGAATATTCCAAGAAGTCAAACACCTGGTGGATATGTTTCCACGAAGAAAATATACTTGAAACTCGAAAGATACCCAAGAATCAATTTTAAAGAATTTGGGAAGGACTTGATTTGAAATCATATTATCAAAATATAGGCTATATTAATTTCAGCACTTGCAAAGACATAAATATATATAATTATATATTATATAAACTCGAATAGATACCTCTTATGTTGACGTACTGTTTGTCAAGAACTCTCGTTTGCAATTAACTTCGCCATTTAACGTTGAAAATTTGTATCATTATACACTAAACTATTGAGAGAAAGGGGTGTACTCCCGGTTATTTCAGCAGGTTTAAAGACACTGCCAAATTTCGATGGGTCGTTATTTTAAAGCACAGAAATTTAGCATCTTCATTAAGGCCATTCTAGACAGTGCGTTCGTTTTAATTGCAACATCAACGACAGATTAAAACGAATGATCATGTCGTGCAAAGGGGTCTTTATAAAATTATAACCATGTATTAGAAAGCTCAGAACCACACATACACGCAAACATACATCGGGCGCTATCAATGTACAGGTGGACACATACCACATACGGATGCTGCGTCAGTCTATTGTCAATTTTGAGTAGACGAAAACTTTGGGTACCTACTGCCATAATTTACGCTACGAATAGAAAACTTACGTAAAAACGGATGATGAATTCCGTCACATATTGAAGGGTGACTTTGAAATAATTTCTTTATCTGCTTCATCTTCCGGTGTCCTATCGAGTCCCCTCGACGTCGACGACCACTTGAGAGGAAGCCTGCCTGTCTTCAGCTACCCTGAACAAATCTCCCACAGTTCTCGGAACATTGGAACCGTGTGCTTCCAACCAGCACCCCTAGTATAAGTTTTCGATGATCGAATATCGAAACGATCATCGAAAGTGTTTCGAAATTTTTCCATACAAAAATGATCGAACGATTCGATCGTTTGATTTTATAACACTAATTGCACGTTTATAAGCGCTTATTAGCGTGCAATAAGCTTTCGATAAAACTCGCACAAGCCCCACAGCTCTCAAAATCCCATAGAAGAAATCTTTAAAAAAACAAGTAAAGAAGCCAATTGGGGTCAGCTTTTACTTAAAATGTCCACTTATTCTGTACATATTCATGTTATAATATCTGCCTGTTGACTGATATTCAGGTACATTTAAAAACTTAATCACCCTTAGCGGATTCTTAACTGTACACTGTACAGTCCCATTCATGTAAAAACACCATATTTTTATCGCAATTAAAAGAACAACTGAGACGACATTCAGCACGACATGTGTGTATACGGAGACATATTTCAGAACAAAAGCCGTTTGATATCACATATAGATTAGCGGCTTACATATTTTTCAGCGAAAAAAAATAATCATAGAGTGAAAATGTGTTCTGTGGCCATTCGCTGCGTGTAGTCGCTAATGCGTTTTTAATTTCTCACGTCCTTTCCACACAGTGTGTTCTTTATTTAATTTTTTATTTTTTTATTTAGAACATAGGCTAAATCGATGGTATTTGGGAGAATAGATTACACCAACACCTTGCAATGACTTTTTAATGATCAATTGGAAAGTTGTAACTAGGATAAGTACCTATCTGAGAAATCTGATTTCGTAGACCCATTATATAGAATGTGAGCCTTCTTCTGCAATGATGATTTTGAATAAAAACTTAAGCAGACGACTTATTCTCGTATCGGTCTTAATACTCTCTTATCTTGATTGACAATCATAAAATGGCGGATTGGTATTCACAAAGCTAGATATCTAGTAGACCCAGACCCAGGTGCCGACCATCTTGATATAGATGTGTTATCATTTACCTCTTGCCGATGGAAGAGGTGGATAGTCGAAGAGGTCATATCAGAAGGCAAATATCTGAGATATGCAACGTGAGAGAATGGTCTGGAAAAGGCACGGAGGGGGCGTTGTAACAAGTGGCGCGTGACCGAGAGACCTTCGCAGAAATTGTTGCTGACGTCGATGAGACCTGGATCTAAATAAAATGAAAATAAAAACTTAATCATCTTTAGAATCACACTGTATCTAATGAAAAAAAAATTCAATAATTTCATTTTTTTTTATTTTTTTTTATTTCACAATATGAAATAACATTAATGGTTAAAAGAGAAATAATAACAATAATGTAAGAAATTACTATAATTTGTCATAATTTATCGCCATTTCAATCTATAAATTCATGAAATAAAGATCAACACTCCGTACACACAAACAACATTTTTATTTATTCATGGAGAATTAGAATAGGCTAACTGAGGAAATAAAAGAATAACACACAACTTAAATAATAATCATAAAATAATAGTAACATAAAGAAATGAATGTCTAAAATATAAAAAAAATAACATTAACTTTCAACTATTTTTAGAGGCGGACTACTTCCGCCTATTATGGTTTTATAATAGGTTAAACTCACTCTAATTTTAACGTTCTGCGAAACAAATTGTTGAATGTATAAGAGTTTTTCTCTTTTCTTTTTAGACTTTTTTTTGAGTAACTCTTTGAATGCTTAAGATAAATATTTTAAAAATAGGTAGTATTGAATTTCTACGAACCCTTAATGATGTGGGAAATTTGGTTTTAAAAATAACTTTTTTATGGAATTGAATTTAAAAATCGAACGGTTTTCTAAACCAGTTTGAAGTTTTACATCTTTTGTTGTAACCTACCTGAAACTTTTATTAATCAATGTGTTATTCTGTCTTAATAATATCTGCGATTAGATCTCACTGATCGAAAACTCCCACCCAAATATTTCCGATGTTTCTTTAACGCTGCCAAAACCTAGATAATAGGCGCAAGTGACAGAAAAATAAGTGAAGTTTTTGAAAAGTGCCAGCGTGGTATCTATACGAAGAGACAGAATCAGTCCTTTTGTTCAAATCATGACTTGTGTATGTACAAGAAAATAAGCTGAATGTTTATAATCAGTTGGGGGTAAATTCGTTAACGAAATATTCAAGTTAAACAAACAAAATAATTCAAGCCCTATTAATTAATTGGAAGCTTCTGCGAGGCGAGCGCCGCAAGCGGGATATATGAGCCGATGTTATTATGAGCAATAATAACTGAAGATTATACAAATTTTGTTACAATGAGCTAATCTTTATTCCAAATTATAACAATATTTTAACAAAAGAAATAAACCCTCTAACAGTATGGCGGAATATTTTTCAAAGACAAATTTCCGTGGGTGTTTTAAACCCCAGTCGTTATAATTAATAGAAACTTAATTAACGTTCACTCTAAAACGCTTACAATAGATTTATTAAACCCTGAAAACATTCTCATTGTTATGCTCTCGTTATAAAACAAAACTTATTATGTTTGCTGCTAGATATTCATATAATTGGTATGCCCCTTAGGATTAAAATTCGATACATTCCAGGTCGACTCCAACTACATACAATTGAGGAAGATTGGCTCGAAGTGGATAAAAGTTGCTCAGTATTTGGAGATGTAAAGGAGTTTAAAGCAAGCCGAGAAGAAAAAAAGGACTTGAAAGGACTGTGTTTTAATCGTACAAATCTTGCAACCGAATATCAAAAATCTTCCTCATTTAGTCATTTTTATATGAAACACAATATTCCCCTGTTTGGTTTTTGTTTACATAATAATATCATATCTGGGCCATGTACTGCGAGTATAAAAGTACCATCTTCTTCACCTTAAACTGAAGGGGAAAATAGAAGGACGCCGAGGCAAGAGACGGATATCTTGGCTGCGCAATGTAAGGGAGTGGACCGGCATCTGAAGTGTGGAGGAGCTGTTCCGAGCAGTGCAGGACAGGGACAAGTTCGTCAACGTTGGGGGGATCCGACAGGGTACGTAAAGAATAAGAAAAATAAGGAATAAATTTATTTTATCATGATTTAGCCCCTATATTTAGTCGCATAAGATCATTGTTTATGCGCGAAATCAAGTGCAGTGCAGAGCACTCTTGTTACCTCCATACGCCCCTCAATAGAGTCACAATGGAATCTACTAAGAAGAAAAATTTTGATAAACAATCAATTATTTGCGACTTCTTGAATAACTTGACTAGTTTTTTGGCAAATTCTCTACTTAATCACAAATGACTTGAAACAACTGCTTACACTTTCTTAGTCTCGATTAATTAAACATTAATGTGTTTTTAAAATCAGTCTCAAAAACATAGATTTCGTTATAACTGCAATTATACGTATGGACGTATTAATCTGACATTTCGAACCACAACTCCACACTAATTATTGTTAATTTTATTGTTGGGGTGAAATTTTACCAAATCTGTAAGTACCGGGTTAAAAAATCGTTTCTTTTTATATGTACCATTCCCCCTTTGGAGCGTAACGAGTTCCAACGATGGTAGGCACAGGTTGTCTTTGAGATAAGAATCTCCCCATTGTTATCAAAAGCAAATTTCATCGAAGAATAATTAAATTAAGGAATTTTGTGATCCGTTTTGTCTCACGTAAAATTTTATTATTTTGTGTTCAAAATCTTGCGATAATTTTTCCAAAAAAATATTTTTTTTTATGTTTATATAGGTAACCGTGTTTGAGAAAAATTTAATCAACCCACGCAAATTGTGAGTTTTTTTACTCAATGTGACATTTAACACATTATCTAACTTTTTGAGTGTATAAAATGAGAAGGATGTTTGTTTTTTTTTTTATAAGCACTGCACTCGCTTTCGAGTGATTCGGCTGAGTTAGATGTATCGTAATAATATAACAAAGGGGCTATTGATCGGCCAACGCTTACATCTTCTCCTTCTTTTCAGTTCCTCCACATAATTTTTTTTTTTTTTTTGAAAATAGTAATTTATATAATAGTTCAGATTTTGTCCCTTCAAGGGACGATGTAACTACTGATTTAAAGAACAATCAAATATTGAATTACCATTTTCTATACCTATCATCCGACAGGTTTTCCTGCCAGTTATACATAAACAACACTCTTCTTTGCATAGTTGTCAGAATAGCCGACGGAACTTAATCCTAATACATTTACAACCACCGCGAATAGAATTTCAGGTGAACAAATCACTTGGAAAAATTTGACCCGACCGGGAAATAAACCAGAGACCTACTACTTACTTTAAACGTTAGGTTTTTCATACCTGTATGTTTTTAAACATGAGCATAAAATAATGAAAATTTATGCGGACTATAATAATTAAAGATACGTATCTCAAGCAGGCTGGCAGTCTAATACATATTAAAATACGCTGTTTGAAGGTATCAGGCATACACGGGTCGAGCTAATTGAGCTTAATATAGTGCGTAGCTAATCCGTGAAAGCTATAACCGTCTTAGGAATGACTATACTTAGGAAATAATTTCTCATCTCGCTTAAATCCCTATAAATGTTTAACATGCTTACTTGAATAAAGATTTAGCTACAGTTAAGGTACCTACCTTACATAATTACACTAAAAGTATAGGTACGTTTTCGTTTTATTCTTAATCTGTTAAAACTGAAAATATTTAGGTAAAATATATAAAAAGATTTAACAGTAAGCAGTAAAACAATACGATAGATCTAACCAAACGGACATAATATTCAACGATTTCCTGTTTTTAATTATATAAAATAACTAGCTTTCCCGACAGACGTTGTCCTATGATCCTAACTATGAATTTGAATTTGTATACTTAATAATACATTAATTCATTTCAATGACAAAGTCATTTCAAAATTGGAAAAATAATTTATTAAAAAACACCAAGAGGATCAAAATAAATTTTCTAATGTTTCGCGCAACAATCATTTTTTATTTCTTCTGTACGATTCTCCTCCTGAAAATAGCAAATACAACAAAAACTTTACAATAGCCTTGTACATATGTGTTGCTGAATGAAAAAGACGGTTGGATCCGCAAAGTCTCAGTGACCATTAAAGTGGGGCTAGTACGAGTTTCATCGAAAGATTATTGCACGCTAATAAGCGCTTATTAGCGTGCAAATAGTGTTCTAAAATCAAACGATCGAATCGTTCGATCATTTTTGTATGAAAATATTTCGTAACTCTTTCGATGATCGTTTCGATTTTCGATCATCGAAAACTTATACTAGGGCTACAGGACCAATGGGCTGGTCATGAATCCCGCAGGGACGACGCATGGTGGAGTAGGATAGTGATGGACTGGAGACCAGAGACTGGCCGAAGAAATGTAGGGAGAGAGCCGATGAAGTGGTGCGCACCGTTAGGGCAGATTGGGTAGGGATGACCAGAGACTGGGAGGAGTGGCGTGAACATGAGGAGGCCTATGTTCTGCAGTGGACGATCACGGGCTAATAATATGTGCCTACCCATATGTATTCTATAGATAGATATTATATTTTAGGGTATTAAGCTTATATTATGTGTTTCCTTTGGACAACCAGGATACGTTCAAAACTTCAATTAACACATTCCATCCTCAAATAATATAACTAAGCGATAGGCACAGAATCCTTTCTCATAGCACAGTTATGTGGAGAATTATTCCTATGCAAACATTCTGGCAATGACCACAGGATTTTCTACTTTAGTTACTGTTTTCCAGTGTTAGTTTGTAGTGCTGCGTTTCATAATGTTTCACTGTGATTATAAATGTTATTTAGGCGGATTTTAGCTACCAAAAAGTCATCTTAAGTGTGAAAACACATAGAACGCCGATTCTGACCGGCGCCGATCGCCGCAAAGAATGTTGTATATGGTTTCTATACACTTAAATGGGCATGCCGGAAAGCGGGTTCCTGCTTTTGATGTTCGTGCCGTATGCCGATTCAAATTCATAGAAACATTATTTGTACCGATTGGCGATGGCTGGAATCGGCGTTCTATGTGTTTTCACCCTACGAAAGGATACCAATTCAGGGTTGTTTCGCCTTTTAATTATTGGACTGTAATTTTAATTGATACATTTCATTGTGATTACACATCATTTTATGTACTTGGGTATTGTGATTACACATCATTTCATACAAAAGGTGGTTGGTGACCCAGCGGTTACAACGCCGGCTTTCGTACTGCGGACGTCGTGGTTCGATCCCAGGTGCCGACCATCTTCCTCTTTCACGACACAAGCTTTAAGTAGCTTACTGTGAAAGAGTCAAGGAGTGTATTTGTGTTCACTTTGAGTGAGCACAGATTCATTTTATAAAAAAAAAATCCATAATAAATTTTAATGTATAATTGTGTGTTCTGAATATTCTCCAGCCAACAAATTGAGTCTTTTTGAACCCACTTAAGAGCTAAAGAATAAAAAAAATCTTAGGCATTTTCATGAATGACCTTTTCTCACAAAACTCCTCTGCCTTTCTTCATGCTTACAGTGCAATCATTCTATTTTAAATCAATAGCTGTCATGCGGACAATAGTCCGACACATCAATATGCTAAAGAAGATTCTGGATGCCGGCTTGACAGATTGGAGTGCTGTGCTCAATCGTCAGTCGTGGAAGCAAGCACTTAGGAGGCCAGGACCTAAACTAGGTTGTAGAGTCACTAATGATTGAACTGTCATTCTTTTACCGAAGCTGACGAAGCTTTCAAATGTTATCGTTATTTTAGAAATCACTGTTCTTCAAATCTGAGCCAGACGAAATACTGAAACGTAATATTATTTTACAAATGTGTTTTACCCAAACAAAGGTAGACAACATTCAAAGTATCGACTCCAACATATTATCATTGTGGAATAGTTTGGATCGTTCCTGTCATATTAAACTGTCCCAGGAACATATTTCTAACATTTTATATATTGAGATTTTTTTCGAGCGTTCTGTATTTTAGTGAAATTCTAAAATACAATTTCAATGACCTCGTTAGCTAAGTGGTATACATAGGCGGTAGCCGCGGACTTCAGATCAAAAAGTCCCGGTCGGGAGATTTTTTCAAAGTGATTATTCACCTGAAATATCTACCCGGGGTTAGCTTGTTTCAGATTGGACGGATATTAGTCGACAGCTTTCGTACTTACGGCTTACTGAAAGTCTTGAGTTCGAATCCCGGTGCCGACCATTTCCATATTCACCACCAACAACACGATGTCAAAATTGCACATAAGGTGAGCCCAAATTTAAAAAACAATGCATACAATATCCTGTTGCTACAAGAAGAAATGTGAAATTGTCCGCAGTTTCCAACGTGGTAAAGAAACATTGAAATCCATCAAAGGGAGATATTTATAGGACTATATCAAACATTACAATTTGCCTTTTCTATGCCTGTCGTCCGACAGGTTTAGCTGCTTGTATGTAATTTTTTTCTATATCGTGGATTACATTGAATCTTCGCTATCGGGCGGGACAACAAATGCTTGCCATCTTCTGAAAAATTGTCAAAGCTTCAACGTGAAGTCAACCACGAATTCACCTGTAGCAGAGCCATCTTTAGGAATCGTACGAAAACAACCGAAAGACTTCCTGAAGCGGCATAAAATTCAAATGGCTTATAAAAGTAGGGATGTTACAAATTTCAGTTTTATGGTACAATCTACATACTTAATCACTTTTGTTCTTACTGTTTATTTTTAAGTGTACCATAAAACGTACTTAGTGCTTTGGGTTTATATCAGTTATAAAATGCAAAACGGGTGTTGTAGTCCAGGCATTTTTTACTGTTTCAGTAAAAAATAAATACGAGCGGAAAAGGCACTAGAAAATTATAGATGGCGTTTTGTTTTATACTTAACTTTAAGAGCATTCTCAACAATAATTCTCCATTGTAGCGAATAACTACCTTTGCTTTTTTTTAACATGAACCGAATTCGCATTTTTTAATAATCTCTCAAACTTCTTGGTTAGTTGGTTGGCAGCATCCTGTCTGTCCAATCCGCCTTTTCTGAAGCAATTCTTTTGAGTCCCTCATAGGAGGAACAGCACATATCTGAGTATACGTCTTATAGATACTCTTGATGTGGTCTTCCCCGGCAGTTTGTCCCTTCGGTCATCCCCCAAATTATGGTATTACATGACCTATACATCTTGCACGCCTTTCGGATAGGGTTTTGAGCAAGTTCCTTCCAACTTCGATTTTTTGGAAAACATATTCATTAGTTTGTTATGTGGTCCCTCCAGGATATACCTAGAAGTCTTCTATAAGACCTCATTCCAAAAGCTTCTAGTCACCTTTTATTTCTTTCGGATAAGCACCAAGTCTTACGGCCGTACATCAAGATACTTCATACGTAGGTCTTTATCAGGAGGAGTCTGAGTTTTTTTTTCAACGTTTTTTGGCTCGATTTTTTTTTTACATTCTATTAAGTCATTGCGGGGGGCCTTAAAAGGGAGAATGTTATGTATTAAGTGCAACTCTTGCCTGGTGGATACGGCTGTCGACTTTCCTCTGACCGGCCATCCTATCTTTTATAAAGTCAAAATGTATTAGAAAAAATAAAAATCAAACAAAGTTTTTTTCCTTTCTTGCAAAGGATTTAGTAATAGGTAGCTTAAACTGATTTTTAGAAAAATGGTTCCATTATTCTCCTGAGATACCTCGTTTCAAACGCGGAAACCTTTTTTGTGGCTGGGCTTTGGTCAGGTGCCAGATGTATGTAGGTGAATGGGAAACACACAAGCATTTCAAACAACTTACATTTTCGTCCCGACACTAAACGCTTTCCATATTATGTTCATGTTGTTAAAAGTGCCAGTCGTACGAATGTATCTCTGTCAATGTTGACTCCTCTGTATACTGGAACGCTTTCTGAGAATAGGAATCTACAATAACCAAAGCATGAGTCCCATAAGTACTTCTTCTTCTTTCACTTCAAATAGGTCTGGCAACCTGTTTTGATCGGAAAGGACTTGGGACACCGAACTCCAACTGTCTCGTCATCTCTTGGAGGGTCTTCCCTTTGAAGAAAGTTTTGTTCCTTTGGAAAAATAGGACTAGATGAGTATCATCTATGGATGGAAGGACTTTTAAAAGGAAGAAAAAAATAGGATCAACAGGCTCCGCATATTGGACAGCAATGCAAGATTTCCCAGAACTTAATGAAATCAGAATAGAAAACGAGATAAATCAGGCAGTTATAACAATTGATTGTACATATATGTACATTTTATTTGTGACACTTTTGTGTAACCAAAAAACTTATAGTTCAAAACATACAAATCCAGTTCGAAGTACTTAGTACAACATCTGTACAGTTCATAAAATAAATACACAAATTGACTTAACACACTATTTAAACACAATACAACTTCTGTTTACAGTTTTTATATTATCTCACCTCCAAGAATATCTTCAAGACGAAGGCTTTCACGCAGTTCGATGATTTCAGTGCGTGATCATACTTGATCGTAAGCTAACATTGTTTCATCGAGATTTGTGTTACTTTTTGTTATTGTTCGACGCAAAATCTTGCCATTTTCAAAACTAGGATATTTTAGCATTTTTGTTTGAATTTACTAATAAATATTATAATGTGTAGTTTATTAGTGAAAATTGTTAGGTTATTCTGGTAAGCTTTTGAATCTTACATAGTCCGTTTTCTGTATTTTATTTAACGCTTAACTTTAGCGATCTTTTGTCATTTCATATCATTCTTCGTATCTTTTTATTTTTATACATCCATTTTTACATATTTTACTTTTCGTATTATCGGTGATCATTTCTTCTATAATTTAACCCCTTACGTTTGGCCTCCTTTTATTTTTTATATGAGTGATAAAGCTTATCGTTCACTCTTAATCTCTCTGTTTGGATCAAACAACCTCTCCTATTTCGTTTAATTCTAATCTGGCCTTCCTTGAGAACGGAATCGATGTAAAGTAATTTTAATGAACAAATTAATTTATTATTTCACAAATTATTTAATACCTTGACTATTTTCGTCTTGTGTATGGTCACATGTGACTAAGGAATTGATGTATTCGAACCGCGTCTTTCTCGGTCGGCCACGCTTTCTTACACCTTTCCTTTCAGCCTTATAAATTTTCTATTTGCATCTTTTCTTTCCATATGCTAAAACCATCTCAACTAATTGACTTTCATCTTCATCACAACACTAACTTTCATACTATATTTCTTTCTAATTTTCTCATTGCTTTACATATCAAATAGAGTATTTCCAGTTATTCTTCGTGGAGCTCTCATCTCTACTGCATTTTTACTACAGTCTTCTTTTTCAAGATTGATATTTTATATTTCACTTCTCATTTTGGAACACTACATTTCTCATTCGCCAGGAACTTATGTTTGATATTTGTTTTTTTTTTAGTTTGTTATCTATTGAGGCATCTTCTGTAACTATATTGACTAGATCTGTAACTATAGCTTCTTTCTTATTAAACACATTTTCTTTTTTCTTAGGTACCACCATTAGCTTTTTTACCAATCCCGATATTCCAATTGTCTAAGGCGCAAGACTAGTTATCAAGTATTATCTAAACAGTATAAACTGTCGTGATAATAATTTGACTAATACCGCCTTTATTTTCATTCCAGGAGGATCCCTTTAAGCTTACTCATCTTACAAATAACTGGATTATTATGCTGTCAAAACTCCACAACTACAGAGTCGATACGATCGAGAAAGTTGGACCATGAACCATGCCCATTCACAGATTACAACTCTGAATCAATATTTCCACCCTGGCAATACTTCAAGGATGGCAACTGTACGAGAGATGAGGATGTCAGTGAGGAAGTTCATTTGATATGTATTGGTGGCATCGAGGAACACTATGCCAGAAGAACTCAGTAAGTCATCATCATCTTCGTCGTTCCCTCACTGCTGAGGATCATGACCATCACCACTCCCCACCATCCCAACCAGCCGTCCCCAAAGTCCAACGCCATTTTAGGGCTTCCCACAGTGTCCCCCTCGTTGCCTCTTTGACTTGGTCGCTCCATCTCATCGGAGCCTGACCATGAGCTCTGACACCCTCGATTCTTGCAGTTAGTAGAAGCCTCTCAAAACCTTCATCTCCGCGTCTCGCAATGTCTGAAGAATTTTATGACACGTCTCTCGCACATCGTGGACATCCGTTCTCTGACATTTAGTTTTGCCAAGATGGAATCATTTGTTCTGTCTTCCGTCCACGATACGCGGAGGAAGCGTCTCCACCACCACAGCTCGAAAGCGTCCACCCTGGAGCGCGAGACTTTATGGTCCAGGTTTCAGCGGCATACAGGAATATTGAAAACACCAGGGATTTCACCAGACTGATTTTCATAGGTAACCTAATCACTCTGCTCCTCCATATATCTTCCCCAAATTGGTCACATTGGTCATTGGTACAACTTCCAGACCCTGTAACTGCTCAATCCCATTTAGCACGCCCTGACTCATTAAGACATTTAGGATAACTTAAACGAATACTTTCTAAGAAAAACTGAAATCTATTTCTGAACATGCCATTATCAATAACCTTGAGTGGGCTTTAGCATTTCTGCTATAGTATAATCATCAAGCCTACCCTTGCCATACTTTGCATTTCCTTTTTAATGTGTTTCGTTCTTGTTTAGTGCCATTATTCTTCTTCTCATACCATCGTGAAATTTACCCGAAGTTATTGAACAATCTTTTGTAAGACCCCAAACAGTTTCTCGTTTCGCTGAACTCCGTTCCAATGCAACCATGAGAGCTGGCATTTACTAGATTCAAGATGTCTTCTCATCTTAACCCTACTTTGGTAAAACTAATCACATTAGGCTCTCCCAACAGTTGCTATTGCTATCCTTCACCGGGCAACGCAACTGTAGCCCTAGTACAAGTATTCGATGATTGAATATCGAAACGATCATCCAAAGAGCTTCGAAAAATTTCCATACTAAAATGATCGAATGATTCGATCGTTTGATTTAAGAACACTATTTGCACGCTAATAAGCGCTTATTTGCGTGCAATTAGCGTTTGATGAAATTCGTACTAGCCCCACTGATCAGCTTTATTTCAAACGTTCCCACACCCATTTTCCAACGCTCTTTACTTTTACCCAATATTGACTTGATCATTTTTTGTGTTCCTTTGGACCTGTTTTGACCAAACCTGCATTCATACCTGAAGGACTGCATCTTGAGGTTACCACAAAGGCTCTCCTAAATCAATGCTTCCGCTTAATTTCATGTCAATTCAACTTATTGGACTTGATTATACCTATATTTATGCAAGTTTGATAGTCGTAAACATCAGAAGCTTTTCTGTGCATTCGTAGATTTGGAAAAGGCATATGATAGGGTAGACAGGGGTAAATTATGGGAGGTTCTATCAATGTATGGAGTGAATAACCGGTTGATTCGTGCCATTGCTTCGCTATATTCGGAAAGTACTGCGTGTGTGAAGGTGAACAGTCACCTTTCACCGGAGTTCTATCTTACGAAAGGTGTGAAGCAAGGGTGCGTCATGTCACCCTGGTTGTTCAATTTGTTCTTTGATTTTTGCGTCAGTGGGTTAAAAGATATAAATATAGGGGTTGAATTGAATGGTATAAAGGTATGTGCGCTTATGTATGCAGATGATTTAGTACTTATGGCTGAGTGTGAAAATGATTTGCAAGAACTTGTGTCAAGTGTGTTTGAAAATTGTGCAAAAAATGGTCTAAAAATGAATGTAAGCAAAACAAAGGTGTTGGTATTTGAAAGGGATGAAGCAAGAACGAATTGCAAAGTAACCGTAGAAAATGAATGTCTTGAGCAAGTGAATGAGTATGTGTATTTAGGAAGCATGTTTAGTCGTGATGGAAAGTGTGAAAAAGAAATCGAACGTAGGAAAGTTGCTGGTCGCAGGGTGGGCGGTGCATTAAGACCTATAATGAGAAACAACAACGTCTCACTACAAGCAAAGAAACTAGTGCATAACGCAATCCTGCTACCATCGATGATGTATGGTTGTGAAACGTGGACATGGACGAAAAAAGAAGAATGTAGTATAAATGCAGTAGAGATGAAATCTCTACGAAGAATATGTGGAAAAACTTTATGGGATATGGAAAGGAATGAAAATATTAGGAAAGAATGTGGTATGGAAGTAAGTGTTGTGACAAAGATGAAAGTTAATAAGTTGAGATGGTTTGGGCATGTGGAAAGAATGGATGCAAACAGAATGACAAAGAAAATTCATAAGGCTGAAAGGAATGGTGTAAGAAAGCGTGGGCGACCGAGAATGACGTGGATCGAACACATCGATTCCGTCCTCAAGGAAGGCCAGGTAAGAAGTAAGAGAAATAGGAGAAGCTGTATGAGAAATGGTATGTCGGTGGAAGAAGCGAAAGAAGTATGCTTGGATAGAAAAGAGTGGAGGTCCGTTCTCTCTGCCTATCCCTTACGGGACACGGCGTGATGGGTAAAAATAAAAAAAAAAAAATAAAAAAATAAAAAAAAAGTTTGATAGTCGATCTGAATGTTTTTTGTACCACATCATTCATGATTTCTCAGAAAAAAATGCGAAATCAATAATTCTCGGTAAAATATGGTTAGATTTTTAAGCCAATACAAAAGTCAATATTACGATGTATTCTTATATAGGAAGACATTTATTGTTTGTCAATATTATTGATATAATATTGATTTTGCGGAATCAAAAAGTAAAGTTACATGATTCAGTGTTTACTATGTGAATAATCAACAATAATTGGTTTTTTACATGAATATTTTCGATAATTTATTGGATTTTATTCTCACGGGTCTTCAATTGGTAGCCATAAACTGACTCTGAGCCTATTTTAGTGCAGAATTTCTTGTATCATACGGTGAATGACACCCCCTATTCTTTTGAATGGCTTGGAAACCTGGATTTCCTCTCTTTGGGTTGTGGTTTTCTGTATACAGCAGATAGCATACTCTATATGACCCTTCTTCTTAGTTCTATTTTTGAGAATCAATGCAATAAGGCCTCCTGTGTTCGAAAACTTTTCGCATTTCTGTGGTAAAACTCATTAATTTTCATAAGGTTATGAAAAAAAACAAGTCATTTTCAGTGGTTCAATTAACAAAAAGTGGGAAGTGTGTGTCAAAATGTTTCTTATTTATTTTTTAATATTTTTGGCATATCAACAGGTTATTTACAAATAAAAATTTTAACTAGCAATTAATTCCATCTTGTATAATATTTCAGTTACAGAATAAGTCAATTGACCATAAAAAATTGGCCTCTTCCATGTTTCCCGCCTGACCACGTTTTAAGACATTTTCCGCTTATTAAGAATCTAACGATTGAAGATTCCTCCATAAGAAAATTCACCTCGGATTTCCCAGGAACGTTGATGAAACTTAAGGTAAATAATCATTATTTTTATGCTGTATTTGATATTGATAAGACATAGGGTAAAAATAAAATATGTATCTTCTATTGGGGTCAATAAGACGTAGGTACGGTAATTTCTACTGTTGTCTACATGGATGAGACTAAAAGTAAACTAATCAATTCTACAAAAAGTATAAAAATATGTTGACGTATTATATAAGAACAGCACGCCTTGGCCTTAGAGTCAATGCCAGTAAGACGGAGCTCATGGCGAATAATGCCTTCCAAGATAAACAGCTCCCGAGTGGATAAATTCAAGTACCTGGGAGCAACCATTACCACCACTGGTGACCTCGGGGCCGAGCTTCCAATACGTATCAAGTGGAGCCTTCAACAACATGACTAAGATATTAAGATAGTGTCGAGAATATGTAACAATTAATGACTCTTAACAATTCATTACCGATATTTGATTTTTAAATGGAACAAACCACTATTGGCTTACGAGCGTCTTCCACTGTTATTTCGAAGGCTGGCTTAGTGTGATCACTTTACGTTAACAACATTCGCCATTAGGTGGTAATGTCTCCGGAAATGTTCAACATGTCGAAAAATCTCATGTATGCAATAAGTAGATATTTAATGAAAAATAGAGATAAAAGTTGGAAATTACTGAGAACAAGAGAGCAACCAAATTTAAAGACTGCTACTGCTGTATATGGCGCCAGGATATGACTATATCCATTTTTGTTAATGTCTCATATTTATTGGCTTTGTTGCTTTGTTTAGTGTCGAGACGAAATGTAAAATGTTTGATGCGTGTGTATTGCCCATTCTCATGTATGGGTGTTAGTCCTGGTACCTGACCAAAGCCCAGGCACAAAACGAAGTGCCTTAGGGGAATTTTGGGTATAATATGGTACCACCGCATAACGAACGACGCTATACGCCGACGCACCCAGCGCAAACCCATCACTTCCCCGACACGGGCATGACTGGGACATGTGTTGAGGGTGCCGAATGACAGTTGGCCGAGGAAAGCGCTGTTTTTCCACCCATCAGGGTCTCGAAGACGTGGAAGGCCCTCTCATACCGTGTTCCGTTCCTTCGAGGCAGAGCTGAGGGAGTTGGATATGGTGTGGGAGGAGGTCATAAGCATTGCGCAAGATCCAGCGCAGTGGAGAGCTCTTGTTATCTCCCTATGCCCCTGAGTGGAGTTCAAAGCGAGTTTTGATTGATTGATTGATTGATTGACATATACAGGGTTACAGGGTAAATCGTACGGAATATTAAAGGACGTTATTATTTAGGTCATTTCTGACGGATTTGATTCTACAATATGGTGTCCGAAACTTAACCGTTATATTGAACTTTAAAAATTTTGAAAAAAAAAACCTTTCTTTTTTGCCTTTTTATCGATTTCTTCGGATTAGAGGTCCTTCGGTCCAATTTTTTTATGTATCTAGTGAAAGGACATGTCAATTAATAAAAATGATTAACAAAAACTGAACCTACTACTAAGAGCTTAAAAATACAGCTCGACAAATGTTAGGATTAAAGAATATTCACTGTGTGTGTTTTTAAATTTGATGCGCTTTTTTTTTTTGAAAAAAAATATGTATATAAAAACTTGTTCTGCAGATAATTTTAAAAACTTCTACGTCTCTTTAGTTATTCAAAAAGGTATAACACTTGATATTAAACAGGCAAAACATTGCCGAAATAATAAGACCTGTGGTAAAAAATATCGAATACATTTGACATTGATGAGACTTAAGGTAAACTTTTTTTCAGCACCTGAAGCTTTCGAATCTCCCAAATATTTCATTGAAGAGCTCCCTGTTTTCTAAGCTGCCAGTTTTAAGAGACCTGGATTTGAGGAACAACCGTTTGAAATACTTGAAACCGGAAGTCATTAGTACTCCTCAAAATTTAACCTCAGTTTATCTCCTAAGTATGTATGTATTACTCATTATATTATCGTTGTTTTTAATGTCTACCAGGAAGAAACTTTGCAAATCGTATAATTTTTTATAATATAAATCATCATCATTTCATCAGAACACGTGTTGATTCAGTGAATGATTAGGTTCATTTTCTAAAGATAGAACTGAAAGCCATTAATAAGGACGAACAATAAACTCATTCAATCATTCTTGTTACCCGATAAAGTACTGTTGTTTTAAAAAATTAACAAAAAGGAAATTTGTTCTAGAAGAACAGGCTATTTTTAGCGGTACGTTACCAATGTTTGCTCAAAACTTTATCACTTAGGAACTAAGTAAGTGATAATCTACCTCAACTCGTGTATACTGTATGCACGATCAATGCAAATATTACACTTATACATATATTTGGGTATTTTCCGTTCGTTTAACAGATTATTTCTCTTATGCCTTATTACTACACTACTAAACTACACTTTGACAAACACATTGACGAACTGACACAACACTGTAACAAAATGTTGGGCTACATCCTACGAAATACTAAACAATTCAAAAACCACAACTCACTTCACGTACTATATAACTCGCTAATACGATCCAAGGCCGAGTGCTGCTCTGCAATATGGAATCCTTTTTACGAGAAATATACCAAACAAGTCGGGACAATACAGAGGAGGTACACTAGACAGACGAAACGGAAATTTAACAATCTGCCCCCAAACAACATTACATTGGAACTGAGACGCAGTGCCATTGACGCAACGACCCTCTACAAAATCTGCCACTCCTTACTTGACGTCCGTCTCTCCTGCCTAAAATAAACTTCAAAGTACCTACCAGCATACAAATACATAGACCATTTTATGTTAAGACAAGCAACACTAATGCTGGACCAAGGAACCCCATAAACAGACTCATGACCTCATACAACAAACCCCTGATCGACGTAGATATCTTTGGACTTACGCTCCCCGCTTTCAAGACCACTACATTACAGATACTCAAGACGATACATACTCCGACATAATGTGACAGTCCCTTCTCCCATCCTTTCCTTTCCCGCCACTCCCTACTCCTCTTTTATACATTTTATATTTCTATGTATTTTTTGTTGTTTGTCTGATGTGTGTGTGTTCTGAGTGGATGTGTGTATGAATGGTGACTTATAATTTTATTTAACTTTCTTTTCATTTCTACTTGTTTTTTTCTTTTGTTTTATATTTATATGTATATACCTACTTTTTTTTCTCTCTCGTATATATAATATGGTGAATGTTGATTGAGGACGAATGACTAAGGATATTAGTAAATGCCGAAAAGTAAAGACTTCCAAGGATGCATGAGTAATTGGGTGACAGTTGACTGAATATTGTTTTCGTTCATATATTGTACTTTATCATAACTGTTGTCTGTTCATGCGTTACAAATAAATAAACAAACAAAAAAATAAATTATGATAACTTCCGATTTTTTTTTAAGTAACCTCTACTCCATATTTTTTGACTAACCCATTACGCCGCATCCTTAACCCGCCGCGACTACTATTACATAGGTATTCTTCCACCCACATTACATTTCACATACGACCTTTCGTATTTTTTACCGACCTCGGTAGCCTAGAAGTATAGGTGTGGACGTAGATCGTAGATCAAGAGGTCCCGGGTTCGATTCCCGGTCGGTGTGTTTTTTCACTTGGAAATCCTCCCCGGGGTTGGCCTGTCTCAGATTAGATGGGACCGGTCGACTAGAAAAAATTGCCTTGATTTATACTTAATTCAGATATACTTACAAACATTAAAGGAAACTAATTATTAAACGTTTGGAGAACAAAAATATCACTAAATATATAGGTATTTATAAAAATGTATGAATAATAGGTGAGAAGTAAAAATCTAACAGCAGAATAACGTAGGTAATAGTAGGTATAGTTCAGCTGGGGTAAAGGCCAAAGGGATGTAAGTAGAGGGGGATAAATAGAAACAAGGGACATATCGGATAGATGGAGAAAGAAAAATTTTAAGGGCCCTAGCACATAAAATAAAATTCTGAAATAAAGGCGTTGAAACTCGTAAATTTGTCATAAAAAATATTTTTATTTATAAAAAAAGTTTGGGAAATCCTGGAACTTTAACATTAAATTCAATTTGAGATATTGTATTTTTCTATATACATACACATTTTTAGGGTTGGTTCTAGCTTTTATAGTTTTCGAGATATATGAAAAAATTAAGAAAAAAATTAAAGTGAAAGATAATTTGAAAATTCTGAGTATACAAGTTTTGTAGGCTTATAGTATTCAATATTTTCTGAAAGTTTAGGATCTGTGCATCAAGCTAATCAAAAGTTATAAGGGAGGGACACACACAGACAGACACACACACACACCCTCACACACACACAGACACACTAAACGTTCTCCTACGAATTCTGAGTAAATCCATATGTGGAATATAATATGCTGCGAAGCCTCAAAGTTGGTGTTTTTTGTCGTCAAAGTTTGAAAAACCGTTTAAAATCTAGACCTGGCCATACAAATCTCACGTATCTTGGCTTGATACTGCTACTGTCTCGAGAAATAATTTCTCTTCAACAAATCGACAGTTGGAATACTTCCATAATGAAGTTTTTTCATGCACTGTCTAATCTGTTGAGCATAATATCTACTTTGTAGGTAGTCTCAATCAAGAAAGCGTTTACAACAATGTTAGTGAAACAAAAATTTTATATATACCAAATTGTGCATATGATTAAAATGAGTTTGTGAAATTTCAAGTCAGGGTTTATTTCCAGATAATTTATGGAACTGCAGCCACTTGGACGTGAAGTGGCTTTCCAGACAGAGTTCAGCCGCGGCCATCATTGCCAAGAAACGAATCGTGGACTATAAGAACTTGACATGTCAAGGGAAAATGTTCAAGGGGAAACCCCTGCATGTTGTCATGGATTTGTTTACAGTAAGCTGCCATCTTCAACAATCCATTTTAAAAAGTCTCATACCCCTATTCGCTATCAGATCCGCTAAAATTAAGAATCCGCCAAAAAATGTATGAAATAAGTTAATTTTAACTGACCATTTAAATTTGTCACTTTTCCTCTAAAATAGCCCGCTATTCGGTCAATTTAAGCGGTACCTCAGCAAGACCCGCCAAAATAATAGAGGTAGCGCTTTTGTGCCAATCTTTCTTAAAAACAACAATCAAAACAAAGTAATTTATTATTTTCAGTAAAAATATTATTTTGCTATTGTTTTAATCATAAAAGATACATTAATAGTGGTTATATTTCTTAATCAAGATGAATTTGTTTGAGAAACGGAAATTTGGCTGCCATTATGATAATTTTGACCAGGGGAGATCATTCGTTTGAAATCACTTGCAGCTATATTCACTCCGATCGATTTCTTAAGCAATATTGATTCGATTGGCTAAAATCACTTGACACTTTCCGCGAAATTCAAAATTTTATTCGATGCTTAATTTTAGCGGATCTGATGGGGAATCGGGGTAATTTTTTTACGATTATAAGGCAGTTTCGTTATCTTACAGAACGTTGAGGAGGTTTTTCTCTCTCTCTGTAGCTGTAAGATCTCACATGTTAACATTACACTTTATGAGAGATAAAAACGATTCAGTTTTAATTAAATTTAAAGTTTTTATCAATAATTATTAGTGCACTTATGTATTTTTTCTGTTTTGGTAAACTGATTATTTATTTAATATTTAGTGTGTTTTGAAATTTTTGTTTAGGTACATATAAAAATATTTTAAACGAACATATAAGAATATTGGTTCTCTATCGGTTTAGCCAAGACTTTCATACTGATGGTTGCGCCCGACGCCGAAAAATTTTATTAAATAGGGTACAACCTTAATTTAGTGTGGAAATTTACAAAAGTGTGGGTATCTGTAATCACTCATGTGTATCTACTGACTGTGTAGGTGTTCAACCTCTATACAATATTATGATATTTATTTGTAGGTATCCTCTGGTAATTTTTTACCGAGAAATATTGTAGGTCTTCATATTTTTCAAAAGAAAAACGAAATTCAGCTAATAAGACAATAATATTTATTCTGAGACGGTGCAAAGTTCGACGGGTCAGCTAGTGTTATATAACTAATATAGGAAATTTTTAATTACGAATTCTTCATAAAATTCTCACCATGTAATATGAGTAGACATAAACTTTATATTGACTTAGATATAGACTCCTAGTTGTATTGAAATAATTGCATACATATCTACCTTTCAGTCTCTAAGAGAGGAATGCCCCAAGGAATGCCATTGTTTCCTCACGAACTTGGTGAAATACCCTCGATGGGATGACCTGATTCCTGTCAGCACAGTGGACTGTAGAAGAAGAGGAATGACAGAGTTTCCCAAACATATTCCTTCCATCACAACAGTTTTGCTGTTGAATGGAAATAACGTAAGAAAAAACATATTTGATAGTAACTAGACATGGCGTGGGAGGAGGTCATTAACGTTGCGCAAGATCGAGCGCAATGGAGAGCTCTTGTTGCCTCCCTATGCCCCTAAGTGGGGTCTAAAGGGAGTTTGGATTTGGATTGGATTTGGATTGGATAGTAACTAGCTTTCTCGACAGACGTTGTCCTGTACTCTTTACTATGAATATTGATTTCAAATTTGACATTTTTACAAAAATACGTTTGAAATAATATGTTTGAATGTTAAAAAACATATTTCTGAATGCTTGAATGAAATTCTATCAAAAATCTGCGTACCAATGTTTTGAAACTCAAGTAAATAAAAAAAAAGTAAACAAAAATTGAAATATGTGTAGGTACACTTTTAAATAGTGTAATGCATTACTTATATTTTTGTCATTCATATATTGCTTGTACTCATATGTATTATCTGAAGTGTATCATTGGCTTTAAATAAATAAAATAAATAAATAAATAAAAATTATGTTGTTGCGGATTTTTTACAGATGGCGTTGTTGTAAATTGTAGATTTCCAATTACTCCAAGTTATCACAGCGTCTTCTGCCTAATGTTATTTAAATCAACATTAATCTTCTTTCAGATAACAGACGTGCGCCCATTGGCTCTCAATCCAATTTTCAAAAAAGTTGCCGATGTGTACCTGGATGATAACATGGTCAGCACTTTAAGACCGCTCGAGGGCTCTGATTGGTTGATGTCTTTTCGAGTGTTCAGTATTAGAGGAAATAACGTCACGCATGTATAAAGATATTTTTTCTACTTTGACAAAGATTTGATATGGTTGGTAGCCCAGTGGTATTCTTATGTACAGCGTACTGAAGTCGTGGGTTCGAATTTCGGTGCTGACCATTTCCATTATCACGACACAACCGTTTGGTAGCTGTGAAAGATGTGAAAAGTATATGTGTGTTCACTTTGATTGCGCCCAGATTATTTTTTTCATTAAAAAATTGTTAGTTTAGTAAAATTATTAATATCTAAGATATATCGAAGGACAACACAAGCTTTGCTTTCTGTAAAAGAGGAAGAAAACAAGTGAAATAAAGAGAAGGTCATAAGTGTTACCAGTCTAACTAGACTTTTGATATCATTCACAGAAAGCAAACTTGGTCGACACCGGAGATCGAAAATACAACCTCCACTACAAAAGTCGACTAATGAACCACTTCATTCAAAAACATACAGTACTTAACTTTCAATTTGTTAAAAATGAACAATTTTAAAGTTACTGCAAATTGTTTAAAAAGAAACAATAACTTTCAAATTCGAAATTTAAACATTTAAATTTCGAATGGTATAGAGATAGACTATAATATAACTATCTTTAATGCTTTTTGAAGGTTCGCTTAATGTGAGTAATGTGACATCATTTGTCATTATTTTTCTCAAAAATGTGTATGAGAAAGTGTCATTTTCTTTATTACAGTGTTATGGCCTGTACACATCTGAACACGCGCGGTAGCGTAACCAATGTCACGTTGCATGCAACGTATCAAAATTCGAATTCGAATTAGAACGCGGTTTTGACGAACCACCGCGAACCATAGCGTACTATGAAAATTTGATACCTTGCATGCAACGTTCACGTTAACGCGCGTTTTCAGATGTGCACAAACTCATAAGTTCTAATTGAGTTGTATTGTCGGCAAGCAGAATTCATCTTTTGGTTTATATTTCAACTAAATAACACTGTTTTATTTCAGATTCCGAACTACGCTTTCGACAATGCCTTCCAACGCAACCATAATGTCGCCAGAGTTTTCTTTGGGAATAATCCTTGGAGATGCGATTGCAAATCTACTCCACGTTTTCAAGACTTGCTGCACAGGCATCAATACCTTGTCCAGGATATACCTTCCATACAGTGTGCTAAATCTGATAATGAAAATTTGTCTCTGAAACCTGTAAGTACAATAAACAACGACTATTAATATTACAGCGCAGTGTTTCAAGACTCTGCAACGAAACAGCACGCCTTGGCCATCGAGTCAGTGCCAGTAAGACGGAGTTCATGGCGAGTAATACCTGCCCCGAGAAACAGCTACCGATAACCATCGACAGTCACCAGGTCTCCCGGGTGGATAAATTTAAATACCTGGGAGCGACCATTACCACCCCTGGTGACCTCGGTGCTGAGCTCCCTATACGTATCGGTATGGCAAGTGGCGCCTTTAACAACATGACCAAGATTTGGAAAGCGTCGGCGTTTAGTGTCGATACGAAATGTTAACTGTTTGATGCGTGTGTGTTGCCAATTCTCTTGTATGGGTGTGAGTCCTGGCATCTGACCAAGGCCCAGGCACAAAAAGTCTTTGAAATTAAGTGCCTAAGGAGAATTCTGGCCGTAAGATGGTACCACAGCATCATGAACGACGCTATACGCCATCGCACCCAGCGTGAGCCCATCACCTCTACCATTGTGGGAGGAGATGGACTTGGCTGGGACATGTGTTAAGGATGCCGAATGACAGTTGGCCGAGGAGAGCGCTGCTGTTCTTCCTTCCATCAGGGTCCCGAAGACGAGGAAGACCCTCTCACACTGTGCTCCGCTCCTTCGAAGCAGAGGTGAGGGACATGGACATGGTGTGGGAGGAGGTCATAAACATTGCACAAGATCGAGCGAGTGGGTGTAAAAGGGAGATTAATATTACGGGTAGCATTGCATTCCCCAATCACTTCATTCAATCGATGACTGGCTTCTGCAACTCTAAAGTTACAACTCGTAAATTTTCTGGATTAAGTCTCTCCTCTAGAGTTTGTCCCTTTTTTCAACCCTTTCATTTGAGTGTGGGCAATATGAAACAGTATGTAACTGGTACATTAAACCCTCTTTTTATAAGTACCTTTTTTCCTATTAGTAACGTCCTTCTTCGCTTTCCATTCAGAATCTTTCATTCCAAATGTCAAACTTCCAATAAATAATTATAATTACATAATACTTACGACCATCACACATTTTCTTTTTGTCTCGTTTCGTTAAATCCTTGCTGTTCTTAATGTTAAACTTAATTTTTAGACATTTTATTGTACTCTGTAAGTCTAGAAATAGAACGTATTTCTTATGTACGCCAAGTTATCTTAACCATTTAAAAGTTCTCAATAAACAATAGAAATATAAATGTGATAAACTTGAAGGAAACACAGTTTCACTTTCAGAAATTTGCTCAAATTTTATAAAAAAAAATGAAAGAACATTTTATAACAAATTACTTTTCTCTCAAATTCAACTTAATGAATTTACTATGTAAATGCACAAACAAGTCTTAGAAAAAAAAAGTTTTTTGTTAAATTATCTTGTTTTTTTTTCAGATTTATTCCATGGCCCTCAGCGTCATCTGTCAGCCTACCGAAAAAATCTTGCAGCCCATTGACATCCTGAACGTCATCCTATCTCTTCTGATTTTGATAGTCTTCTTGAAGTTTGGATACGACTATTATAACTATAAGACTTCAGGAAAGTTACCTTGGCTGGTCGATAAAATACCATGAACAAACACCATATTGGTGTTTTGGTTGATGTTGTCAATATATTTGACACGTTTGTAATCTGGTTGAAAAGTATTATACGTTTAGATTTGTTGGATAGTTCGTGAACGAAATCATTATATTTTGACAATGTTGGTACACAAACTTCTAAGAATCCTTCGTTTTCCAGAACCTTTTTATTTCTCTGGTATGCATTGTTGAACATACGTATTACGAAAATCTTTCTTTTAAACTCACACAGACCTCAACTTTTACCCTACGGTTCGTTCATCATTGCCTGAAATCTGTCGATAATTATATCTCCGATCGATTATAGGGCTTTTGTTTTACTATACATATTTTATGCTTGTGCCTATTTTTCATCATCTCATCTTTCATTGGGATACCTATTATTTTCATCTCCATGGGTTTTTTGTGTCACAGTTGACATATTTCAGACTTTCTTAGTAAATACTTAGTTTAACAGTCATATGGGAGTGTAAATAAGACAAACATTAAAAATTTATATAGATTTTATAGGTTATAGCATTTCAGAATATGCTTCCTACAGTGACCAATGTGTGACCAAATCATAATGATAGCTCGTCAAGTCTTTATTGCATTAGTACTTCGAATTATTTTGCTATTTCCAGTGTATTTATATGCTGTTTTTCTCACTTTTTATTCATCTATCAGGAAAGCAACACCCATATACTGTGAGCATTGAGTAACCATAAGACATCAACATTATATAGTGTTAACCAGTCCATTGCAACATGTTAACAATTTGCAGTTGTATCATCACCATCAGCCTCCATTCGTCCAGTATTGAACATAGGCCTTCCTTGATTCTCTATCCCACCATTTTATGCCACTGATTCCGACTATCCTCTTAATTTCCACTGACCCTTCAGCTGTGGTCTTCCTGGATTCTGTTTTTGGCCTCCACTCCAGGGTTTTTGTTCCATCCCGCATCTGTAATTCTGACAACATTTATATAAGCTTTATTATGATTCCAAGACATGATGGTATTTTTTGAGATTCCTATTTATTGGTTACGATATTTAAACAATGTTATGTAATCTGTTTTAGATTTATTTCAATAAATAATTCAATATATTTAATACATTTTATTTCACATCTCCCTACTATCCTTCCATCTTTTGGTTGGTCGTCCTGGAAGCCTGCAAGATTGTGGATTACCATCTCTAGCTACCCTCGCAGATCTTGTGTCCGCCATCCTGGACGCTCGTTCCAAAACCTTCTTCTTTGGCTAATAACAACCATTTTTCTCAAAAGGACATTGACCAGCTCATAAAATAATCAAAGCAAGGATAAAATTAAAATACCATTACTCACAGAACTGATAAATTTAACGATGTATAGACATACATAACAAGATTTATTTGTTTGATTTAAGATTAACCTAGTACTAACTCTAGATACTTAAAAGAATCGATGCCGCTTTTGGAGATAGCCCTGAACATTATTACTTAATGTATGATTTATTGAATCATAATAAGAGGAATTGTCTTTAGGAAACAATGTTTTCCATCGGATTGATGACTTTTAGTACAAAGGTTGATGACTTTTACTACCAAGTATAATATTTTCTATTCAGTTGATGACTTTTTGTACTTGTAGGATATGTGTGTAATTTTATGGCGTTGCTGAACTGCAAATCATTTTTATTCGACATGAAAAGATTGTTATCATACTTTATAGGGAAGTGCTTAGAGCAAATATGGACTATTTCTCTAAAAACGTTAGAAAAATATAATTTGAACAAGAATGGGCTTACAGGTGATTTTAACTGCTGTTTCGAAGGCTGGTCGACGTGTTATTGTTGGAACGCTGCGCTGGTTCGAATAATGTCGAAGACGTGCTAAAAAAATTAAGTTAAAATGGCGAACTTTAATAACGTAAAAATAAAAACTCCGAGAGAGCTCTTTGGAGACAGCATTGAAGATGGTTATAATTTGAACAGAGTGGTCTAAAATCAAAATTAATCATTATAAAGCCGAATAAATTAAGAAAACATTTTACAATTCTAGTATTCTTAACAGAAGTAAAAGACAATCACAAACCCAAAAATTGGTAACTGTTTATTATGTTATTTATTTTTACCCATCAAGCCGTGTCCCATAAGGCACAGAGATCGGACGTCCACTCTTTTCTATCCAAGCTCACTTTTTTCACTCCTTTCACCGAAATACCATTTATCATACAACCTCTCCTATTTCTCTTACTTCTGACCTGGGAGGTCACTCTTGAAACATAAACTCTATCAATGTCGACTTTCAGTACTTTTAATACTACTTACCAAAACCAAAAACATTGAAATGTAGAGATCCCCCCCCCCCGCCCTGGTTTTCTTTGAGGATAGAATCATCGATTTTATGGAATCAATTCTTATAGGAAACAAAACATAGCCACTAAAGATGAGACATTAACAAAAATGGATAATATATTGAGATCCTGGCGACAAAAACATGACAGCACAGTCTTAAAAATTTGGTACCTAGCTCTCTTGTTCTCAACGATTTCCAACTTTTGTCTCTAGAGTTAATTATTACATTTTTTTTTTTAAATGAATATGTGCTCACTCAAAGTGAACACAAATACACTCCTTGACTCTTTCACAGTAAGCTACTGAAAGCTTGTGTCGTGAAAGAGGAAGATGGTCGGCACCTGGGATCGAACCACGACGTCCGGAGTACGAAAGCCGGCGTTGTAACCGCTGGGTCACCAACCACTTCAAAATACATATCTGCTTATTACATACATGGGATTTTTCGACATGTTGAACATGTTAGAATTCTCACGATAAGAAGTTTCGGAGACTTACCACGTAATGGCCAACATTGTTAACGTTTGTGATCACACTAAGCTAGCCTTCGAAATAACAGTAGAAGACGGTCATAAGCTTTTAGTGGTTTGTTTCATTTAAAAGTCGAACATTAGGTAGTAATAAATTGTTAGTCATTAGTTGTTAGGTACATATTCGAAAGGGTGTTTGTTTAAATATACCACTTTTCTCCTTGACCTATTATTTCCTAGACAATAGATCAACGTCAATGGGTGTCAACATGCCTCTTTGAACGTCTTTTTCAAACATTATCGTACGAAACGCCTATTGTAAATTCATAAAGAAAACGATAATGAATCCATTACTGTTGTAAAAATTAATAATTCCTCATTAAATGTATTTTGTAATTATTTTTTAATTACCTTAGATAATATAGAGCATTTTTATTGACAATTCCGCATAATAAGCTGCGCATGATTCTGACAACTGCGCACAACTCCATACAAGCAAACTCATGAAAATTTAAATTAGATCTAGGTATACAAGGAAATGGCTGAAGGTTGAACATCGGCTTGGAAATAACGCTATTGAAATTCAGGATTCAATGGATTTTATAGTTCCTCTCATCGGTTGTTTAATCCATTCCCGTCCAACAGAAAACAAGTGTGCATAATATAATATCGAAAAAAAATAATAAACCATTTCAGCCGAACCTGCTATTCAGAATGATTGGATATTCGATATATTCCTTCAAAGGGGTTATACTAGAGCAAATTTGCATCAAAAAAATAATAAACCATTTCAACCGAACCTGCTATTCAGAATGACTGGCAATTCGATACATTCCTTTAGAGGGGTTATACTAGAGCAAATTTGCATCAAAAAAATAATAAACCATTTCAGCCTAACCTGCTATTCAGAATGACTGGCAATTCGATACATTCCTTCAGAGGGGTTATACTAGAGCAAATTTGCATCAATAAAATAATAAACCATTTCAGCCGAACCTGCTATTCAGAATGACTGGCAATTCGATACATTCCTTCAGAGGGGTTATACTAGAGCAAATTTGCATCAATTTCGTTCCCATTAACAAGGAGTCAAAAATACTTGCTGTTTTCGAGTTATTTAACTTTTAAGAGTTTTATTTTTTATTAATTTTCCACTTTTTTTACCTAAAACTGAAAATTATGAAAAAAGTAATTATAATAATAATGTGCATGTGGCCAAACGGGAGAAACACTCGGACATATTTTGTCTAGGTGTCCTCTCCTGTGTGGTTCTGAGTATCTGCACAGACATAACGATGTGGCTAAAATAGTTCATCAATAACTTGCCTTGAAATATGGATTACTCGATTTTGAAGTACCTTAGGTATTATAGGTACACCCCAATTTCGGTAATGCAAAACAATAATACAAAGTTATATTGGTATACCAATACAAACTGACTGAACGATTAACGCAAATCGTCCGGACATTGTATTGGTTGATCGTAGGAACGGGATGAGAGATAATACCGATATTTTTATATTTGGTATATAGCATTGTATTTAATTTTATTTTTTTACAATGATGTATGCTTTATATGATATACCTACCTATTGTGATTTAATGAATAAATGATTTGAAATAATAATATAACACTTTTCTATACAAAGGTGTCAGTATAGCCGGCGGAACTTATGGCCTGAGACAATTTTTTCCAGTCAACCGGTCCCGTCCAATCTGAGACAGGCCAACCCCGGGTAGAAATTTCATGTGAAAAAAACTCTGACCCGATCGGGAATCGAACCCGGGACCTCGGATCTGAAGTGCACGCTAGTACAACTAGGCTACCGAGGTCGGTTACTCCATAAAAGTACTCCATATTGGAAACTAAAATTATTTAATCAAATTACTACATTATATCAAAATACGCACACTTAGATATTTTGTGCGGCGATGTGTTCAATTTTATTGACACAGTATCGGAAATATGTCTGCATATTTTTTATATAAATGTCATATTTACATGAATTATTCATTAGACATCTGTTAAAGTACTACGTAACTACAGAAACTCTTGTCATCTTTCTTTTTTCCATATTTTTCTTTTATTAGATTGTTAGTAATTAAGATGAGTCGTGTTTCAGTTTTGTTTATAGTTTGTTTATTATTGTTTACAAAACAATCAGATGCCGGTCGTGTTAGACGCATTGTCAATGGAAAGATTGTCGAAGCCGGTAAGATTAAACAAAAAAAAAACATAATATTAAGGGTGTTTGGTAGTGGTCCATTTTCACTGATGTTTTCACTGAAAAAACAGTCTTCAGTTAGTGCTACTGTACGTTTATTTATGACCATAAACTACCTACTTAGTTTTCGGAAGCGACTGCTCCTTTTCCAGTGTTGCCACCTGTCCGGGTTTCGCGACGTATGTCCGGTAAACCGAAGATGTCCGGGTCATAAATTTTTTTAACGACCTTTTTTAAGTGAATTTTCAAAATTCCGGATACCAAATATTCGAAATGAATTTTTTTTAAGGCTGTGTCCGGTTCAAAAATTTTATAAAGGTGGCAACACTGTCCTTTTCTCAGATGGGATTTCTCAGCCGCGCCTAAATCTAGTTTATGGTTATAAATAAACGTATATTATACTCTTTTTGAGCAAATAAGGGTGGGTCACAAAAAAAATCAATTCTGTTTTTTTGTTGGTCATCATCTCCATATATAGAGAATTATAGGACAAGTTGAAGTCTATATTTTTATTTTTACATAATATTATTATCATTTTCAACAATTTTCACGCATTTTCAAAATAGTGACATTGTGGTTAAAAGATTCAAGCAACAATTTCATAAAACTATCGTTATCAATTTATTGGTTGGTTGTGAGCGACCATAGAAGAAGAAGAAGATCAATTTATTCTCGGCAATATACATATTGTCGTTTTTCTTGATTGTTTTGCCATATCTTTTTTAAACACAACGAAAAATGTTGCAAATATTTCAAATAGTTATATTATTTTAAGATTCCAAATGATGTTTTCTTCTCATATCAATGGACATTATTTTCAGGTAGGCAACCCATCATTGGAGATTTTTTACATCCATTCTATGTCGTCTATTAAGACACATAATATACATAGGATAGATTCTCTCCTGCCTTGATGTCCTCAAACGGCCTCATGTACAAATTTTTTTTTTCTTGCCACAGTTCCTGTCACCGATATTTTCTTATATCTCCTATCTAGACATTATGTAAATTCTAGGAAAGCTCCCAATTGCCGTATCAATAAGATCCAGAGATAAGCTGCTCCATATGTGCGGAGGAACTCTTATATCTGAAGACTTTGTTCTGACAGCAGCCCATTGCATTCTGGAAAGTTTCGGTGCCAAAAACGTATGGAAATACATCATCAGATTCGAAAATCTGGAAGGAGTTAGTCACAACAGCTTGGATGAAAATGTGATGAAAGATTTGAACGTCGGGGTACAGAAGATATACGTGCATGATGAATATGATGAGTAAGTACCTATCATAATATGTTCTACGCTTTACACAGTTTTCTCGCAATGTACCTTATTTGCCATATCGCGTGGAAAAAAATTGAACATGCATAGTAAGAGTCTCTTCTCAGCCTATTCCCGTCTACTCCTGGACAACGGCCACCTCCATCTCCTTCCACGCCGCTCTGTTTTGGACTTTTTGGACCCAGTTGACCCCAGCGTATTTGACGAGGTCATTTCTCCACCATAATGATGGTCTCCCGACGCTTCTGGCAGTCATTCTGGGTCTCCAAGCTTTGACCCTCTTTGACCATTTCTCTGCCTGGTTTCTTGCCATGTGACCTGCCCACCGCCATTTGAGGGTAACAATACGTTGGGCAATATCTGCAATCTTGGTTCTTTGTCGTATCACTTCGTTTCTCTCAGGGTGATACCCAGCATTGCTCTTTCCATGGATCTTTGGGTAACCCTTGTAAGTAGTAATAGTAAGAGTACCTGTAACTTTCAGCGTTTTTCTATGAGACGCATCGTTTATCTAGAGTCTTCGTAAAAAGAACTAGCGAAATTGGTCCAGCCAAATTCGAAGATTTCGTCAATGCAGCGTGCGAAAAAATTAACTGTCCACAAGAACATAACTATAAACAATTATTCAGACCAAACAAAGACACTTATATAAAAATATAAAAAGTGCAGAGTTAATTTTCTTCCTACACTACATTGACGAAGAATTCGTTAGTAGTCGATCGCCAAATGCAATTTGTCTAGGCACAGTATATTTTCTGAATCATTGGTACGAAGGAAACAACAACAAGACAAAACGTGGGGCTAGTATAAGTTTTCGATGATCGAATATCGAAACAATCATCGAAAGAGTTTCGAAAAATTTCCATACAAAAATGATCGAACGATTCGATCGTTTGATTTTAGAACACTATTTGTACGCTAATAAGCGCTTATTTGCGTGCAATTAGCTTTCGATAAAACTCGTACTAGCCCCACTGTTTTTGCTCGTTGTTAGATTCCATGGTATCCAATATCAACGATGAAATAAATTATGTTCCTATTTCAAGCTACGGCTCTATGTTCATTTGGTCTAAGCTAGGTAAGTCTAAGTACGTTTAGACCAAATGAACTGAATGAAATGAATAAAAAGTCTAATCTTTTATTCGACCATAATTATTATCCTTTTTTGGGATAAACAAGTATTTTCTTTTGTTTCCAGGCGAACAAATGCTCATGACATCGCTCTGATGAAGCTCAATACAAGCGTTAAAGCCTTTGATTCTTACTTTGAAAACATCCTACCCAACAATCCTTTTGGCTTAGCAGGTATACCAACCTCCATAAGCACTATTTTTATTTTGTGTCTATCGAAATTGCTAATAATTACAGACTAAGATTCTCAATATGTAATTTAGCCTTTTATAACCTGTTTAGAACCTTCTGTGGTGTATGGTCACCAAACAGAACTATTGGTTTAAATAATTGGTTGGTAGCCTAGCGGCTAAGATGCCGGCTTTCGTACTGTCGTTGGAGGTCGTGGGTTTGATCTCAGGTGCTGATCATCAAGACAAGCTTTAAGTAGCTGAGCTACTTTTGCAGTAACTATGAAAAAGTCTAAGAGTGTATACATATTCACTTTAAGTGAGCACAAATTCATTTTTATTAAAAAAAAAAAACTCTTTATATCAGAAACATACTGCATAATTTATATAAATATGTATTATATAAAGCATCGTACTCACTTGCGCCGCGAACGTGTGACATTGCATCAATTTAATCGAAAGGTTAAGTGTATACGTAATTCAAAAAAGCGAACGCGAGCGGAACACATGCATCATTTTGATAAAATTGATATAAAGACACACGTTCGCGGCGCAAGTGAGTACCGAGCTTTAGTGTGTGTTTACATCAAACAAACATAGGGCCAGAGCTGGAAGTAGACTATATTTTCTTAATCGTTGATATGGCCACTAATCTGTCATCGCCTATTAATTAGTTCTTGCTTGCTATTGTTTCCATGGAGTCTAAATAATAATACCTAATAACCTTTATTTAAATTCAATATCTTATAGGTATATAAAATACAGAGATAAAAGGCAGAAAAAGACAAATCCAAGAAGAAAAAAAAATCCAATGAGCTTTCATACAATTATCAAGCAATATAGTTCAGGGAAGTTGTCATGGTATCAATACATGACAACTGTCACTACCAAAGGGATTGGAGTCACAATAATCACGAATTAAAATCAAATGTTTACATTTACTGTAGGACAAGACACAATGGTCCATTTAAGAGTAGGTATCAAAATTAACAAATACAATCATCAACTTTACCCAATCACAGCATCATGAATCATATATACAAAACCACTGACATTTCAGTAAATATCGACCATAAGAAAGTATGCTCTGTTTCTAGATTCGGCTCTATAATCGTTTGGTTACATGGAAACACTCACTAAGGCATTTTTTTTATATTTTAGGAGAATGCCAAGTCTATGGCTATGGGAAAACAGATTACTCGGCTGAAGACACTTCATACGACATTCTGAGAACGGCAAATGTTCGAATCGTGTCACCTCAACAATGCACCGCAATGCTGACAGAATACATTGCTCCCAAGCCAGGCAGCGGTATGGTGTGTGCTCTTGGGGACAAATCCGATGCTTGTCAGGTAAAGAAACAAACATACTCTATCAGCCGGTTTAAAAAAAGCGGCTAAAAGAACTTTTAAAATTTAAAGTCTCCTTTAATTTGACGCGTTTCATAAAACATAATATCCGCGTACTTTAGCTAAAGTTTGAAATGTCAAAAAAATATTTGAAAGTTGATAGCAGTTGTTAGCAGTGTTACCATGCTATTCTTTGAATTTGTTTAATTAAATTAAATCAGTTCATTCAATTTTTAATAAAATTTGTTGAATATACATATTGTTTAAGATTACTTTATTTAACTTTTTCATGTCTTCTGTTGAAATGATTAAATCTTTCAAAGCGATTCTCAGGGATCTACGCAAAGCCGAAAAATATGGAAAAGCTCTGTAAAAAATATGGAAAAACTGTTCTGGTGTTAAGGCAACAGAAGTTGCTACGAATTATTATTTTTTTTACAAATCGTATCGAGTTGCAACCCATTTTTCAAATTCAATTCACTGCGCAAATGGTGTGAAACTTTTATTCTGGATGATGATATTTTTAACATGAAAATAAATAAATGTTCACACAAGACAGACGATATTTTGTCTTTATTTTTCTACCAACTGACAAAAAACATTGACTTTTTGAACTTTTTTGTTAATTTTTTTCGTTATAAAAGATTCTCATGGACTTTTTTGGTTTATAAAACAACCACATTTTAATAAGAAAAAAAAAACAACCATTTTTTTTATTTATTTGCGGTTACTTGTTTTTCCGGATATAAATCTGTAACCAAGAAATAAAAAAAATTTGTGACTAGGTACTGGATAGTCACATTTTACTACTTTCAACTCTTATGTAGCTGATAAAGATGTATTTCTTTTTCCAGGGTGATTCGGGATCGTCATTGATGTGCTCAGGAGTCATTGAAGGAATCGTCAGTTACGGGATGGGATGTATTGGGGTTCCCGGCGTTTATACCAAAGTGGTAGACCACATTGGATGGATTTATTCTATAATAGACGACCGAGTAGCATTTTCATAAGAATTATTGTTTGCTTGATCTAATGGTACCAATACACTGTAATTTTCTAGATAGAGCTTATCTTGCTAGAGCGATCCATTTTTAGTCTAGAAGATTAAACAGTAGCTAGAGATGACTAGCTCTAATAATATTGTACAATGTACAGACAGAGTGTTTCTTTTACTCTCTCAAAATTTTACTATTGGACATTGTATTGTTATTCTCTATATATGTCTTAGCTAGAGATAAACAGTCGTGCAGTGTTTTTTCAGTTCTAGATTATTCTTGGAAGATAGTGCCTACTCTATCTTGACAATTTTCAAGTGTATTAGTATCTTTACAGGCAATCACAATATTATATGTATCTATCTATATGATTATTTTTACTTAGGATAATTTGATTTTTTTATACAAACCTAAAAGTTAAACAAATTTATTTTTCTAAAAATGGATAGAAGGCTTATAAATAAATATAAATATTATATTTTATGTAAATATTTATTTCTTCAACCATTAATCCACCAAGCATCTTCTGCCCAAAACATCGAATTGATTACGTGTCAACTTTATCTTCTTGCTTATTGGGTGGATCATTCCATTTCTGAGCTATGCTAGTTCCAAATGTTCCATAGAACAAAGCTGATCCGTTCATTATGAAAAATATCAGAATAAAAACTATTCTCCATTGTGTTTGATCATTCTAGAAAAAGAGATAATAGTTATTACTAAATACTAAATATTGATATCATAATGAATAAAGTGCTAAGCAAAGCTTTTAAACTACATTGTGTTGTTTAAAAGCTTTGCTGCATTTATGCCAAAAGATGATGATGTTCTATTGTAATTTTGTAAAATAAAATAAATTAAAAATGCAGAACCAGAGCTGAACGTAGAGTATATTTTCTTTTATCGTTGATATGGACACTAATCTGTCATCGCCCATCAATTATTTCTTGCTTGTTATTGTTTCTATGGTGTCCAAAATCAACCATAGAAGAAAGTATGCTCTGTTTTTAGATTCGGCTCTATGTTCGTTTGGTGTAAACCCACACTAACTTGGCGTTTGAATTCGAATATTATTTTTAGCTACGAGAACCACATCTGTAACGGGTATTTTGTTTCTTTAGCGTTTCATCTACGTTGGGTGACGGGTAGAAATGAGCTTTAATTCTCTAAGGCCCTAAATATATCATTGAAAAACTTTTCTTTTCTTTGATCCTGTAGCTGGAATCTTCACATAATCGTATTTGATATAATATGTATAGATAACAATAGATATGCTATGAAGACGTCACAACAATTACGTAAAAAATTGTCTCATGCCTGAATATATGCAAAAGCTTTCACACGCGTATGTTCATGCAGTTACACAGGAGCAATATGTTGAATTGAATATGTATTGCATAATAATGTTTGTCTGAAAGGGTTTAGCAACAATTAACAGAGGTTGGTTTAAAAACCTTTAATAAAAATACTGACCGGATTATTTATGATCAATCCTGCTGACATTGGTGCTAAAATCCCCAGTGCATTGGCGATACAGTTGGATATTCCCATCAAAGTTCCAGCAAAGTTTGGTGACATATCGACATAGCCAAGCTGGAAACAAAATGGAATATTTTAACACATTGCCATATTCAAATTCAAAATTATCAAAAAAGTAAATGTTCTTCGGCTGATTTAAGAACAAGGAAGACTCTCTCATATAGTGTTCCGTTCCTTCGAAGCAGAGCTGAGAGACTTGGTGTGGGAGGAGGTCATAAACAATGCGCAAGAATCAAGATCGAATGCAATGGAGATACCTGGTTCCCTCCCTATTCCTCTAAGTGGGGCGTAAAGGGAGTTTGGATTTGGATGGCAAGAATAAAGTATACTTTACGATTGATAGCAATCATCCCTCAGCACTACTGTCCGATATTTGGCAAATTCGATTTTGTTGAAATCGCTTAAAATCATTATTATACAAAGCTGCTGATCTTATTCAATTTGATATAGGTAAGTATTGTATTAATGGCAGTCCCTTGTAGGATACCTTTGATTGACAGAGTACCTATGTACTTACCATAAATCCACAGCCCGATCCACCCATACAGGCCATGGCCGTCACAAGGACGACGGCTTGTAACATCAGTTTTTCAGAAGGAATGAATGTCATGAGAACAACTCCTAAACCAAGCCCTAGTGAGGCTGCAATAAACAGAGAATTCTGTCTCAAGATATACTGTGGTTTAGAGTATTTGTAAAATATTTAAATAATTCAAAACATTCTGACCGCCCACCATAAAATGTGACATTCTGAAAAAGAAAAGAAAATTGTCGCCTACCAAATGCATCACGAAATAATTGAATAATTCTTTTTACATCTCTACCGACCACCTTTAATCCGTACCGCCCACTACTGTATGTTGGGTACTTTGTTCTATATCACTTATATGAATCAGAAAAAATCTGATGATGACTGAGCGCGTGTGCTTTTGTAAAATTAGTAAGCTAGAATTAAATGTGATGTTTGTTATTTGTTACTTTTTAATATTTAATTGATACTTGACAAAATAATAAAATAAATAAATTTTAGTGTGAAAGTTATTGTGAATAAGTCACTAGTGGATGTTGAGTAATGAGTTCACTACCGATTATATGAATTAGAAAAGTACCCTTATCGTCTACTAACATACATACCAATTATGTAACTGACTGTGAAAGATAAGATGCCATTTTTCCAAATATTTTTCATACTATTTCCTACCGCCCACCTTTAATCCGGACCGCCCACCATTTATTCCAGACCGCCCACCATTTATTCCGGACCGCCCACTTGTGAACGTTGGTTTACTACCGCGGCTTATATAAATTATCTATAGACCAATACAATTGTGAAATTTGCTCACCTATAGCAGTACAGGTTTTTCTAACAACATTTATCGAAAAATTTTCTTTCTTTATTAGCGAATCGCTAAAATAACTTAGCATCAAACTACTGCATGCCATAAACAAATATGGAAGAGCAGATAGTATGGCAGCCTGAAATGAAAATTTGATTTGTTATATGATATACAATCTATCAATCAGTATAATATGACAAAATGATTTTTTAAGATAAGAACCAACCGTTTGTACGTTTATTGCTAACACTGCTTTTAAGTAAGTTGGCAACATAAAGAGTATAGTAACGTAGCCCCAGTTGATACCAAAATGAGCCACGACAATTGCCCAAAATGGGACAGAAGTAAAAATGGACATCCACGGTGTTTTCAAAACCTGGAATCTTAAGACAATTAGTTAAAATAATAAAAATCAGACGATGTATAATATATGACATCTATTGAAGAAAACTGATAATAATAATAGCGGTTCATTCAAAGTTTTACAAATGTTTTCAACCTTACTTCAGAAGATGGAGATAGTTGTCAAAACAATGTGATATTATTCTATCGGCTATAAAATATAATATTCTTTCTCATGTCTACCTTCTTCTCTTCTCTCCCTAGTGAGGATTCAATATACTTTCTTTCTTCTTCTGATATCTTTGAGTGAAGCGAAGGCTTATCACATCCAAAATAAATATATATCAGACCCATTAGAACCGTGCAGATTCCAATGACTCTAAACGATGAAGGCCATCCAAAATTATCACACAAATAACCGACGACAGTCATTCCCAAAACTGTACCAAATTGACATCCTGAAAAACAACATACATCAGAAACACTGTGTAGAAAAAAGTCCCCTTATTGTTTAATTTTTCTTTGCCTTACCAACAAACGTCAAAGTTCCAAGACGACTTCTCTCATTGACATGAGCCCATTTACTCAGCATCACCGAAGAACAAGGCTGAAGACAGGATTGTGAGATTCCTTGCAAAGCCCTACAGAAACACGCTGCTTTCCAACCGCCCTGGAAATCAGCTCAGTGAAGCACAAATAAATGACAAAATATAAAAAATGTTCTTTAACAATGAAAACTCACCAGGTACACCAAATTAGGGAAAAATATGCTGACAGCTCCGTTAATAAGTAAGGCAATGACAAAAAGTATTTTAGGCCCAAATCTTTCTGCCAACTGCCCTGATGGAACCTGCAGTATGATGTATCCCCAAAGAAACGAACTCAGAACCACACCCTGTGTCTCCATGTCCCAATCATAAACCTAAAAATTTAATCTCATTATTAGGGGGCATCTGTATTATAAGATCTTGTCATGAATCATGAATGGCTCGTGTCAAAAAGGCACTCGGTTTCTAAAACTCTCACCTAAGAGGGAATTTATCAAATGACTCATTTTTGTCAGCTTTTATCCAAGTTGACACAGGTCTCTAAAACCCTTTTCCAATTCTCCCTACTTTTCCCCAATCCACCCGTCTCTTCTGAAGCCTGACGATGCTTTAATCTGCCATTGTCTCCCATTTAAACAAATGGCACATAAGTTAGGCAAGAATACAGTGATATGTCATGTTTGTTATATACTCGTCCAAACATTGTCCCTTTATAGTCACAGTGCTCAATGTTCACGAATTCTCCTCATATCATGTTATATGAACGGAACACAAACTGATAGTGTATTAAATACACTAAACATATTTTCTTCTTCTAACAAAAACAGCGCTCTTTTTGGAAAGAATGTCCCACAAAGGTCTATAATATATCAATCTCCATTTTACCATTGTTATTGTACGGGAGATGTGCTTGAGCCGATTTCCTTTTAGAATAGTTTTTTATTCACATTTAATTTATTCTGACAAACTTGGTTGAAAATGCGGATTTTTTTATGCCCTATTTTAATCATTGTTAACTCTTTTCTTGGTGCTACCAATATTTCTCTATTTTTTTCTAGTATTAAGACATTAATACGCTTCAATTACTATTTTAAATTTTGTTTAATTTACCTGGACATTTGTTTGATTGGAATTTTTATCAGTCATGGCTACTATGGCAACACTCACATTCGACCTCATGATGTAAGCAAAGGCTGCCGTCCAAAATACAAGAATCATTTGGAGGTGCCTGTATCCCAGACCATAAGCTAAAAAACATTAATTAATCCATTTGAAAGTTAGACAAAAATGTAGACTAAATCCGATATTCTAGTTAATATTATGGGAGAGACAAACCTGGAATTTCAGCATCAAGATTTTCAGGTACTTTTGGATCATCAAACCTTTTTACTTCTATGGTTTCACTAACTGAACTATTATTTGCAACATCATTGTCATTTTTAACTAAAAGTTCCATACTTTCTTCAATGACACTAGGTCCACTGTCTTTGGTCATAGCACTGACTACATCCTCTTTCTTCTCAACATCCGTATCCTGTGGTTTATCCATTGTATCTCTCACACTTTATAACATACATTTAACCAAAATGTCACTTAAAACAACATTTTACCCATATATTTATTTGTTTTATGTTGTTTTTTGCCTGTTTAAAAATATAATATCACTCAGAACTCTATTTGATGTTTTTTTTTAACCTCCGATTAAGCTTATAATTATTGTTTGTTGGAACTTTATAAATGTTTTGCAAAATCTGTCATCAGATGAATGAAATAATAAAAAAATCACAAGAATTTAGTGTAGTATTTTTATGGTTGGAGGATTTAGGTATACGTAAACAAATCAACTTTTTAAATTATTAAATTACTGCTTTTAAATAAGTTTCACAAACTCTGTGGTTGTAATACAGAAGTTTTTTTCCATATTCCTGTAATAAACAGTCTTTTGAGACTTGCGTTTATTAATCGAGTGTTCTATTTATAATGCTTGTGATGTTATACGAATATTTATGTCAATACTTAACGTCCCTATTGTATCACAACATTTATTATATTGTCAATCTGTATCGTCAAGTTCATCGTCTGCTTTCAACAATGTCTTAACTGCATATTGATAAGTTTGCACAACAGAGTTTTAGAACAAAATTCTTGAAAAACGGTATCTTTAGTAATGCGTTTTTTGCACTGATTTTTATTGATTTGGTCTTCTTCAGTGCAGATTAATCGTTCTCAACAAAAAAAAAGATTATTGGACCAAGTATGAATAACATCTTAACATTATAAGAAAGGGGAAAGAAAATAATATGCACTTACGATTTTTCTACCCTTCTCGGAATGTCCCGTAAGGGGTGGGGAGAGAAAACGGATCTATACTCGTTTATATCAAAGCACACTTTTTCATTGACATACCATTTCTCATACAACCTCTCTTTTACTTCTTTTACTTCTGATCAGGCCTTCTTTGAGACCAAAATCAGTATGCATAATGCAGTAACGTAGAAGGACTGTATTGGCATATGGATTTGAGACACTGACAAAAGAAATGGAGCTGTGGAGGCGAATGTTACAGGAGGCCAAGGCTCGATTTGGGCTGAAGCGCCATTGAAGAAGTTGAAGAAGAAGATTTGAAGAGGATTGCAAAGAAGATTGAGAAGTGTTAGCCGGTGGTACGAAATTATACATTGAGTACAAAATTAGAGATATTTTGCGTTAATAATATTCGTTTTCATTACCTACATTATATGATTAAAACATAAAACGTTTCTGTGCTTAGGAGAATCTCACAAACCACTACCTAAAGACATCATGGTTTGTGTGTGCTGAACAACAGTACGTGACTGTGGTATATGTTGTGACCATGCGCACATTATCTGTTCTGTATTATTTTTTCTCAAAGGTGATGATCACAAAATAATCTTGATGAAAACTCGTTTTTTATTTATTTGCAGATCTGACATTGTTCTTTGGAGGCATAGACCAGTATAAAATTATTGTTGTTAATTAAAAATAGCCGTCATTTATCGGCCGATAAATCACCTCTTGACATGTTCTCTTGCGCATGACTTGATAACATTGATAAAAACTTTGTTTATTTACATCATCTATACATCTAAAGAATTTCATATAAAAAGTCACAAGCAACGTAATGTCATTGACATTATTATAATAGCGTTAGTATTTGATTTGAACCAGTGATAGTTAAAATATATTCTCAAACATTGCATTTTTTATGTTATCACTACATCAATAATAGGATTCGAATTTTAAATGGCTGGCAAGTGTAATTTCTTTCACGTTAACAACATCCGCCATTAGGTGGCCAAATTACAAATGTCAGACACACCGATAGATCTCGATCAGAATTTGTAAGATTGTACTTGCATTCGTGAGTATGTAGGGTATAATAATTTGTCTGAATGGCACTATGGTTCCCACGGCAATCGCATTGTCATTAGATGAGTATTTATCTATCATACGTTTTTTCGCCCCGGCTTCTTGTGGCGAGCGGTCGTGTTTACGTTTATTATTATTATTTCTTGTGCAGGTGTTCAGTAGTGACGTCATTTATTTACATTGAAACATTGCTGGGAAAAAACAGATATTTATAAAACCATTTATTATTTTTTCACTTTAATAATAATATTATTGTTTTTTTTTTCTTTTTCACTTATTAGTGTTAAGTAGGTATAAGTACCCATTTATTTTTTTCTCTTTTTCTTTCTAAAATTAGATTTTTTTTTTTTTGTTGTTATTTTTTTTTTTTTTTTTTTCTTCAATACTAATGTAGCATCATGGGAGATCCTCCCGACCCCGATAAAATCAGATTAGACGATGTAAACTCTAGCACCAAGAGAAGAAGAACGGATGATTCTTCTCTGATGTCCGCTTCTGGGACAATCATGGATGCTCAATTTCCTTCATCAGTACCTTCTCCGAGTACCGAGGCCCAACCTAACCCAGAAGGAAAGGCTCCGGCCAGGTACCCTCAATCTTCTCATGCTCCATTTTTGGTCATAGTAGAAAATAAAAACCCTGACAAACATCTTCACCCAATGGTATTTGGAGGTCTAGTGGCTAAGAATGGCGTTAAAGGCATCGTAAGTGGTGGCGTGCGTTCAGACGGTAGAAATAAAATAGCTGTGACTTTTTCATCTGCAAATTCAGCGAACTCATTCATTTCTAATGATATTTTATCTACATACAATTTGAATGCATTCATTCCAAGCTATAAATTGTATAAACATGGAATCATTCGCGGAATACCAACAGAGCTTAAAGACGAAGAAATCTTTGAGAATATTGAGGTTCCCTCTTCTTGTGGAAAGCTCAATAAACTTCGAAGGCTAAACAGAAGGATTACAGCTCCAGATGGGACTACTATATGGAAACCATCTACCACTATTTTGTTATCATTTGAGGGCCAATCCCTACCTGAGCATATATATTTGTTCTATAACTCCATCAAAGTGGAGTTGTACGCTCGTCCATGTTATATTTGTCATCGTTGCCTTAGATTTGGACATACTAAAAAGAACTGTACCTCTTCCCCTAAATGCTTCCGTTGTGGTGAAAATCACCTTGGTGAATCTTGCCCAGATAAAGAACTCCCTCCAAAGTGTTCCCATTGCAAGGGAGAACACTTGACGACAGATGTTTCTTGCCCTGAATTCATCAGGCAAAAGAAAATAAAATACATTATGGCATCTGAAAATATTTCTTTTGTTGAAGCCGTCAAACAAACTCCCCCTTCAAAAAAATTTTACAGTGAGGTGGTTTCGTCCTCACAAAAACAGTATGGTTCATCTACAAAAAATAAACCTACCACCCCTGTTACACGTCCTGTGGTAAAACCAAATCTAGATAAAAGAGCCACAGAGGCCCTTCTTTCATATTCCAATGGGCAATCCACAAATCTCCAAAATGGCTGCGCTCTTAAAAATATAGAAACCGTTCCTTCCACGCTTTCATACGATTCAGAAAAAAACCAACTATTTAAAATGCTTTCCCAGATTCTCTCACTAGTTATTTCTAGTCCTAAAGATGATGTTATTCCTTTGATTCTCCCTATGCTTACAAAAGTATTTGAAAAGATGTCTGAGAGCGAGAATGATGTGTTGTACAACCTTAGTACAACGCATTAATCGATCGTTTTATACATTTATATTTCAATAAAATAATAATCATGGCAAATTTACAAGATAACAATGAAAACAAAAGAGATCATTTAAATTTATTACAGTGGAACAGCAGAAGTGCCGTATCAAATAAACACGAAATAATTCAACTCCTCCATGACTTGGACATTGATATCGCATTGATCCAAGAGACATGGCTCCTTCCTCATTTCAATTTTAATGTACCAGGTTATGTATGCTCGCGTTCAGATAGACTATATGGAAGAGGTGGCGGAGCTGCCATATTAGTTGATCATAGAATACCTCACTCTGTTATTAATTTACCACAAAACCCGTACTTGGAAATAGTGGCGATCCTTGTCGATGGGATCGCATATGTATCAGTTTATATTCCTCCCAACACCGGCTTCGACGTCGGATTCTTTGACGCTGTTGTCGCACTTCTTCCTTCATCTTTCGTTATCTTAGGAGACCTGAACTGTCACTCCAACGTTTGGGGAAGCTCTATCTCAGATAGAGCAGGGAATTCTGTCCTTTCATTTTTAGATTCTCATAACTTACGTATTGTCAACGATGGTTCTCCAACTAGAATGACCCCTCCAGGCCAGAACAAAAGCGCAGTAGATTTATCTATTTGTACCAATAACTTAATGGCTTCCCTCCACTGGTCGATTATGGATGACCCTCGATCCAGTGACCATTATCCAATTGTGATTCAATTTCATACTAAACCTATCAAAAATTCTCCTCACGGAAGACAATTATACAATTTGAACAAAGCAGATTGGAATGCCTTCTCTAGACATCTAGATAATAACGTTCCATCATTAATTTCAAAAGGAAACGAATGTTCAAATGTGGATGAAGAAAATACTGTATTATTAGAGTTTATTTACTCAGCTGCGGATGAAAGCATCCCTAAAAAGGCATGTAATAATCGCCCTAGAAGAAATGCCCCTTGGTGGGATGAAGAATGTTCTGAGCTCATCAGAGATCGAAAGGAGGCTATGCGCAAAGTTCGGAAAAATTTTAGTTTGGATGCCTTCTTAACGGCTAAGTCTATCCAGGCTAAAGTCAAAAGAAGATTGAGACAAAAAAAGAGACAGGGATGGCAGAAATTCTGCTCTTCGCTGTCTCCTCATTCTCATTCGTCATACGTGTGGAGCATGATTAAGAGATTTAAGGGTTCTTTCTCTCCTTCCTTCCCTAAGGAAGGAGTAGAGACCTGGTTACCTGAATTTGTTAATCTCTTGGCTCCCCCATATGCGCCACGTATTGATCAAATTTCTCCTCCTTGTTTAAATTACTCCAGCTCAGAAACATTCTCTTTTCTTATTTCACCCTTCGTAATGGGGGAACTAATATGCTGTCTGCAGCGTGTAAAAGACTCTGCTCCAGGTTTAGATTTGATCCCATATACATTTTTCCAAAAGGCCCCACCATCTTTCCTAGAATATTTTTTGTCTTTTGTAAATAAAATCCTCATATCTTCTTCTGTTCCTGAAAGTTGGAAAAAACAACTTATCATTCCAATACCTAAACCAAAAAAAGACCCTTCTTTAGGCTCCTCGTACAGACCTATCGCCCTCTCGTCCTGCATTTTGAAAATTCTGGAACACCTCCTAAAAAATAGAATTGAATGGTTAATTGAACATAAGTCAATCCTTCCCAAATCCCAATACGGTTTTCGTAAATCCCTTTCTTGTATTGATAATCTTAGCTTACTTATCTCCGACGTACATATAGCTCTTTCCAAAAAAGAGTTTACTATCGCAGTATTCCTCGATATCGATTCCGCATATGATAATGTTTGTCTTTCCACTCTTTATAAAAAAATGATAAATCTTTCCTTTCCGGAACCCTTTGCCAAATTAATTTTCAACATATTTTCTGAAAGAACCATCGTCGTCAATCATGGTGAGAAAAATGTGAGTAGAAGCGTGTGGAAGGGACTTCCTCAGGGATCCGTTTTGAGCCCAACTTTATTTAACCTGTACTGTTCTGATCTGGAACCTCTTATTCCACCTAACTGCTCTATTGTCCAATATGCTGATGACATCGCAATATATACGTCAAACAAAAATCTCTCCCTTGCTGAGGAGTGCATATCTTCTGCTATTGATAAAATCAACAAATGGATGTTTGATAATTCCTTGAAACTTTCGGCCCATAAATCACAATCAATAGTATTCTCTAGAAAACATAACAACCCTTCAATCGTACTAAAATCTGAAGGTCTTCCAATTCCTCAAGTGGAGGAAGTCAAATTTTTTGGCCTTTTCATAAACAGGAAGCTATCATGGCATTCCCAAATTAATCATATATCTCAAAAATGTGAAATAGGTATCAATATGTTGAGAGCTCTGTGCAACATATCCTGGGGATCACACCCTTCCACATTAAAGCTACTTTATAATGCCTTAATCCGAAGTCATTTGGATTACGCGAGTTTCCTATTTGACCCTCTCCCAAAAGCTTTGGAGTCTAAATTGGACAGGATTCAGACAAAGTCCCTGAGGTTGATTCTAGGAGCTATGAAATCTACTCCAAATAACGCCCTTCAGGTCGAATGTGCTGATATGCCGTTGAGAATTCGACGTCGGTATTTGTCGGATTGTTATTACTCGAAAAAGATAATGTACGAAGGACATCCTTTAACCAGCAGAATTGCTGTACTCAATAACATCGTAAGAAATGATAGATTTTGGTTGAAACGACAACCACCTAATCTGTGTGAAAGTTTTTCGAGCATCAACTTCCATGTACAAAAATACCCATTTCCCTCCCCTATATACAACCTCCCATTCGAAGCTTTAATCTTTAGACCTGATACCGTTCCACACATGGGTTTAGACAAATCTTGTTTGATGTCTGCCCAACAAATAAACAGTGAATTTCAGTTTCAAATTGAGTCTAAATGGCCAAAGCATATTCAAGTTTACACTGATGGCTCCAAAACTACTTCCGAGGAATGCGTGGGTGCAGCAGTCCTTATTCCCTCTCTCGACATAAAAGTTCTAATCAAGCTACCTCCAGAAGCATCGATTTTCACGGCGGAGTGTGTTGCGTTGCTGAAGGCTCTTGACTTCGTCAGTGATCTTAAATTCGATAAAACGGTTATATTCACAGATTCCCTCTCATTGGTCCAATCACTCTCTTTCTCAGACCCATTTCGTATGGATAATGAGATATTATTACAAATTAAGAAGGAACTATTTGATCAAATGAATAACCACCAGGAGACAGTCATCACGTGGATCCCATCACACAAGGGTATACAATATAATGAACAAGTTGATTCTCTAGCGAGATCAGCATCTATTTCTGGGACCATTCTTGGGGGATTTGTTCTTCCTATAAGTGACCGGAGGCGCATTATGGAGGAGGCAGCCTTTAAAAGATGGGAAATCTTCTGGGATAGAGAGAGCCTTACCAAGGGATCTCTATACAAAGCTATCAAAAATAGTATCTCCAAAAAACCCTGGTATCATAATTTGAAGTTGACCCGACCTCAAATCGTTAACATTTGCCGAATGCGTTTTGGTCACCATAGACTGAACAGTCATTTGTTCAAAATTAATCTAGTCGACAGTCCATATTGCGAGTGCGAGCTGGATCTGGAGAACTTGGACCATGTGTTCTTTGACTGTCCTTTAAGAGACAGATACGAATTGTACAATAGAATGAATATTCAACTCCCTATCAATATGACCCATCTCTTGTCCACTCCTTCGAAGAGCATATACAAACATATTTTGGTGTACATAGAGAAAAATATGATTTTATTATAGATAGCTATTTTTTTGTTTAGTAATTTTTTTTTTTTTTTTTTTTTTTTTTTTTTCTCTCCATGTCTATTTTCCGTCTGTGAGTAAGTCTTACTTTGCTGCCAGTTGGCACAAATCGTCCTTTACGTGACGTAATGCCATATTTATATAATAATAATATCTATCATACTTATATGCTATATTTCCTATATCCATACCTCTATGTTATATTTCCTTACAATTTTGACCAATTGGGTATCCTCTTGGATATTATTAGTCTATGATATGGTTCCGAAGTCCATGATTTCGTATTATTAAAATAAATGAACGAAAGTTTTAAAACAAAGGCATGATTTAGAAAAAACATATTTTACTTAGTAATAAAAATTAACTAGGTACCGTAATCTTATTCTTATAAATCTTAAAAACAACGATTAAATTTTCATTCATGATCTATCAAGTTTCATCCACTAAAAGAGTTCTTAATATTTTCAGCAGTTCTTAATCTGTGGTGTCGATATAAAATACCACAGGTTTTTCTACTCAAGTACTCATGGTGTTTTCAACCTAAGTCATGGATTGTGGATAAGAAATGACATTTTAATAATGTCTTTTATTTTGAACATCATTGCATCAACTGACTGGCGTGAGTTTGTCATTCGTCCCATCCATTTCTGGCTGATCGCTTTCCGGAGATTCTGAAAATATCAATGATAAATACATTCAACCTTCTGCAAATAGTCAGAAACGTAATACTTTTCTGTATGAAGATGTTGTTGGTAAGTATATCAAGATTTTCAACTTCAAGGTAGAAAGTGTGAGAGAAAATAAAAAAAAAGTCAAACACTCCTTTTTAGAACCTATTGTAAACCTTTTTAGAACGGTCTTTAATGCTAGGCATCCATAAACGCTATTAGCAAAACACATTAAAAAAAGATTGAACAGAGGTTATGTGTAGCCTTCAGGAGCCTTTTGACAACCTTTTTAAAACCTTATTGATTTGATATCCTTGAAAGTCAATTACGCAAAACACTAGTAAAGGTTGTCAAGAGGTAATACAGTATTCTAAAACCTTTTAACAATATATCTAGACCCTTGCTTGTGCCGCTTGGGAATTCTACTTTATTATTCTTACCTATAATATTATCAGATTTAGGTTGGTTCCATGGCTGAGGTTCGCTTGTACCAAACAATATGAATATCAAATTGGCACCGTTCATTATAATACAGATTGATACGAAGACGCTGCGCCATTGGACAATGTCACTCTGGAAACAGATAAAGAAAATAAATAGACTAGAAAAAGTTGTCAAGAGGTAATGTAGTCTACTACAACCTTTTTAGATCTTCTTATGATGTTTGGGTTTTGGTTCAAAAAATTGTTTCCTAGGCAGGTCTTGGCAACCTTTTTGGTCACAAATTATACTAAACATACCTACTTTTGTGAAATTAAAACATTTATGACCACCAAAGTCTTGGCAGTCAGCCTCTCAAGAGGATAATGCAGCAGGAACAACAGGCCAGCATGCCTTAGTAAATATGAAGAAGAAGACGAAACATACATAGCTAGATTAACATAGGTAAGTAAATAAGTAACCAAGTGGACTGAAGGTTATTGGAGTATAAGGGATTTTTAAAGAGATTTTTCTTTTTTTTTTGTATTATAAAGATGGATATAGAATGGCAACTTACCGGATCAGTTAACATCAAACCGACTGATATGGGGGCTAATACTCCCAAAGCATTTGCTATGGAATTGGTAATGCCCATCAATGTACCAGCAAAGTTAGGTGCTATGTCAACATGCACCAGCTAGAAATATAAAGGTTTTTGATAATGCCCACCATGTTATTGGTAAAATATGAACTCGCTCGAAAGAAAAATTTTAAATACATCAAAATAACATTATGTATGTAGAAATTGAAGTATCGTAGATCACTCTACCGATAGTAGATTGTCAAGGAGATATTATAAAAAAAGAAGAAGAAATTATACCTCAAAAGTCAAAAAAAAAATTAAACAAGTCATGACACTCATGACTTCATTACAAATATAGTCAAATATGGTTAAAAAGCGCATTAAAGTCAAAATTATTATAAAATCAATTTAAATTCCCTCAGCCAATTATTGGCGATAGTCGTCAGCAAATTCAAATTCTCCATCGAACCAGGAAACACGTGTACTGAGCAATATCACAAATTAATTGTATCGGCTGTATATAACTTCATTAAAAATACTCTTTAAAAATAGTTTGGTGTATCTAAAGGATAAACCTCTGGTCCTTAACTAAAATAATACTTCCAGCAAAAAAACTCACAATAATTCCAGAACTTATTCCTGCACATGCTCCAACGCTGATGGTGAGAACGGTTAAAGACAGAGGTATATTATCAGTTGGGACGAAAGTTAGCAGTATCGAACCCAAGCCAAGGAAACTACAAGCTGGAATCAAAACGGACTATTCTATTAACATGCAACACTTTGTCCTGATAGATACATTATTTGTCTATGTATACGCTTTTGATGATAGCGATATGATAGAGATAGATTAACGATAGACACCTCTTATTGGAATAATAAATGCCATTTCTTGAGTTTTAAGTGTGTATAGTAATTACTGTGTACCTTATGTACCATATTTTGTTCTATTTGAGTATTTATATACTTAATGAAATAAATAGGTACATGTGTTAGATAATTCATAAGTTACGGATATTCGTAAGAGATTTATTTGCAGTCACCTGTCTTTAGAATATTGGAATTTGTGTGTTTGTTATTAATATGAGAAACGAAATATTCAGGAAAAAAGCGGTAAAATTATAAGAAACGCCTACAATTTGAATATTGGATCATGAGTTAATGTTATAGGTTTTCAAACATTGAATTTCTCATCCTTTCTTCGTCTTTAACATAAATATCTTGTAGTGAAAATCATTTGAGAGTCGTCAGATAATTATGTACGCAGAACTTACCGAAAGTGTTGCAAACTTTTCTTGCATTTGTTATAGTCACGAATTTCTTATTTATGGCAAAGTCTGCGAACCAACTGACCACAAAACCCAGAGAAAACATGGCTATGTATGGTAGAGAGGAGTATATACCACTCTGAAAAGATCAGAAAAATATGAGACAATTTAGTATCTACTACTTTCATGTCGTGGAAACAATCTAAGAAATAGTGCAAAAAAGGGTATTTGAATGTCTACTCACCATTTTAGGGTTGATCCCCAATACAAAACTCAAGTAGCTTGGCACTTCTAATAGCATGAGCAGGTATCCCCAATTGCATCCAATGTGTGTTATGAGCAGTGCGTAAAAAGCAACAGATGTGAATATTGATTTCCATGGAGTTTTTAATGGCTGTAATAAAAGCAAACAGTATTGAGTTTGACATGGTCTTCAATGATGACGGAATTGATTTGTTTGGAAACCTTGAAACCACGCCCCACTTCAACAACAGTAATAGCACCAATATCCTTATCAGTAAACCACTAAAGATATATATTGAACTTAGCTGTCTTGAAGGTTTTCTATAATCGTATAGAGAAAGACTAACAAACTATGAAAAACAAAAGAATGTTTGAAATTTGAGAGTACAAATAATACAAACCTTATGCCCACCAGTATGACCTAGTGAAGTTTCTATAAAAACTCGCTCCAACATGGATATTTTTGGATGTTGCGATGGCCTGTCACTCACAATGAAGAATATGGCTGCTGCCATCAATATGGAAGCTGCTCCTATCACTTGAAAAGAACACGGCCATCCGTAATAACTAGACAGCCATCCCACAGTTGGCATTCCCAAAATTGTACCAAATGGAGCACCTGAAAGCAAGAAAAAAAATTTGGCAATCGACGATATTAATTTTTCTCCTTCTGTATCACCGTGACATTTCCCCTATAACCTTTCTGTTACCTTTTACCAACAAATTATTTCATGATGTCTATTCCATCTAGGGATTGCAATCCGGAAAACCGGATCCGGTATTCCGGCGGATCAGCATCAAAAAGCTCATATCGGATCCGGCAGAAATTGACGGATCCGGAGATCGGATCCGGTTAATCATATATTAAGGGATTTTTCGACATACTCAACACGGACCGGACTCGAATCCGTATCCCTAGCAATTCCACAAGGTAATTGTAGGTACCCATAAAGAAACGATGAGAAGAAGAGGCAAATGCGTCACACTGAGTGCAGTGTAATGCTGTTTTTGCCTCCCTGTGGGGTTAGCTAGTGTTGACTTATCGTATTGATGGTATTGACTGTAGTGATAGTGATTATACATTACATAGATTAGTTCGGTAGTCTGTCATAATGTGTGTGCAGCTACATTCAAGGATAAAACTGAAATAATTTTTCAAACACTTATTTTGTCTCTGATTATTCCCGGTTATAGGTATTACTTCTAGGACGCGGATATCCAACTGCACATCCAACTATTTAGTGCTAGTCCAAGGGTCTGTTAGTTTATGTGATTTCAACCTGTTAAAATTACCAGAATCACCGGATCCGTTCTGTTGACGTGATCATTCCAGTAATGCCTTCTATTTCTCCCCCATTGCCTGACGTTCTCGATATCGCAGAAGCTCCGAATCCGGAGTTTCTAACTCTGCCTCGAATGGTTTATTCCGCAATGGGTTGAAGAGTTTTCGAGAATCTTACTTTTTCGTGGTGTCGGTTCTCTGAGAATCTTTCTTTTCAAATCACAATTAATAAGGCAGGTCAAAATAAATATTTTCGTTAAATTTAAATTTGACTTTTTTAATACGTAATCTAATTTTGAATTTTATTTCTTTTGCAACTTATTTTTTTATAGTTTTTACTATTTAAAAGTAATCATACCCTAATTATATTAATTTCGTATATGTGCTGTTTTATTTTTTGCCTTCATTATTGTAAAAAATGTCAATTGATCAAGGTTATTTCAATCCGGTCGGATCCAATCGGATCCGGCCGGATTGACGAAAATCCGGTTGGATCCGGCCGGATTCAAAATGAGACCGGATTGCAATCCCTAATTTCATCTCTCAACTTCCAATCTTTGCCTCAAATTTCTGATTGCGTTTTGCTTTTTTGGACACATTAGCTATAGGTGGCATTTCTTAACGATTACATTTCTTTTGTTGTCACTGGCAAAGTACAAGAACTTTTTCAGATAATTCTGAGTTTCTTTTGTTACAAAAAACGTGTTTCGGATTTCTAAAGCAGTTTATCTGAAAATCGCAACTCTGATGATCCCTCGATTAATTTTCTTCTTTTTGGATTATGAACTTTTTTTAGCCGGAATATATGGCAACTCTTTTTCAATTTTTTGACTCTACCCGCTTCACTATGACAATCTATGCATTGTACGCAGCTTTCTACGGTGAAACTACTATACAGTATTTGAAAATGGTTTTTCAAGGTTCATCATATTCTCTATGGAGTAAACGTATTTCAAATTTTCCGAGTCCCTTGTAATTAAAACTTATTATGCCTCACAATTCGGGAGCTTTTCCAAAATCTAATTTCATGTTCCAAGTTTATAAAGTCAAATTGAAAAACTGCATATTATTATAACTTACCGGATACAGCGAAGTTTCCCAGACGACTTCTTTCTGACAAGGGAGCCCATTTGCTCAAAAATATTTGTACCGAAGGCATAAGGCAGGATTGGGTCAAGCCTTGTAACATGCGAAGAGCACAGGCCATTTGCCATCCTCCCTAAAAAATAAAACAAGCATTATTTATCTCTTGACCAAAGGGAACAAGTTATTTTAGATTCAAAGTTTTAGTTTCGCATGACGACATCATCCACCAATAGCGTTTCTCCATGATCTCGACAACTGAGGTAGCGACTGACACCCGCACATCATACAAAGCCGCACAACTGTCAGTCACCATCAAGCAGGGGGGGTTAACTCTGGTATTGGTACTTGCCAACAAGAATATGCTGATGTTGGTACATCGTGATGCTAATGTTGGTATTCTATGGGATCGAAATTTGTATAACAGACGCAAAAAATAGAATTACCGATTATGAAATAATTCCGAAATATGAACTTTAGAGTGAATATTAAAAACATACATTTATTATTATGTTATCACGTGGTGTTTTGATTCGTGAATTAATATGTATTTCTTTATAAGACACCAGATTTCGAAAAATAATGTTGCAAAACTTTTTTATTTTTTGAAAGCTGGCTACACTGATCTTGTTGCCAAACAACATCCAAACAGCCATTTTTATTTAGCCGAGCGCTGGTTGATTATTCCGTTTTTTTCCTGTTTCCAACTCGGGAGATTGTGTTATTAATTTTGTGAAGTCGAATCGGTGTTTCGTATCGCTGTGAAAAATGGTCTCGTTGATATCAAGAAAGATACTGTTGTTTGTGAGAAATAGACTCTGTTTTGTTTTGACAAATGGACTCCTGTTATGTTTTGAGATTTTACCACTACGCTATTGTATGCACGTAAAAGATGTTAAAACAAAGACTCATAATAGTGTAATTAATATTTACAAGTGGTTGTGTGTCGGTTCTAGACATTGACTCTTTCGTTTACTTTATTATTTTGTTATTATGAGTTTCAAGTATCGGAAATGTTCCTTATTCTGTGGTGTCATAATAATAATCAATCACATGCCATCAAAGACACATTGTATTCCTTTTTAAAAGATTTTGTAATAAGTCCTACGTACTCGTCATTTTTAACAGTAAAAAAAGCTTCCGCTGTGGTTACTTCTGTGATTTTAATAATAAGTAGAATCATGATGTATTGTGTCGTTTGAACATATTTTTTCGTGTAACTAATTGTTATTGATAATATATTTTTGGCTTAGTATTATTTTATGTAGGTAATAGATACCAATTAATACATACTATTTATATTGTTACATATGTTTTACCATTTGCATAAAAATAAATGCCACATTTAACTACTGCTGCATTTTAATTCTTTATCATAACCAATTTCAGGATAAATGATTCAACAGTTGTATTCTAGTATAAAGATGGGATATTTTCATATCCCATTTTTGTACTAGAATGCAACTGTTTTGGTCGCTAGTGCGCATTGTACCGACCCATATTTGAATTTCCCGGTTTTGTGTATGGGCATGAACGATGTGAGCGAGAGAGATAGATGCCATCTGTCAATTTCCGTGTTTGCATATTTTTTCTATGAAGTTGGCGTTCTTCTCTCGTTAGAGAGTATATGTGTTCTGTGCCATCAAGTCTTCATAGAGGCAACACAGATCACGTCTATCATCCGTCTCGCGACGCGCAACGCGGTACGCCATAACACATTCTAGCATCAATAAAACCGACTATACATCAAAAACCTTCTATCTCTACAAACCACTCTAACCCACAGTAATATTGAAAAACTTACCCAGTGAACTAAATAAGGAAACATAACGCTGACCAATCCATTGACTGTCATAGCATTGATCAGTAATTTTTTGGGACCGTATCTTTGAGCCAACTGTCCGGATGGGATTTGAGTTGCGGTATAGCCCCAAAAGAATGAGCTCAACACGAAATCTTGAGTTTTCTTATCCCAGTCGTATACCTGAAAATATGTTAGAGTTGTGTTTATTATGGAAGAACGTCATGGTCTACTCGCTCGTCAAGTTTAGAAAGTCTGCGCATATTAAGCCGCGTACTGACGTGAGCCGCGAGCCGTTGCATCAACCTTATCAAAACGTCAAGTGTGTACGACGTGTACGTGTTTCACAAATCGAACGCGAACGTAATCGCGGCTTAGAGGCCGGAGTCAAATCCAATAAAATGTCCATCAACGGTATCTCTCAGTCTGCGTTCCCATAGTAACAACGTAAAAAGCTGTCGTGCGTACGTTGTTACTATGGGAACACCGACTGAACGATACCGTTGGCGGGCATTCTTCTATTACACATGACTTTAGCGGTTAGCCCCAGGGAACTGGTCAGTACGCGGCTAAATGCGATGGCTTCTTTCAGCACTCTAGGGCACTATAAAGAACAAAGTTTAACTGCGTAATATTTTGATTTGAAAAAATAACATCTATTGGAAGTTTTAGCTAGGTTAAAAGTTGCTTATAATAAACTCAACTCATGACCGTAGAGTTTAAAAAATTCTTAATGTTTTGAATTATTTTGTGTAGCAATTATAATGTAGCGTTGATGTTTAATCGTTTTCCCTAATATAAAAGATATCTAATATTTGTCTTCAAATAGTACACTACAAGATCTTTTAGATTTGTACAAGAAGATAAGCAAGTAGCAATAAGCATTACAAACCTGTAATATTTTATATCATCTCTAGTTTGTCTCGTTTCATAAATTCTCATTATAAAATAGTATTACTACTGTATGTTTAACAATGTTGAGGAAAACAACAGGGTTTCTTAAAAACGGTAAATAGGTACCTTTTATCTACTCATAATTTCTAATTATTTACGTTAATTTAATGAATTCATTAAACAACATTTCAGTAAAGCTGGTGGAATACATTGTCTGAAGATGTCAGGCCCTGGTAGAGAAATTTCAAATTAAATAAAACTGACCCGACCGAGAATCTAACCCATCAGGATCATCATTCAGGAGATGGTAACCACTGAACTTTATCCCTCCGACGTTACATTGCAAAGTGGTGGTAATCACCATCACAGTGATTAACCATCACTTTGCAAAGACGTTCGTGTTTCTAGCTGCATGAATCAGTTCAGACGAAAGCGACTTTAACAACGAAAAGCAACCGTAACACTAGGAACGCAGTATTCTTTAAGATGAGTACAAAGCATTATGTGTGTATCTCTTTCACTGCCGGCAGTAAAATAATAAAAGCGGGAAAGAGACAGTGCAATCTTGACGTTTATTGTCAATTAGAGTAGTTTGGATACCGCAGTAAACAAGATAGATAAGAACTAAAAAAGGTTTAATTCAAAAGCTTTTGCAATATTGAAAGATAGATTTTTCTTTGTATAACGGTCGTTCAATTTGCAATCAGCTTTTCTAGAAAGCCAGTGCATTTAACATGTAAAAGGCCTAGGCCGTAGATTTCATAAATAAATAAATAATGGACTGCCGATATGGTGTGATGAATATTAAAAAGTTACCTCTGTCATTGTTAGGTTAGATGATTTGTCTGTCATGGCGATTATTGCTACACTCATATTACTTCGCATCACATAACCCATGGCCAAAGATAGGAAGATGAGCAGAATTTGGATGTGTCTCTGACCGAAGCCTGGATCTGAAATTTAAGACACAAAATTCAATTCACAATAACTGAAAATATTATAAAAAAAAATCACCTGTCTTTGATTGCGTAAAAATATTCAAATTCTTATAGTCATTCTCTTTAGAAATATAGAATAGAACCACCGTGCTCAACTCTGAAGTCAACTTTATCAAAATTTCCACATTATTTCCAATAGTTATGGTCTAAAAGTTGTGCAAATCCCATAGGCCGTTTTCGAATTTGTATTTTAACATATTGCTTAGCTTCAAGCTTTTTGATGCAAACTTTATAATAATATTCTTCTACTATTATGTTTCAAAGACTAGCGTAACCCCGCACCGTATGCAAATCTATACATTTACCATTTATTTTATTTAATTTAAGCTGTGTCTCCACACAAAATTGATATCAGAACTGATGCTGTACCTTTGTGGGATGTATGTGTGTATTAGGCTGGGCCGTTCTAGTATGGAAGTTTAAAAAGTGCTTCTAATCTTAATGTAATAGTGATAATTTGTTGCCTTATGATGTATTATATCTATCTACAAAATTTCATGACAAAAAAATAAGATCTTCTGTCTCCGAATCGACCTTGAAGTTTTGTATGGGACGAAAATATCCCATACTAACTGATATTTTTATAATAATCATGTAAAATGATTCCGGTCTTGTTTTTTTATTCACTTTTTTTATTATACCACAGATAATTCAAGAACATACATCTATTTATTTAATTACACAAAAATAATAAATCAAACTTTTACATTTTTATGTAAAGCAAGTATATGAAATTATGTTATTTTGCGGTGATTGTTTTTGATAAATTGGGTTTGATATCTTTTTTACTCGTTGCTTTCTAAGCTTTTACATAATATTTTATTGATAAATTTCTCCGTTAAGTTGGTGAGGCTTCTTTAACAATTTCACAGATCGTCAAACTCCTTGGATATGACAAGAAAAATTCAGGAAACTGTATTTATTCATCTTCGCCATTGAATGTAATGAATGCCGTAAGATCTTCGTCGGATACTTGTCGATTGGTGTTTCTGTTACATTTTGCTGTCTGTCTATAACTTAGTTCTTGTAAAAGGATGCTTCAAAATTTACTTTCGGTACTTCAAGGATCAAAAATGCGTTTTTTTTTGGGTGATTCGAGCTTTCACTATCCAGCGAGCGGTTCATTCTCTTATTTCATAGTGTATTTTGAGCGAGATAGCTTTTTCTTTTAGTAATTACAGTTTATATAACAGATTTGATAATCTGATAAATATATGGATAAGAAATTAAACTTCCATAGGTAACTGGATCAGTTGCGACTGTTGCGAGGTAAGTTGGTGCACAAACATTAACAATAAAGATAAGTTAAAGTCATCAAACTTTCTGAAAGAAACGCAGTCGCAGAATCCTATGAGCTTAGTTTAGCGATTATTACATGGATTATTTTTCCTGGAGCTCAGTTGCCTAAATCATTAGAAAATGTTCCTGTTGGTATGACTATACCAATTTGGAATAAATATAATTGATCTTTTCGCAGATCTTCGTAGATTATAAAATAGTAGTTTCTCTTGTAATCACCTGGAACATATCAATTGTTTTTTTCCAGTTGTTTTCCAATTTGGTCAGAATGCGTATGATGATTTGAGAAAGCACTATCAACACATTATTATACAAAAACCTAAATAATTGTTACTTGCCGTTTTTTTCTAGATTATCGGCGACTCATTCAATTGGGATTATTTGTGGTTTGCAATAAGCAAAATATTCATTCTAATGGTTTTGTTAGTATTTTCTCCTGCAAACTAATTATTCAATCATGTTTTCCGGTATTTACCTACACTTTTTTTCATTACATCAGACGACAAGTAAAATATCCAATGAAATATTGCTTTTTGAAAAGAAATCTGTAATCGATCTCTCTATCGGTTTCGGTGTTCCAAATTTTCCATCAATTTAGAATCAGTTTCCTTTAACACTCTCTTAATTATTGTTCATCTGTATTTTTGTCCACTTTTTCTAATCACTAGCCTAAAACTTTGGCTTTACGGCCATCAAAATACAAAACTGGTATTTTTAACCCTTTTCTCATTTCATGCGATTTTCTCTTGTTTATTGCGGCGCTTTATATACTTTGTTGCTATCTTAAATTGTATTTTTATGCTTTATATCATACAGAACTAATTATTCCATCATTTTTATGACATACAATCTTAAAAAATATCATGTTAAACATATTTTTACTTTCTTTATACCTGCTTCAAAATAGGACAAATTTAACAATTTCTTGAAACTTTGAGCTCAATTCGGAGACAGAAGATATCTTTCGAATTGAAAAATATTTTGCATACGTATTTAAAACAGCATTTAGCACTAAAATATAACTATTACGTTAGCAATAGAGGGAAAAAAGGAAATCGGCCCACACTAGTGTGTATCCGCCCGTTTTTAAACAACAAAACTTACGCACCACTACATGAATAGTGCCAGATGTGTGTGGCCCGCGGGTATCACTTCCGGTAGGCGGCGTTAGTCGATCAATGATTTCTGATATATACCTAATTTACATTTTTTGATGTTTTATTTGTTACTTCAAAACCGAATTGTTTCGAACCGTTAGTTTTGTGATAATTGCTCGGGAATGTTTTACCACTAGGGAGACAGCTTTTTTTTATAACGGCTCGTAAATTAAGATAGACTTACGTATAAGCACTTCTTCATCTTTTTCATCTCGCTTCACACCGTAGTAACGTTTTTCATCCAAATTATTCGACATTGAGCCTTTTTCAGTCAAACCACAAAACACCCGAAAATTAAGTAGGTACCTACAATCGATAACTTTTTTTTATAATTATGTTTCAAAGTTTTTTTTTTTTATATTAAAACTATGTAAGCAAGCCACACGCACCGACAATCGCAGCACAATTTTAGAGAATGAACGGTTAATGTTTTATTCATAAGTCTTATATAAAGTTGTATAAGTAATGATTTTCCAGATGAAACCTGGAAATTTCAATATTGTATTTTCAAACGACCATATTATAAGACTTGAGTAAATATTTCAGAAGTCGACGTTGTTTGATTAGTGTTTATGAATACGGAATCTTGAGATTAAAAAAAAACATTATTTATAACAATAAAAATGCGAATACGTAAGTATTTGTAAATAACCGATCTAACGCTTTTGAGACCTACATAACTTTTAAAAAAATCGCTATTAAGCATTATATTTCCATCTATCTGAGAATAATGAACAATGTTAGAATTTAATGAAGTGTTTTGGTAGCCTAGTAGTTTAATCGCCGATTTTTTTAGTGAAGGCCGCAGGTTCAATCCCCGAAGCCGACCCTCATTTTCTTTTACAACATAAACTTTGCGTTTTGTGAAAAATGGCGTAAGTGTGTTTATGTTCACTTTAAGAGTGAATATCTAGATTTCACTGTTTTTTTGTTTGTTTGTTGGTTACCGATTTCTGCTACCAGCCATCATCAGATCGAATTCGATACCATCAATCAAAACAGGCACACGTAGAAAATCTGACCCAGCTACGAATCGAACTTGGAACTTGTAAAATAATGAGTCTGGCCTCTAAGAAAACTAAGCTATTGAGGTAAGTATATATAATGTTTAACAAATGTTTCAGATTCGATTCCAAGTTCAGTAAGAAATTTCATCTGAACAGCTGTTGGTTTGGGAGTAAAAGTGCCATTGGTCCAACTACCTTTCGTCTTATACGCGTGTCGGACAGCATAAAAAATATTCAAAATAAATATTAAACCGACCTCGGTAGCCTAGTCGTACTGGCGTGGACTTCAGATCCGAGGTCCCGGGTTCGATTCCCGGTCGGGTCAGAGTTTTGTGTGTTTTTTCACTTGAAATTTCTACCCGGGGTTGGCCTGTCTCAGATTGGACGGGACCGGTTGACTGGAAAAAATTGCCTCAGGCAATAAGTTCCGCCGGCTATACTGACACCTTTGTATAGAAAAGTGTTATATTATTATTATTAAAACTTCCCTACAGGTATCCCAAATCCTTCCCATAAAGGGACGATTTCCATTCGAATTTCTCAGTTAGGTACATTGTCGGGCGGAATCGGAAATACTTATCAGAAAGTTCTTGGTGCTTAGTTCCTACACAGTCACATAATGTTCTCAGCCAATGACCTTATCTCGAGATTTTTCCTAGTGCCTTCCTCACCATTTTCTGATCCTTTTAAGGCTCTTCGAAATCACCAAAATCACAATCTTTACTTTTTATTTATTTATTAAAGACACCAACAGAACACTCAACAATTCAAATAAACCATAGATATACATGAAATAAAAACATAGTATCTAAGGTGCTCCAATAGCAGGTATCTCTAGATAGTATAATTTTTGAATAAATTAAGTTAAGGTTGAATGCATTTCTTTTTAGGCTCTTAATTAGCAAATACTACAGCAACTTTAAAATAATGACAATAGATACTTGATGCTTAAACGTATTACTGGACCGCTGACAAATCAGTCGTAGAGACAAATTTTATTGGCTAAAGTTTGAATCCTTTGAAGCACCGATACTTTATTTTTTACCCATCCACATATTATTCTTCGTAGAGCTCTCATCTCTATACTGCATTTATGCTACACGCGCCAACATTACCTACTAGAAAAAAATCGAATCAAAATAACGAAAACTAAAAAACTACCTATTTTTAAAGTAGGTAGGTACACAAATATTTTGCATCTTTTCGTTTTTCTTTTTCTAAACTCCCCGTGTAGGTATATAGAGAACCGGAAATCAAAATTCTTTCCGTAATGTGGGAAATTCCATGCCATCTCATACGTAAATACATATTATTATTATTATTATCAACTAAAACTAATTATTTATTTAGTTTGTTGGTCTTTTTATCTTTTCAAGGGTGTCAATATCGACGGCTTTCTTATACATACAGGTCGGAGGTTAGAATCCCGCGGTGCCGCCCACTTCCACATTCACTTCACAGGCTTTGCTTTAAGTGAAAAATGTCGAAAGTGTATTTATAACTGAATACTTCACAATATAAGGGTTTTCAATGGGTGAAATTTTTCCGAAATCTATTTTAAAAATCTGTGTTACTATCTACATAATAATTTAGAAATGTTTGTCTGCTTTCTATCGTATATGGAGCATCACGCTCAAAATACAAATGCTACGTCAGATATTAATATGCCCAGAGCCGTACAAAATGCTGGAGAAGATTCTTAAATACAATTTGCTGCATTAACTTTAATATATTTAGAGCTATTTAAAATAATCTATTTTTTTAGGATCTTCATACAAATTTCTCAAAAAGACAGTAAGCCATCTTTTGGAAACAAAATTACTCATGTAAACGTTGAATGGAATCTTGGTATTACGGTATGAAAATGTAATAAAATAATTGTAGATTGATTTGTTATACATATAAATGTTATTCAAATATTATTATTCTCAATAAATAAAGATTTAATAAAAAAAATTGCAAAATGATTCCTCCATTTTGAAGTTTGACAGCGGCTTTTATACTCATAGCACAAATTACCCTCTATGGGTGGAATGCCTAATTAATTATCACACATTAGAGGGTGTAGGGAATGTAGCTAAGATTCAAACCACAAAGCTCTCTCTATGAAAACTTGCAAATTATGTCGGTAGGTTCGTATAATATTATGAGGTCGGTAAAACAAAAATTGTAAAAGTGTCATTCTTCTTTTTCTGTGCTTATGTCAGTTATAGAGGTCTGTTAAGCAATGGGAAGCTAGACTAGAACTTGTTTAATTACCTACCGATCAAGCCTGACAATCGGAATCAAAAACGTAAAGCAAGACGGGTATAAGCTAGTAGGTACAGAATAATATAATAATAGTCGTAGGCATAAATTGAGAGGGAATTGCCTGAGTAGGTACCCGTATACATTTTTATTTCAAAACATTCTAGATTTCAACTATTTCTGAAAATATTGAAAACTTGCAAGACAACGAAAATTTCTAATATATATTTACAAAAATGTTGTTGGTTCGGCTTTACTACTATAGAGGCCATGGATTCGACCCCAGGTGCCGACCATCTTCCTCTTTCACGACACAAGCTTTGAGTTGCTTACTGTGACAGAGTCAAAGAGTGTATTTGTGTTCACTTGAGTGAGCACAGATTCATGTAAAAAAATTATCAAAGGATTTATGAGTAGGTACCTACATTTAAATTTATAATATGACAATTTTGCAGGCGTCCGCAAGTTGAGAAGCCAAAAAATCAATCGAGATGATCAAGCTATATTTCCGATGAAAGAAAATATTTTCCTTTTGTCAAAAATAAAAAATAGGTATCTCAAATTTACTTACCAAAGAAAAAAAATTGCCCAATAAATTCTAGTAATGTACAATACCTATCTTACAAAATTATTTAGGTAGGTAGGTATATTTTTATGGGATTCGTTGTGCCTATCAAACGGTAAAAAAACCTGCACATGGTAGGTACTTTAATATGAATGTTCTTCGCTTAAATTCGTAATAGCTAACTACTCATACTTTTTTCAAAAAATTGAGACAAACCTATTGGAATACTATAGTAAATATACTATTTTGGTCTCACTTTATAGTAGAAACCAGGGCCCCCACATGCCCGGTGCTACCGATGCTATGGCAACGGGGCCCGTGGGGCAAGGGGGCCGCAAGGACGGGGGAATAAATTAAAAAGTAGAACATTTTTAATAAATCATAGAAATGAAACCAAAATAAAATCACTAGGACTAGATTTATGTGTATCAATGATTCAATGAAATATTACATCAGAGTAATATAAATTGGTCCATTGGATTTGCAGTGCATTGGGTACAAAAAGTGTCTGAATCTACAACAGCTGTGAGTAATAATTAAACCAGCACCAAGGTTATTCACGAAGAGTTAGAAAAAATGAGCCCATCAGTGGCGTAACTAGGGGGGGGCGATGGGGGCGGTCCGCCCCGGGCGACACTTTTCAGGGGGCGGCAAAATGAGCCGAAAAATAAAAAAAACTTGATAAAAAACACAAAACTTAAATAGTATAGGTGAGAGAATTTATTTCGTGCTCAGTCCATAGGCTGCAGGTCACACTTAGGAAAGTAACAGTTCATTTTTTCTACTAATACCTCAAAGTGATTCACTATCAATGTCTTAGCGCAAACCTTTCCATTTTGTCATGCACAGGTCAAAATATTATATTGCCACCTTGCATTTTTCTGTTGAGGTCATTTAAATGAGCGAATGTGTCCAGATAAACAAGTTTTACCACTCATTATTTCATTTTGAACACGAATGACGAACCTCTAAAATTATGTGGGTCTCATTTTTTGCGGCACACCAACTGATGACCGCGGCACACCGTTTGCGGAACACTGTATTAATGCATCCTATCTATAAGGTCCAACGCATCAATATGCAGAAATTTATAAACATCCAACCACAGTTAATTATGTAATTTCGGGTTAAGGTCTTAAAATTTTTTTTTGCGGTGATTCCGCAAGTAGAAAAATCTGTGTCAGAAGTTAGCTCTCTCCCACTGTCAAAAATTGATTTTGTACTATATTGTAGTGCTGTAAGTATGTACATAAATCTATATACATAAGGGAAAACTTTGTACCCCTTTTTACGAAAATTGAGCAAACGGAGGAGTATGAAATTTCCCACACTTACAGTTTATATAGAGAAGGGGTGGCAAATGCTAAAAATTTTTTTTAAATCATACCTAAAAATAGATTAAATCGATAAAAAAAACTCTACGCACACTACTGTAATGTTTGTACTTCTACTCACACACACATCGATGTATTTGACACAGATTTTTTGTAAAAAAAATCTATATACCTACACAACATTTCAAATTTGACGTGTCCATGTCATTGTTTTTTAAAGAAAATTGCGAAATTCTGCTCGCTCAATATATCGATGGGTCCTACGTAAAGTATCGTAAGTTGAAAATGACAACTTTACAGGACGGCCATTCAAAGGTTTGAAATGATACAATTATCTAGAAATTAACATTAGAGAATTGAATTTTTGAACAGCGCTAAATAAAAACCGATATTTTAATTTTGTATTGTCAGTTTTTCATAATTATTAATACTTTTGGTGGAAATGATCTTACGATTTTATACTACGGTTTCTATTTGCACAAAAATATGGTATCTTACACATACCATACTGTACGTTGTAACCAAATCATATTCGAATATCGTATGTCATACTTACCATATTGTACTACGAAATTTTTGATAAATTTCTTGTCGTATCTTATACTTTGATTAGATTGCTATGTAATTATTGTGAAAAAGAAATATCGTATCTATTTGTGAAATATGCTGCGATAATTCCAAACGTATTTGTTCCCTTAAAAGTACCTAAGTTTATTTTATAGGACTATGAATAAAAACCCCTGATGACTATGAATAAACCCGGGACCCTGATGGGGGGCTGTTCTTCCTCCCATCAGGGTCCCGAGGACGAGGAAGACCCTCTCATACTGTGTTCCGCTCCTTCGAAGCAGAGCTGAGGAATCTGGACATGGTGTGGGAGGAGGTCATTAACGTTGCGCAAGATCGAGCGCAATGGAGAGCTCTTGTTGCCTACCTATGCCCCTAAGTGAGGTCTTAAGGGAGTTTGGATTGGATGCAAATAAAAACTTTATCCTACCGAATGCATTTTTGTAGTAAATCTTTTCACGAATGTCACGCTTACCTACATATGCGTTTAAATAAAAAAATAAATTAATTAACACTCTTCTATACAAGGATCTCAGTAGGTATAGCCGGAGGAACTTATTGCCTCAGTATTTTTTTTCTAGTCAAGCCGTCACGTCCGATCTTATACAGGCCAGCCACGGGTAGACACTTCAAGTGAATAAACACTTATAAAAACTCTGACCCCACCGGGAATCGAGCCCGGAACCTCGTTATCTAAAGTTTACGTCTATACCACTAGGCTGTCGAGGTCAGCCCCTAGCGTGTGCTCGTATACAAAAGGATAAAATCCTTTTGAAAATACCGAAAGTACCAACACTCTTAAAAAAAAAAATAACAATGTTCTTAAAGATAATAAGACTTTTTAGATAATCTACACAATGGTGAAGTGATATTTTTTTTTAATTCTAGGGTTAACAATGAATGTTTTGAATAAGAGTTGTAAAAGTAGAAAGCAATAATAATAATTGTGTGCATGCCGACAAAAATATTTAAAAACAATACAAGGATTATTTTTATTGCCTTAACACCTTATCGGCATATCTATATAGACTCTTTAGGCTACAGGTATTAATAATATAATAGCATTGTATATTTTTGCAAACTAAACATTCAACAAAAGTCACTTTTAAACAATGCGAGGTACCAACCACTTGACCAACAATGGTACCACCTCTATGATAATGGAACATTATAAAAGGATACTGATTTCAAGTTACATTCTTTAAATTTTATAAACCAATATCACGTGTGTCATTGTTCACGCTGATCTTCCTTTTGGGATGTAATTTTTTTTTATTGTTTAACTAGAATGTTTTTTGCAATAGTACCTACGACTCGACTGAATCCAAAGACTATAATGCGATCGAACACGCTGATTTTAGGTTAATAATAACTATTTTTCGGAAAATCAAGTATTAAGCATTTTATTCAACGAGATTTTAGGAATATATTCCTTATTTTAAACTTCGTAAATTTTAATATCTTTTTACCTATTTAATGTCTTTATACAATACTTTGTATACAATAAAACAGTTGTATGCGGAATGTTATGTGTTTGGAAGAAGCGAAAGAGGTTCGTTTGGATAGGAAAGAATAGAAGTCCGTACTCTCTGCTTACCAATTTCGGGAAACGGCGTGATGGGCAATAAAAGAGTTTACTTAGTTACCTATTACGAACTGTAAGAACAAAACATTCTTTTAGCTCTGCACTCGTTTTCGAGTGATTCGGCATGAACAAATCATAATACCTATTTAATATTTTGTGTGTCCCCTTACAGAGGCATCTGTCGTATTCAGGAGGAAGGAATAAATCTTACCTACACATTTTTTTCCACTTAAAACACCAGTTACTCTCGGTAACTGCAGTTGATTTGTTCGAAATCAGTGTATTTCAGAGAAATCATATTTCAATATGATATTCGATATAGTGCTTTTTTTAAAAATAAACAGGTGCAGTCTGCCGACACTTTCTTCAACGTGTAGATTTACAAACCACACATTTCTTCCGGAAATGTAAATTACAACTATAGAGTGAATATTATAGAACTTACGATACAAAAAAAATATCTAGGAAAATATATAAAAATAAACAAACTTATGGATGTTGTATGTACCTACTCTTCTTTGAGCTTTTTTCATCCTTGTTCTCAAGGAAATCGTCCATCAGAACATTTATTTCACTTGATTCGGATACAAAAGGCAAAGGTGATTCTAAGAGAGTATAAAAAACCTTAATTTATGCGACTACTTAAAAGTTTTGAAGTGTAAAATATCTTATGTTTAAAATACCTAATCGCGTATAATGTGGTAAGAATGACATACAACAAAAAATGTCCTAATACTCCGATGTAAATTATGGTAAGATATCATACCATATCGTTTTCAATTCCGCTTTCCGACGTAAATTATTTTAAATTACACTTACCATATTTTGTTTTAATGCCTAAGCCATGTAAAATATTTTAAGTTCTTCATACAATTATTTACGTCGTTGCATAATTGAAATTACTCAACCAATATATTTAATAATTCGTATTAATTGGGAAATAGATCAGTGTAACACATGAATAATGAACAGATAACCCAAGTTACGAACAAACATATTTTCTGTGAGTTAGATAATATTATATTCCAAACGGCGGCATAAACTTTATTTCAAATTTGCTATTTTTATTAATTTTATTGGCCAACTCATAAAAAATACGCTTAAAGTGAACAAAAGTCTTATTGAAATGTGCGCGTACACACAGCAACTAATTTCTTAAAAAACAAAAACAAAATAATAGGTGATCCATCTTTTGTTAAGTCGAACGTCGTAAAATATCATAAATTGAAGTTACGATAGGGGTGCACAGGTAGGCACACAGCGTGTATTGTGTCCAGAGACAATACAATGCTATACATGGGACTATTTTGTCAAAAGTGATGATACCATAATTGACGTGTATCAAAAAACATATTTCTAGTATCGATATCAACTTTCTGTTTTGGGAAGTGATAAAATACATAAAATGAAGCATGTTTCCGTTAAAACATGAAAAACGCAGTTCTGTGGGATACCATAACTTACGTAGGAGCGATCGATATTATAGTTTAAATTGAGTAATTATGGTCGAATTTTGACCAATGAACTGGACCACTAGGTAGTTATAATAAATATGCAAACTTTTTATTTTGATTTTTTTTTTTCATTTTCGTGTTTTTTTCCCAATTTATATAGGGGGGGGGCGCCAAACTTTATAAGGTAGGTGGGGGGGGGGGGGGCGCCAAATGTTAATCCCGCCCCGGGCGGCGAAAACCCACGTTACGCCACTGAATGAGCCGTCCACTTTTTATAATAATATTTAAAGAGGAAGGGTTTGATTGTTTGCTCCGAAACTACTGAACCGATTTAAAAAATTCCTACACTGTTGGGAAGCTACACTATCCGCGCTGAACATAGGCTATATTATATTTTCAAAAAAATTAAGGATCCTTACTAAAACTCCAATAATGTAACTCAAGGTGCAAAAAAATACCTCAAATATTCTTAATAAAAGTTAAAAAATGTATATTGTAAAAAAGGCTCGAAAATTCTTTTTTTGGTAATGAGAGGGGGGGGGGGCATTATGACTTTTAGCAACGGGGCCCAGGAAATAATGTGGGGGGCCTGGTAGAAACCCCAAGAAAAGTGCATTCTGACCCGATCAGGAACTATCCTGGGATCTCGTTTCGGAAATTAGACTGCAAAGAAAATTAATGTAGTGTTAACGCAAGTCATGTGGGCGATTCATATAATGTAGATCGTTTTTAAATTTAAGATAACAGGATTTTCCCATGGAAAAACTCGTCTGTATTGATAAGCACTCCCGCGGTATGTATGTAGGTAGGTACTAGTCTTACCTACCCACCTCTAGTGTAGGTACGTCTTATATTTAACGTTTGAAAAAATTATATTTTCATGATTAGGTTAAAGACATTTTTCACTTTTGGGATTCTGTTCACATTGTCTTTTATTATCAACTAGCAGTGAATTTCAGAGGAGTTTTGTGCCCGGTGCTTTTATTCATGGGTTTGGTATTGGAAGAAACTTAAAACACGTTATAAATATAAAAGATACCGCCTAAAGACCATAGATAGATAAAGGATAACATCATTTGAAGTTTGCCTATGAGGCATGAATATAAGGACAGTAGTCATGAATAAAAACAGATCGCATTGTAGCGACACAGCTAAAACAGATTTTTCGAGACATCGGGTCAGCACAGATCCAACGGACCATCCGCTCAAACAGATCATTACGGCTCATACAGATCTCGTATTCATATTATACGTAAGATCTCTAGATCCACGGGACAATTTGGAACGATCCGGATTCTTGACCTTATAAAAACATTCTAAACCACCTCTAAACTCTTGTTTATCAATCAAGCAAATGGCAAATTCACGTGACCTTTAATGGTCTAAACTAAAGGGTCTCGTAATGGGCTAAAACAAATCTTATCAACCGTCGTTCGTCATCCTACATACCTATGCATTAACATACATTGCGACTCGTTACTAAAAACCGGCGTCCTCACTGGGATTTCAAAAAGGGGAGCCTTTCTGTTTCCTCGTATAACTGTGGATCATGTGTTGCCTGCGCTGAACATCAAACGCCTCCATTCCTTGAATCCTGTCTGTCAAAAAATAATCTTGGAAAAATTAACCCTGCCAAAAAATGATTATTAATTAGGTTTTTAACATCTTGAATTTTGAGGGTTACAAATAGACCATTAAAGGGTGACGTCATTTGACGTTTACCTAATAGACAGATAGTATAGTCATGGGTAACAGTATACCTTAGACTTAGAGCGACCCGAATCGCCAGTGATTCGTGTCACGGGGCTATTCTGAAGATCGATAGCTTGATCGAATTGCGAGTTTTTGGGTGTTCACTGAGGGATCCTTTGGACATTCATTTTCTCATCGAATTACCAGCCATCCTGTATACAGATTACTTGCTTTCTCTGAATTCTCCAGATGCTCATAAAGTTTTGTTCCATTTTATAAATATGCTCTTGTAATATCCAGATTTTTTTGATCTATTAGTTTTATTTTCACTTAATTTGATATGAATCTGGCTGTATCATCTTTTTTGGATGCAAAGCAAATAAAAAACGATATTTACGATCTCAGGCAACACTGTAACAATGGCAACACTTGATATCGTTGCACATTATTTGACAGCTCATACTTGTTTTTATCTGTCATTTCATCAAGCCGATGACGGTTGTTGTATTTGTATTTACTATCCGGTATATTGAAAAATAAGAAATAAAATTGACACGTGTGCATCAGCAAGTAGATGATAAGGTGGGAACCAACATATAAACGTTATGGATAAGATTCCTGATCAGTTGGGGTATTTAGTATTGACCGAAGAGGGAGCTGTGTTAGAATCGGGCGGTGATCTTGAAAATGATGAACGCGTAGCCAACATCATAATAGGACTTGTCACTCTATCTAGCAGGTGATCATGCCATAAATAAAACGTCGATATTTCGTCACTAATTTCTGATGTCATTACTTACGACATTGACATTTCTGTATACAGTCAATTTTCATAGTTTACCTTATGAATTCAACTGAGTGTTCTCCCCATTTCTCTTCAGTTGTTAACTGTGATGTAACCAAATTTTTTTCAATATATTCCAAAAATTTTAAAAATGTTAGTTAACAAATAAAATCCAATCACCACATGATTTGATATATCAATAGTTTGATAATAATTTTTCTTTCTGTTTTTCCAGAATTGATCCAGTTGCGTTTCCTTCGAATGAGCTGTTTAAAAAGATATCAATCACATACGATGATCATTGTTTTATAATCTGTTTATCGAATAAGAAAATCCACATAATCAAGAAAATGATACGCCCTAATCCCGAACAAGAATCCAACACTGTCAATGTTTAAATTGTAAAAAAGATAAATTGTACACCAAATACACCATGGCTCGCAATTTATTGCAAAGTAGTGTTGAGAACGCGTCGTTCAGCATTGTATTTCAAGTTTTATTCAGATGTCTAACTTTCATAATAAACGCTTGGGTGTTGAGACATGTTGGCCATGCCGTAATCGGAATAATGAATGTGAGGTTATTACTTTTGGAAAGTTCAATACTGTTTTTAAGCCGTGAACCATTTCTTCGAGCTTGTTTAGGTCATAAAGACGGTCCATCGTGGCCGCAAGTTATTAACCAAATGTGGATCACGGTACCAGTGAGTTTCATATTCTCCGGAATATTTTTATACATTTGGTTGAATGTTTTGACATTAGGACATCCAGAATATGAGTTTCAGTATGCGTTTGGATGCTGGAGCGTTGCTATCTCGTGCGTCATAGAGCTGCTATCCTCCAGTGTCTCATTAACAGCACAAATATTTTGCTTTGTAAAACTGCGAGTCGCCTTAGATACATTGCATTTATTAGTCAGAACATTAATATTTCTAGCCATACTTATCTACGATGTGAATTTGGCACTTATTGCTTTCTCGGTGGCGCAAGTGTTTAGTGCCATCACCATTACTGTAAGCCACTACATTTTCTTCCACTGGTACATAAAAACTTTGCACAAAAGAAGAAAAGAAAAAAATTTAACGCCAATGTTTCAACATATGGAAGATTTTCCATTCAATTCTATCTCCGATCTTTTACCAAAATTTAAAAATCCTATCAACCAACTTTTTGACACACAACTGTGCACCTTGACTCTCAGTTTTGCCAAGCAAGGATTCGTCAAACAGTTACTGACAGAAGGTGAAAAATACGTAATGTCTGTTAGTCCAGTATTATCGTTTAGCGAACAAGCGTCGTATGATGTGGTTAATAATTTAGGAAGTCTTGCCGCGCGATTCATTTTTCGGCCAATCGAAGAAAGCGGTTACTTTTATTTCACTCAAATGATAGATAGAAATGTGGATATTAAAGAACAAAATAAAATTAAAGTGTCTGAATCTTGTACTGTGCTATCGCAACTTTGTAGAGTTGTAACGTCTATTGGTCTCATAGTCTTGGTCTTTGGGCAAAGCTACGCTCGCACATTGCTTTTGTTGTATGGCGGCGAAGGATTTGTTGGTAGTGGGTTGCCTGTTCTCCTAATGAGATGCCACTGTCTAGCGGTCATACTTCTCGCAGTGAATGGTGTTACTGAATGTTATACGTTCGCCACGATGACTAGTCAACAGTTAGACCGTTACAATTATTTAATGGTATTTTTTTCTGTAAGTTTCTTGTTTTTATCTTTTCTACTAACCAATCTTTTCGGTCCAGTAGGGTTCATTCTATCCAATTGTATTAATATGCTAGCTCGTATTATCCACAGTACGTATTTTATTCAAGACAAATTTAAAGAAACTTCTTACAAACCGTTGGAAGGTTTAATAGTAGGCAAAGTGTTTAGTGCTGCTCTTTTGATAGGTGGCATCGCTTGTAAAACATCAGAGATCAGAATATCACCCCACTCTCAAATATTTCACGTGATATTTGGGGGTGTAATACTAATTTTAGTATTGAGTGCGTGGGCTTACGAGAACCGACATTTATTAGAACTGTTGTATAAAAAATATTTAGAAAGAAAGGACAATAAAGTAAAGAAAAAAGAATAGATTTGGTATTGAAAAAAAAATACAATTTTATTTATAATTATAGTTTTAAGATATAATAATATTATCTGTCATACGATAGAAAATTAATAAATCACAATTACTTAAATTATGTTTTTCTTATTTCCTTACTATCTACAACATTTAGCCTAAAAACTACCCCTATGACGCAATGTTTGAGCAGTCATTTAAAAGTATGATTAAAGATGTGGCTAAGTTATATTTGATACAAAAGATTGCTCCATCTAAAGCAAGAGGGCGATAAATATTTTGTATGCCTAAAATAAATCAGTACCTACATATCTTGAAGTATAAACAAGTTCTATATTATGTGCCCTTCAAAACATTCAAAAGCCATATGGCATACCCATATTATAATCTGTTCCATTATCTTTGGCGTAAAACAGCTTTAAAACTATGCAGGCATTACAGTTGGAATGAAAATTCTAAATTTCTTTATGAGAAAAGATTCTTTTGTAAATTTTCATTCTACGGATTATATTTTTAAAATAAAATTTAGGTCAAGTACAGTGGAACCTCTTTTAACAAGCGTAATTCTTTATGCGAAACAATTTTTTCGAATACAATACGATAATGCGGAAAAAATACCATTTTCTATAATAATATGTAAGCTTACTAATAAATTTTTATGGCAAAGAACAATTTAGATTTGATAAAAATATTATGTATTTATGACAAATAAAGTTGAAAAGAGTTGGTAGCACAAACTTTGTTTTCTTAAACAATGACCAGCCCGATTCTTAAAAATTTTCCACCTCATTACAGGTCAAATCTCTTTATACCGAAGTAACGAAATTTCCAGTATAACGAATCGTCAATTTGTCCCCAAAAAACTTACATATAACGAAATCAATTTCAGTATAGCGAACTTTTTTATTTTAAAATCATGTTACAATAAATTGGGCAATGAAATTTCTCAGACTTCACTTAGTCCTTGGCATTGGCAAGTTCGCAAGTGTTTGCGTAACATATTTTTGATCCGTCTATCATTAGTGTTTTAAATAATAGTTTATTTGACATCAGTAGGTATAATATGGCGACACAAAAAATTTAAAATGTATAACTTCCTATATACGAAATTATACATTTTTAATTTACCTATAAATAACGAAATATTTTTTATGTCTTAGTGAAGTTCGTTATACCTGTAAAATCATTGAATTAAGTATGGCTGTTTTCTTGTAGTTTTTTCTTTGGGGACATTTTTTCAACGCATTTAGGTACTTTGCACATAAATTGATTTGTGTACCTAATGTCTGAATATCAATTTGGAAAATGTGTATGCCGAACGAGCACTAAACAAAATCTAATCTTATGCGAAATTTAGCTCGTTAAGAGACCAACTTTTTCAAATTGTTGAGAGGCTCCATTGTAATTCAAATAATATGTGTATTAAGCCGATGCAGTGTTACTATGAATGTAATACTTGTATTTACTAATTAATATCATAAACTTGAAAAAAAATTATAGTACACACTACTTAATTTCAATTTTATTTTACAATAAAAAAAAAACTTTCACACAACACATTATACACAACTAATCCTTCTTCTCCTCATCTTTTGACGCGCTGTCGTCATATTGGTGCAGATCCTTCCTCCAGATCTTGATCAAAGCATCCCAGGACCTTCGGCTGTATTTCAAGTATTTGTTGGGTGTACGTGGGTGATCCCTTGTACGCGATTCTCTGGAAAATGAAGATGGGTTAGTTTCTGATAAGATAAATATGAAACGGATGATGTATTATTTTTTACAAATTCAAATCAAGCGCAAGATGAAGGGTTTGTTCTGCTATGTGGAATAAAAAAAAAACTTGGGTATTTGAAAATAAGATGCACTTAGACCTCGTACCATAGATGGAAGTAGAGTATAATTTCTTTTATCGTGATATTGGACATCATGGAAACAATAACTAATTAATGGGCGATGATAGATTAGTGTTCATATCAAGGATCAAGAAAACATACTCTACTTCCAGCTCTAGATATAAGCTCATTTGGTATAAACAGACCTTAACCATAATTAATAAGAAAACATTTCATTTGACATCCATGAAGTACGAGAGTGAAACTTGAACATGGGACGAAAAATCTGGAAGTTAGTATAAATGCTGAAGTAATGACATCTCCACGCAGGATATGCGGAAAAAGGCTGATTGATCAAGTAAGGAATCATCATAATAAAAAGAAACGTGGAGTGAATGTTAGCGAAGTGAATAGAATCAAAGTGATAAAACTGTAGACAGAATGACAAAAAGGATCATATTAATCTGAGAGAATGGGTGCAAAGAGTCGGGGTCGTGCAAATCACATTGGTGCCATCTTAAAGAAGGGCCAAGTCAGGAGTATAAGGAATAGGAGAAAATGTTTGCGAGATATTATGTTTACAAAGAGGTTTGCCTGAATGAAAGTCCAATCCTTCCGAAAAACAGCGTGATGGATTAAAAACAAAGCAGGATTTGAAATGTTGTGTGCCGATATTTATTGCTTTAGTCCACCAACACTAGAAATATTTTATGTTTAAAATATAAAGTTTCCAATACGAGTATTATGGAAATAAAGAGAACCCCAGATTTGATTATAGGTGTGGATGGGACAGTGGTTTGGATTGGAAAAGTTACAATGTCGTAAACAATACTGGCCCACAATGGATTATAAGGATTAGGAACAGCAAGGATTCGGAACTAACGATCACCAACCTCCAATAGTACTATACAATACCAAGATTGCTATGCCAACTGCTCAAGTCGATTACAGAAGCCAATAGCAGGCCGATAACTTATGTGCTTAGTATCGGAGAAAAGACAAAAAATTTCTACCAAAAAAAATCAACGCTTACCTAGGAACTAATTTCAAATAATTATCATAGCCCAATGTGTTTTTGCCAAAATCAATTTGCTTTTGTCTTCTTTGTAAAACACCAGCGTCTGTTTCAAACTCCATTACATTATCACTGCTACAAGTTGAGGAGGCTCTGAAAAATTTACCACAATGACTATATTATTATTATTATGTACATATTTTGATGGAATCGAAATTCTCTGTCGCCTTATTTATGGGCATAGGGAGGCAACACAAGCTCTCCATTGTGCTCATTCTAGCGCAAAGTGTATGACCTCCTCCTACACCATGTCCAAATCCCTCGGCTCTGCTCTGAAAGAGGGGAACAAGTTATGAGAGGATCATCCTCGTCTTCGGGAACCTGATGGGAGGAAAAACAGCGCTCTCCTCGACCAACTCAGCTAAACCCTTATACATGGTCACAAGCCCATGTAACTCACCTATTCTGACTGATACTCTAATCATCTGTGCTTGTGGACCTGAATTTATAAAATCAATAAAACCATGATCTATTTTATCTATTGATATTTTACCTTTGTTTTTGTCCATTAGTCCCACCAGTTTCTGAATTGGAATCTGCATTTTCAAACTCATCCAAGCCTTTATCAATAAAAGATTGCAAGGGTATATCACGTGGTCTATTGTCATCTTGTCTGGTGCAATATCTTTTAAACTTCGGTCTATCAGATTCTTCACTGGATTTATTTTCAGATATGTTGGTATTTTTGAAATTCCTTGGATCATAACGATTATCACGGCGACCCAGACCTTTCCTTGTGTCAACTTTTGAATCGTTTTCTTCATTATTATCATTATATTTTTTGTTATAACTATTATTTCTACTGTGGCGTTTATTTGATTTTGAATTTTCATCGTCCATCTGAACAATTATTTCCGGAGACTTTCTACCAGTTTTTGTCGGCACATCGCTAACCTCCATGTCTTTTTCTCCATCTTGAAAAAATAAAATGATAATTTACAAAAATTGTTCAAAGCAGAATTATTAATTGGTAAACAGTTGACCAAAAGTGGCCATCAGGCACAAAAGAAGAATTAAAAAACGAAACACATACTTACCGGAATCAGTCAATTCAGACAATACAACCCAATCCAATTTACTTTCCATTTTTTAAGGATCTAATAGTAATTGACAAAATTGAAAACAAAGATCACAGGAAGTTGACAAATAATTTTGCAATAAAACCTCATAAGTCGACTCGGTTGTATTTAAAACATTAAACCAGGTATCTTTTAACAAAAAATACAACTTAACGTTTGTTGAAACTTCTTTCAAAATAATTAAATTGGGAATTGAAATTGCACAATCCACAAAACAATCTTCATAGCATGTCAAACAAACGTCAACGAAAAATGCGCTGTTGAGCGCGAAAACTTCGTTTATTACCAGAATAAAATATTAGTATATTTTGACTACATACAACAAAAATTATTTCAAGGGTAAGAATTATATTTTTACTCGTGAAAACGAAAACGTATAAAGTCTCTAAAATTAGTATGAATTTATAAAAATCGTGTTCTTTATAAACTTTTTTTTTCAATGCCTTTAAAGCTATAGTTTTTAGCAACTTAGGCCACGATTAGAAATAATTTTGGCTGAAACACTTTAGTGGATCTCGATTCAAGAAAAAAGTAAACAAATCTTTGACTTAATTGACTTTTGAATTTAAAATTTAAGGTTATGTTTAAAGTTTTTAACGTTTTGCCACCGTTTTTAAATAGTGAATTATGAAATAAATGTGAGTGTAGTTTTGATGTCATTTGAATCATTTGTTTAATAAGACCATTTTCAAAATGCATCCAAGGAATATTTATAATTCACCGCCAGACTTTTCTGATTTGGCCCTGAAATATCCAGAATTTCTTAAAATTTCCAAACTTGTAAGTGCTTCAGATAATTCCTACATTTTATTATTTACTCGTTTTTTTTTTTGTTGATAATCAAGCGTGTTTCTTTCGCAGAATATCAATGGAAAAATAAAAATAGATTTCAAAGATGTTAATTCAATTCGAATCCTAACGAAATGCCTGCTTCACAAAGACTTTGGCTTGAATGTTGATATTCCTCCAAACCGCTTAGTGCCGACTGTTCCTCTGAGATTAAATTACATTCTCTGGTTAGAAGACTTGATTAAAGTGGCTGGAATAACTGGAAATATTTGCGGGATTGATATAGGCAAGTAAAACTCCAACCTATGCCTTCATACTCATCAGCATTTTTTTTTTCATGTATATTGTTGTTTATAGGCACCGGAGCTTGCTGTATATATCCCTTATTGGCAGCAGTCAAATTAAAGTGGACAATGCTGGGGACTGAAGTTAATGAAAACAGCGTCAACATGGCTTATAAAAATGTTCGAGATAATAAATTAGAGAAATATATTACAGGTAAACATAATAAGTATTATATTATCATTTATTTGGTACTGCTAACTCCACAGTGACCATTGATTAAATAACAATAATTTTTCTGTCAAAGATCCTCAATTCAATTGTGTTTTTTTAGTGAAAAATTGGTTACTGATTTGAATCGAAGAATACTTAATGATAATTATTATTGATACCATCCATACTCTGTAAAATCCTATTGTTTTACTCGGATTTTTTTTAGTGGTTAAGAATCTGTGCTCACTTAAAGTGAACATGATACACTCTTTGACTCTTTCACAGTAAGTTACTTAAAGCTTGTGTTGTGAAAGAGGAAGGTGCCCGCCACCTAGGATTGAACCCAGGACCTTCAGTTCGAAAACTGGTGTCGTAATCGCCAGGCTACACACCAAACATTACAATATTTCCGTTAGCATTTTTACAATATCACTGGAATGGAGTTATGATTTTTGTATAGTATTATTTTTAACGATGTTTTCTAAAACATTTGTACAAATTTAAAAAGATTTTTATACAATTCGAAGTGGTTGGTGACCCAGCGGTTACAACGCCGGCTTTCGTACTGCGGACGTCGTGGTTCGATCCCAGGTGCCGACCATCTTCCTCTTTCACGACACAAGCTTTGAGTAGCTTACTGTGAAAGAGTCAAGGAGTGTATTTGTGTTCACTTTGAGTGAGCACAGATTCATTTAAAAAAAAAAAAAATGTACAATAGTTTAAAAAAGCATTAAAAACAAAAAAAAACATATCTAGGAGGCTTATTCTTCTGTTTGTGCTGCATCAGGTCTCCCCGATGTTGGCAACCACTTCTGTTAACTCCTGCATTGTTCCTATTCCGGTCCATTCTCTCACGTTGCGCATCCAAGATATTTGCCTTCGACCAGGACCTCTTCAACCATCCACCTTTCCCATCCGCGAGACTTATTAAGAACTATGTACAAAGTACTACCCAATTTGAGCCTTGTTCCCAGGGTTGCCAGGTTTTTTCCAAAAAAATTCCGAACCAGTGTTCCCACTTGGTATCCGGAAAGTTGAAATTTTTTCTCTAAATAAAAAATCATTCTCGAAATTTGTTATCCGGAAATACAAATTTTGGTGTCCGGAAAGTTATAAATTCACTGAAAAAATGAAAATTTGGTATCCGATATTATGACAAAAATACTGAACACTATGGTTCGGTAATTTTTTCATACCGAACACCGACCATGGTGCTAAAATACCGAACAGTTCGGTATAATACCGAACACCTGGCAACCCCGCTTGTTCTCCATTCATCTCTTAACTAAGTTTATTTATTTTGTTTACTAGGCCTGCCGTCTCCATGGAGGCCGCCGTCACTGCGTCCCTTAATTAAGTTAATAACCTCTAGTCTTACAATCAAAAGGGAATATTTTTTTAATACCATAATATTATGTTTTTTTTTGTTTAAATTTTGTATAAGAGTCTTATCTTCAATTGTTACAGTTAAAAAAGTAGATGAAAACAGCACTTTGATCAAGCACTGTTTCAAAGCATACGGGGGAACATTGGACGAAGCTGTTTTTTGTATGTGCAACCCACCATTTTATGCTTCTGCCGAAGACATGGATATCTCCAGGACACCATCAAGGTAAACTTATGACACACATCTAGTATTACAAGTTGAGTTTTTTTGAGCATAGAGTAATGGAAATAATATTGATGGTCCTAATCTATATAATCAAAAAAGTCCTTTTTCGTTTTATCTTCCGATTAAACTGTATAAAATTACCAGTAATTAGTTTTTTTTATTACAATAAGATCATATCTAAAAAAGAAAGTGTTAGATGAGACATATTTTATATAAATAAACCTGCAGCAGACGTAACACACAGAATAAATGTAGGATGGATGCAGTTTAGATCAGTGTCGGGAGTTCTATGTGATCCAAGAATGCCAATCAAATTGAAAGAAAAAGTCTATCAGACAATTGTCAGACCCACACTCCTGTATTGCTCCAAATGTGGGACAATGTACAAGACCTATAATAGACAATTAGAGACAGCAGAAATGCGTATGCTGAGATGGTGCTCTGGCGTTTCCTTAAGAGATAAGATCAAAAGTGCTTACATTCGTGGAAGCCTAGGGGTGACAGACATCAATAGTAAAATCTATTTTGAAGACAGTTGAGATGGTTTGGACACATAGAATGACGACCGAAGGAGCATATCGTCCAACAGGCGATGAAGTTGAATGTTCCACGTTCTGTGACTAGAGGGAGACCTAATAATTCCTGGGTGATGCAAAGGCGCGAGCAGATGCAAAGGTGTGGGGTGGGGGAAGTAGTGCAGCAGAGCAGACTGTACAGCCTGAGAACGAGGAGAGCTGACCCTAGCAGTCTTCATAGACGTTAAGCTGGGAGCAAGCCAGGGAGAGAGAGAGATTTTATGTAAATAAACCGGCTTTCCCGACAGATGTTGTCCTGTGTTCCAAACAATGAATAATAAATTATTTAACTTTTAACCAATTTAATTCCAACAGGTGCATCTGTTTTAAACCATATATTTTCCATCTGCTATCAAACAACTGACATTTAATTTCAAAATTAGAATGAAATTATATTGTACTGAACTTTTGAAATATATTCCATAATCAAGGGGCCGTCATGTAAGACTTAAAGGAGAACGTGAAAATAAATAGTTATGACATGCACCTCGGTCTCTAATATGGATTCCATCCTGAGGGATGAAAGTAAAAATCTACTACTGCTCCTTTTAAGATTCAACGAGACGAGAAAAACATGTTGTTCTATCTATGCTACTTGACAGATTCACACTTGAAAGAAATTTATCTCTATGGTCATTTATATTTTCAGAGATCCACCGAGCAATGCACGGACAGGAACGCTGCAAGAGGTAGTTACTGATGGTGGCGAGATAGAATTTGTCAAAAAGCTCATTCTAGAGAGCATTTCTCTAAAAAACAAGATAAAGTAAGATAATATCTTTATTTTTTACTGTTTGTTTTCTTATAACCGTGGCAATGTAAAAATATACAACTGCATAAGTAATAGTGATTCTACTCGGAAAACTCCTACACATTTTTTATACCCATCCAATCTTGACTCTTGGTATGTTTCTATAATACCATACTTATAAGTTGGTGAATATCATATTATTATTTTTCCCACATACAATATGAACGCGTTTCCTTGTCTTCTTAGGGATAAGCTGCTATCTCTGTTTCGTTATGTGTAGGAAGAAAAAGATGCAATTGTGGAGATCTTCGATGTTTTGGGAAGAAGGTGCTTGGTGATAGTCCATTTCAAAATAAAAATGAAAAAGTCTTGTATAGTTCTATCACAAAATTTATTGTTTTAGACTGAAACATTTGATAATGGAGACGGTAGTCTCCGAGAACCGGTTAATTTGTGAATTATAAATTTTGTGATAGAACTATACAAGACTCTTTCATTTTTATTTTGCAATCGTGGAAGAAATAGCGTTTGGCGTCGAGACGAAATGTAAAATGTTTGATGCGTATATGTTGCCCATTCTCCTGTATGGGTGTGAATCCTGGCTCCTGACCAAAGCCCAGTCACAAAAAGTCTCAGATTTCGAAATGAAGTGCATCAGGAGAATTTTGGGTGTAAGATGGTAACCCCGCATCACGAACGACGCTATATGCCGGCGCACCCAGCGTGAGCCCATCACTTCTACCATTATGGGAAGAGATGGACTTGGCTGGGACATGTGTTAAGGATGCCGAATGACAGATGACAGTTGGCCAAGGAGAGCGCTGTTCTTCCTCCCATCAGGGTCCCGAAGACGAGGAAGAACCTCTCACACTGCGTTCCACTCCTTCGAAGCAGAGCTGAGGGATTTGGACATGGTGTGGGAGGAGGTCATAAACATTGCGCAAGATTGAGCGCAATGGAGAGTTCTTGTTGCCTCCCTATGCCCCTGAGTGGGGTGTAAAGGGAGTTGGGTTGGGCGGTTTGGAGGATTGCCCATTTTTTTCATATTTCAAAACTATCTTGTCATTCAATGGGTTAATAGTTTTCAGCACTTCTCTGTTGTGTTTTCATTTTCCTAAATTGCAGTGTTTCTTATGAAGCTTTTTTTTTTATTTCAGAATTTATACCACAATGTTAGGCCATAAAAGTTCGCTGAAGCCGCTCTTGAACTTAATAAAAAGACTCAACATTCCCCAGTTTTCTCATACAAACTTTGTGCAAGGGAAAACCATGAGATGGGGGCTAGCTTGGTCTTTTATTGAATCAACAAATCTTAACAAAATACGTAAGTTTTTTTTTAATATACTTACCTAGGTACTTACTTTATCTGAATTAGTATACAAAGAATAGAGACGAGAGCTCTACGAAGAATATGTGGAAAGACTCTGTGGGATATGGGGATATGGAAAAGAATGAGAATATTAGGAAGGAATGTGGTATGGAAGCTAGTGTTGTGACAAAGATGTAAATAACATGAGATGGTTTGGGTATATGGAAAGAATGGATACAATGAAAAAAGGAATATAAGGCTGAAAGGAAAAGTTTAAGAAGGCATGGTCAACTGAGAATGAAAGGCCAGTAGCCCTAGTACAAGTTTTCGATCATCGAAACGATGAACGAATTACGAAACGAAATAGGAGTTTCTCATACAAACCGACTTGTCAAATGGTTCGATCATCGAACAGACCTTTCGATCTGCTTTCGATAGGAATTTCCATCGTTGGCGAAGTTTCGTAACGAATTGACGTGTTACTAACCTTTTTACGCTTAAATTACATATATTTTACTCAAAATTTTCATGCATATGGCTTGAAATTATTCAATTGAAAATTGAACGTATATTTTTTCTGATTTATTGCAAGTATTTTTCTTAATTTTCCTAACTTAAACTTAACCTATTTTAAAATACCACTTGCCCATTTTTAAATAATCCTATAGAAGATATGACGAAGTAATAAACCAAACATATGTTCCGAATAAATAAATAAAAGTATTATTTATGAAATTAAGTAGAGATTAGACAACTTTTGGAAGAAAATATTTATAAAACATAGACATGTCATTTCAATTGCTTATTTCTACAAAATGCGACAACCATATTTGAATATAACATTTTGGATAAAAATATTATAGTTAATCAGTATAAAACCATTTGTCAATCTCAATAATAGTTTGAATTTTGTTATGAAATGAAAATAAATGTAATTTAAGACTTATAATCTTAATTTTATAAAGTTTTCGATAAAAATTAGTGATTCCCATACTATACGATCGTCAATATTTCGATGATCGTTTGAAATCAGCGACATTTTCCCTCGAACGAAAGGAAGGGTTGTCGGAATAACAAAATACATTACAAAGCTATTTAAAAAAAGGGCAACGCAAAACAGCTTATTTACTTATTACGTGATATTAGTATTTAATATTATTATTTCAATGGTTTTACTACTTGAGGAAACACTGAAATGTTATTAAACAATTTTATTAACGTTTCGACACAATTTCAATATATATATTTTTTCCAAAATGGCAACTCCAATAATATTTTATATATCAAAAACAATTTTCTATTTGGCGGGATATTCGGTATATTTTCTAACAAAATGAAGACTACGCCAGCGCAGTTTAATTTGCTTATTTCATTTATGGAAGAGTAAGTAGTTTAGTATTATTACAATCAAAACAATTTCCGTACCTAATATTTATTATTATTGAATCTATATACTTGTTATTGTTTTTTATGTTACTGTTTTTCAAAGTTTTTTCATGTAGACTTTATTATTCTGTAGACATGGAGACTTGTGCAAGCCGACGAAATGTGCGAAAGGGAGAATAAAGATAAGAAAGTTGTGGGAAGATTTGACGTTGGAGTTGAATAAATATAGTCCAGATTGTTGCAGGACTGCTGAAAATTGGAAAAAGGTAAAAAGGATTAATATAGTGTGGAATAAAAACTCTACATATTCAGTACTAAAATGTATTTAAAACTTTAAGATTTGGAGTGATTTCAAATACAACGCGAGGAAACGGGGGGCAAAATGCAATAGGGAGGCAAGGAAAACTGGTGGGGGACCAGCAACCTCTCTTATGTCGGTTGATGATGAAAGGATCTTAAATATTATAGTCACACAGCTGTCACCGGCCTACCTCAAGGAATTGAGGTGGGCTTCATAGCGGTATGCATCAATTTTATTAATTTACTCTCTCTAAAAACTACCTACATCTGAAGATCTTTATTTTTAATAATACTTTGTCCAATTTTCAGTCATCTGATGGAAGTCAAGAATCAAGTGAAGTGCTTAAAAATGGTGAGTTGAACTTTTTTTATTATTCAGAATAATACTGCTACATGACAGGCAAACTTCCTGAATCATGCAAGTATGTCTTGACTTGTCAATTTTCAATCAGTTTTCTTTCATTTTTAGGACCCATGAATATTTGGAAAACTTGTGTCAAAAACTTTAATTGAAATAATTCTAAATGTCACTTAAATAATTACAGCCATTGTATTCAGTGACTTTACTTGATATTTTTTTAAAAGTAAGCTATGAACAGAGATCTTCATATAGAGTATGGAAGACATATAAGCTAAATTATAGAGAGAAGATATCAAAATAGAGCTGATAGAGAAAAAATGATGTCATATTATTATTTTGTTCATAGTATTGACATGTACATTTTTATATAGATAGATAGGAATAAAATAATAAATATACATTTGTGACTAATTTATTGTTTATTGTCGTAAAAAAGATTGTCAATTTCTTGATTCTGGGATAGTCCTAAAAATATTGCAGCTTCTGGTATACACAATCTTTTAGGGTAGAGCCCAATCCTCCATCCAAATCACCAGTGTTGTTCAAGCAAAGTAGTATCACTTCTACATTTTTTCCATCTAGCCCAATTCAACATGATAAAAATGAAAGAGTCTTGTATAGTTCTATCACAAAATTTATAACATTTATAACAAAACTTATAACAAAATTTACAACAATTTATAACAATAAATTTTGTGATAGAACTATACAAGACTCTTTCATTTTTATTTTGAAATGGACTATCACCAAGCACCTTCTGCCCAAAACATCGAAGATCAATTCAACATGGTTTAGACAACATTTATCATGACACATCATACCTAAAAAATTAATTGAAATAAGTTATTTTTTTATTAGATTTAATCGACATGTTCAGAGACAGCAGCTCATCAAGCACACAAACAATAGACGCAAACACCGAGGGTAAGTATCTGGATATGAATAATTAAATTTCTTTTTTTTTATATGTACTTGTATGTATTATAATAAGACACCAACTACATCACAGCAGTCGCAGTCTATACACATGGCTCCTTTAATTGTTTCACAAATTAATGATCCTCATTACAATTTTATAGATCAAGGATATAACAGTATATCAAATCTGGCTCCCCCACCTTCACCAAAAGCTGGAACCTCAAGAGGTAAGCAATTCTTCACAATCAAACGATCATGTTTTTTATTCACACTAGAAGATTGATGAAATCATTGTCCAGAAAGCAATATGCTAGTTCATTTTGCACGACCCAGGATGCACCACGAGGAGGCGAACTAGCTCTGCATCCCTGTGACAATTCATATTATTGATGTGACGTTTCATCTGAATGATCATACAATAAATAATATAATAAACCATGCTATTCTAGAATATTAAAGTTTGAACATGACCATTAATTTAATACAATTTTTTTATTAATAGGTGAAGGTCAATTACCAAAGCCTCCTAGGAGACGTAAAAGTAAAACGAGTCCGAACTTCCCTCCAGAAGTCATTTACCTCATGACCAAGTGCGTTGAAATAGCAGATAGGGCTTTAAGGCTAGTGGAAGAAACTAGGAATAATCCCAAATAATACTGATTACACTTTATTTCATTTCTTGAGTTTGTTTATCTGAAAAGATACAAATTTTGCTGAAAGATAAAAATTTTAAACTTAAGGAAATGATTATTTAAAATAAAAACTATTTAATGTTTTTTTTTTTTTCATTTTAGAATGTACCCTCCATTCTTTCTCATGCCACAACCTGGAAAAATTAATGAAATTTTTAAAACAAATTCTAATTGTTAGGCATTCATTAATACTTATCCTTCTACATCATGTAGGGTTGCGTCCTGTGTGCGATGGGGTAGACTCTGTACCAACTAATACTTATTCATTATATTGCCGTGGGGTTGCCAGCGAAGAATAGCACCTCTGCTCTTTTTGCTGATTTTTCGAGCATCCTGTAAGAGGCAGGAAATCGAAAATTCAGATCGGGACCGTGAGGTTGACCACTTCACGTCCTTAAATCTCAACTGGTCAGAAAAGGCACAATGAGCCTCGGACGCCTTCAAGCGCAATGGAGAGCTCTTGATGCCTCCCTATGCTCCCGAGTGGGGCTTAGGCCCCCGCATTGCTGTTGGTTTGGGGGTAGTTCGCGGCGGGCTTGATTTGTCCGGGGCCGGCTTTTTGGTTTGATTGCTTTGATCGAGGTAGGAGGTCGGTTTCGTGCGGGTCGGGTTTGCTGCGGATTGGTCTCCTCCGGGCTGGTGCGGGGGGCCTTAAAGGGAGAATGTGTGTATGTGTACATTGAATTATTACAATTCTTTCTTTTTCGAACATTGATTAATTCCATAAATAGCCGACCACCCAAATGCTCTGCAATTATTAGGTACTGAAAGAGAAAAATGACCATTTTAAAAATACATACATACTCATATAAAAAATAATTTTGTTAAAAATATATTTACTTGGAGTATTTAACTGCTTTAAATTAGAAAACAATAATCAAAATTTAAGATGTAAAGTGGATAATTATCAGTTAATAAGTAAGAACTGGTTGTTAGACTAGCAGTTACGATGCCGGCTTTCGCACTGTTTCGTTCGGAGGTCGTGGGTTCGATCCCAGGTGCCGACCATCTTCCTCTTTCACGACACAAGCTTTAAGTAGCTTACTGTTAAAGAGTGTATTTGTGTTCACTTTGAGTGTACACAGATTCATTTTCTAAAAAAAGTTGAAGTAACCTAATTAATAGGTGACCAATCGCCTTTTTTTTCGCACCGATTCTCGTTGGCAACACTGACATTGCATTCAACGAAACGAAGGTACCTTCCTACTCCTTGCAATGTACCTAATAACTTTTCGTTCATCGACGGAAACCATAGATAATAATACTATTTCATTAGTTCATCAAACGAACCATTCGATAAACGAAAGGAATCTCCGTACAAAATTATCGAACGTTCGATCGTTGCACTATTGCACGCTAATAAGCGCTTATTAGCATGCACTTAACTTCGATAAAACTCGTACTAGCGTTACAGGTCATAAGTTACAGCCGGTTTCATAAAAAGCTTCAAAAGAACACTTTAGTTAAAGTTCCTTTTAAAGTTTAAAGACTCCTTTAAGCTGACGCGTTTCATAAAAAATATTCCAGCTAAAATTTGAAATGTCAAAAAAATATTTTAAAGTTGGTAGCAATTGGTAGTCTTACCAAGGAAATCACACACACAACAGGGTTGTTTACTAATATTTTCGCGGAATTTCTGTTGATCTGTCAATTTCATTTCTCAATAGAGCATCAAAGTGCCGTGTTAATTTATTATTATGGTTTATGGATTAGTAAACGAAATCTGTAAACAATAATATTCTTCCCGTTTTGCTATGTTTTCTGCCCTATTTTAGTCATTTTTGTCCACAGTGTCACCGCATACAAAATGTTTATCTTTGTGACAGAGAAAGCGCCACGAAATTTTCTATGAACTCCGGTGGTAAAAATTTGAACTCACTAAAGTCGACTTTAACTAAAAATAATAATCAATAAACGGTACTTTAGCTAAAAGTCGGTTTTAAATGACGTTTTGTTATGATACCCGTTATTTTTTAAAGGGAGTTTAAAGTCTCCTTTATTTTTTATGAAACCGGCCGTAAGAGGAATAAATTAAATATGTACATTTTTTGTAGCATTTAGTAATATCATGCGTACAGTAAATTAGTAGTAATAACACTATTAAAAACTTTTCTTGTATTGGTTTTTATTAATTTTTTTTTGTTATAGAATTATTATAATATTTTTATAAATTGCTTTTTTTACAGAGCCCACCAAGAAAGCTAAGAACAAATGTCTTTGTTTTGAAATACCTCCTATTGACGGATTAGCCTATAAGGTGAGAGACATCTCTTCCAAAATATTACAAATACTAAAACAAATCAATTTGGAATGTAAAGTGTTGCAAAATAAAGATGTCATTTGTACTATGGAAGTGAAGGCATCCTCTAACACTTGGTCGCACCAAAGGAAGAAACGAAGAGAGGAGAGCTTAGGGAATGCCAGCAACTCAGCAGACGTTCCCGTACCAGATAGTTCCGGAAACTTGAAACGCAAACTCAGTAAGTCGGAAGAAGTGAACGAAAAAAGACAGAAAATATCCGAAGAAAGTTTTTGTAAAAAAGCTGATAATTTTGAATCTAGTCACGTTTATTTTTTGACGATGGCTGTTTGTGTTCGTCAAAATGAAAATAGTGTAGTGCTTGAAGTAGGTTATGTTGACGGAGTCGCCGGTAAAGACGGGATTCATCAAATAGTCCAATACATAAAAAACAATTGGAAGTGATAAAAAGTTCTAGACTATAAAGTTTTCTTGTACTGTATTTTGTTGTGATAAAATTGCAAAAAAGTGGGAAGGTACTTGTCCATAAAGCTTATTTTGTAAGTTGTGATAATATTTAATTTTTTTAAATAATTTATTATCTGGAATAATATGGAATATTTTTTTTTTTGGTTTAACTAAACACCATTTCCTAATTTTTGAGACTTGATAGATCCGTGGCATACTCAAGAATATAATCGTTCAAAATTATATTGAATACAGTCAAAATGATGTCTGACTTCGAAGAGAACGTTTCTTACTACTTCTTCTTAGCTGTATAGAAGCATTCATGATTTTTAGACAGATGGCTCTATACAAAGTGTACGGTGGCCGCCAGTGGCAGAAATCTGAACAACACTAGCCAAAGTCAGTTAGATCTCTGAAGATAGAGGATGGAACATAATATTTTATCGCTTTGTATGAAAGACAGTGAATCCAAATGGGGAAGGGAAATTAATAGGCAGACATCTGAGATGAATCACATTTTTATACATTTGTATGGAGATTATTCACAAAGTATCAAAAAAAAACATTTATTTTTCTTATTACCTATACTTAAGTCTACAAATCATATCTACATTTTTTCATATATTTGATGAAAAATGTTTACAAAAGTGGTCCAAGAAAGATGACCGCTGCAAGCTTTTTTCCTTCCCCACCCTGCTCCAAAATTCAGCAATGTGTCTGTCCACTACTCTCTATAGGTTAATTTAATTCATTGTAAAAAAAATGGCTGCCACACTGACAGTGAATGTGACCAATCGTCAAACTCGTACCTTAAACATCACCATAGAGAAACATTAAAAAAGATGACGGTGGCAGCCATTTCATCAGATCTAACTTAGCCCTTATTTCAAGCTATAAAAATACATGAAATCCTGCAGTGTTCATGTTTAAATGTCTTTTGTTAAAAGCATATTTTATATTGATCTTGAGAAAATCACCTTTTTCCACACCTACGTATTTAAAAAGATTTCAAAGTACCTACCTAATAATCAAATAATGACACAAAAAGGAAAGAGTGGGACAGTTTGATAACATCCTTCTGTGATAGGTACTTCCCGTGTATTGTGTTATACTTCATACACAATGCTGATTCAGTGTTGCCATATGTTAAGACATCACATGCTGAGAGTACAATCAAAACAAATCAATTTATACATATTTTTCTCTCTGACTTGAGGCCATATAGGCATCTAAATATAATTCATCCAATGTAATATTATAATAAACTTTCACAGTTGACATGGATTCAAAAGATATTTTTACCTCCAAACTGTGGGCTCAGCTCTGTGACAATGAAGATTCCTTGCAATACTATGCTCAGTGGAAGTGATCATGGTCATACTAGCTTGTAACTATGTATTTAACCCTAGTTAACATTCCTGAACTACCATGATAACCTAACCATTCGACTTTTTGACGATCATAGAAAAAAAATCAAAACTTTTCTCACTCTGGTACTTTTTTTTTAAATTAGATGACACATATTTTTTTGGATCAAAATGGTCAGTTACACTTAGTTAATAAATAAAAATATGTTTTGATTTTCTTTGTCTATTTAAACCAGGGATGCACAGACTTTTAGCTAACAGGGGCCACTGGGGAAGTTTATGAGCCAGGACGGGCCGCTAGAAGGAAAATTATCACTTTTTCTTCTTCTTCTTCTCCTTAGAAATTTTTATTCCCACATGATGGTGGGGTCTACCTTTAGTATTTTACGCCGCCACTCAGCTCTGTCTTGGGTTAGCTCCGCAACTCCTCATATTTTGACATACAACTTCACGCTAACTTCGTTTGTAAATTAATACCAATAATTTTTTAATTTGTACAAATTATAATACTAATAATTAATGATCAAACGCTGTAATCATTTTTTTTTTTCAAAGTAGTACCTCCCTGTTGGGACGATGTGTCATTACTACCAAGTTTTAAAAAAAAAAAGAAATAACAATCAATGGCATGTTACAAATTACCTACTTCATACTTTTGGAAGAGCAATAAACTATGAATTTTGTAGATGAAGATTGAATAAAAACATAAAACAACATTGTTTAGGAAAATAGAAAATATCATTGTCACAACACATAACATAGAAATCTGGTGGAAACATTTTTACATACAAAACACTTATAATAAAATGGATAATTAAATAATTCCAAATGTCGCACAGAACATCAATTAACATCACAAACAATTCAAAAACACACGACAATCTCTGGCGTCTTCCCGGCGCGGCGTAGGTTAATGTAAAAAAATATCTACTCAGGTATATTTTTTTTTGATTTTTCCAATATTTTAATTCGTCGGAGGGCCGCAGAAAAACTGACGACGGGCCGCAGTATGCAGTATGTGCATCGCTGATTTAAACAATTGAACATAAATTAATAATATAACCATTATAGCACTCGATTAAATTTTGCCCAAAATCATCTCAATGTTTCCCAGAAATGTGAACTATACAGCTATTGACATTATTGTTTATCGCCGTAATTTTTTTTATTCCAATTTAAGTTTTAGCTTTTTGTTTTATTTTAAATTTGACTTTTAGGTGTCTTAGGGCTACCAGAGCCAAATGTCTAGCAAATTTGATTTTGCATTCTGTATCCGACTTGTTCAAGGTCATCACTTCTCCCATTTTGTATTTCGCATCTTGAAACGTTTTTTTTGTGCAACTGATTCTATACAAAATGTATGGATGATTGGAGCGCGAAGCTGTCAAATGACGTCACACTTTACACACGTATTACTGGTCCTGAGATAACAAGGACCATCTCTCTGTATCTAGCAATTTTCGGCAGGTTTTCAACGGGCAGATAAGTTTTTTGACAACTTCGATAATAAAATCATTATGTATTTTTATCCAAACCACTAATAACAGTATTCATATTTTTGTGGGTGTAACTCCAGAAAGATATCCTGTTACATTTTAAGTGTTATATCTATGTGATTGAAGTGTTTTTGTATTTATTTATGAAGTCACCTTTTGAATTGCATGTGTGTAGTGGTAAGATAATAGGTGGGTACTTGTTCAAGTGAATGAATTCTTCACACATGATAATTTATTCATTTGATCGTGTGTACCGGAATATTATTGTGGTATACCAATCTATGTACCTTCCCAGCTAATTTTCTCCTTGACCGTGACCCTGAATACATTGTTGAATAATCTGTACCAGTGGTTTCCAAACTCTATGAGGATGCTAGTTTCTTTCAGGAATTTAAAATTCTAAACCATTTCTACTTTTCCATACAAATTATGGTGAAATGAATCAAACTTTGTGGAATTCATCAAGATCTGGCACAAAGAGGTTCATATACTTCCAGTCCTGAAGGAAAAAGGAGAGGCGGCCCAAGATCAGGTTATCCTAAAAATCCAGGTAAAGATATTTGCTTGTTGAGAAAGTTTTCTTCTCTCTGTTGAGAAAAACAGGCTACCTACTTACTTGTCAATGTTCATAGTTTTTTATTGTAATAGAAGTTTGAATTTGAAAGTGTTCCATTGTGTTTTCAAATAACAAGAGATGCTATTTTTTCTTCTAGTATTTTGTTGTAGACGAGGAGATGCTAAATAAAGTTGTCCAATTATTAATTTAAGTCTTCTGGATTTTCAATTTTTCCCAACAAGAACGTTGTTCTTTATGGAAGAGCCAATAATAATATCAGAATGAATAAACAATAATATATTAAAAAAGACAAATTATAATTATTGTGCCTACTAATTATCAGGATAATAAACTAAAAGTAGCTTCCAAAACATTTCAACCGTGATCCCATTTCGTCCAACCTGGAATTTTATAATGGTTTGGGCTTTGGAGGGTTGTGAACAGCCGTTCAACGTAACCCACCTGCTATCATTAAATTCCCAGAAAATCTACAAACAGCTGGCACATTTTGTTAAGAGTAAAGTAACCAATTGAATTTTTTTTTTATCGATTTACCTATTTGTTTTTTATCTTTACGCTTAATCAATAATTCAGTTTTCTTTGACATATTTTGAATTTACGATCTTATAAATACAATAGGCTTCCAAGACCAAAATCACTCGAGTCCGGGTGGAGGTCTATAATAAAAATAAAAATTTCAACTGTAAAACATCTATTGAAATCTTAATGTAGTGTTAATCTGTGGCTGTCAATTTAACGTTTCTCATCAAATTCGATAGATGTCAGTACATTACATAAATAATCGGGGGAAAAACACTATCAGAATTATTGAAATGTCTTTTTTCCCGTCACCCCATGTCTCTTAAGGGGTAGGCAGATAGATGAGTAGAATAGCGAAATGAAGTATATTGATGCACTTATTTTTAGAGCAAATTAAAATATTCTAGGAAAGCTTTTTGTGGATGACCATTTTGATGATCATTGATCTACATAATATTACCTTCTATAACAATAGGTTTATTAGATCCTTCATGTGTATGTACAATATAATTTGTGACAATAACAAAAGTGTGTACAGTCTTGGCCATTGTAAAGAATTAGGTAGGTAAGTAAGTATATCAATACACAACATTCATAATATCATCACAACATTTCCCACATTGAATGGTTCATATAAACAGAATCAGGTGGATCTATGCCTTCGAAATTTGCTGTCTCTTTCGCATAACATGAAGTGAGGAAACGTCTTCTACAGGATGATGACCTTTTAGGTATTAAAGAAATGAGGTTAGCCTCTTACAAGGTCTACCCCCAGCGGTCTATCCATATATTTGGTGGTATGGCTGGAAGTCATCTCTGGCTACGGGCCTTGCACATCCTTACTATTTATTCGATTCTCATATGTCATATTACTTGTGGTCGAGCAGTGCTCGAAATTCGACCATAATTATTAATAATTAAATTTATAAATTTGAACGTTATTGAGGCTCCATTGTCAAAGACTGAGCGAGCGCTATTTTAAAATTTTCTTTCAAAAACAATGACATGGATACATCAAATTTGAAATGTTGGTAGGTAGGTATGTAAAAAAGTATTTACTATTTTTATTAAAGACAAACAATGTTAATCTATTCTCAATTTGACCACAGATAAACAATAGAATATATGCGTCTGTGTCAATGTCAAATATATCGAAGTGTGTGTGAGTATCAAATACATACATAGCATTACAGTAGTGTTTATGTTTTTTTATTGATTTAATCTAGTTTATGCATAATTTTAAAAGAATATTAGCATTCGCCAATCCTTCTCTATAGAAAATATAAGTGTGCTTAATTTCAGACTACTCCGTCCAATGAGATTTATACTATCTCATTGACTCCGTCCACGTTTTTGAGAAGAAATAATGTGCTACTGTGCATGGTTCCAACAAGTACCACGTGACTATTGTTAAACTCATACAAACTGTGACGTTTGTCGGTAGTAGCGTGTGTACAATGTACATTCGATTTTTTATTTTTAACATTTTAGCGTTAACACAGAAGAATTTTTGGTTTTAAAAATATAATTTGTTAATAAAGGAAGTACCTATGCTATGAGCTTTTTTGTGTTATCTTGTGCTTGTGGATGAAAGTAAAATGAATTATTTATTATCAGTCACGTGACTGTTGAATAAAGGAACCAATTTAGGGTTCCGCGCATCCAAAAAAGTTCTCTAATAATATTTGTACTCAGTGGTCCACGCACTTTTCGTAAAAATGGTCACAAAGTTTTTGCTTCACGTAGGTACCTATTAATCTACTATATAAATTAAAGTCGGGTTAGTGCGAACACTTATAACTCGAGATTGGCTCAACAGATTCTTCTGATGTTTGATTTATTGGATTCCTCTCTGCTCCGGATAACAGAATAACTAATAAAAAGTTACAAAAATGGATAACAAATGGTGTAAAATACAATATTTAAGTTTGTATGGAAAGGTTACTGGGACGCGCCCTCGACATCGCGGGTCCCTCTCATTCTCGCATACGCTCTTACAGTAGCCCACCCCACTTACTCCACCGCACCGTTTCGATAGTTTTAGAAAATTTTCATAGAAAGTCAACAATATTATCGGGCACATTCGTATTGGTAATAGGCAAGGTAGGGTGTGTGCGCGAGCGCATTTTTCTCAAGTTGTTCCCGCCAGAGCTTTGAATACGAATGAAATAGGGATGTTTCAGAAATAGTTTAATGTTATTAGTTTAATTCAATCGAATTAATTTTGTATTGTTTAACGGGGGCGCAGTGCACATCATGTACATATTAACGGGCCACTTCGGGCTAGAACCACAGGACAAAGTCTGTCGGGAATGCTAGTATAAGATATTTTCGACTCTAGTGCATTTTTGTTGTGATAGAATCCGCCCTAGACTCCATGCCGTATGGCATAATGGGTCGTATACACAAGTTTTATACTATAAAAAATTAGAAGGTTGTTAAAATGAAAACATAATAGTCGTCAAGATTACTTGTAAAACCAAAAGATGGCGCAAGTATCAGTTTAATTTTGGGGCATTTAACAATGATTATTCTTGTTAACTCCAACATGATAGATCACCATAATAATTATTAATATCAGTATTAGGTATACACAAAACTACAAAGTATTGTTAATGGGCAACAATTTACAGCCATTAAATATATATTACAAACCTTTCTCGGAATCGTTTAAACATTATTAAAACCTTTGCAAACGTGATTTGATAGGGAGGTACTTGCCGATCCCTGTTTAATGTTGCTAGCTAAGAATACTATTCTCAAGGACACAAACAGGGCCAGGTCAAGTGAATGACAACGCCTTTGAAAAAAAGTGACAGGTAGGCAAGTACCTTTTTTCCCATCATGCCGATTCCCGAAGGGGATATGCAGAAAGTACTGACTTACATACATTCTTTCCTATCCAAACAAACCTCTTTCGCTTCCTCCAAACGTATAACATTCCGCATACATACTCTTCTATTCCTTTTACTCCTTTCTTGACCCTCCTTTAAGACGGCACCGATATGGTCGGTGCACACTAGGGATTGCAATCCCGCACCATTTTCAATCCCGCGGGAATTTTGCGGGATTGGCACCAATCCCGCGGGATCCCGCACGGTTAGATAGAATTGAAAAAAAAACCTTTTCTATGGTATGTAATAAGCGAATATTTATTGAAAATTGCAAAAATTGAATAAATTTAAAACACCTCAATGTAGGTACATAATTGAATAAATATTATAAAACTTGACTTCTCGTCTACTTATTTAATAAAAAAAATCCAAAAACAATAGCAATATGAATATATTTGGTAGTAGGTTCTTTGATAAATATTTGATAGTGAGTTCTTTGAAATAAATTGTATATATGTACAAAGGTGTCAGTATTATAGCCGGTAGAGTAGGTAGGTATATTGCCCGAGGAAATTTTTTTAGTCAACTGGTTCCGTCCAATCTGAAACAGGCTAGCCTTGGTTTTTTTCACGTGAAAAACGATTAAAAACACACAAAGATTTTAAACATTTGATAGAACAAACACCCAACCAGAAATTAAACCCGTGACCTCTTGGTTAGAAGTCAGCGCATATAACACCAATTTTTGTCACCTATAGTTAATTAACTAAAAATATTATTTGTAATCTTTATTTTAGGTAATTATAACCAGTGGGGCTAGTACGAGTTTTATCGAAAGCAAATTGCACGCAAATAAGCGCTTATTAGCGTGCAATTAGTGTTCTTAATTCAAACGATCGAATCGTTCGATCATTTTTGTATGGAAATTTTTCGAAACTCTTTCGATGATCGTTTCGATATTCGATCATCGAAAACTTATACTAGGGCTACAGATCAGTATTCTTTATCATATTACCTACTATGCAAATGGTCTTTTTTTCTTACCAATTAATCAATCAAGCTCTAATCATTTTTATTATATTGACAATTTATCAAGATAAACAAAAATGTGCTTATTAATTGAATTATATAAACTGTGATGAAATGGTCATACGCTAAATAAATAAATAATCAGTATAAAGTATCAAATTTTAAAAGAACAAATAAAAAGTCACTTCTCCTTCTGAAAATATGATCGTAAAAAACAAATAGCATCATCGGTGTTATTTCCCAACCTACTTCCTATGGAACTAATATGTAGCCAACGACCGAAAAGGCACTTTCTGACTCCATATTTTGTTGATTTGATAGTTAATAAATTGTTTTCTGCATTAACATCGTCTGGAACTATAAGTTGTACATTTTGAGAGTCTTCTTTATGACTCGATTTTAATTTTTTTTTCATTTCTTTTAATGAATTTACGCAATTGGATGCTTGCGGATCCGCACTTGCGCTGTTGCGGGATCCCGCAGGCCCTAAAAACGAGCGGATCCCGCGGGATTGCGGATCCCGCATTGCGGGATTGCAATCCCTAGTGCACACGTCTTTCGAGTATTTTGAAAACTTTGAAGTGGTTGGAAGCTTACCGGTTACGACACTGGCCTTCGTACAATTTTGTACTGAAGGTCGTGGGTTCGATCCCAAGTGCCGATCATCTTCCTCTTTCACGACACAAGCTTTGAGTAGCTTACTGTGAAAGAGTCCGGGTGCATTTGTGTTAACTTTAAGCAGGCTCAGATACGATTTATTAAAAAAAAGTAGGTATATGAATTAAGTACCTTAATTTGTTTAAAATATCATTTACTAGCCCGTCGAACTTCGACCTAACCCAGAATAAAACAAAATAATTTTTGCCTATACTTATTACATGAATTAAATACGGTTTATGACATAAAGACCTAATTAAATTTAACTTATAATATGTAATCATGGACGTATATAAGGGGGGGGTTCTGGGGGTCCGGACCCCCCCCCCTTAGCATACGACTATGATTTGTGCGGTTAGATTTTACCCTTGGAACTCCTCCATATGAAAGCTATTGCTACGTCCATGCCATGAACGTATATAAGGGGGGGGGGTTCTGGGAGACCGGACCCCCCCCCCTAGCATACGGCTATGATTTGTGCGGTTAGATTTTACCCTTGGACCCCCTCCATGTGAAAGCTATTGCTACGTCCGTGTATGTAATCATTGTTGGTTCGAATGCAGGATGAAGTTCGACGGGCCATAAATAAAAACAATAATTTCTCTATAGTTGCATAACTTTAAAAAAATCCAAGAGATGGCGGTGTAGTAGGAAATAAATCACATATTGTGAAGCCTGTTACATTATTCTATATTATGTTGTTGGATGAATAGACTCCATTAAACCCTAATTTTACCGAATTATTAGGGTAAGATAAGTATTTAATAGAAACTTTACAAAGTTGGGCTTAGATATAAGTAACTTGTCTGCTGGATGTTTGATTGTTAAACGATCATGGAGAATTCTCCGAATTTTCCTAAGATTATAAGGAAAAATCCCAGTCATTATAGCGAACCATAATAATTACTTCTTGATGTCACATATTAAACGCCTCTTGGTTTAAATGGAGTGATGCAATTCATCATTTTATGCCTTGTAACGATAATGTGGTGTACTTTTTCCAAGTAGGTACCTAAGCTTATGTAGTTACAGTGAGTACCTACCTCAGTACCAGGTCAAACATTATGCCACAGTAATTTAAATTAAAAAAAATGATTTGTGCCCGTTTCTTCCCGGAAGTTCGCTAATCTCGCGGTTTCAAAAGAGAGATAGGGGTCGTGAAAATCACGATATATCAATTATTGGAAAGGGTCGTATGTTGAGAATATCACGTGTATTTATTTTTTTAACGATTTTCGTCCCCTTCTGTCTGAATAAGTTATTCGTTCCTTCATTATTGCTCAGCGATGGTAACACAACCTTTTTATTTGAGATACCTATTTGGTATAAAAAATAAATACGAGTGATTTTGCCTGGAGCGGGGGCAGTTAGCAAGCCTTTGAATGTCAATTTAATTTAAAAAAAAAACAGCGTTCAGGCGAAGGCAGCAAGAATAAAAGTTCTCAATAAACGAAACTTACACCAATTATTATACTTCACTACTGATATGTTATTATTTAGCATCGTCTTCGAACCATGCGCGCCCGATGTTTAGTAAATTCCAGTGTTGCCATCTTTGGAAAAAAATTGAGCACGACACACAAAAATTCATTAAGTATCCGGAAAGGTTAATGTTCGCTAAAAAATGTCATAACATACGATAATTTTGCATCAGGAATGATATAATTTCCCTAAAAAAATTGTCATTCAGTAAAGATTCACCGACAGATGGCACTCTGGTTAATTCGATTCAACAATACCGACATACAAGCTTCTGGATTTGCTTAATAAAGTGACGCAAAACGCCTCTAAAATCACTTTAAAAATGTCTCACGTTTCCCTAAACTTTATTCAAGTTAACTGGCGCGATAACTTCTTTCAGGGACGGTAAAGATACACGGGCATGTTCTCTAGGTATGTTCTCGTATCTGCAGAGATGATCGTGCGTTTTGTATGCTGTTGGCTATCTCAATAATTAGTCCACACTGTATGGTCCGTACTACGCATCAACCTCATTCTTAGCTACTCTTATTATCTCTATGTGTCCAAATTCACACACTGGACCAAATATTTTCATTTCAACAAGTAAACCTATCTCCTATCTCTATATTATGTTAAAATGGAGCCCTGGTTTTGCGTGGTCATCGCATCACGAGTGGCTTTATTGCTGAATTCTTTCTTTATAGTGTTTGCTTTTGACAGGAGATTGTTCTTACGAAAGAATTAAAATGAGAAATTGCGCGTAACATTCGTATTTTTAAGAAAACTTATATTAGGTACCTAACCTTCTTAGTGCTTTATTACCTAATTTAATTCTAATTTTGAAATCAAATTGGCGTTTGACAGAAAAGGTCAGTTGTTTGATGGTGTTATTATTATATATGGCTTAAAACAGACGTATCGGTTGGAATTACATTGGTTAAACGTTAAAGGGTAATTAGTTTATCTTTACACAAAGTCAATGTAATAGTTACGACCACAGGACAACGTCTGTCGGGAAAGCTAGTTAGTTATGAAGTAACGAATTTTTGTATTCGTATAGCCTGGTAATATTGAAATGATTGGAAACCTAGCAGCTCCAGCGCCAGCTACAATTTTTTTATGGTCATAGGTTCGATCCCAGATGACAACCATCTTCCTCTCTCACTACACAAGCTTTTAGTAGCTTACAGTGATTGTATTTAAAAAAAAAATCTCAGTGTGAAATATGCCAAACAAACATAAAAAATGTCTATTCAGAAACACCTGACTCACATTTGCTCTCTGTATTTGATATCTCCAGAAACTCCTTCTAGATCTACCCCAGCTCGCAACATCCTGGATATCGCAAGTTCTCCTAGTATTTGAGTTCCTTTTCCTGCGATGGGGCGGAGATTCTTCATCCCTGTTGTGCTCTTCGTCCTTGTTGTATCGTCTCTTTACTCTATTGAGTCTATACCATATGTAAGGATTGGCCTAGTGCAGGTTTTATAGATTTTAACTTTGCTTTTCTTCAACTTTCTTACGCAAACAAGATAACTCCGATTTTTTGACATATCGACTTTTTTGTCGTCAACACGTTCTAATACTCATAATGCATCATTATATACATATAAAACAATAAATCCCAAAATATATTGTGTTCATTTCTCCATACAGTAGCTTTCAGGCATCCAGCTACGAGTATAGCGGCAGTTTTTCGAGCGAGGTAAATTCTTTAAATAATGCACTGTATCATCTGGGCAGTTACGAAGGAGCTTGTGCAAATAAAAATGAGCCAGGAATCTTTCAAGTCTACGGGACATGCTCTATCCACTCATCAGACACTGGTTTCCAGTGGGTCTATGTATGGCGAGCGTTTTGGGAGGGTAGCGGGTGATTCACGAAAAAGTTTGAGTTCAGAACTAGTCAAATATTTGAAAATTAAGGGTCCATCTCTCAAAATAGCCGTTTTTTGGCACTCTTTATTAATCGATTTTAAGTAATGATTCCGCTATTTCTTAAAATATTATGAAACTGAAAATTTGCGTTTTATGTAGAATGAACTTTAATTAAATATAAACTATTTATGTTGAGGAAAATGTGAAAATAAATTATAATCATGATTTGAATTCGTGTCATTCACCTAAAAATATATTTTTTTAAAGAAACATAAATAAGTAATTAAGTAGAAATGTAAATAAGTAATTAAGTAGAAATGTAAATAAGTAATTAAGTAGAAATGTAAATAAGTAATTAAGTAGAAATGTAAATAAGTAATTAAGTAGAAATGTAAATAAGTAATTAAGTAGAAATGTAAATAAGTAATTAAGTAGAAATGTAAATAAGTAATTAAGTAGAAATGTAAATAAGTAATTAAGTAGAAATGTAAATAAGTAATTAAGTAGAAATGTAAATAAGTAATTAAGTAGAAATGTAAATAAGTAATTAAGTAGAAATGTAAATAAGTAATTAAGTAGAAATGTAAATAAGTAATTAAGTAGAAATGTAAATAAGTAATTAAGTAGAAATGTAAATAAGTAATTAAGTAGAAATGTAAATAAGTAATTAAGTAGAAATGTAAATAAGTAATTAAGTAGAAATGTAAATAAGTAATTAAGTAGAAATGTAAATAAGTAATTAAGTAGAAATGTAAATAAGTAATTAAGTAGAAATGTAAATAAGTAATTAAGTAGAAATGTAAATAAGTAATTAAGTAGAAATGTAAATAAGTAATTAAGTAGAAATGTAAATAAGTAATTAAGTAGAAATGTAAATAAGTAATTAAGTAGAAATGTAAATAAGTAATTAAGTAGAAATGTAAATAAGTAATTAAGTAGAAATGTAAATAAGTAATTAAGTAGAAATGTAAATAAGTAATTAAGTAGAAATGTAAATAAGTAATTAAGTAGAAATGTAAATAAGTTCGAACAAAACTCTTTCACGAATTAGGGGGATGATCCAAAAATTTCATACAGATTTTTATCGCTTGAAGAAAACGGCATTTTGGCAGTTTTTAAATCCAGTGTACGCGACTCAACAGACTCACAATCTTCAACAATTATTTGATTCACAGAAAAAATCACCATTTTTCACTTCATAAACACACAAACCTTCAAAATATATGATTACCTAAGACTTTGTTGTGTTACATAGTGTTCTAAATACACTTACTTATAAGAAAAGTGTACGCATTACTCAATAGGTAATCTACATAATATTTCAGAAATGTTTGTTTTTTTATTTGCCTTTGACAATACTTTTACCTTATATGTGAACATCACGCTCAAAATACAAATGCTACGTCAGATATTAATATGCCCAGAGCCGTACAAAATGCTGGAGAAGGTTCTTAAATACAATTTGCTGCATTAACTTTAATATATTTAGAGCTATTTAAAAAAATCAATTTTTTTAGGATCTTCATACAAATTTCTCAAAAAGACAGTAAGTCATCTTTTGGAAACAAAATTACTCCTGTAAACGTTGAATGGAATCTTGGTATTACGGTATGAAAATGTAATAAAATAATTATAGATTGATTTGTTATACATATAAATGTTATTCAAATCTTATTATTCTCAATAAATAAAGATTTAATGAAAAGAATTGCAAAATGATTCCTCCATTTTGAAGTTTGACAGATAGCACAAATCACCCTCTATGGGTGGAATGCCCAATTAATTATCAAAGTAGGGAATGTAGCTAAGATTCAAACCACAGAGCTCTCTATGAAAACTTGCAAATTATGTCGTTAGGTTCGTATAATATTATGAGGTCGGTAAAAAAGTCATTCTTCTTTTTCTGTGCTTATGTCAGTTATAGAGGTCTGTTAAGCAATGGGAAGCTAGACTAGAACCTGTTTAATTACCTACCGATCAAGCCTGACAATCGGAATCAAGAACGTAAAGCAAAACGGGTATAAGCTAGTACATAATAATTAAACAATTACGTACAAAGTAACAGTTTTCCTCCTAATACTAAAATCTACCAAGTGAACATTCATTAGGTACGTCCTATACTGTGGAATGTTTCGCTGTGGTAATTTTCCCCATATGACTCATTCTCGCCATAGGGAGGTACGTGAAAACATACCTGCAAATCTCAGAACTAATTTATGGGGTAATTGTCAGAGGTGGTTTAGTGTGTGCGTAATATATGCTATGCACTCGACTGCCTTTTATTCAATGAAGTAAAATAACTAGCTTGATAGATGGACAAGAGGTGGTTGATAGACCAGCGGTTACGACGCCGGCTTTCGCACTGTTTCGTGCGGAGGTCGTGGGTTCGAATCCCGGCCGTGTCGACCATTTTCCGCTTTCATGACACAAGCATTTGCTTACTGTGAAAGATGTCAAAAGTGGATTTGTGTTCACTTCGAGTGAGCACAGATTCATTTAAAAAAAAAACTAGCTTTCCCGACAGACGTTGTCCTGTGGTCCTAACCAGAGGCGGCCCGTTCATATGTGCACTGCGCCCCCAGGAACAAAAATACATAATTAATTCGATTGTGTAAAATAATAGCATTACTTAAAATATTTCTAAAACATCGACCCGACTTTCATTTACATTATAAGATGTATCTATAGCCATTGAGCATACGAAGTTAGTCTATCGGACTTCCTCATATTGACCAGCGGAGCGATGGACTACATAATATGAGAGAGTTGACTTGACCATTTGACAAGCAGGAAAATTGCTCTGCACACCAATCTTTAAATTATTGCTTTGACAGTACTGAAATATTGTGTAAAAATGCGTTACACTTTTGAGATGAAATTCGAATAGGTATGGACAAATGCTAAATTAACATGAAATATGAGAAAAATCACGAAGATTGAATGGATTGCTTCTTAATTTTGTAATGTTTCGCATATTACACTAACCATTTTTATTCATAGAAACTGAACATAATATGACAGTATCCTTCTTATGTTATGTTAAAACTGCACTGAAATTACATATTAAATCGAACCCACAGTAACAAAAGGAAAATTGATCGATAACGATATTATAATACTAGCTTTCCCGACAGACGTTGTCCTGTGTTCCTAACTATGAATATTGAATTCAAATTTGTATGGTGATGAATTAATTATAATTTGACCAATGTGATTCCGAACGATGGGTCTGTTTTAAGCCATGTATATTCCATCCGCATTCTGTCATTCGCACCAATTGACAATTTCTGTCAAAATTTTAAAATTGGAATAAAAATTATAAGGTTAAAAGTACTAAGTAATAAGTTGTCTCCGTAGAGTTTTCTTTAATTTTCTATGCATTTTTCTTATTTTTTTTCTTCTAAAAGGACATTCTGCTGATAAAAGCCAACACGACAAAAAAATAATTAGCGAAATAAGTCCAGCCATTTAGGCGTGATGCGATGACATCGGGAAATAGCTCTCCATTTTTACCTACCTACCTAATAATAATTTCTATTCGAAATTCAAATCTTACAAAAGTGATAATAATCAAATGGTTGACAGCTGATTTCAGTGTTGCCACTATCAAAAATTTTAAAATCGAATTTAATTCGAATGATTATTTTACGAACACAATGGAAATCGTATTCCAGTTCTCCCCAGATGTCAATGATTTGTGTAAATATGTACCGATCATGTTCACATTGTTCGATAATAATTATCATAATTGTACATATTTATTTTACTCTACAGCCGAGCACCATGTGTCCAGATAAGAAGCATATCGCGGCCAGATGAATGCATCAAAATCACCCTTAACCTATGACATTTAGTAACTTTTAATACTTACTTGACAAGTCATCTACGTCAACGGCGGTGAACTGTGCGAAAATCAACACAGTATAGAATGTAACTACGATTGTATTACTTATTTCTTTTTTTTTTTTTTTCTTAATATTTTCTTCATTCGACAATTCGTAATCTATTGTCTATTTCTAGAGAGAATGACGAATTTCATTTTTTGCGCAATTAAAGGCTGGTCACTTTCATCCAATAAAAACGCTTTTCAGTTAGGTATGTCAACGATGTGTGTGACGGTGACGCGCCATTAATTGCACAAAAAATGTCAAATTCGTGTACCTACTTTTTGTCGTTCTCTCCTTTAATAGAGTAGAGATATAGGTAAAGACTGTTGAATTGTGTCAGCGTGTCCAAGGTCTGCAGTAAAGTAGCCACGTGGGCTAGCCATGAAAACGCAGACAATCATGTCATTCGATCCCAAAAACTTTGAAAAAAGACCTGACAGGGTTAATTTTCTGCCATATATTTCTGGATTATGCAGGTAAAGAATGGAGTTTTGCCTCTTTTTGGTACAAAATTATCTTTGAATCGTGTGAAAAACACGCTTTTCGGTTTAGAAATCGCACTTTAGATGGAAAAAAATAAGTACACTTTATACTGTAATAGTAGAATCTGACTATAACTCTTGTAGTTCTTTGTAGGTACGTCATTTAATTAATATTCCAATTTCAAAATTTGAGAAATACGATGATATACCTCATACCTAAAGATTAAAATAAATGAGAATAGTGAAAATAACATCAGACAAGAAACCCAAATATGTGCATGAAGCTGAGCGCCTCATATGTAAAGCTGCAAAAAAAATTAATTATTGTAAACACAGCAATTGAAAATGAAGAAGGTTTACACATAAATTATTTGGTTTACATGTGAACTATCTGCTTATATCTCCTGAAAGCTTTTGTTTTTTAAAAGATTTACATATAAATTACCTGGTTTACATATAAACTATCTGCTTATAGCTAATGAAAGCTTTTGAGCAATTGTTTTTTGAAAGGTTTACATAGAAATTATATGGTTATACTGAAAGCTTTCTAGTCCGGCGTACCGTGAATCTCGAATGGTACATTTCCTGGGAGATGCCTATAAAAAATTAATTATTTTCCATGACAATCAAGTGACTTGATGTGACTGTTGGAAAAATGTATTTATTAATCGTGAAATAGGTATTTTATTTTCTTATTAAATCAAATAAGTAAGATATTGTACAATCCATAAAAGTATAATGATCATAGTGTTAGTTTGTAGGTAAAGTCCTTTATAGCTTCATTGTTTTCCCCCAAAAACATACTTTTTTTTACCCATGTTATATTCCATCGAGCAATCTGCACTTGTATCAGCAGCTAATCAGTACGAATATCGTGACTTCAGACGACTTGCAGGCGGATTATTTACATTAGGAATATGGTTTGACTGCACTTTTCTTACTTATTGAAGATTGATTTAAGCCCCCCAATAGTTCGTATTTTAGTTTTATAAAAATATAAACTAGGTTAAGGATGGATAAAATATTTTTTGGGCATAATGATGCAGCGTTCATAATCTAGTAAATCTGGCAACTTTAAAAAAATAATACCACTTAGGGTAAGTATTGTTAGCGACACCACCTATATAAGAAGGCATTAGTGCTACGTCACATCGTGAGGCCCAGCATTCGCTTGCCTATATATCCGTATGTACTTATGATATCTGTCTACACGCCGGCGGCCTGGTGACGCGAGAGGAAAAATGGCCGCCAGCGCTAAGGCCTTCTTATATAGGTGGTGTTGATTGTTAGCAGCAAATACTTAATTTTTGTACCTTTTATATATCCACAAGGGTTTTTCAATAAAAAAAGTTTTTTCGTACGTTTGCTTGAAAAAACAGCGGCCGAAGTGAAATACATCAAATTGGCTGTCAATTATTCTACAACATTCGCTTATTTTACGGTCACCTAGATTTCACTACTCGATGACTGGGTGCAAAAAACCCTATATTTTAATTGGAAAGGTGGTTCGTATTGACAATCTTCTTCAGGTTTCATGGAATGGAAAAGCGATTTTTTTTTATCACATTTCGGATAAAAAGTGTGGCGGGCCGCAGAGTAAATCTCGGCGGGCCACAGGTTGAGTATCGATGGTGTACCTAAGACGTGGAGGTGCTATACTAGAAAGCACAAATATCGTTCATCGTTTGATTGAGTGTCTATAAGTATTTTCAACCGAGTAGACTAAGCCGATGCGGGAAATGTTTGGAGTTAAGAAACTACAATGCGGGTAAAACAGCTAGTAGGTAGAACATAGATAAATTTATTTTATAGCGATAACCTTTATGTTTTCATAAATGGTGTGTGAGACACCATACTAATATATCAGTCAAGTGAGCAGATAATGTCCGTCAATTATTTTATCTATGGTTTCGGACTTTGCCCCAAAGGAATGCGTAAATCATAGCTACTGATAACTTCATGGAAGAAACTGGCATCAACCAGCTTAAACACTTTACCACTCCGATGCGCGTGGCAGAAATTATCTCGTTTTAATAATCCACCTTCAATATCGATTATATTATGTAGAATATTGAATTTTCCATATTGGCAACACAGGCAACAGAAACTAAACTAACTAAAATTTATGTTGACAGAATTTTCAAGATCGTCGGAAGAAGAAAAATAAAAATCCAAAAACGTTTTAACAAAAATATCAACAATGTATTATTTGTAGGCACAGTCACCATTATTTTCGGTTCAGTGATTTTACTTTGTTTATTTTGACATGTTATTTATCTACTTAATACTGCCGATTTTATCTTATGATTGTTATTTACATTCATGAAAAACACAACGTGCTCGACAAAATAACACTAGAAAAACGAACCGCGGTTTTGATGGAAAAATATTTTTTTTTAAATGACCTTCACCTTGTTGGTGTTCCTGGCCAGCCTCAAGTAAGACAATTTGAATTTTCCCTCAATTGTTTATTGTACTTTATCATCCATTCGGACACTTGGAATCGTCATTTGAACATCATTTATCCAATAAATAAAAATAGAAAATAAGACATAGAAATATACATGGGATGTAGAGTAGGAAGAAAATTAACTGTCCATTTTTTATATTTTATATATTTATTTATTTATTCGAACAAATGCATTGACCCGCATTGTTTCTGTATCTTTCTAGTGTGTAAGAATAATATTGTGTTTTTTCTCTCTATTTTTGATTTATATAACTTCTGTTTTCTGTTGGATCACTTTTTGTAATTTAGTTAACATCTACTAGCCTGACGAAGAAGACGTTCGGTCTTTGAAAAGCGGTTAGCTAATAAAATTGTTGAAAAATTTTTTTTCGAGTTTTCAGAAATAATTTTTAACATTCAAATATATTTTAAAAGTATTTTTATATACCTAGATAAATTACAAATTTGAAATCAATATTCATCTACAGGACAACGTCTGTCGGGAAAGCTAGTTTATGATATAAAAGAAAGTCGGGTTAGTGTAAACACTTATAACTCGAGATCGGCTGAACAGATTTTTATGATGCTTGGTTTATTGGATTCTTCTCCGCTCCGAATAACACAAAGTTATGGAATGGACTTCCTAACAACAACGCCATCTGTGAAAATACCATAACAACACGATTTTTATTTACTTGACAGCCGTAGAGTTTCGAAACACTGGTACGCGTAGGTAGTAAAGAATTTCTTTCAAGCTTTAATTTTTATTTTTGCATTTAAATATATTTATTATTTTGCATTTAATAAGGCCTCGGATATACTATCCCTCCATAGCTCATATTATTTTCTTTGATTTTATATGCCTGCTGGGTATATAGGAATACCTACATACTCTCTAAAATCAATTCTTATGAATTCGTACCTACATTTCAAAGTATTTTTCACTAGAGGTTTCCACACAGACGTCAGTGAATTCGTCATTCATTAAAAGTCACAACAAATACCAAACATGATAATAATAATCTATATATTAATACGTGATGGAAAAACTTTATACACCTTTTTACGAAAATTGAGCGGACGAAGGAGTATGAAATTTCGCACACTTATAGTTTATATAGACAAGGAGTGGCAAATGCTAATATTTTTTTTAAATTATGCATACAAAGAGATTAAATCAATAAAAAAAAAACATTACAAACACTACTGAAATGTTATATTTGAAACTCATACACACATTGATGCATTTGACATTGACACAGACGCATAAATTATTTTGTTTATCTGTGGTCAAATTGAGAATACATTAAAATTGTTTGTCTTTATTCTTCTTCTTGTCATGTCATACTGTGCGCGTATACAATATAGATGTACCTACCTATTTCTTTTTAAAAACATTTCAAATTTAGCGTATCCATGTCATTGTTTTTAAAGAAAATTTTGAAATAGCGTTTGCTCAGTCTTTGACAATAGAACCTTAATAATGTTAAAACTTATAATTGAAATAAGTTATGGTCGAAGCCCAGGCACAAAAAAGCTCTGCATTGGAAATGAAGTGCCTTTAGGAGAATTTTGGGTATAAGATGGTACCACCGCATCACGAACGACGCTATACGCTCACGCACCCAGCGAGGGCACGTCACCTCTACCATTGTGGAGAGGAGATGGACTTGGCTGGGGCATGTGTTAAGGATGCCGAATAACAGTTGGCCGAGGAGAGCGCTGTTCTTCCTCCCATCAGGGTCCCGAAAACGATGAAGACCTCTCACACTGTGTTCCGCTCCTTCGAAGCAGAGCTGAGGGATTTGGACACGGTGTGGAAGGAGGTCATAAAAATTGCGCAATGGAGAGCTCTTGTTTCCTCCCTGTGCTCCTGAATGGGGTGTAAAAGGGAGAATTGAATTGATAGTCGAATTTCGAACACTGGTCGACCACTAGTAATAATGATTTACATGAGCACCTACCTAAACTACTAAATGATAATAATTTTTAACTGAATATTATGGTGCAGATATATTATTGTATTTTCTAGAGATAGTTCATTTGCGTTAATGCGTAGTTTGTCTTTGAATTTGACAAGAGAGTAGGTACGTACCTACTTTTAGTAAGTATGACGTCTGTAATAATTTAATCTATCTATGGAAGATAGTAAATTATGTACTAACTAGCTTATACCCGTCTTGCTTTACGTTTTTGATTCCGATTGTCAGGCTTGATCGGTAGGTAATTAAACAGGTTCTAGTCTAGCTTCCCATTGCTTAACAGACCTCTATAACTGACATAAGCACAGAAAAAGAAGAATGACACTTTTAATGTTTATTAAAATTTTGTATGAAGATCCTAAAAAATAGGGGTTTTTAATTAGCTCTAAATATATTAAAGTTAATGCAGCAAATTGTATTAAAGAACCTTCTCCGGCATTTTGCACGGCTCTGTGCAGATTCATATCTGACGTAGCATTTGTATTTTGAGCGTGATGCTATGACATACGGTAAAAAGCAAAATAAAAAAACATTTCTGAATGTAGATAGAGAAGGAGGGGCTAATGCGAGTTTTATTTAATTTCCCAATTTACCACGCAACTTAATTTTTTCTTTCATAAGAACCTTCTACTGATAAAAGCCAACACGACAAAAAAGGAATTAGTGAAATCGGTTCAGCCGTTTAGGCGTGATGCTCACATATACGGTAACGACAAAAGGCAAATAAAAAAACATTTCTAAATTATTATGTAGAAGATGTAACAAAGTGTCGTGGTAAGAAAATAGAAAATTCTACATTGTAACTGACGGGATCTCCCTGATACCAGGCAACCTCAGGGTGACTTTTTGCCTTACCCCTACATGCAGGGATCTGTAGGGGCGGACTTTTATTTCCCTAGTTCGGGCTATGCAGGATGTAAATGGCACCTTTAAAGATCCCACCTGAAAGATAGTTCTTTCGTTTTTTCCTCCGACATACCATTTCTCATACGACCTCTCCTATTTCATAAACTTCTAACCCACAGGTTTGTTCACGGAAAAGTTCAAGTTTAGAATATGTCAAATATTTGAGACTCAATTCAGATTAACATAATGGAATTTATCACCCCACTAGACAAAAGCCCAGCTAACAAAAGCTGAGGTGATACTTATATGGTGTATAATAATGAAAAACTATTTACTGTAGTTTAAAGACGAGAAAACGGTGTACAACAAAAACAAACAAATATAAAAGCTGCTAACCTAGGGTAGCCCAGAACTCATAGTATATTATAACAGCCAGAAGACAATAATTATTATATGCTTTAGAACTACATATTCAATATTAATCGGTACTTTAAGGGGGACCCACTGAAGTTACGGACCTCAAATTTTACGTGCTTATGTAGGAGCATTATACCAAATTTTATGAATCGAAGAAATTTTTTTTTTTTTCATTTTTAGCCCTTTTTAAGGGGGACCCACTGAAGTTACGGACCTCAAATTTTACGTGCTTGTGTAGGAGCATAAGATCAACCCGTATACCAATTTTTTTTTCATTTTAGCTCTTTTTCTAGAACAAGTGAAATTTTCTTTGGATACTTTAACGGGGTTCCCCTGAAGTTACAGATCTCAACATTTTACTGACTCATCTACATCGAGGGGCTAAGCGTTCTACCAAATTTCAATCAAATCGGATAAGAATTACTATGAGTTATGGGTGCGCACACATTTTTGGCGTACGCGTACGGTACGCGGAAATTTAAAAAAAAATATTTTTTTTTTGCATTTTTGGAATCTACACCCTCGCAAACGGCGAGAAAATTAATTTCAAAAACAATTTTTTTTTTTTGAAATCCGATCACAAGACTCATGTATATTCTATATACTATGAGTAAAACAACCAGCAAAGTGCCAACAACATACTCAACCTACATTCGTAGTCTTCTCCCATCATTCAACGTAATACATACGTCAACGCCAACTCCGAAGCCTCCCTTCCCCTCTGCATCAGCCAGGCCACAATCAATAATTGTTCCATGTTTGAGTTTCTCCCATTTAACGAAGCTGAGATATTATCATGTACCATGCAGTCTGGGACCTAGGGATGAGAAGTGCCTCTGGACGAACGTTGTTCGTACAGGCTTTTGGCGCAGGTGTCGGTGTCGATTTACATTAAAACTTTCATTTGTGTTGTCATGTCGTGTCATCTTTTGCGTCACTAATAGGTTTATCGAATACTTAGTAGGTATTGATAGCTGTGCACCTCATTATTATTAGATGTGATCTTATGACTTGATCAGACACATGTCAGCATGTTTGTGTGTATACTGGCGAACGGATTACGTCAAGCTAATTCCGATACCTACTAGACGTTGTGTCGACAAGACGACCTGGTCAGCTACAGTATACGTACAATGTTATATGCAACAAGCTTGCATAATATAACGCATTTGCATAGAGGCAAGGAAAATTAGATGAGAGAACATTCCGAAAATCTGCGATATACTTTAAGATGTAAACATTTTCATCATACATACAGCGCTACAACCCTGAACGGGGCTTGACCTTCTCCAGAAGAGTTCTCCATGCCACCCTGTCATCAGCCATGCTCCAATATTCGTCCACATTCAGCAGTCAAGATATTTTTCTGCCACATTGTCCTGGACCGCATCCGCAATGTTACCCCTTCCAAATAAAATCTTGGGTCTTCCATAAATCACTTTGACGGTTCGTTCGATTTTCAAACACGACCCAACTAGCGGGTTGGCTAAGCTTTATAAATTTTGCAGTACCTATTACCTAATATCATCAAATTTATCCACAAATTTCACAGTTAAAGGTTGTCCATCTCTGACGGACGGGATTCACTCCCACGTGGGACCCTTACGACGATTTCGGAGTCCCGTCATAGCTTTATATAATGCGAGTAAAAAGGATGTTCCAAATTCCTGAAATACTCGGGTGGTGGAGGGTCTTATATTCAATGGTTCATTTTCGATTCAAAAATATCAAGCGTTTGCTCGTCACGTTTACAGTTTCAAGGTCTATGAAGATTTTTGACGAGGATTGTTGTTGATGGCCAGTTGCTCCTTTGATTTTCTGAAGAACAGCAAAATAGCCTTTATTGGCTGAGACAACTTTTTGGCTTTTGTGTACAAAACCTGATTTTCTTTGCTCCTTTGAATAGGTGGTTCTTCAGTCTAGGTAAGTCCGCTAGGTAAGCTCTAAAACATCCATATTTCAGTCCTATTCAAAGCACAGGCGGGAACAACGTGAGAATATATGCGCGCGCACACATTCTACCTCACCCTTGAAGTACCGACACGAATGTGCCCAATAAGTTTGTTGACTTTGAATGAAAATTTTCTAAAACGCTGGAAACGATGTGATGGAGTAAGTGGGATGGGCTACTGTAAGAGCGGAAAACACGTATGCGAGAATGACAGGGAACTACCCGCGATGGCGTTGGCGCGTCGCAGGTGATCAGTTCCATACTGACTTAAATATTATATTTTATATCATTTCTTACCCATTTTTTTTTTCAACTTTTTATTAGTTATTATGTTATCCGGAGCGGAGAAGAATCCAATAAATCAAACATTGAAAGAATCTGTTCAGCCGATCTCGGGTTATAAGTGTTCGCACTAACCCGACTTTCATTTATATTAGAGATTTAATGAAAAAAAAATTGCATTCGCCACTCCTCTATATAACTATAAGTGTACGAAAATTCATACTCCTCCGTTCACGCGATTTTCGTTACAAGGGGAAAAAAGTTTTTGCTTCACGTATTAATATATAGATATCTTGATATTTTAATTGATAACTTGATATTTTGTTACATAATATATCTTGATATTTTGTTACATAATATATCTTGATATTTTGTTACATAATATATCTTGATATTTTGATTTCTTAACTCATACGCACTACTCATCTTCTTCTTCATCTTTATCTTGTTTAAACGGCAAAGCACCCGACACAAAAACATCGAAAGAAAGAAAGAGTTAAGATACACTGATCAGGGACACATAAAAGATTTGAAAAATAATCTTACAGCTCTCATACAGCTATATTTTGTTTTCTATGAGATTATTCGTATTGACGTCAAGTAAAAACAAAATAAATCAATAAAATAATAATTATAAATTAGTTTATGTAAACAATTAATGATATGAATTATTTATTTGTATAAGATTATCTTAATAAATCAGTTAGGCAAAATTACTTAACAGTTATATAGCAGTGAAATATTTAATTGAGACCATTACTGCAGTAATGGATCCCTTAACAAATGGTGGTTTTTACTTAGGCATCAACCATCCGCGGTGTTCGAGATCTATATTATGTTCATTTCCTGTTGGTATTTCTTCCAAATTGTGTATATTGAGTAGGTAACTAGCTAGGCTGTGGAACCAACTCCCACTTTCCGTGAGAGGCTCTCAGACCATTCAGTCGTTCAAAAAGTCTCTGATGACACGATAAAATATTATTCCAATTTCAAAGAGGATCCCCTCCCTCCCTCTCAAGTTTTGTTTATTTATTACTAGCTGACCCACCGAACTGCTCAATAAAATATTGCTGGGTAACATAACATAGCTAACATACCTACATACATGACTCATTGTGCAAAAATCAAAAGTTAGGTGTTTACCAACAAAGCCAATAGGCAATAAATATGAGACATTAACAAAAATGGATATAGTCAAATCCTGGCGCCAAATACATGATAGCAGTTGCATTCTTTAAATTTGGTTGCTCTCTTGTTCTCAATAATTTCCAACTTTTATCTCTATTTTTCATTTTATTATTAAATTTCTACTTGTTGCATACATGAGATTTTTCGACATGTTGAACATGTTGAGAATTCTCATGATTAGGAGTTTCGGAGACAAACATTACCACCTAATGACGAACGTTGTTAACGTAAAGTGATCACACTAAGCCAGCCTTCGAAATAACAGTAGAAGACGGTCGTAAGCCCGTAGTGGTTTGTTCCATTTAAAAATCGAACATTAGTACCTAATGAATTTTTAGAGTCATTAGTTGTTATTTTTTCTTTTTCAGTTAGGTGTTTGTAATATACAATTAAAATGTCGGTAAGATTACAGCCATCTGTGGAAATATAGTGAAAACACTGATCAATAGAATATTTCTATCAAAATATCACAAATCACTCTTTGAGGGTGGAATGCCTAATTAATAATCAATCTACCAGACATCTCCCTATTTCCCCAACAGATGGCGGTGGCAGTACCGGTTAGAAAATCCGATCCATACTAACTTTAATATTATATTTTATATCATTTCTTATTCATTTATTCAACTTTTTATTAGTTATTATGTTATCCGGAGCGGAGGAGAATCAAATAAATCAAAAATCGGAAGAATCTGTTCAGCCGATCTCGAGTTATAAGTGTTCGCACTAACCTGACTTTCATTTATACATATATTAGAGATTTAACTAGTAATTTAGGAAAATCCTGATTTTCAGCCGAAAGTATGTTTACTAAGAAGTTCTCTTCTTAACAGGTGGTACGGTCATCTGATGAGAATACTTAGTAACTATTGCGTGAAAACTATACTCATATAACTGCAAGTTCGAGAGAAAAAAGAAGACTAGCAGCAAACAGTAGCACTAGTATAAGTTTTCGATGATCGAATATCGAAACGATCATCGAAAGAGTTTCGAAAAATTTCCATACAAAAATGATCGAACGATTCGATCGTTTGATTTTAGAACATTATTTGCACGTTAATAAGCGCTTTTTAACGTGCAATTAGCTTTTGATCAAACTCGTACTAGCCCCACAGGATATTCCATCACAAAAATGAAGTGTATATACAGCACAACAGAAACCCTAAGCCCTAGTCAAAAAATGTCGTGCAGACTCAGGTCTCTCTCAAAACTTAGGCAAAATATTAAAAAACGGAGATAATTCTCTCGTTTCTTCCCTTATCGACCCTATTTAGAGGCATAAGGAGACAACAAGAACTCTGCACTAAGCTTGATCTCGCTCGAGCTCTGCCTCGAAGGAATGGAACACCGTATGAGAGGGTCTCTCTCGTCTACGAGACACTGCTGGGAGAAAGAACAGCGCTGTCCATGTCCCAGCCATGTCCATCTCCTCTCCACAATGGCGTATAGCATTGTTCGTGATGCGATGGTACCATCTTTATACCCCAGATTCTTCTGAGGCACTTTTTGTTCCTGGCCAGGTGTCGGGATATAATAATAATAATAAATAAATCCCTCTTGGGAGGTCGACTGCCAACTATCTCTCCATCGCTTTGATGGTCTTCCCGGGGGTCTTCTTCCTTCAGGGTTGCCTTGAAGGGCGACACGAGGAGTTCTGTCGTCTGACATTCTATTCACATGGTCGTTCCAGTGTCGCCGTCGTTGTCTTCCCCATTTGATGATGTCCTCTGTTCTCTGCACATGCTGCGGATGGTGTTGTTCCTTATGCGATCACGTAGTGTGTTTCCGGTAATACATCTTAGTGTTTTCATTCCGGAGCTTCTCAGTCGGGATTATCTCAAAATTACCTCCACAATTTAACTGTCAAAACGGTGAAAGCTGCATGCTTGATGACCTGATTTATATCAATAAATGTTGCAGGTCACTGCTGTAGTATCTACCTAGGGCTATTTTCTTTTTCAAAGAAGTAATTTAAAAATTAGGTTCGCGAATGTACAAATTAAATGCCAAATATATCAGCATCGGCATGAAAGTGTTATAAAGTTAATCGTTTCGTAATAAACAGATAACTGGGAGTTAAAGTAGGTAAGTTACATCCCTTTTTACCCGGTAAACAACGCAGATACCCAGTAACGATCACATCAAAATGAGAAGAAGATGCATCAAAAAAAGTTATTGTGCAATTCTCGATAAAAAAAAAGTAAAGTACGGACAAGAAGAGACGTTTTAATCAAAAGTTTCGATGTTATTTTATTACTTTTCCGAGTATTCGATGATATTCGCGTGTGAATTTCAAAGAAAAGACAATAAAGTTGTTTGAGCGCATAACGTCTCCTCCGGAACACGGCGAAAGCCACAAAATAATGATAATAATAATATGTCAATGTGTCTGATGGTGGTTCTCTGGAACTTTCTCGCAGTCCCCTTTTTAAACGAGATCGGCCCGTACAAATCGGATTCAAAGAATTCTATGCGCGCGATGAGCCGCGGTGTGCGCAGGACCGAACGCACAAAAATAATACTGGAATTTTCAACACATGCGCCTTTTGCCAAAAAAGTGAGGATCTTCTGAGACCTCATAGCCGAGAAGAGTGCTTCTATTCCTTCTGTCGTAAATCGAATTACTCCTTCACGGAATGCAAATTAATAAATACTTGTTGAGAAAAATAGAGTACCTACTTAGTTGTCAATGTTCATAGTTTTTATTGTAATAGAGGTTTGAATTTGAAAGTGTTCCATTGTGTTTTAAAATAACAAAAGAGGATATATTTCCTTCTAGTATTTTGTTGTTGATGACGACTTGTGAAATAAAGTTGTCCAATTGTGTCCAATTATTAATTTTTAAGACTTTTGGATTTTCAATTTATCCCAGCAAAACTCATATCTATTTCTTACAACTTATTTAGGACCTGCCTTGCTATACGTCTTCAAAGGGCCAAGGGGTGCTTTTTTTCAAAAGATGACTTCCTATCTTTTCTATTGAAATTTAACTATGGAGATCGTATCATTCTAGAAGTTTATTAAAACTTTTAATAAATTTTATAAAATTGAATATTTTTTTTACTACGATAATAATTGCAAGGATCAGCGATGATTAAAATCAAATTTTTATTAGTGTGCGTTTCCTACAAACGAACATAGAGCCGATTCCGGAGGCAGGGCATACTTTCTTATATGGTTGATATTGGACACCATGGTAACAATAACAAGCAAGAACTAATTTGGTAACAATAACAAGCAAGAACTAATTTGGTAACAATAACAAGCAAGAACTAATTTGGTAACAATAACAAGCAAGAACTAATTTGGTAACAATAACAAGCAAGAACTAATTTGGTAACAATAACAAGCAAGAACTAATTTGGTAACAATAACAAGCAAGAACTAATTTGGTAACAATAACAAGCAAGAACTAATTTTGAAGTGGTTGGTAGTCCAGTGGTATCAATCGCCGGCTTTCATGCGCACAGCGTATTAGAGGTCGTAGGTTCGAATCCCGGCCATGCCGACCATTTCCGCTTTCACGGCACAACCCTTTGGTTAGGGAGATGTCAAAAAGTGTATTTGTGTTCACTTCGAGTGAGCACAGATTCAATTTAAAAAAAAAAAAATTAATGGACTATGACAGATTAGTGTCCATATTATCAAAGATCAAGAAAATATACTCTATTTCCAGCTCTGGCTTCACGTCCGTTTAGTTTAAATGTTCCCTTTTGCAATAAATTAGCCAAAAATATTGTATGACTTGTAAGCTATTTGAACAATGCCCATAATAATTCCTATCTTCTCCTTGTCAGCTCATAGCTCTGGGCTCTATCAATATCGCCATATTATGTAGGACCTCTGAATTTATTATCACACATGTCTAAGGTTCGCAAGATTATTTGATGTGACCGTATGGTATGTTTAATCACAAGCCCGACCCTGTCCATTGTAAACATATTGAGATGTCATCGTTAGTTATAAAGATCATTTATTTTAAGCGCGTTACTTTAAAAAATGTATTTCTTAGAAGAAATGGATATGTCGGTTAGTCAATATGCCCCGTCTAAGACGCAAACATGCTGAAGATCACGTATGATATGCAGTGCTCCGAACATTCGAACATATTCTTATTGCAAAACGTTCGAAGAATTTCAGCCGTTGAAATAATATGCATTATCTGATCAAATAAAAAATTATAACTCAAAAAGTTGGTATGTTCTTTTCTTAGGACTTCTCAACATTAAGGTATTATTTGGTCAGGTATTATTTAATACGGTAACATCAGGTCGGTTCCTCGTGTTATGAATTTATGACTCCTTCTATTTTCAACTCCGCATTCTTCAAGGACTTTTTTCTAAGCTCGACAGCAAGAAGTACAAAATTATTTGCCGTGATCATCTTTTCAATCATGAGAATCGCTTTGGGATCACCTGATGGTCCATCGACCGGCTAAAATCCTTGCTGTACAGGATTTCATCCGTGTTTCTTTCAATGATAGGCATTAGGAACAGACTTGGTCTCAATTCAATCCTACATTTGTATTCTTACACATGCCTTAGCATCTAAATTCTTTCAACAACTACTATTTCTCATACTGCTTCTTCTGATACTTTTACTTCTGGACTTGATATGATATTCCCTTGTATAAACCACTCTTTCTTAAACTTTTTCTTAGACTTAAATATTTTTCCCTATGCTGTAAGTATTCATTCTTTCAACACTTACATAAAAGTAATAACTTGTTATATTATGTTGCAACGCTTATTTCCATATCAAATTCTTTCTACTATCCTTACCTATTCCCCATGTGCTACTGTCTTTCCAAAAATACTAAACAAGTGGTTATTTCTTCTTCTTCATAAACTCAGGACACCCTGACGTTGACAATAACTCGAAAGTAAGCCTCTCTATCATGGGTAGCCCTGAAAAGCTCCTCCATCAGTCAATGTTCCTCAGCCAAGAATCTTCTCCCAAATATTTGTCCATCGGACGCTACGCTGTCTTGCTCTGGTAGTCTTCTTCCAATGGGCTTACTCTTCGTAGACCTCTCTCAGTTGGATGACAAAAATACTTCGAGAGATCACAGAGAGCAACAAAAAATAGATGACAGTCAACTTCTCAACGGGAAAAACCATAGATTTTTATATATAACTACCTAGATGGAGTACTACTATATCAATTCTCTTCATAGTAAAAAAGTGAAGCCGATTTGGTCGGAAATTTTGACAGTATGATAGTCAAAACGGAACGTAAAAATGATGTTATCATTTATAAAGAAACTTAAAAATGTTCAAATTTCACTTATTTCAACGTAAAAATATGTTTTATTGTTAAAAAAAAAGCACGAGAAATCGACTGAATAATTAATATACGCCGTACCACGTTCTTTTGGGAACCAAACTGTGAAAAGTTGCAATATTTCGGCTTCACTTTTGAACGCGAGTCGGGATTCTAGGTTATTGTATAGAAATCTGTGGGAAAAACAGACCAACAGGCCTACCATCGAGGGAAAAAAGGAAAGAGAAATATAGGCAGTTACATAGACAAACTTCTTACAAAGTAAATTTTAATTCCGTTTTTTACCCTACATTGGAAACTTCGAACATTCTACAGGGCTTGAACGCTAGTTCCGTCATAAAATCATGTAATGACATCTGCACTATAGATTCTGCACATCTCGCCTCCGTCTGAAAGCCGCGCATTTGTATGCGTGGAGCATGGAACATAAATATGGTAACGCCCTAACAGATTCTGGGAATTATTGATTGTCTAAATAAATCGATAGATATTTGGCTTGCTGCATTGAGACGTCTGCAAACGTATCAGCAAATCTTATAAATACGATTTCGAAGCTTGGCAATATTATGTATATTCATCTTTATAATAATATCATCTTCACTGGTGACCTCGGGGCTGAGCTCCCGATACGTATCGGTATGGCACGTTTAAAAACAATACCAAAATATGGAAAGCGTCGACGTTTAGTGTCGAGACGAAATGTAAAATATTTGATGCGTGTGTGTTGCCCATTCTCCTGTATAGGTGAGAGTCCTGGCACCTTACCAAAGCCCAGGCACAAAAAGTCTCAGGTTTCGAAATGAAGTGCCTCAGGAGAATTTTGGGTGTAAGATGGTATCACCGCATCACGAACGATGCTATACGTCGGCTCACCTAGCGTGAGCCTTCTATCATTATGTGGAGGAGATGGACTTGGCTGGGACATGTGTTAAGGATGCCGAATGACAGTTGGCCGAGGAGAGCGCTGTTCTTCCTCTCATCAAGGTCCCGAAGACGAGGAAGACCCTCTCATACTTTGTCCCGCTCCTTCGAAGCAGAGCTGAGGAATCTGGACATGGTGTGGTCATAAACATTGCGCAAGATCGAGCGCAATAGAGAGCTCTTGTTACCTCCCTATGCCCATAAGTCGGGCCTTAAGGGAGTGTGGATTGGATTTGGATTCATCTTTACAATTTGACCTTCAAGAATCGAAAACAAACCATTATCTAGCGAATACCTACTTTTGCTCTAAATAAATTATTATTATTGCAGGTACTTTTTCCAACTTTGTCCAACAGAAGTTGGACGATTGTCCTAAAACTTTAAAACCAATGATAATAGTTATATAATAAAAGAAAAATAATAAATTAAAACATAATATTTTTGTTTTGCAAAACATCAAATATTTGAAACTGGCACAAATCGTCCCTCAAGGGATGGGATGCCATAAACATAATAATAATAATAGTTATATTTTAATCTGATGAAGACTAAGTAATTATGTATCTCATTCAGCAGGGAATCAAATTCTCAAATGAATATTGTATTTCTTTTGTATTGTCAATGTAGAAATCTTTTTAAAATATATTAAATTTCTCTTTTCTTATTTATGAAAAGTTTACTGACAGGATAATTTACATATTTTCTCGCCTATTTATTGCTGCTTTGTGTGTGTGTGTTTTTTTTTACCCATCACGCCGTGTCCCGTAAGGAGTAGACAAAGAGAACGGACCTCCACTCTTTTCTATCCAAGCATACTTCTTTCGCTTCTTCCACCGACATAACATTTCTCATACAACTTCTCCTATTACTCTTACTTCTTACCTGGCCTTCCTCGAGGACGGAATCGATGTGTTCTATCCACGTCATTCTCGGTTGCCCACGCTTTCTTACACCTTTCCTTTCAGCCTTATGAATTCTCTTTGTCATTCTGTTTGCATCCATTCTTTCCACAGGCCCAAACCATCTCAACTTATTAACTTTCATCTTTACATATCCCATAAAGTTTTTCCACATATTCTTCGTAGAGATTTCATCTCTACTGCATTCTTCTTTTTCCAACGCCACGTTTCACAACCATACATCATCGATGGTAGCAGGATTGCGTTATGCACTAGTTTCTTTGTTCGTAGTGAGACGTTGTTGTTTCTTTCTTTTTTTTTATTGTATGGAAATTATGATATTGTTTTTTCGAGAGATTTTTTTTCTTTTTTTTTTATGTGTTTTTTTCTTTTCTAGTTTAGCATTCTTTATTTTCGAATAATCCATGAGTAAACAGGAAATAATTAATTAAAAACAATTTTTATACAAACACTTTAAAGATTCAAAGGGCGGACTTATCCCGAAAGATCTCTACCCATACGCACTATCGTGTGATTTAAATTAACAACAATAATTTCTATGTCGACATTACCAATGAATATGACGCGTAGTGCTTTTTCTTAACGACCAATTGATTAGCTATTGCCTCTCGTTGACATTGCACTGGGCGATGCTTCCATCAATTAGTTTCTTATTGACTTTTCATCACATTTGGCCTCCACATGTGACGTCCACATTGCAATATAGTCAGTAGTTAGGATACATAATAATATATTATAACTTCATCATATTTAATACTCCATCTTAAGTTGTAAGATGGAGTATTCAAGAAAATATCAAGTTAAGCTCTAGGGAAAAAGCTGCCATATATACATAGGTTCGACGTTTCTTTTTCTTCAAGTGTCATGCTGGATTCCCCCAACGTCGACTATCAGTCGTCTGCGCAGCGGCAAAAAGCGCTCCGAATGTTGTGATTTTCGGATATTTCGGAGCCAGGATATCTGTCTTCGGCCCACGCCTCTTCGAGTCTTTATTTTGCCCTTCAAAATTAGTTGCATTAGCTCGTAATTCTCTACCCAGTAGGGCTATTCTCGTAATCAATCGCTTTTAAAAGCCACTTAACGATAAGATTAAGACACGATCGCAAGCAATCGTATTCACAAAACTATCGGAATCTTATCTTAAATCCTATCTTGAACTGGATCATTTTCTTACTTTCTTTTTTCTTACTTACTTATTTAAAACATAACGAATTTTTAAGATATCTGCTAGATATCTTGTTTTGTGAATACCAATCCGCCATTTTATGATTGTCAATCAAGATAAGAGCGTATTAAGACCGCTACGAGAATAAGGGCACTGAGCACATGTCCCAGATAGGATACACCTTCCAGCAGCCCGATTCACGGAAAAGTTTAAGTCTAAGTTTAGTTCGAAGTTCGAACGAAGTTCGATTCAAACTTTTCCTGCTGCTGACTTTGATATCAGTCACTAACAGAACTGTCTGTCAAATCTTGCTGTCTGTTTGACCTTTATCTATGGAAATTCATTGAAATTTAAGTATTATGATTTAGATAGTAATGAGATGACCAGGATGGTCAGATTATTTGGGATGATGTTAAACACAACTTGACTTTTTCCACGCCATCTTCTTTATTAAGCATAGATAACAATATCATAGATAAACATAGACATTATCCTAACATATTGTACTAGTATAGACATTCGGAGCAAAACGCTCGAAATTTTCTATCACTGTTTCTGTTTATAAGAAACAGAAAATTTAACCCAATAACACTATCGTTCAAGTTGACTGATTTTAATCCAACTATCCGTTCAAAAAGCGTACTTTTTAAAATAACTCTGCCACGAAGAAGCAACCATTAACACTGACAGTGACACTTATTAAATAGGTACCATAAAGAAAGAAAGAAGATTTGAAATTGTACATCTGGAACTAGTTGGGACCCTATTTGAATCGATTATTTCGAAAACGACCAAAATATGTATGGGATTCTATCTATACTTAATCATTTTCGAAATAACTGATTCATTTGAGTTTTTTTACGAAAGTTATAAAAATTCTATTAGAAAAACCATCGTTCGACGTTCGAAAATAGTATCCCAGATAATGTATAGTAATATTAATCGTATCCCAGGTGTACATCACTAATAATATCATCCTTTTAACATACGAGTGGATGTTATATTATTGAATGAGTGAACATCTTGATGACTGAAAGATGCATGTATATTGTCTATTATAATTAATTGTCAAATCAGTCAATAAAGAAGTAACCTCGTCAAGTACCTAAGCACGTACCTACACGTCTTTATATTACACCCTCTCACTACATAACACGGTGTCAGAAGTGGGATAGATTCTTCTAGAATTTATTAGAATTCTTTAATAATTTCATTTGTTCGCTTCTAGTTACAATATTCGAATAGCGTGACGTTTATATAGTGCGTAAATCTTTATTAAGCACACTGCTAAATTGTCAGTGCGTCGTGTAAACAGGCCTATTATTGTGAAAATAGGTTATGTACCTACATTAATTATGGGTCACCAATTTTATTTCATTCATCATTTAAGACGAATGCGAAGTGAAACGCTGGTATAACTTAAAATTTCAAAATGGCATTTTTAACATAATCAGCAGTAGGCCTAGACAAATTGCATTTGGCTACAAACGAATTCTTCGACATTGTAGAGTTGGAAGAAAATTAACTGTCCACTTTTTATATTTTTATACAAGTGTATTTGTTTGGTTTAAATAATTGTTTATATGTATGTTCCAGTGGACAGTTAATTTTTTCTCACTATACATTGGCGAAATCTTCGTTTGTAGTCGAACGCTAATTTGAATTTGTCTACGGGGGCAGGGCTGAATTCAACACCACCTATATAAGAAGCCCTTAGTGCTGGCGGCCATTTTTGGCCTCTCGCGTCACGGCTGCCTGCGTGTAGACAGATATCATAGCGTACAGGTAAGTACATACAGATATAGAAGAGTGAATGCTGGGCCTCACGCTGTGACTTAGCGCTAAGGCCTTCTTATATAGGTGGTGTTGGGCTGAATTGAGAAATTTTCGCTTGATTCGGTTACAAGGATAGGATTTTTTCAATTTGAGTTCGTTTTTTCGTAGTTAAGTTTTTTGTGTTATACCTACCTATTTATAATTAAAAAATAAGTGGTCAGCACTTCTTGTTTTCGAATACACGACCTCAAAGGAAGTCGGCGCATAACTCTTCAATTACTCCTTTTATTTTATTTTTAACCCAAGGGGCCTATATTTTCCACCGCTCTACATTTTAATTTGTAACATTTTTAATCCACCCTTGGCATGTTACATTGAATGAAGAAGCCAATATTGTTATCTCTACGTAACAATTGTTGCTTTTACATTAAAAATATATTATACATTTTGATAACGCCATGGTTATTAGATATAAGATGACATTAAAAAAAACATCACTATTTCACATTAAAACAAACAAAACCATGCAAGAGGAGCAAACACAAAGGCTTCGCTGCCCTAAAGATAAAGGGAAAAAATTTAATAGTATGTAGATACACGAGTACCCACCTATATAAATTTGTACATAAATCTACTGGTATTCTCAAATTCACGTTCCAACTCAACGTAAGAAGCTCTTGCTTAGAACTTAATCGGTTGCCAGTAGTTACGTAAGTAATGTATTGGATAAAACATTTTCAGAATACAGAAATGTCAAAAGTCTCAATAAAAATTGAATACAACGCACCTCAATCGTCTGTTTTTTATTTCAGAATAATAGTTATCGCCAATGTAAGAAGCAAATATTATTGTTATATCGACGTTTTGGTTTAGTATTTTGTTCAATTAGATTGTACGAACGGGGCACGAGATTTTTCCGTTTTGATCCTGCCATTGAACGGGTTTTTTTGTCTGCTTATGGATTCTAACAAAGTCGCATAGGGGTTCGTCAAGCTAACCTGAGGAATCACGCAAATATACCTACAACTGTCAGTATTGACATGTTTGAGGATCGGGGCAACTGAGTCATGTTCCTATAGTCAAGATACACACAAAGACTTCATTCATACTATCCAATTCTACACAACACTATCGGAAATGTAACTAATAAAATGTAAGGTTTTTTCGGTGTTCGAACTTTGAAAAATGTATGAGATTCTTCCGATGTTTGATTTAATGGATTCTTCTCCGCTCCGGATAACAGAATAACTATTACTATTATATAGTTAGTATGGAATGAATTTCCAGCGACGCCAACGCCATCTATGAAAAATTATATAACTACAAAATTATTGTTTACCTGACAACCATTGACATTAAAAATATAGGTTCGCAGAGTTTTTAATGAAATATTTTTCGAGATTTCAGAAATATTTTTTTGACATTCAAACCTATTTTAATACGTATAATTTAATTACAAATTTGAATTCAATATTCATAATAATGACTACAACAGGACAACGTCAGTCGGGAAATTTATAAATCATGTCAGATCCTAAGAATTTTCTAAGGTTCCAATCTTTGGAACAGTAGGTATATCTAGTTATAAATTGTTCAATAGTGCAAGTTATCGGAAATTGAGGGCCTTATCTTGTCAACGCAATGGCAAGTTCAATGTTAAAATTTGGATCTATTGACGATGAAATCATAAGTCTTAGAAATGTTTACAAGCATGTCCACCTCGTCAATATTCCCATCTTTGAGCAAATTAACATACTCTACATATCTATTGATATTTCATCCTATTGTCCTTGTAGAATTTATGTTCAGTAAACTATTTTTTAAATTTATGTTTCTCCGTCTTTAAAATAGGTATGATGTGCAGATAAATTCCATTCTATGGATAGCTACATATGTTCTGCGAAGGGAACCTTATATTATCTATGACAGGTATCCTTCATTCTTTTCATTGGATTTAACAAAGTTTTGCGTTATGATCTTCAATTTCTATATTTATCTCTACTTCATCTTCAAGCTTCTGTCGTACAGTTGGCGGCTAAGATTTCCAGTTATCTTTATCTTGCGATAAGTAGTTTTCTCTCTCAATTTTCTCCTTGTTGACAAGTCATTTGTTGCGCTGTTTCTGTATAATATGTATTGTGTAAATTAGTTTTTTATTGTATTTTTCTGTTTGCTTATGTATATTTGTTTATTTAATAAAAGTTTAAAAAAATTCTATACTATTACGGATTATATATCTATTTTACACAATCGTTATTTAATCTCATAGCTTGTACTTCCCATTATCATTATAGGTATAGTTAATTAACTATACTTTAGTCAATAATGTTTTATCAACAAGGCTACAAAAATCTATTGATATGTTATTTTACGGAGAACCGTCCAACGTCGGATCCTTGGACTTAAATGACACAATGTCTGATGGCTGAGGAAAGCCGACGTGATTCCACCAACGATCAATGCAGCTAACTCGGCCTACGTGACCAAATTGACGTAATATCAGCCCATATGTATTACTAAAGCATTAAAAATTTCATACTCTAAAGCACTGTTTCTCAATTGTGGCCTAGATAATGTCAATAACCGATTGTCCATATTTGTGAAAAACTGTTTTTTCATTCTTCTGCCCAGATGGAGTTACCACGAATGCGCCAACTAGAGATCTCTGACAAAGACTCATATTTTCGGGCATGTTCTAGCGTATTAGCCGTGAGGTTGTTTTAATTTCGTTGTCAAATCATAAAACGTAACCATGCATAGCAGCCATTTCTTCGCTTTTTACTCCATTCTACAATGTACGTAATAGCTCCTTACTTTTATGTCTTTATTCCAAACAATTTCTCATTTTACATGAAATTTTATTCCACATTGAATTTACTGATCGATTCACAGGAATAAATCCATTATACACATGTATGTACAGTTGTTGGTCTCTTCTTAGAACCTAGAACGTAAACTGATACCATAACGAAGGTCAAAACAAATACCTAATACAGAGAATTTGCATTGCATTTACTAACAAATACCTTGCCTTGCCAATAGAGGAAATAAAAAACACGTTGCATAAACCAAAATTTTGAGAGCGTCTGATTTTTAGCCAGTACTATGAAAGATTATAATTGTGTTTTATTAACTTTGCTGCACAGTGCACATGCCTTGTACCACGTATCTACATTTGTGGCGTTTCCTGATCAGTCATGGATATCGGTATCGGATAAGGATAATATTGGAAGTTTTCTTGTCTCACTTTCTGCTATTGTTTCCCTTTTGTTTTCTTGTCTCACTTTCTGCTATTGTTTCCCTTTTGTTTTGCCCGTATAATACCAGAATAGCCCTTTACTTTCTTCCAGTGTTAAGTACGTTTTGCACATGCCTATATTAACTAAATCTTATGTGTACTATTTTTTTTAATGAGTATTCTTTATCACTATTAAAATTATGCCTATTGTAAAACAGATTTCTGAACTTTCACTAAATCTCACAAAAGTCCTAGGGGAGAAAACAAAGAATAAATTTATTACAGTTTACAAAGGTTCATGCCTTGTAACAAAATCATCAAGCTATCGCTGCTTTGATATTCCAACACTTTTTCGCTATACGGTGTAGCTAGTACCAATACACCAGTAAGCAGCGACAGTCATCGCCTTGTCATTCACAAGGACAAGGTCTTGCAGATTGCATCTTTCTCCAATGGGTGGGCATGTCAGTAAGAGAGGTAGCCCCTTCTATACCTACACTATCTATATCTACACCATGGTGACGCCAACCTGAGTCAACTGAGGGCAGTCCATAAAGCGTGGTACGGAAAGTTTTCGCCGGTACTGATGCCCTCACATAGGGCCATCCACGGTGTTGCTTCCATGGTCTAGCGAATCCCTTAAGATGCTCAAAGTAGAACATAGAATGTCATGTAATTATATTATTACCTCCCATTTTTTATTTTATATTCATAGAGGACGTACAAACGTTATAAAGCATTCACCAATAATTAACCGAGCGATGGTCTTGATGAATCAGTGCCTTTATTCTCGTAGCAGTCTTAATACGCTCTTATCTTGATTGACAATCATAAAATGGCGGATTGGTATTCACAAAACAAGATATCTAGTAGATATCTTAAAAATTCGTTATGTTTGAAATATCAGTATGAAAATGATCCAATTCAAGATAGGATTAACATTAGATTCCGATAGTTTTGTGAATACGACTGCTTGCAATCGTGTCTTAATCTTATCGTTAAGTGATTTTTAAAAGCGATTGATTACGAGAATAGCCCTACAGCTGTCTGATGAGATTGATATTTTCAATATTACATAATTGAACTTTTCTGCAAGCGAATCGAGTATTTGGTGTAGAAATATTGATGATCTGCTTTAAGAAAATAACTTGTATTTTATTTTTAGTTATTCTTCTTTGTTTTTTTTTTATTTTTTTTTTTATATTTTCATGTAAGTGTGATAGACGCAAAGGCTTTTTGAAGCTGTTAAGTTTATTTCACTGATATTTTTTTAAGGGCATGTTTTGCGCTCCGACCTGTAGAGGTCTATTGTGCTTCCCCTACTTGCTCATGGTGTTAGCCAATTAGAGCTTCCCCACTAATCCCAGACGCTTCAGAAAGTCCAGCATTAGGAGGGGATCCAAGGTGGCGAGATCCTCCACCTCTATCCTGTGTTTACCAAAACTTCTTGCTCTCGCATAAACTACTGCATCACAGTCTGTAAGTAGGTGATGAGGCTTCACTGATATTTAACTGATTAAAATTAAAATAAATAAATGTACCTACGCATTCCAAGTTGGACGCTTCTGGTCGTATACACCACATAACAGGAACAATATTTACCTTCTTGGATGTCAAATTGTGAGTTATCATAATTTTTAGATGAAATGAAATGATCAATTACCGCGGGCTTTTAATATTCTCCCTAAATTCATTCACACCAAATCTTGGAGTAATCACACAACCCGCGAATCTTTTTCGCAAAGCTTCCCATCATCATCAGTAATCGTACCTACCCCTATTCTTAATTTCCGTGATATAATATAAGGCCGACGTAAAATAAGCAAATTTCTGTATGAAAACGTAAGCGCCACCATAGAATACTTCTGTAAGCTCTCTTTTTTAATAATTTTCAATTATCTGCAGCTCGATTTTTTATCCTCGATGTGACTATCATTTTAGTTTAGAATAAGGATAGGTACATACTGAAGTTGGTATAAACTTATTCAGGGCAGTAATTAAAATTAGCGCGCAGAGTATATAGAGTGCAGACTGCAGAGGTTACTGAAGTATGAAATAGCGGCGCTATGCACCTATACACGTTTTCATAGAAAAATTGCGTTATTTTGGGTGGGCGGTATTTCACGGAGATTCAGAATAAGGATTCAGGTCAAAATACTGCGAAGATTTTTTTTCGAACCAAAGTCCTCTCAGAGTGTTAGGTCAGAGTTCACAATGTCTGATTTTTAGACCTTAACCAAGACAAGTTTTATAAGTTTAGTGCCTTTTAAAATTGAATGATTTATTTTCATCATTTACTGATTTCGATAAAGCTTTTTTAATACCTAGGAATAAGGTAAATTGTCACAATATATCGAATAAATTACAACGAATAATTTAGAAGATTTTTCCTTGGTTATAAATCAAATATGTACTTTGTATAGACAAATTACATAATAATATTAGGTATATATTTATTTTTTGTATAGAGATAAAAAAATAAAATGTTAAATATGTAGGTTGGTATAGTGATATTGAATGGCCAATCATAAAAGGATTTTAGATTTTTTTTTTGATTTGTGAGTCAGTGCTGATTCAAAGTGAAAATAAAATAAAAAAATGAAAATCTTTTTTCGAGAAAAAGACAAAAAATATGTTACGTAACATTGCTAATTAAGTATTTTTTTGTTCGAGACAATCCAATCAATCAATACTTCCTTTTACACCCCACTCGGGAGCATAGGGAGACAACAAGAGCTCTCCATTGCCCTCGATCTTGCGCAATGTTTATGATCTCCTCCCACACCATCTCCAAATCCCTCAGCTCTGCTTGGAAGGAGCGGAACACAGTGTGAGAGAGTCTTCCTCGTCTGCGCTCTCCTCGGCCAACTGTCATTCGGCATCCTTGACACATGCCCCAGCCAAGTCCATCTCATCTCCACAATGGTAGAGGTGATGGGCCCCCGCTGGGTGCGCCATCGAGATATTCCACCCCAGTTTAAACACAATCAGTCCAATCAGAATTCCAGATTTTAATAACCCATTCGTTGGGTCTGTAACTTTTCACACTTGTTTGGTGCTATACAATGTGGATGTAAATCGTCGAAAAATCATTGTTTATTGTATTTTATCATCGTTAGGTCCATTCGGACACTTGCTATTGAAGAACAATGTATGATTTCAATAAAAATATCAGTATCAACCATAAGATGGTTATTTGGTAGAATCGACGAATCAGACCACCTAAATGGAAAACGTTATTAACGAAAAGTGATCAAACTAAGCCTTTCATGCAATTTGGCATCAATTACCACTATCTAGAAAAACGTCCCATTTGGTTGTTTACGAAACCAAATGACGAATTCAGAGCTTTAGACAGCTTTTAAAAGAGCAATTGTAGACGGTCGTAAAAATACCTCTTAAAATAGTTCTACGTTTAAATTTGAAAAAATAATTATTTTTAAAAATCGAACACTATTTGTTTTACCGAATGATTGTATCAAATCGTTGTCTTTATATGGTTGTACAGTGTCCCAGAAAGTATGAACATACGGAAGTCCAGAGATAGAACACCACTTGGGCTATCTCTGGACTTCCGCAAAGTCATACTTTCTAGGACACCCTGTATATATAATTATTCCTTTAATCATCAAAAGTGCAGACGAAGATAATGTAATAATATGATGAAAAACTGAACTTCACAGGCACGTTATAAATATAGAATACCTACTCCATTTTATTTCTCAGAATTATTATGAAGATATTCACAGATGCTAAATAAAGTACCGACGGAAGTGTTGCCAGAATACTTAAAAATTAATTAGCCGTCAAGTGGTTCATGGACAAACGCTAAACATAGACAATTAATAATTGTTATAACGCTTAATTTGGCATCGGTTCCTAAAAAAACACATTTATTTTATTATTCTGTGAATTTACGAACACTCGTCTACATTGCACAAACTAATATTATCTGAAGATGCAATATTATAAATTCTAGTGGTACCTATTGAAAGATACTTATCAACCTGAATTTATGTAACATTTTTTTTTTAAATCGATTAAAGAGGTGCTTACTGTATTCAGTATGCTAGGCAGATATTTGACGAGACGGATGAAAAAAATGAAAACGTAAGTAATAAAACCATGAAACGAAAAAACATTAAACTCAAAATACACATCTATTATCTAATAATATAAGTCGGAAATCGCTTCTATATGGAAAGTACTTTATTCTTCATTAATATTTGAATTTCGAAAATGATTGAGAAGGTGTGTTTTTATTTGAAATTATTCTTCTAACCATAGATCAACCTCTCATTGATGAAACGAACGTAGAGATTTGTTTAAAAAATCGAAGAATGGTCGGGCTCAATAGAACATCGCGCGATGCATCTCAATGACAGGATGTACATGTATATACACATTATTACCTACATACATACTTATAAGATAAACGTCATTTTATGCGTGTTGTTATTGAAATTTATGAACGCGTGTGTGTGTGTATATGTGACCGGCATGTGCGATGTTTTGGAGGCTCGTCCCTTATCAACCAATCACACGTCAGCATTATAATTTAAAATTGAATCGAACAAAAATGCATTCGTCCGTTTACGAATTTGTGGTACAAACATCAAACATGACCGTGTCAACTTTTTAGATTCCTTTAGGTAATAGTATTTTTTTGATCAAATTATTATAATTTTTTGTTTTTTTTTTTTGTTTACTTTATTTAGAGGTTGGCTGATCCTATTGCCAGATATATTATTTTGTTCTTAAATACCGATATCAAAGAAGTGATTGAGTGTTACCTGTGTAATACTTGTAGGGATATGATTATTGAGATATTGACATAATATTTTAATACTGAAGAAATCAAATTTGTCTAATTGTGGGCTTCCAGCCCTATCAGAAAATTAGAAGTATAAAAATTCAATCCATGCATTTTCTTCAATTTGGACAATAATAATTATTGTTAAGACTACAATTAAAATACAGAGTTGATGAAAAGGTGCGACCTTCTATACTGTCAACGGTATACCCTCTTGGAGTTTTTTTTCGCAATTACCGGCAATTGCATTCCACAAGGGATAATTTGTACCAGAGTTTAAAATCCTAAAAAAAACATAAAAAATAGTGTAGATCAAATAATAATAATGAAAGAGAAAGAATAAAGTCAAATAAGGCTCAAATTATTTGTAATAATTTTTATTTTATTGATTTAATCTATTTTTATGGATAATTTAAAAAAATATATAAGCATTCGCCACCCCTTCTCTAAGATATAAACTATAAGTGTGCGAAATTTCATACTACTCCGTCCGCCCAATTTTCGTAAAAATAATCACAAAGTTTTTCCTTCGCGTATTAATATTTAATATATAGATTAATCGGATAACTGGTAACGGCATTACTGCCGGCTAATCCTTTCAGCACCGAAACATCAAACCGGATACGGGAAGTAATTAATCGGATAACAAACATCTAAAACACGATATAAGGGAGAGACATCCCTCAGCGGGCAACCAAAAAACACGTCATCTAAAAATTCCGTCTCCTGGCCATATTCATGCACACCGAAACGCCTCACCACCTCCTTACAGACTGCGACGCAGTAGGTAGTTTATGTGAGACCATGAAGTTTTGGTAAACACAGTATAGAGGTGGAGGACTTCACCGCTTTGAATCCCCTCCTAATGCTGGACTTACTGAAGTGTCAGGTTAGTGGGGAAGATCTAATGAGCAAGCGGGGGAAGCACAATAGACCACTACAGGTCGGAACGCAAAACACCCCCGAAAAAAATAACATCTTGTTCGGTGATTTTACACCATATGATTCTGCATGCTTATATTCAAACCTACGGCTTCTGAGTTCCATTGGAGACATTCCAGTACAGAGACCTCATCATCAGCATATTCTGGGTCATACAGCCTTGTGTCCGATTGGATTTGTATGCCCCCGTCATTCACAGTGAATATTCTAAACACAAAATCTACGAGGATCACAAAGAGGAAGGGATCAAACATGCAGCCTTGGCGAACACCCATTATACTTCATGGTAGTCAAGTTTGACAAACGACGAACTCTTGATTGGCTGTTTTGATGTATTGCTCTGATGAAACCAAGCATTTTTTATGGAATTCAATACAAGATATCGTAATACTGCAAAGTTTTATTTAACCCCTCAAATCGGTCAATACAAGATTATAGATTCAGGAAGGCGGCATCGACTGGGATAATGTAGTGTGGACTTGTGGAGTTCAAATGCTCCATCTAGGCGATGTACATGGAAGAAAAATAATGAAAAAAAGATTCTGCAATCAACTATTGACCATGCAGCATACCAGATGGCTAATTACATCTCATAGCGGAGCTCATGCCATGGTTGATGGCCACGTTCTATGCCTCAACGCCTTTCTCCGTCCACCGCACCACTGTGCGTTTTTTGTTCAGAGTTCGGCTAGAATGAGTCTAGTGCAGTTGCTATGCAGAATCTTCCATAGATTGCATTGCAACTGATCCAACTAAACTACCTTTCACCAATTATTGTGTCTTTCAATTCAACACAACAATCTCAAACACATTCCGTATTTCTTTGGTTGTTTCATTACTAACACCAAATTATTGTTTAAATTACAAAAACATGCCTATCCCTTTTACTGAAATTTTATTAAGAAAGTTCTATAATTTTAGAAATTAAATAATTTGCTTAAAATATACTCCAGGAAATTGAATATTTTGCAACTAACACTATCACAATAACATTCGCGAGGAATCGCGAGGAAAAAATATTGAAAGTAGACTCTGCGACCAATGCCTGATGTGTCAAAATACGAATTTATCTACATACATAGATATAAGCAATTAATACAATAAGATACATATCTGAATTATTGTGTGGATTTCGGTCTACTCGAAATTGGAGAAGATATTACAATAAGTCCACAATCTACACTTGTGGCAAAAACTAAACAAACAGATTTAAGCTATTTTAGAGGCGGGTTTTTTGTTTACCAACAACAAGCTGGATTGCTTGGACTTACTCCTCAAAGAATCTTGTATTCATATTTCAGTCAGATGTCACCAAAGCATGCCACTAAAGTCCTCTAAATTCTTGATTGTATCCTGTTTGTCCACGATTTGCGAAGCATACGTACTCATTTGTTACCATAACTGCATCTAACCGGTTCATGGAGTTAAATTTATATTCATGTTTCACACTATGTAAGAGAGGAGATCATATACCTATGTCTTTGAAAATATTGTCATCGGTGTTTTAGAAAATTGTTGCCATCACATACGGTTCTCAATTTTTGTAACTATCTATTACTTTACTAGTTGAAATCTACGAACCCTCGAAATTCTAAAAACCATAATAATAGGTAGGTACCTACATCAAAAATATTGCTAAACATCACGAAGTAAAACATTGTTAGAACTATCCAAGATTCCAAAATAGGGGATAAAGCCGTAAAAAAGCCCTTACGTTCATGCAATGTAAATTTTGCGGCTACATAATATTGTCATTCTAGAAGCAGTTCCCAGCAACAAAACCTTCTGACTCTTGCACTGTCGGTTAAATTATCACACCTATCTACCTCGTATATCATTATCTGCTAAATTAGAATCCTCCATTTCCTAGCACAGCTTTTGAATATCTAGAGTTTTCTATTTTCTTAAAAGTAGAACTTATCTTTTTGAACGCTCAGGGAGCTAAAAATCCCATGCGATGCTGAGTGTAGGTATATATATATAAAAATTCACTATCTACTGCAACAACATTGAAGAAAAAGACACGAAATGATTTGTATTGTTAATCTGACTGCTGAAACATGATACTTTATAATAGGTAATTTCTACTAGTCAATCTGAGAAGGTATGCCTTTCTTTAAAAAAGCCTTGAGAACGAAATGGCAAGAAAGAAATGTCAAAAGTACCACATATTATATTAAGGTGTATTCTGTTAAATCGAAAGAAATTCATTGAAATCTTAATTCCGTAAAATCAAAAGGAACAATTGAGTGTTTCAATCTCAATTCGTTAAATCTAAAGGAACAATTGAGTGTATTAATCTCAATTCCGTTGAAACAAAAGGAACTAACTAGTGTATCAATCTCAATCTGTTAAATCGAAAGAAATAATTCTTTAGTGTATCTATATTATCAATTCAGTTAAATCAAAAGGAACAAACTAGAGTCTCAATTTTTCTTCAATGTTGTCGCTATACAAATTGAGTCTATCAATCTCAATTATGTTATAACCAAAAGGAACAATTGAGTGTATCGATCTCAATTATTCTGTTAAACCAAAACGAAAAATTTTCTATCAAAATCAAATCTGTTAATGTCGAACATCGCTTGCGATAAAATTTACACATGACAAATTTTCTATGTAATGAAGATTCATTATGTCACTTACAACACAACATACTGATGCAACTGTGCATATTGAAATGCATGCTTGCAGTGAAGAGCCTCGGTGCACAGAGGTGACCCTCGTCCAGTAGCTACAGGATGATTGTGGCTGTCCAGCATCGTCAGCATCACGCTGAGCTCGCAGTATTACTATCACCAGAGTCTTTTAGAAGGCACAATCATGGACGAGTTCTCTGAACCGACCATCACTCAGTTGCCGACTGCTCAGTCATATTCAAGTTCATCAGAGGCGTATCTATATCACAATAAACCTGCACATTTTTTTCTCCTTTCGATTTTGTATTCGAATTTGAAACCTTTTGCGCATTCAAAGGCGGGTCACACTTTCTTATCACACATCAATCATCGACTGTCAAGCTTTTTTTATTGGACGAAAGTGCAACAACAAGCCTTGAATTAATAAAAATAAATTACCACTTTTCTAGAAAGGTGTTAGTGTAGTCGGCGGAACTTATTGCCTGAGGCATTTTTTTCCAGTCAACCGGTCCCGTCCAATCTGAGAAAAAACACTTAGAAAAACTCTGACCCGACCGGGAATCGAATCCGGGACTTCGTTATCTGAAATCCACGCCTATCCAAAGTCGGTGAATTGAGCATTTTTTTCTGATAATTCTCTCCATAAATAGAGTATAAGATTTAGATTCCATGAAAATTCTTCCAAACACAATTCTTCGAAAACTCAATTCTTCTAATCACAATTCTTCGAAAAATCAATTGTTCGAATTATGTAGGTACCTACAATTGTTCTAAAGCGAATTATTCGAATGAATATTTCTACGAATATATTTAATTTTCTTTTTTAATATTTGTATTACTTTAAATCAAATCGGGGGAACAGCTGAGAAGGTATAGGGGGCTCTGCAACCCAAATCCCCCCCCCCCCCCCATAATTATAATCTAACCTAACCTAACTCATTCATGTAAATAGTAGACAGCTTGCTAACGCTAACGTAAAATAAAATTTTTGAAGAATTGTGCATTAGGAGAATTGTGATTTCGCATAATTGCCATTAGGGGAATTGTGAGTTCGTAAAATTGCCATTAGGTGAATTGTGATTTTCGAAGAATTGTAATTCGAACAAATTACGTGTTACCGGATTTCGTAGCTTGTGATACTTTTTTATTTTTTACCCTGGTTCTTTTAAGACGTTTCCAAAATGGTAGTACATACAATAATTATTATAATATCTACATTTTAAAATAATAATTAAAAAAAAATAGTAATGCTAAAAACCTTTTTAGTTAGCAACTCTATCCATTTTTTTGTTCATTGTTAGACATTTACGGCACCTTGGTGATTAGTGCCGCTACTGCCGGAGTGTATCTAAGTATTATCATCCCGTTGAAATGCATTCGTAATGATACTGCACCTATTATTATTTATACACCAAAGATGTGCATAATATAGATAGGTACTAGCTGAAGAGTCGAATAAGTCAATTTGATCAAAAATAATTATGTATGCTGATATAAACAGAATATAAAGCATATATTAGTGTTCAAAATATACCTTTTATTGTATTATGTGCAAAACTAGTACACACTAGCAGCAAAACCTGTCGGATTACATTCCTAGTTCCAGTTAGTTCCTGAAAGGATCTCAATTTTACTTTAACAACACGTAGAAAACAGCAATAAAACAATTATATTCCTGACCACTGTCCATGTAGAACTGTTATCTATGAAATCGTATGGTCATTATGCAAAAATGAAATGCGAAGTTAAATAAGTATCTACGTTACATAAAGTTAGGCAGTAGCGGCACTTGTCACCAAAGTGCTGTAAGTAGTTTAGAAGAAACCTTCAAAATGTGGCTGCGAAGACGAATAATCGATCGACTTAGGTATTATGGATTGATATAGTTATAAATAAACCTAAAGTTGCTCAGAGAGCCTGAATTGACAGTCATCTACCCAAAACGCATAAGTTCTCCTATCTGAGTCATTGCTGAAAGGTGATAAGAACGCCTTCCCCTAGCTTGAAGGCAAAAAAGAAAGGATTTGGGAGAAAACAGTGGCCCTAGTATAAGTTTTCGATGATCGAATATCGAAACGATCATCGAAATAGTTTCGAATAATTTTCATACTAAAATGATCGAATGTTTCGATCGTTTGATTTTAGAACACTATTTTCACCCTAATAAGCGCTTACTTGCGTGCAATTAGCTTTCGATTAAACTTGAACTAACCCCACAGGATCACAATGTCAGTGACTAGCTCGAAATAGAGAGTATAGAGAGGTTATTCCGGATAGCACAAGATGCACTTGCAACCTAATGACATGAGAAAATGCATCATTTTACTGGACACCTTTTCACCTCAGCTCCTGATTTTCTCTACTAGATAAAGAAGCCTCCAAGAAAGTACCAAATAAAAACTTTTTTTTTTAATGAATCTGTGCTCACTCAAAGTGAACACAAATACACTCTTTGACTCTTTCACAGTAAGCTGCTTAAAGCTTGTGTCGTGAAATTTGTATTTTCCAAAAATCACTGAAACGAAATGACATAGTATGCAAAGGGTAGTTTAAGCTTTTAAACAAACTTCTGATGAATTGAAATGAAAGCTTTATTTGCGCTGAAGAAATCTTTAGGTGTTGGAATATAATGGGAATATTAGGATAGAATTTTATGAGAACCGAAAAAGAAAAAAAATAACAAATCAACAAACAAAACATTCATAGTTATAATAAAGTAGACAATCGAAATGTTTACCAAAAGACAACTTCAGATTGTATGGGCAGGATAAAAAATTACTGCTGAAAAAAAAATATCTTTCTAAGGCTAAAAGAGAAAGTGCCATATATCTATCACGTTGACTCCGTTCTCCATACTAAGCCTAGGTCATGCTTCTTCTGATTTCGTTAATAGACTCTTGGTAGCTCCAATTTCTATCATATAATAAACTGAAGTTCTAAACACCAAGATCCAGAGTGATTAACTGAATGATCTGTTTTCTAAACATAATGAAACCAAAAATAATCGACGAAGAACTCAACTCTGAATGTTTTTACTAGTTTTGTCCAAAAGAGAAGGGACTCATCCAGATCCAGAATGGCCGAGAACAGCCCAAGGCCACAATGTCAATTCTAAGAATAAGACAAGCACAAGTGTCTATACCACTCTTATATGATTTAGGTCCAGAAATGAACATCTGAAAATAATTATTTTGTAATGAAAAATTGAAAATAACGAATAGAAATAAGTCAGGAAATTTATTCGTTAAAAAAATTACGTCAATATACTTCTAAGAAACGACATTTTTATCGCAACAATATTCTTGGTTAAATTATTATTTAATCGTTTTTTTTTATATAATTTGCCCACTTAACGGTCAAAATTCTTTCTCTATGGTAGAATATTGTCGGCGTTCGATTCGCATTTTCAAAGTTCCATGATGGCGCCGTTCGTCGGGTTACGTCAAAATACCAAGAATTAGGTACTACATTTTATTTAAATTTGTGTTTTTTTTTTTATCAAACATTTGGACCGACAAAAAAAATAAAAATGATTTACAGTGTGCGTTATCTATACCTGTCACGTAACACTTGGCAGGATAGGCAAGGGACACCCAAAAATATTCTCAGAATCACACACCACCCAAGAGTTCAACAACACGGTAGAAAGGAAATTCCTTTTCAAACAGGCGCCGTCAGCTATTTCATTAAAAAAAAAGAACCGAAAGTTCTCAAAATATTTGTAAATTATCGCGAATTTCACAACACGTGTTGTTTTCGAACAAAAGAATACCGGCGGTATTCATTTATTTTGTTTTCAATTTGAAAAAAAAAAAAAGAATAGCGTGCCATTATATTGTTGAGATACACTGGAAAGTAAAAATGCGGTTATGTCTATTCTGTTGCCATGGAAACAGAGAAGGCACTTTCAACAGGTCGTCTACCTTTTTATAAAAAAATCCATTGTAGCTGTCGATGAATTATATAGTATCTTTGGCACCCCTTCGTACAACATTTTGTTATATGAAGAAAAAATAATACTACCGACTGGGTAGAGACCCTTGTCAAAAATGTATTGTCCCGAATTATTATTACACAAACGTAGTTTTTGAATGATCTTCGGTATCATTTTGTGTGTCAACATTTCCATTATCTAACCGTACGCCATTGTTTTCCATTTTCTTTCTTTTTTTAGTGAAAATCGCACGTGAATGATTTTTCGTTAAGATTCGTAAAGTATTTAACGATATATCACCAACAACAACTGATGACTGACTAATGCCTACTGTTCGATTTTTATATGGTATGAATATATCACTACGGGCTTACGACCGTCTTCTACTGTTATTTCGAAGGCCGGCTTAGTGTGATCACTTTTACGTTAACAACGTTCGCCGTTAGGTGATAATGTTCAGATTCCCGAATATTTCAACATATTCAACATGTGGAAAAATCCCATACCTCCGGCAGAATTCGAACCTGCCTCCCTCGTCGTACGAGACGGTAACCACTGGGCCCACTGCCCCGACGCTAATTCCTTTATAAAACATGTATATATACCAAGTAATAATAATTAGTATATTTCTCAGATAAAATAATGTTACAAAAAAGATAAGTAGGTATACAGCATATCATTTTTAACACAAGTAAAAAAATAATAATAGGTATATAACATGAGTTATTGTTAATAATATTATTAATGATTGTTATTAAAGTAGCTGATGTTAATGAGATCCTTCTGTTGAATTTTTTTTGAGAACAACTAGAGCAACCAACTTTTCATACAGCTACTGCTGTCATATAGTCGGCGCCAGGATTTAATGTTCTTTATAAATTTTAAATATGCAGCAGTTTTATCCGCAGGCGTACGTGGGAAAAGCCGTGATGTATATTTACACTTAGTTGCACTAGAGTTGCACTAGAGAGTGCAACTAAACATAATTGGATCATTATTATACACAGTACTTATGACTACAAAGTAGTGTAATGTAATGTAAGCGGAAACTCTAGTGGTAGGTACGTAGGTATGTATTTAGATGCCAACTTTTCAACGTCATGTCCATCTATTGTTGCATCATACTAGAGTAGGGCTGCCATACGTCCCGGTTTTGAGGCTTGTTTCCCAGTGTCCCGGTCCAACAGTCATTTGTCCCGGTCGATTTAAAATTTATGCGCATATTAAAAAATATTTTTCGATAATATTGTACATATACATTACAATGGACAAATAAGCGCAATTCGCTTTCTATTGACACCGTGAAAAGTATAATAGAATGTGTTTTAAATTATAAAATGTCATGCATTGAATTCTATAATTCTATAATAAAAGGGGAAAAAGAACTGCTCCAAAAAAATGGAATGTAAGCTTCTATTTGGTTTTATTAAATAATTGAATCGCCCATTAATTAATATTAGGTACCTATATTATTTTAGATTTGATAAAGACGCATCCACAAAAGAAAACATCAAATATTTCCAGTCGAACTGAGTGTTTCAAAATGATTCACCATTGATCACGTTTTGCTCTTTGAATACCTAGTATTAATCTCTATTTTTTTTAAATATTGTGCATTTTTATAATAAAGGTATTATTGTCGATAAAAGTTTTTGTTTTTATTTATGGGGGGGGGGTCGTCCCGGTCGGCAGTCCGACAATTATGGCAGCCCTATAACTAGAGTGTGCTATTATAGGGCACTTCTACACGTGAATAACCGTCAGTTATAATCTACCTGATGCATCCTAGGGTGTGAATGAACCCTTATATTGTATAGTACGTACCTAGAAATATATTATAATACCTACACAAATACTGCACCCTACTCAACAGTTCTATTGATAAAGAAATCAAAATCTCCATTCTATGAACGGGCCTGATAACCTAAATTACCTACGTAGAATTTCAGCTGTCAGATTTCCCGCCAATAGTGATAATACCCACGTGGTCTGTGGCTGTCTTCGTAATCTTAGCCGATAACCATAGACAATCACTAGGTCTCCCAGGTGGATAAATATTCAATTACCTGGGAATTATTGTTATCATCAGTGGTGACCTTTGAGAAGAAATAATATTTGTCTGAGCTCCTTGTACTTAGGTAGGTACCTATGGGTATGAAAAGTGACGCCTTAGGCTGTTAGCACACCTCCGCCGCGAATTGCGGCACACGGAACTGCAGAAAGCGAAATCGCAGGTAGTGTTAGTACACTAGCGGGTAAACGAGTAGCGAAAGAGAAAAATGCACATAAGTAAGTATTCTATGGTTATGTTTTGTTGGGAAATATAAATAATTAAAACCACAATATTATTTCACATTTCATATATATTTTTAAATATTACAACATTAACAACGTTTTTACTTACAATTTAGAAAATATGCACATCCAACTTCTGCAAACCATCCCACAAGAAAACGCAATTAACGTTTTCCATTTGTCATTTCTATGGAAAACATGACGTTCGCTTCAATTTCGCTCCAAAATTCTGTCGATTTTGACAACTTCAAAAGCGGGCGGAATGCGAAACACACGGATCCGCGAAATATCAGGCGGAGGTGTGAATACAATTTGAAGTAATCTATGGCGAAACACCGCAAGAGAGAGATGAATGTATAGAAAACAGTAAGAGTTTGAGCATGCTATCTCACTCTCAACATGGCGCGCAGAAACTGACAGATGTGACCGTCGTCGCTTCGGCTAATCCGCAGCGGAGGTGTGCTAACGGGGTTAAACAACATTACCTAAATATGTGGGCTTCATCAATTCCCAAATTGAAAGCTCTAGCAAACATTTTTTTCGAGGATTCTTTTGCCAAATGCTTTAAAGACAAAAATAGGCATATGTCATTGTTTGATAGCCTCACTATGGCCCCACACGGAGTCAACGAGATAGTGTAGTGTAGTAAACGTATGAGAGGTAGATAATAATACTAAGTATCATTGTAAATTCCATACTTTAATTATATTACGCAGATGTGAAGTTTTGCTTGAGATCTGAACCAAACATCTACTGACGCTGCAATTCTGAATACTGACGAAATATTCCTAGAAAATGATTGACGCTCTGCGTATTTACAAACCGAAATAATGTTATATGTTATTATTTCATTAAAATAAACAAATCAAAGTGTTTTATATTTTGAATAGAAATTAAAACGATAATATATTGTTTTTAACTACTCAGATAATTTTATTCCCTGTACATACTAAATATAATGATTTTTCTTATCTGTAGGAGAGATGACGTTTATCTTGAAATGATAACAATCGACGGTACTTACTGACAATGATTCAAAAAACGGGGGGCTTTACTATGCATTTTCATCACGATTCCAATCCATTTGCATTCTCAATAACGAATGTTATTATATCTAATATTTAGATTTTGGTTGCTAAGCTTGAAAGTAGTTTCACGATAGGTCAAGGTAGGTTTGAATCCAATATTGCTTTCCAAAAAATGGTATAAATAAGAATATAATATACAGTAATTTTCCTGTATTAGTATGTATTTTACTTATATTCACTGATGAATAGTAAAAAAAAACAAAAATGGAAAAGCAAACTTTATTTTTTTTTACCCATCACGCCGTTTCCCGAAGGGGGTAGGTAGAGAGTACGGACTTCCATTCTTTCCTATCCAAACGAACCTCTTTCGCTTCTTCCAAACGCATAACATTCCGCATACATGCTCTTCTATTCCTTTTGCTCCTGACTTGGCCCTCCTCTAAAGCGACACCGATATGGTCGGATCATGTCATTCGAGGTCGGCCTCGTCTGCGTGCACCCATTCTTTCAGATTTATAAATCCTTTTAGCCATTTTCTCATCCACTCCACATTCCTTTCTGATATTATCATTCCTCACCTTAGCAATCAGTCTCTTTTCGCATATCCTACGCAGTGATCTCATTTCCACAGCATTTATTCCAAGTATTCCAACTTTATTAATTTATAAATAATAGAAATATAATATGTTAATAATTAGTACCCTTTGTAACATTACGGACGGCAAAATTTGAAAATATTCATCTTTAGATACAACGTTATATTTTTATAACGCGAAATAGTTTACTATGTAGTTCAGGATTGAGTATTTTGACAGCACGACAATATCAAACGCAATCGATCGAAATTGAAATCGGGATTGATATTGGATTGCCCTCCTGTACCCCTAGTATAAGTTTTCGATGATCGAATATCGAAACGATCGTCGAAAGAGTTTCGAAAATTTTCCATACAAAAATGATCGAACGATTCGATCGTTTGATTTTAGAACACTATTTGCACGTTTATAAGCGCTTATTAGCGTGCACTTAGCTTTCGATGAAACTCTGACTAGCCCCACTGCTCGTCTAGCATTTGACTTTCGCCATCGTCATATTAACGAGAGTTTTTTTTTTAAATACTCTCCATAATTTGTTGAGTACAGATTTTTTTTGATCTCTGACAATCTCTCGATTTCTAGTTTAGGTTTGGAGTTGACCGGTGAAACGCTGTTATTCTTCCCATCAGGGTCCCGAGGACGAGGAAGACCCTCTCATTTTGTGTTCCGCTCCTTCGAAGCAGATCTGAGGAATCTGGACATGGTGTGGGAGGAGGTCATAAACATTGCGCAAGATCGAGCGCAATGGAGAGCTCTTGTTGCCTCCCTATATGCTCATGAGTGGTGTGTTAAAGGGAGAATTGATTGATTGAGGTACTACAATAGAAATACATACTCTCTCATAAGTCTATAAGACATTTTTTTCTTACTGGTAACAAAATTCTACAAAATCATATTGAAAAAAATATTTGACTAATAATCATTATTACTTGCTAAGAGAAACATCAGTATTAGTTATAGATAGGGACTGGAAAATTTCGCGATCGCGATAAAACGATTTTTTTCGCGAATTTTGAGGTTTTTGTGGAAATAACGCGAATTTCGCAGTTTTTGCGCAAATAGCGCGAATAATGTGATTTCTGGAGGAAATAATGCGAATTTCATGCCTAATTTACAAAAATAATGTGATTTTGTAAAAATAATATTTATTAACTTAGCGTATGGCCAGTTCATCACAAAAGATTATAATACAATCAATCAGAAAAGTACATTTTTGTATGTAGTGAAAAGCAGTAAAAAGGAGCGCACGGGATTTTTTTTTTTTAAGTCCTTTCTTTATAAATACTACTTTAGTTGATCAGATTTTTTCATTCATTTGACAGTGTATGTTTATAAATATGGTTTATTATACTATAAATACTAAATATCGCTATTATTCTTTGTTTTGCTATAACATCTACTTTCATTTTTAACAAATCAATGTTGAAATAATAACGCGAATTTCCGTGTTTTTGAGCAAAAATAACGCTAATTTCCGTGTTTTTGAGCAAAATAACACCTCAAAAAATAACACCGTAATTCACAAAAAATAACACCACTATTTTCCAGTCTCTAGTTATAGATCTGTTATTTTAAGTAAATATTAGTACAGTACCTACCTGTGTGCATTTAATATCTATGGTGAATGCACACACTGCGTCAACAAGTGTGCGTTGGCTATCGAATGCTTCTGTCAAAATAACGTGACATTATTGTCAGTTGTGTAGCTTATCTTGAATTTATGCGTGTAAGAATAGTGGAAGTATCAAAATCATTGATGAAGGCTAAAATAGAAAATTAATTTCAAGGATTGATTTGATCTTATCAAGCACCTGTTAAAATCTCCTTACATTGTTTATCGATCCATCCTTGAGACCACGAGATATATGTACCAACCAATATCCTGTTGACCTAGCAAACCTATTTGGCAAAACCCCTCGCATTTCAGAAATGTATGGACAATGTCCATATTATGAATTGTTCCTTTTCTGTAGTTTGATTTTCTCATTATGTAAGTAGAGATTTATTTTAAGTGCTATATTTTGTAATGATTTATTACTGTTAAAGGCAATATGCCGTATATAATGAATAAATAAATAAATATGTCATATTGTTCTAAAAAGATCATCGTTCAACAGAGGTCGTGGGTTGTCAAAAAAAAATTTAATAGTTTAAGAGACATCTATTGAGGTAATCATTAAGATATAAATATTATAGATATAAAATAGTGTAAGTGCGGCTTAGTAAATTTACGAGCGGCCATAGTATAAACACGAGAAGCTAACAAATGACTCCAATGCTGAGAGAAAATCATAGTAGATATTTCATAATACTATCTGTTAGTCATACGATGTGGGAAGGGGTGGGGATATTGTCTATGCGGGAAAGTGACAGGCGACGATTCTCGGGATTCAAACGTTGATTGGAAAATTCTAATAACAAAATTCAAATTCACATTCGAATGACGAAATTGTTCTTCGAATTTTAAATTTTGTATTTTGACAGGTAGGTACTGTCAAATAATAAAATTATTTATCTTTGTATGAGTTTTAATTGTACGAAATGAGAATATACCTATACATAAGTATCTAACTACTATATACCTTGACGTATTTTAAAAATCCACATTATACACCGACCTCGGTAGCCTAGTTGTATGGGCGTAGATTTCAGATCACGAGGTCCCGGGTTGAATTCCCGGTCGGGTTAGAGTTTTTTCACTTGAATTTTGTACCCGGAGTTGTCCTGTCTCAGATTGGACGGGACCGGTTGACTGGAAAAAATTGCCTCAGGGAACAAGTTCCGCCGGCTTTACTGACACCTTTGTATAGTGTTATGATAAATGTATTGATTGTACCAATTAAAGTGAAAACACATTTAAAGTCGTGCTTGAAACTGAATTTAAGAAAAAACATCGAAATAATACTGAAAAAAAAATCCTCTTTCATTTTTATCAACCCGAGAAAAAACTTTTTGCCGAAAAAACTAAAATATTTTTTTTAGTTTAGCCCTGCACTCGTTTTCGAGTGATTTGGCATCTAAAATAATTGGACATCGCATAAAATGTTATAATCTTAGAGTGATCACTGAAAAAACTGAATCTTTATTTGATCATAAACATATTGTTTCTTCCTCTTCATATTTTGCACCATGTCACCACCATGTGAAACAATTTTAATGTTTTTTTCTGCAGGTTGCTCCCAGAAAATGCACCGCCGTACACCATTTCTGGTAAAATATCAGTAACATTTACTATCAGTAGAAGATTACAAAAAAAACTGACTGATTGTGACAGAGATTTAGAACATCCAGAAACTTGTGAAATTGGAAAGAATAAGTGCATTAATTTCCATAATAAGCCCCATACACAAGTTTCTAACTTCAAATGGGGCATATAAAATTGACTTTTTTATTTGATATATTTGTTAATGTACCTACCTATATGTTTTGTACTTGTATATATATATATATATTTTTAAATAATAAAAAAAGGTTGCCCGGAATACTTCTAAATGTCTCCGTAACATACGTATGAAAGCTCTAAAGAGCTTTTTTTCGACACGCCAACTTACATTGCATGTTACATTAGTATCACGGTATTTTTTATGATCCGGTATATTTAAATTTTTAACTAGACGAGCATCTTCAGCGCAGACTTTTTGCTGATTTTTTTTTCAGCACTTTACTATGAATATAAATGTCAGCATGCTGGAAAATTTCAAATGTCAATTTGTGACAAGATTCCAATTTCGGCTAAAAGTTACAAATGAAAAACACGATCGAAAAAAGATGATAGACAATAAAAAAACTGATAACAATTTTTAGCTAAATAGGTACCTACTTAGATCGGCCATCAATCATAATAAAAAGAAAATAAACAAGTTCGCTAAAAAATTTCCACGCCAAAGTAATTAGTCATCATCAATCATAAAAAAAAAGATAATAAACAAGTTTGCTAAAAAATTTCCACGCCAAAGTAATTCTTAATCTTACTTTAAGCGTTACAATTTGAGCCGTTCCCGAGAATCGATTTGATTTGTTGTTAATTTAAAGTAAAATAAATACATTTAACATGCTGTATAATGTATAGAGTACCTATATTAAACGTATTTATTACCCGATATACATAAGTACGATATACTGTAACATATATAATAATATGTACCTCCTCTTAGAGTTTAGTATATAAATATTCGCCGTGGAGAATTCATTCATTCACAGACCGGGTTTCGATCAGTGCGTGCGAAAGTTCCAACATTATTTTTATTTCACACTTTATAAAGTGCTAACATTCATACGTCGATAAAAGTCTTATAAACTTTTTTTTTATATTTTTGACAGTCGACGAAATTCAAACTTTTAAAAGAATCGTTCTTATTTTTGACATTACAATAATTTATTTGTATCGTTGACGCGGTGTGGCTGTCATTGCGTTTTAGATTTTTTCTCGTGACATTGTATTTTTTTGTCGTTGTTGATTATTTCAATTAAAATGTCCGGAAAATTCTACAGCTTCCTAGCGTTTGTGGTGGTGATTTTTCTGATTTTCAACACAGCTTCCGGGAGGACATTGGACAGAGAAGTCGTAAGTACAACTTGCATTAAGTTTTAGGACATAAGAAAATTTAGACGCTTTTTAGCATTAAACACACATAAAAAAAAAACACAAATTATATTCATAATTACACAGCGCTGGCTAAATTTTTCACCGCATGGACTAACGTCAATTTTCACGATTTTTTTTTGACATGACTTCATTAATCGTATCCTATTTCAATTTTTACTTCCATTATTTTCAATCTGATCAAATTTAACATAATTTATAATTATATAAAAAAGTCATTGTTAAAAATATTATACTTCAAATCAATTTTCTATTCATATCTATTATCGGATTTTTTTTTCAAATTATATTGCATCATTGTTGAAAATTTGGTGTTCAGTTTTTATACTTACATTTTTCGTTTCATAGGAGTGTATGATTATAATAATATGTCGATCTTTTGACAATTTGTTAATCATCATAGATTTTAGGTGAAAAGTCATAAACAATGCAATATGATGCAATAATCATAGATAATTTAATAATCAATACTCTACATTTCTCGAGTGGGTACCCTCTTTCTAGTTCAAACATCTCAACCGACTGTACCTTCCTACCGAAGTAGGGGAAGATCTATTATCAGTCGAACGTTAGAACATGTTTCAACTTGCTTTCATTTGTCATTCTTCGTAACGTCACCTTCTAGAACTTTCCGTAATAAAAATAGTCAAAACAGCTGTCTTTAATCTATGACATTATTAATTAATTAAAACATTTCGCGGAATCGCAATTTTATCTATGACTCATTATCGAGAACCAATCACATAATTGGAACGTTTTTAAAATTTAAATTTTATACTGATAATTTTATGACGTTCTTGAATTTTTATTTGCTAGTAATTTGTAGGTTAGGCTAGTTTTTAGTACCTATATTATGAGTTATTAATAATTTATGCATTTTTAACAAGGTCATTGGACATTTCGCTTATAAAATAGAATTGATCTCGTTCAAGGAGATTATAACGCAGCACCATCGATCGACAGTTCACTGCAGTTATTGCCTGTATAAAAAAGTGATGTAATTTTTTCAATGTGTTACTATAATAGTATAGCATCTACACACACATACAAGGGCAAATCCACGTGCTCCGAACCACGTGGTGTCAGACAACACAATGCGGTATGCCCTTTAACGTAGTTCTATCTCCCTTACTCCAATGGGCTGATGGACTCTCTCCTAACCCTTCACGCATCCTATGATCGCGCTCTTTTGAAGAACCAATCATCTTATCACTTCACGTCATTATCAATCCCACTATAAAAGGTACATACCAGATAATTAGGAACTGCAGTACATCCCTTGTATACTACGTACTTTTTTACTTATTTTATTGAATTATCCTTTCACACAAAATATCACTCGTGTTGCACTCTCAATTTTGTTCATTTGCTCGTAATTTTTAGTAGGTAAGTAGGTATATGTCAGAATTTTTGTGCGCATTAAACACGTGACTCGATTTTTTTCAAAATAAGAACTCCATCAGCGATCATTAATGCCATTCGTGAAAATGAGTACGGGGAACTTATTGTCAACAAAAATAGTGTATCAACCCACGTGCGCCTGCTAGTGTGAGTCTATCAATCCCTATTTCTGTAAATCGTTCGTTTGCGATAACACTGACATATCTCAAAAACTGACGTTTTGAGATATTCGAGTTTAAAAGTTTCAAATCAAAATATATCTCATTTCCAGAGATCCATTTATAGCAATCTTTTTCGATTATTTATGGTGACATATTATGTATATTTTAAAACTATATTAATTCTAAAATAAATGTAAATTTTGGAGAAATCTTGCTTAAACGTAACCAAGGTCACATTTGTGACGTTCTTTTTGCAAAAACATAAACCAATACATTTATCATTTTGAGATGTGTCATTGTTTATGATTTTTTTTTTAGATTTGTATGGAAAGTGTTGGGTAATATTTAATTATAAGCCAATGTTCGTTTAAAAATCAAAGAGATTTTTTATTAAATACCTATAACAAAATATAAGAAGAAAAAAATGACGACATAAAATTGCTTTTTATTGTATTTTTTTAACATCGAATTTGGTGTTTTCGCCGTATATTTTCCAAAAAATATAATAAATATCTTTTAAAAAAAGAAAAAATTATACTTGAATAAATTTTAAGGAGAATTATAAAAGGTTGAATAATACTTTGCTTTGAAATTTTTATTGAATAAACTTAATAAATCTTGTTTTTATAGAGTGATATTCTAGACTTCGAATCACAGGCTGTTTTAAGCTCAAAGGTTTTGCTTCCATTAATACACGAAATGATGTGGCTCTAACGTATTGCCCTTCTTTTTTGGGAATCGAGTTTATAAAATATGTTCTCGGATGCCATATTTCATAGAATCATCTATTTTGGCATAATATCAGGCTTCCCTCTTTTGTCTTTCTCCATTACGGAGCCCGCGATTCTGTTTTTTTTTGTATTTTGTTTTTTTTTGTATTTTCGTAAACTACTTTACATACTCGTATTACTTTCTCTCGTCCAAATTAAAGTGAAATGAGCTGTTGTTCCATCTTTTTTCTCTTGAACCACCCTCTCTGACGTATCTATATCGACGGGTTGGATAATTTTAGTAGTGTTATTAATGTACCATTGATTTTCAATGTTTCCCAATTTCCAGTACTCATCGAATATCTGCGTCTTATTCTTCACTAATTTTTTTCAAAACATTGTAATCTACAGTTTTCCTTACATGGAGGTTTCTTCCATTCACTATTTTTTTATTCTTCAATGACATGTAAGGCTTTCCGCAATTTCTTAATTTTTTGCGATATTTGATCTCCAACTTTCAACGTTTCTTTTCATAATTTTCTTTTCTTCATTGGTTGTGTATTGCAAAGTTCGTTCATTGTTACTATTATTTTCGTAGTTAAGGTCTTCGCTTACGTTTGATGTTACTAAATTCCCCTGATTAATTGGCGGTATTACATAATCAGGATCTTTGGAAGAATCATCACCATCTAAAATATATAAAAAAAACATTTAATTCATAATATCTAACAGCTCTATAATAATATTTCAAATAACTTCAGAAAATGAGGAATCTGATTCACTGGAGCTACTTGATGATGATGAAGCTCTAGAAGTAGAGTTACAAAAGTAGTTTTTGGTGTATTGTCTTGCTCATTTGTTGTATTTTCGGTTGGAGTAACTTCTATTTGAAATAAAGTAAAATCTTTAATATAAAAATTATTCTATTAAATTTGTTATTCCATTTAAACAAAAAAGTAAAATTTCCGTTATTTATAGTGTTCGAATTAGTAAGCTGATGAGAGACATTAGATTCATTATTATAATTCGCCAAGTCCATGATCATTTTTGTTCGACAATGCATATTAGTATCTACAAAATAAACTTATTGTAACTTTATTTTTTACATGCATCAACATAAAAAAGGAGTCTACATTCTTAGATTTTGTCAAAAATATAGTCATAACACAAAATAAAATTACTTTTAAACTTGTAAGTGAAAAATATTTTTCAAAAACAACGTCTTATGTAGAGATGTGTTTTCAAAATAATACAACTTTTTCACCAATAATGTCACAAACCGAAATATAGCCCCCATAGTTTAGTTATATTTTTTCACAAACAATGACATATCTCAAAATACTACCATATTTTTGTAAAATAATACAAAGTAATGCAACTTACCTTGAAAAAAACATTGTAAAAAGTGTAGATAATACGTTATTCACGAAAAAAAAGTGCGTATCTCACTTGTCGATGGTTGGAACACAACTAAAGATGATGCATTCTCTTTGAAAACACCAGCTAGTAAAATGCGCGTGAAACAACGACACAACATGAAGTAGTGGTGTCTCTTTCTTATTTATAGTGATATTATGCTGAGGATGAGACACAATATAGTTGCTGTCAAAACACATAATTTCATATAATTAACTCAAAACTCAAGATTTTTGAGTTATGTCGTTATTCTTGCAAACGAACGAAATTTGTTCATCACGTTTTATTCGGTTGATTCTAAACCCTAAACCATGTCTATTTTAATAATAATGATAGAAAATCAGATAATTATCTTTCTAGCCAGCTTCTGGGTTCTGATTTCTTACTGACGATGCAATATATACTTCAACGAGAATTCAAAATATTGATTGGTTTTTATATATCTAATACCTACTAGCTTTCCCGACAGACGTCCTGTATTCCTAACTACGAATATTGAATGCGAATTTGTATAATGATAAGCTTATTACCTTTTAACCAATGTAATTTAGATCGATGCAACTGTTTCAAACCATATACTTTCCATCGCACCAACTATCAAACAACTGACAGTTCCTGTCAAACAAAATAATGTAATTTCATTTTTTCAAATTTGGAATACAAATTATATTGTTAAAAATACAAAGAAAGTTACCTACTTAGAGTTTTCTAATTGTCCACGCAACTTTCTTTTATTTTCCTTTCATAAGAACCTTCTCCTGACAAAAGTAAATACGTCAAAAAAATAATTAGCGAAATCGGTCCAGCCGTTTTAGGCGTGATGCGATGACCACGCCAAATAGGTCTCCATTTTTATAATATAGATTTTAATTTTCATAGCGTTCTTTCAGCATCAGCTATTAATTACCTATGTAATTTCAAAATAAAATTGGCGTCTTAGAACATACAACAAAGTAAATTGTGTTTCGTTCTTTCGAAGCAGAGCTGAGGTATTTGTACATGGAGGTCATTGAAACTCTAGTTTAATTAATTTATTTATTTTATTTCCCAAATCAAATATTTTTACATTGAGTACTATAATAATACATACTTACAATCTATGTAATAGGTAGATATAGGTAGATATATATTTTTATTATTTTGGGATTTATTATCTCACTAGGCAGATTGCCTAGTTGCCTCCATATTTGTATAAGTATGGTGAAAAAGGGAGTATTTATGCTTATTTGTATGTATGTTACTCTCAAAATAAATTACAAAAATTTCATTTGTAGTTTCGGGTACGGCGTGATGGGTAAAAAAATTTGTAGTCTAGTATTTTATGACAAATTTCTAAACTAAAGGCCCGGGTCCGGTTTGAACAGGCTTTCTGTCTTTAGCATTTTTCCCAAGAATTATTATTAATAAAGATGGTTGATTTGAATCTTATTTTTCAGTTGTTTTATTTTCTAATAAATAGCACTGTGAGCCAATTAATGTTTCAATTAAAGTTATCGTATTGTAGCTTAAAGTATAAATAATTGAAAATTGAAATACAGACAGTTTGGAGCCGATTTCATGTGGCCAATATTAGATTTTATTATTATTACATCGATGGATAGCTGTAGGTATAATAATATCTTATCAAAAATTTCCACATTCGCATGTATCAATAATTGTATTTTTTTCAATAGCTAATAAAAAAAAATACAGTGCTTGTTCGCACTTCATAAATTGTTACGAAGTGTTTCATGTTTTGGGATAAACAAATAATAAAATCACTTCGCACAATAATACATATTTTCAACGCCAACCAATGATTCAGACATCAGATAGGCTTGCTTTTTTTATAAATACTCAAAGATTTTCTTCGTTTCCTTATTTATTTTTTTTTTTTTAGTCGTAACGGTGGCAATTCCAGACAGCTAACAATCTCCCCGCACCCCGGAAATAACTGAATTTTTAGAAAATTCTGGGGGTTGACTTTTTAGTCCGATAAAGATAGTGATGTTCGGTGTCGTAACTTTCCCATTTCATTCTGCTTTACAGAACCTCTCTTTCCTCAACCTTGTGCTTTTGATCCTATCTATTCCCATCGCAATCACAGAGTATTTTTGTTCGAATTAATATTCGCCTTAAATTTCTGTTTGCTTGCAAACACTGCTTTTTATACAATAACTTTTTTTTTTACGTACAACTTGTTATATCTACCCGGTGTCTAAGATTAGACGGGACCGGTTGACTAGAATTATTTCCCTCAGATTATAATATTATGTTATAACACCTCTTTGTAGAATTTATTTTATGCGGGTTTATACAGGAAAACGAAAACATGACGTAACTATATAAGTACCCACACATTTCAGTCGAAAAGTTCTTAGATTTATTTCAAGTTTTGTTATGGTGTATGATGTAAAGTTCCCCATGCCAAGAATTAATTACTACTAAATAAGTAGAATAATTGACGAATTTTTGTTTATTTTAATTTTTATTCTTCAAATTTTCGCAAACATACAGTTTTTTAATACATAATAACAAATACACCAAAAAATACAACACTTTAACCACCAAAATACTTCTTGAAATGTTTTAAAAAGTTGCTCACGGCTAAAATTTTGGGGTTTTTTTATTTTTTAGGCTTAATTCGAATACTCAGGAGACGTTGAAGGTACCCACCTAACTATATGCGCAATACCTATACGGGAGTTACCTACCTGTTATTGGAACACTTGAGATTCTACGTTTTTGTTTTATGATTTTTTTTTTGTTTGTGTTGTTCAGTGTTCTGCTGTTGTCTCTTATAAATAAATATCTAGACTTATGAATATCTTTTTGTTTACGTAATAATTTTGAGTTACGTAGAAAGATTTGAATTCTGGCGTAGGTCACCCCTTCCAGCAGGGTAATATCTACACGAAACTGAAAATCACGTTTTATTGTAGGATGAACTTTGATTAAAATATTTTAGCTGGGTAGTTTAGTTGCGGAAAAAAATGACAAAATAAATCTATTAATGATAGGAATTTGTTTCATTAACCTAAAAAGATTTTTTTTTTAAGGAAACGACACCTTTAGTAAATAATTAAGATTAGTTCGAACTATTCTTTTTCGTGAATCAGAGGGGGCAGAGTAGATTTCGATTTCTACGCTATAATCTACTCGAGATAACTTCGAACCTACCTACATACATGATACCTGTCTCTATAATTATTATGCATCTAGAAGTTTAGTTACGTGCCAGTCTGTCTGTTAAGTTGGGACCGTGGCTATATTATTTATATCGTAACATTTAGGCGTAGAGTGCAAGTGAGTGATCGTGTCGGCTCCATGCCGTCTGGTCGGCCGGGCTAAATATACGTCTACAATAATGCACCACGCCGTAGAGGGGCGCGGAATGTAGCTTCTCGTCTAGTCCCAGCAGCGTGGCTGCCTGAGCCAACAAATTATTACGTGTCACAGTCGTAGTGACCTCAAATCGTGGCGAAAACTCTTGTAACATTAACTTCGCAGTTCAATTAACTTCTAATTTGTTGGTAAACTCTAATACTGCAAAAGTTATATACCTCTAGTATCATATTTTTGTTTTCGATATCCCTCTAAATAAACCTAAACCTGATTAAGTATCACATACTTACCTATTGTTATTTAGAGGCATAGCGAGGCAACAAGAGCCCAAGAAATATGGTAACCATGGAAATAATAACCAGAAAGAACTGTCATCGCCTGCTAATAAGTTGTTGTTTCCATGGTGTCCAGTATCAACGATTAGGAAAATATTCTCTATTTTCAAGCTCTGCGTCTTTGTTCGTTTGGTATAAATGCACTTTTACAATGCTTCAATGACCTCTTCTCACACCATTACCAAATCCCTCAGCTCTGCTTCGAAGAAACGAGACAGGGTATAAGAGGGTCTTCCCCGTCTTCGATGTGAAAAAAATCAAACAAAACTAAAACATTGTTGTTTTAACACGATTTGATTTAAAAAAAATAGAAATGTTAAACGATTAAGGATAATGTTTTTTACTGGACTTTATAAATTTCCTCAGCTCGCGATGTAGATGATTTGTCTGTGGAAACATAGAAAAAATATTCAAAACGACTCAATGATAAAATTTCCACAATGGCTACTTTTATTGACGATTATTGTATTTGCCAGTCATTGACATTTGTGACGGAAAAATGACCGATAGATCAACAAATACTTGCACGAGTAATTATATGATAAATATTTTAGATAATAATTGTTCTAGTACAAAACCATCGCCCGAAGATATAAAACTTATTGTAGGTACTTAATTTAAACTTCGAACAAACTGTCAAATCATCCGGTCAGCATGGGTTGCCATTAATAAAACACGAGCATGTAATTTTAAATGGTTGAATCATTTCATTATCTTGTCACGTGCAAAATGGAATGTATTATTATGATGTATGGAAAACATTATTATAATATGCGAATCTATTTAGATGATAAATGTTTTAATTCCCAGCGATAGATTAAATCATACATACTTTATCCGTTGTAATGGTTGATGGATGGGCCGCGCAAAGAAATGACTAATAAGATGCCGATAGATTAAAAAGATTCTTGTTGAACTTAAAATTAGAGTGGAAACGAAACAAATGAATCGCGAATATGCTGTGTTTTTTAATGATGTTCTTTTATTGACTTCAAATTTTAGAAAAAGAACTCGGGCAACTTATGAAAGAAATAATATGTATTTCTATTAAGCTTTTTAAAGACTAATGTCTTTATGTTTTCTATTCTACACTCACTTGGATTAAATATGCATTTTGGATACCTGATGGATATAGGCCGTTTCCATACCTATCTGTACACTTTTTCCTGCAATCAGTTTTTACCATCGATAGCGGCTAGGGTCATCTTTCTTTCGAATTTTTTCTTATTTGCCCAAGGTTTTTTTTTTGAACCTTACCTTTCACGTCAAAATTTTTTAACTTAATCTTATGAGGTCTTGTCTTGCAACATGTTCTGCCCGTTAACATTTTTGCTATGCAATCCAAGATGCTATGATTTTGTTCAAAGTTTCTGCATTTCTCATTCTATGGCTTTTTCTCTATTTTTATTATTGTAAGTTCCATGCATGGTCTTCAATGCATGTGTAGCCGCATAGCATAGTGTTAATAGTTGAATCAAAAATATTTTCCCCGCATCAAACTCCGACAGTTGATGATCCCTGCTCGTTCAATTGTCAGTTTAGTTCGGTAGAGATTGTTCTAATTATTATATCTATCTACCGTGATTTCTCAGAATTGTCACTAGTATTTTCAGTTCTACGTATTCCAATCGCACGCTTATAATGTCCTACATCTTCTTCTTCTTCTTTGCCCTCGCCTTTGACCCATTATTTGCGGTCGGCTCTCCTTGTCCTATTTCACCAAGACTCTTTATCAGGCGCCATTTCTAGCTCCACTTCACATTCCTTGAGGTCCGTCTTGATGCGCGATAACCATATGGTGGTAGGTCTCCCTGGTCCCCTGGCTGGAGTTTCAATGTTCATAGCTTTCTGAGTCATGTTTCCCTGTAGTCGCCTCATAACATGCCCACACCATCTTGCCTGTTTTCTGTTATATTTTCGGTTATGGGTGCGACCTTGAAACTTCCTCGGACATTGACATTTCCAACTCTATCGAGTCTGGTTACTCCTCCAGCCCGTCCTTTATTAATCTGTGTTCGACATTTTTTTATATATGTAGGTAGGTACTTATACCCTTGTGTGGATTTATTTATTTATATACATACCTTTTTCAAAAGTCTGTAGAAAATACAAAAATATTGGGACTGGGAATTTGAAGTTCAAAAATAGATATTTTTAGTTACAATGTGCACAAAAAAAGATGAGCAAAAAATGAATTTTTCAAGAATATTGTTATGATGGTATCGAGGAGTCATTCTCAATTGAATCGAGTATTTCACAAGTCCCATAAGTTAGGAATCCTTAATTGTTCAGGCTTTTGGCTGACATTCAAGTCTTACAAGACTATCTTGGAAGAACACAAAACCTTAAAAAACCCATTTTGGAAAAAACGGATGACTGATACTTATTCTGAAATTACCCTATTCATTTAGCATTTCGTCAACCGTGTATGCTTTATCGACCAGACACGATTTCACACCTCTCTGATAAGCCCCCAGTCATCAGACTTTAATTTCTGAATCGGTTAATTGCACAATCTGACACGGAAACAGACAAAACTATTGTCCACCTTAGCCAGCCTCTAGTGTTTATACACCTACCAGCACAAGTATACAGGGCAACATTAAAGTGCTATTGGAATATATCGTAGCGAATTTTTTTTCGTTAGCCGATTACATCTCGCCAATAATAATTACCTACTATAATTGCCGCGGAATGATGTGTGAGCGAACGAAACCGGTCGCCGTCGCTGTAATTCTGAAGGTAAGAGATGGTGGCATGAAAGTAGCCGGTGTTGGGTACATGCATGGTATGGTATGGTATGGTACATGCCTAATAAAGAATGACGTGATGCCGCTGGTATGTTATAATTGGACTCTCCGGGCATCACAGGTGAACGAGACAGAATGGCTCGCATGGAATAACATCGCTACGCAGTACCGATATTGACATATCTCATAAAAAACCTACATTAATATCATTGATGTTTTTAAAGAACTTTATTATTGTTTTTTTTTACCCATTAAGCCGTAGGCAGAGAGCACGGACTTTTCTTCATTCCTATCCAGACAAACCTCTAATATCTCTTCATTCCAGAGCATAACGTTCCGCATACCTACATTGGCACCGATATGATCGGCCCGCGTCAATCTAGGTCGTCCAGTTTCCACGTCTCCTTTAAGTCCTTTCACCCATTCTCTCAGATTTATAGATCCTTTTTGTCGTTCTTTCTTCATTCGTTCTCTCAACACGCCCAAACCACCTCAATTTATTCAATTTCATTCTAGTCACTACGTTAACATATTATACTACACGTTACTTTCTAATATCATTTATTTATTCGAAATTTATTATATTGTACACAATTGTTTGATGTGATGCCGTAAGAAACGCGTATCATTAGTAATCAAATATTTACGAGCTTAGGTTCAATGGCGATATATTCAACAATATTATATTACACTCTAAATTAGAGACATGTGTTTACAAACAAAATTTTCACATTTTACTCTTATTAAAATTTAAGCCAGTTTTGCGTTAGGGCAGCGATATTTTGCTAAAATTCATTCATTCATACAAATATTCAACATACCTCAAAAAATTATATAAAATAACAAAATATTAGTTATCTGTGTGTGACAGTTCAAACATTATGCAAAAACAGTATCGACAACTTTCAGATATTGAAAGCAACTTAGAATGTTAACATAATATTTTGAAATTCGAACACATAAACATTACGACGATACTATCATTGAGTATCACAGTGTTATCTGTGTAACTATGTACTTGTATGAAATATTTACATTTACAACAAACGAGCACCTACCTACTACAATGTTTATAAAATGAACACGTATTTTAAAAATGTGAATGAATAGCTTACAAACGTGATATTTAACCTTGAGAACAGGAAGATACGTTTGTTTATTTATTTATGCACTCCACCCAATAAAAGAGTGATTTATCTAATTAGTTACATAGACTAGACACATAATAACAAAACACACATATTATTTAAAAATTTGACATGTCATTCTCGAGATAACGTTTCGTTATTCGAAAATTAAATTTGATTTGAGACGTCAATGCACGGGCGACTTCAAATTATTATAATGATTGTGCTCGTATTCGGTATATTATATTCGTGATATTGGTTACCTACAAAAGGAACGCGTTATGAGTACTTATCCACATGTTACCATTTATGTTATGAGTCATTTAATTTCGCCAATTAATTCTATGAAGTCATTTCAATGTGAAAATAAATCTCCTATCGGAATTCGAGGTCAATTCTTATTCATTGTGGTAATAATGTAAAGCATTAATATTTGAAATTGTTCGATTCTCTTTTTAAATAATTACGCGATTTTCCCTCCTTCGGCCTGCATCATCGTACATTCATATTATGTATTTGAATTTTGGCAACCCTGTTAATTTCACCTTACTATAGAGACGCCAGTAGCGATTATTCTTTTTTCAAATTTTCTTCAGGCTTCACATCTTATTTTACTGTTGTAAACCTTTAGCCAAAACTTTCTTTATTTTCTAAATGCCGAACATTGTATTGGATATAAAATTAGATAGATAATGTTTTTTTGTTATCCACAAGGCGTTGATATCAAATTGAACTTTACGAAAAGAGCAACAAGCTTCATCAATAACGTAATATTGAGTTGGTTCAAGCTAAGATATCGTTACGTATGTGGTTTCAATAATTATTACTGTCTATATATCTGTAACATACTGACCCGGTATACCTACATACATAAAATGGTCAATGCCCTCCAAGTTCTTAATTTGATTTGTGTATTGTATACTTACGCACACATCTACAAACGTGGATATAGTTACAATGTATTGCATATTGTTACTTCACGTTAATATAATAATTATAGGTACAGACATAATACGCAGTATGTATAGGTACTTACTTGCAAACAAATTAAATACAATGTAACTAAATAAAACGCAAACCTCAAGTAGCTACCAACAAGGGGACATCTAATTGGTCTTTGGTTAAATCGATTGCTTGGTAGGTAGGTACTGGTACACTGTGTTCTTTGAATTCATTTCAAAAATAGAATAAGTTGCAAAATGGCGCCCAACGTAAATAATAAAACATACCGAAACCATAGATTTTTATACATTTTATAATACCTATTTCGTCGTAATTTTCACACAAATTGCGTCGAATAAATATCACTTATCACCGATAAGTTATATAGTAAATGGGTTTGTAAATAAATTCATCACCATAACTTAACAGATTCATATTAAATTAATTTACAACTTCACAATCGGTGAACACGGTGTGTACACAAACAATATTTTGTTTATTCACAAACATGAGTAGGTAAGTACCCTCAAATAACTGCGCATTTATTTCGATCATGTTAGACACAATAATGAATTATTTACCTACTTATTGTTTTTGTAAACAAGGTGAGTGATTTGAAAAGTTCAAATAGCGATTCAGAAGCGTAACTAGAAACTTTGTAGACCTCTAATAGGTAGAACAATTAAGAGCCTTAAAGCTTACTTTTTGTTAAAATCTTAACAAGACAAATTTAGCATTCTTAATAGTCTCTGTTGTATATTTTCCTTCTCCAATGAAGAGCTCGGCGCTTAAGATTTTGACTTCTTCTGTAAGTAGGCACATATGTGGTGTTGGTAGGCACCCACCCCAAGTAAATCGAATCATACCACGCTTTCCAAGCGGGTTGGTATGGGTCTACTGCAGGTTTCCTTCCTTTTGCTATTATAGGGATTTAATGCAATATGGTTATACCTCCGATACTCGGTCGCAAGTGCTTCATTTGTTTTCTAGCTAGAGATACCACGCGCTGATGAGGTCGACATTTGGGCCGGTCATTTGTGATTTCGAAATGACTCCTTGTAGAATTAACTATTAAAGATTATTATCTATAAATAAACACATAGTAAAATCAATGTGAATTTTTTAACAACATTTCGTCGACATCGATAAGTAATAAAACGAAACACAGTGCGTTCTAAGAGCATAGCTACAAACCATAGAATAGAACCATTGAATGACATGAGCTATTCTATTAATGATATCTAATTTGAAATAACCTTGACGGGTTCGTTAGGAATATCTTTGACCCGTCTTCACTTTTGGGCATATTTAAAATGATTTACCATTTAAATAAGATTGCCAGTGTAATAATAATTAGAAATTCACGCTTTATCAATAAACATTTTACTACCAACAATAGAGTGCCGCGTCAAAATATTTTCATCTTGAAACAGAAACAACAAAACAACTTTATTTTGCAGATTACGAACTCTAAAAATAGATACCACTCGACAAAATATTAATAGGTACTAATAATAAAAACACAATATTATTATTGTGTTTTTATTATTATTGCCTTGAACTTTGATCTTCTTCAAAATCATTTATCGGATTTAGATAATTGCGCGTTAAATTTGACGTAAATATTTCCGCTTTTAGATAAATAAAAATATCATTTTTTGTCAATCTATACTTACTGCCGAACGCGTTCATCATAGGTACTCGTATTGAAGAAATATTGTTTAGAAATACAATATGCGCCTTGTACTATGCAACCTGTTTAGCGCGAGGAAAATCTTGTGAAAATGTACATAACTAGAATAGTATTAAAATATATTAATTTTGATTTGAGGTAGCTGAAACTAGCTGAAAAAATAATTGATTACCTATATCGACTTTTATCACTTCCCATCTACTTAATCTCATCTACTTGAAAAACGAATAAAATGGCTAACATTTTCAGTTTCTACCCATAACAATGCACTTTTTTTTATTATTGTTTAAGTAATTATTTTATGGTGACATTTAAATCAATACAAATAATCGGCATATTTTTTCAACATATCAACACGGCAATATAAAAGAACTAGTCAAAACTACACCTTTGTAAACAGATAAAAATAACATGATCCTCAAACTGTGTGCCCAAATCATAATAATTATTGTACATACGCAAATAATTAATTCTGAAATTAAAAATAGACGATTGAGTTGCGTCGTATCCAATTTTTATTGAGACTTTTGACATTTCTGTATTCTGAAAATGTTTTATTCAATAGGTACATTAGATGCGTAACTACTGGCAACCGATTAAGTTCTAAGCAAGAGCTTCTTGCGTTGAGTTGGAACGTGAATTTGAGAATACCAGTCATTATTCAACGCGTATTTTATTAGTGACGCGAATTTAGCAAATTTTGATGCGTTTGTTTTTTGTTTTAAATATAATTAAAAATGAAATCATGTATTTAAGTATAACAGTTTGCCGGCAATGTTATAATTAATTGTATGACATTTTGACAAGTTGTTAAAAAACCTTCTTACAGTGTTGTTAAAAATCGAAATGATATTACGATTATGATGATGACAGCCCTGTCATTATTTTCCGGTTTTCTTTATGTTGGTGTTCGTCCAAAGAATATTTCAAATTCAAAATGTGTCAGTTGACATTATGTCTGAAATCTGAATTTATTGTGCCAAAACCACTCATAACACGTCAGTGGAAATGTGAAAAGTTTTGCATAATTAGTTTGATGAGTAATGTCGTGAAAAGTATACTTGAATAGATTGTAACATCTTTATCATGATATTGTGTAATGGAGTGGAAATTTTTCGATAATAAAGTTTAACAGTGTGACAGTGTCGCCTGTGATATTATTTGGAGGGAAAACGAGTTTCAAATAAAGTATGCTTATAATATGTAACACGATTTGAGGTTATTATTATTTTTTCTGTTTTATTATAATACCTACGTACTTAGCGTATCTTTAGCGCTGATCTACATCGTTTGCTTTTAGTTTGTTCACACGTCTATCAGTAGTGGCTTGCTCTCATTTCTTTTACAATACTAAATACAAGTCACAAGACACTAATAAAGCCAATAATGAAAATGATATAATCTAATAGTGTAGAATATTATTTGATCATGTTTATCTACATATTGTTATTATGTGGGTATGTATGAGATTAATAAACAACTTTAATACACTACATCATAATCTATTGTACTGTAAGTAAGCCTTTATAGGATACGCAAATGTGACAACATCCTTTTTGCGGACATGGAAAAATGTTTTGACACTGATTCAAAGCAGGGTTGTTGCTGATGTGGGTTTTTTCAACAGCATTTGACGCTGATGCTGATTTTTACCTTATACCTTTAAATTTCACGATAGATAGAATCATCCGTCAGTGCGTGCAAGTGTGCAGTCCTTTTTTAAATGCGTGTTTATTACTCATAGTGCATGAGTCTTGTGATCGGATTTCAAAAAAAAAATAGATTTCGCTGAAATTAATTTTCTCGACGTTTTCGAGGGTGTAGATTCCAAAAAATTTTAATTTCCGCGTACCCGTACGCCAAAAATGTGTGCGCACCCATAACTCATAGTAATTCTTATCCGATTTGATTGAAATTTGGTAGAACGGTTAGCCCCTCGATGTAGATGAGTCAGTAAAATGTTGAGATCTGTATCTTCAGGGGAACCCTCTTAAAGTATCCAAAGAAAATTTCACTTGTTCTAGAAAAAGGGCTAAAAAAGAAGAAAAAAATTCTTCGATTTTCATAAAATTTGGTATACGGGTTGGTCTTATGCTCCTACACAAGCACGTACACAAATTTAAGGTCCGTAACTTCAGTGGGTCCCCCTTAAAGTACCGATTAATATTGAATATGTGGTTCTAAAGCAGATAATAAAAAGCTTCAATAGTCGATATCATTTTAAAGTTTCTATAATAATTCCAAGGATAAATTCATTTGAATCGTAAAATGATGAATTTTTATGCAAAGATATGTTTTACACGAAAAGGCTGTTATAATATACTATGAGTTCTGGGCTACCCTAGGTTAGTAGCTTTTTTAATTATTCTGTAGATATTAAATAATGAAATTTAAAGGAAGTGAGATATTTAAACGCAATATTTCACCTCTCACGTAATTAGAATAGAAATAATCAGAATTTAAGTTTTATTAAAGGGAAATTAGGATTTTCAGGATTTAATCTGTTACGCACAGCTTCATAAATAAGATATGCGGTAATGCGGTAGATTATTGGAGCCTCGAAGAATCTATGTGTTAGTGTCATAATTTGTTTTGTTTATGTTGTTCAGTGTTCTTTTGATGTCTCCGATTGATAACTAAATTGTTTGCTGGGAAATTTGGGCAATGGGTGTGCCAGGTACTTGCTAAATAGTGCACAAAATATTTATTACCTTAAAGATATTTTTTAGAGAATTGATTGATTGAAAATTCTCGCGAGAATATTCGATAAGCGCAAGTCCCGACTTAAGCAGACAAGACACGAACTGAATATCAGCAATAAAATCAGCATCAATAAACGCGAATGCTGATATTGAAATCGATGTTGATAATCAGCTGATGCTGATATTCGCAACATCCCCGATTCAAAGTAAGCTAAGCAGTTTGAAAGTTAAAGTTTTATAACTCCTTACCTTATATTATCTCTTGTGTCACTGTAACCAAAGTAGTTCTATTGTGACATCCTTAAATTCGTTCATGGAGCGCTGCCTCTCTAGAGGCCTCTTTCAGAGTGACAGTGCCTCTTTCCAGCTCCCGACCTCGACGAGAAGTCTTCTTAATCGTTTTTGGATTCCCCGAAAGATAGGTCCTAACAAGATTCCCTATTTCCCTGTTGCAACAATTATTTTTTTTAGTCGTATGACCTAAGACCTAAGTCCGCTTTGATCACGGATGTGGAAGTACTTGGTAGGTATATATTTTCCTACTAGCAGTACCCTCTACTTACATATTCTGTACAAAGTTGCATAGCGCATGCTTCATAGCCAGAAAAGGCTATTAGTCACCCTGAGGTTACCTGGTATTCTAGAAGCTTTCGTTACTTACTAACCTTTGAGAAGAAATAATACTAGAGAAATAATGTGCTTCTGCGCATGGTCCCAACAAGTACCACGTGACTGCTGTTAAAATCATATAAACTGTGACATTTGTCGGGGGGGGGGGGGGGGTGCCATACAATTTTTTTATTTTCAATATTTTAGCATTAAAACAGAGGAATTTTATGTTTTAATCATACAATAAGTTTAACGAATTACCTGGGTTTTATTGTGCTGTCTAGTGATTGTGGATGAAAGTAAAATGAATTATTATTGATAATTTATCTTCAGTCACGTGACTGTTGAATGAAGGAACCAATTTTCGGTTTTGCGCATCCAAAAAAGTTCTCTAATTATATTTGTGCTCAGTGGTTACTAAAGGGATTTTAGAAGGAGAAGAATGTTATAAAGGCGTGCGTATGCTCTGCATATTGGACAGCCATGCAAAGCACCCCTTACTCTCATCTGCTGGTCGATCCTAGCATCTACTGCGACCATTTGTACCAACATTCCACCCTGGCTTGGGTCCACCATGAGTATGTCAGAGTAGAGTTGAAATTCAGAGGCTCTTATATTGTGAATGATATTTCCATTGTTTCATGGCTTATATAATTTCTCTCATTAAATGGAAAAAGCAATGAAAGTTAATGTAGTTGAAAAAGAGTAAAAGTCCTTTTTCTTTGGCTTATGTAAGGATAGATGAAAAAAAATATTATAAAATGATTTAATTTTTGTGTGACGGAGGTCTCCGCTCTATTAAATTTAGACTGTCTCATAAATTTTTCCTTAAGAGTGATCTTAGCTAGTGGACAATGGACATAATGTAGGTCAGTGGTGTGTGACAGGACATGCCGACAATCAATGGTTCATTGAGAATTTGACAGAGTCACAGGGAAGCATATATCTTCCTTAATTTATTACTGCCTATTTGATTGTTGTGTCGAACATTCTAGTAGCTCGGTTTCATTCACACAATCCATGTGTAAGACCTAGGTCAACTTGATCATAAGGAAGTGAAGTAATCATTTCTCTGTCTATCATGTTAGGTACGACGTGAGTGAAATCTATCTAATAATTCGATTATGTACTTATTTTCGTACATATGTCTTTACATCGGTCTTTATGTTCCATTTTAATCGTCGTTGATCCTTACAGATATAATTGTAGTAATGTTACATATGAATAATTAATTATACCTTTTTTCTTGAATATTGTTTAAAAATTTAACATGATCTTCATAGTATCTAAAATTTCAGTAAAAGACATAGGTATCTTTAGAAAATTTGCCCTAAAATTAACAATATTTGTTGTTGTTGTTACAGAGGAATGCCGTTGAAACCACAACTGTCTCCGGAGTGTGTGAAGGACCCTGCGGATGGGCTGTGTACTCTCGTTTCACAAGGAAGGTTGACTACTTCTTGAAAAACCCATAGTGAGTATCTTACTACGCTATCTCTTTATCCTTTTCTGAGACAGGGGTCAATTTATGCCACCTTTTATCAGCTCACAAGTATCCATATTTTTTGTATGTTGGTGCCAAACTAATACAGCAGTCTTGATTTATGACAACTTTCCAACTACCTGGACATTTTAAACTTTTAGAATAGCTCATTAGTCTAGCTAGAACACTGGCCGACTAACGCTATGCACACATCTGTGTAGTGGTGTGTCGTTTCTGTTGTTTGAATTGGGAGGATACCCACCCAACAGTTACACAAGTGGCAGAAAAGTTAACTACTAGGAAATTTTAATTGAATTCTACCATATTTTTTTTTTTTTATATAAAAATGAATCTGTGCGCACTCAAAGTGAACACAAATACACTCCTTTACTCTTTCACAGTAAGCTACTTAAAGCTTGTGTCGTGAAAGAGGAAGATGGTCGGCACCTGGGATCGAACCACGACGTCCGCAGTACGAAAGCCGACGTTGTAACCGCTGGGTCACCAACCACTTCATTATATTTGTGCCCCAAATTGGATAACAAAAGATGTACAGCATGTATTTGTCCAAATTTACTTGTCAATAAAGCTAATTACCCATTGATGAATTATTGTTTCCTCTCGTTGTGCAACTGTAAAAACGAGTGATGAAATCACACGATCAATCCCTAGTTCATATAGAATTATTATATTGGGTTGGCTGGAAGAGATTTTCAGAATAAGTCCTCCTTTTGACACTTCTTTTTGTAATATAACTTTGCCAGTAAAGTTTTATTTATTTATTTTATATTCAGTGATCATCATTATAATTACAGATTTCATCTGTTACACAACGGTTACGTAGCGATATGTAATTTTCTAACGTTTATCTTTTTTTTCATCCACAGCTGCAAGTGTCCCGACGAGCGTCCGTGCCAAAAGTCTTCGGACGACCTGTCGGTAAGCGCCTTCGTCTATACGTGTCGGCCAAAGAATCAAAACGACCCAAGCTCATGATAATCTACTTCCGGCGCTTCTTATTAGTGAACACTCAGATATACTTGGATATTCAAGATCAGATTCTTCTTAAAGAGAGCGATAGGGGGGTCTTTTTATACTCATAGTCTGACTTGCAGACATCTCTGCAATGGTGAAGGATGGTTGGAAGAAAACATATAAACCTCACAACAGTATTTGTTAGTAAAAAATGACTGAAATTCTTTAAATATTATAGTTTTATCTTATATTATTATTGTTTATTTATTATTATTATAATAGAATTAGATATATTTATTTATATGGTCACACCATTAAAATAAAGTTATTAACACAACAACAATGATACAATGTATAAGTAAAAGTAATTTGCACTAAGGTAGACAATTGTTATCTTGGTATTATGTAACAGTGGAACTTCTGTATTTTTCACTTATCAAAATGTTCGAGCTTTATTTTTAGTGTACTATCTACATAATAATTCAGTTATGTACTTATTTTCTCAATCATTGCATCGCGCGTAAACCGATTATCTTGCGTTCGATTTTAATACAAGCTGAATCTTGCAATTACATATAGATACAAATTATTCAATTTCCTCAAATATATTTAAAGTTTAGTAAATTTCTAAAATGATAGGATCTTCATAGTAAATTTTAAATAAAACAGATAGCCATCTTTTGAAGATGTAAAGCGTGACGGGGTATCAGCTAGTTAATAAATAAAGTTGTAAAAGTGAATAGTTTATATTGAAAACCAGTGCAGCTATCAATTATTATATATCTAGATTTAACGAAATTCTAATTTTACTATGGCAGTTTTTCTAGTCAATGCGTCTTGTCCAATCTGAGTACAACTTGATTGTTTTAATTTTTACAATTGCAAATAAAGACTATTTAAAATGCTAAATAATCTTATATATAAAAATGATCAGCTATGCTTGTGACTTGAGAACGGCTCGACCAATTTTTTTTTTCGACTCTACAAAATATTTTTGTATAAAGCTATCTATGGCTTTTCGAATATTACGAATATGGACGTTCCACTGTTAATATTTCAATTTTTGTCAAACCATCTATAAACTGAAAAATTTATAAAAAAATGAGTGTTCTTAATAATTATTAGCTTCAATACAAACCAGCAGTATTCAGTTTTTTTTTTTTTGTTTTTTTTAATTATTTAAGATAAGTTTTTATGTGTTGATAAAATTCATAAAACGGTTCAAAGGAAATTAGTACAACGGCTCGCACAAACAAACAAATTTCAGAAATATTTTTAAGTATTGTGTGTACGAATTATATTTGTTCAAACGCAAATATAATTAATTGTTATACTGTGACTGAGAATTTAGAATAAATTTATAAATATATTTTATAAGGTGGCTTAATTTTAGCATTGTGCCAATATACTTAATACATATTAGTGATTAGGATTGATTTAATATTTTTATTTATATAATGTATTTTTTTTTAATAACCGATTTATACTAATTTTACCCTAGAAAGATGATTTAATTAATTTTGTTTGATTCTGAAAATGCAATCAAAAAATTTCTGTTGTAAAGCTATAGCAGTTAAAATTCAATTTTAGCCATTCAAATTTTAATAAATAAGTACTATGTTTGTTAAGTTGGTAATAATTCAGCTATGAAGGTACTTACTTATTTTCTTATGTTACTGCATCACGCATAAACCGCAGACTTTAGGTACATTAATTGATTTTAATTATTGCTGCACCTTGCAATCATAATTTTAGTAATGTTAGAAACAATTTATTCCACTTATATATTTCACTCGAATATCTTTTGAATATGTAACTCAAGGTTTTTTTTTACACAAATAATAGAAATCACACAAATGTTCACTCAAGTAAAGTATCTACAATATGGTGGTTGATAGACCAGCGGTTACGACGCGGGCTTTCGCACTGTTTCGTGCGGAGGTCGTGGGTTCGAATCCCGGCCGTGTCGACCATTTTCCGCTTTCACGACACAAGCATTTGCTTACTGTGAAAGATGTCAAAAGTGTATTTGTGTTCACTTCGAGTGAGCACAGATTCATTTATTTAAAAAAAAAAAAAAAATCAAATCTTTCTAGGGTCAAAGTTGTAAACACTGTTTCTTTTTGCATTTCCATTCTCTTTTTTAAAACATATTGAGACAATGAAACAGAATTTGTTTTCCTAAATTCGCTCCTACTAGCAACACTGAAGATGAAAACGTATTGTCTTTGAAAGCTGTTGTGAAAAATTCTTAATTCTTGGATCGATATGTTTCAAAATAGGTAGGAAAAGATAAATTATTGTAGTTTTAGCAAACAAATTTATAGCTGGAAGCAACTGAAAAAACTAGCTGAAATGTGTTTATCCTTGTTCTACTTAAAATAATATGAATATATATTATTAGGCTAAATTTGAATTAATTATTGATTCAGTCATAGTGTTGAAACAAATCCCTCTGAATTAAGCTCTGAAACATTCACGAGCGTCCACATATCTGACTTGGGTCCGTGCTAATAAGCTGAAGTTAATTTCTGTCTCAAACACCATCTAATATAACAACAGTAGGTACAATAATATTATGTTTCGTATCGTAATTTAATTATGATGTAAAACTAAATTTTTTGTAATGGATGGTATACTATTATTAATTTATTAAAACTTGTTGTATTTATGAATAAATAAATAAGATCTATTTATTGTTTTATTTCATAATTTGTTTACCGCAATAATTTTCTGCTTGATGAAAACAGCAGCCCTATTCACGGAAAAGTTTAAGTCTAAGTTTAGTTTGAAGTTCTAACGAAGTTCGAACGAAGTTCGATTCAAACTTTTCCTTGAATAGGTACATAGACTGTAGATAGTCGCCGCCTACAATTATTATTACCAGCAGCCCTATTCACGGAAAAGTTTGAATCGAACTTCGTTCGAACTTCGAACTAAACTTAGACTTAAACTTTTCCGTGAATAGGGCTGCTGCTTTCGATATTCAACTGTACCCCTATTCCGAATCTCCGTGACATTTACGCTGGCGTGAATTAACAAAATTTTGTATGGGCAGCGGAGCTTTCCGAAGCATTCTGTAGTGGCGCTATACACATTTTCATACAAAATTTTGTTAATTTACGCCAGCGTAAATGTCACGGAGATTCGGAATTGGGACTCGATAGTTATTATTACACAAAAAAACAGGGTACTTAGTGACAATTTCTCTAAAATATCAAGATGACCATTTGACATTTTTAAACACTAGAAAGTATTGGAAAATTTTTTGGCGGGAATGTTGACAACAACATTCTCCACCTAAAATGTCAATCAAAATTTCATACACACTACCGCCATCTAACGAGAATTGTTAAAAACACGTCGATGACAAGATGAGAGTCGATATTACACGAAGCGTTAAATTGTCGACGAATCCTTCTGCTGTGCACATGCGCAGGTGTTTGAATACGGTGAAGTGAACATAGAACCACGACGGTAAATCAGTTTGAAAAGTAGTATTATTATACTCTTATAATCACCACAGAACACATAATACTCTCTAACGAGAGATAATCACTGATCAGTTTTGATCTGTCGTCGGCGTCTGGTTGTTAACTTTGCTGCGCCCTTATGTATCTGCTGGCATTTCTAATGAGGTTACTGTTTGGTTTAAACTCTTTCTGTGATCTTAAAGTGGTACGATCATTGTGTTACCTTTTTCAACTTAATTATCTGACATAATTCTTATGTGAAGGTGAGGTAACTTTTGGTTTGTACATAATATGTGATTTTTTTATTCCTTTCACTTGTTTTGTTCTTAATATTTATATATTATATTAACACCAATATAAAATTAAAATAAATGTTTCAAACTCAGTCATGTGTTTTTATTTTCTTAAGAGCATTGTTTAGTTACTACATGTCTGTAATCAACCAAAAAAGACCTTCTCGACAGGCCAAAGATCCTCGGACATGAAAATTGCATTCTTTCATTGAAAAATACACATTTATCTACCAGGATAGTACAGAGAGCATTTATCATATCCAAGCAGCTCATAATTCAGATAACTTGGCAAACCACAAGCACAGTTAACATAACCATATCTAGAGCCAGTTTAAAAAAACTACATGAAACTCTCGTAAACATCTGTTCAATTTTTTTTTTACAATAAATGGGAACATTTCTCCAAAAGATGATCGAGCCAAGGCCATCCCTTTTGATAAAGCGGAAAACCGCATTTGGAACATTGGTGCTGTCACGCACATGAGTGAGTGTCAAGATTTGGGCTCTAATCCTGTCTACCTATTTTGTTTGGATTATTTTCATCATGTTTGCTATCGAGATTCAGCACATCATTTTAACCTATTGCAGCTTTTTATTCAAAAAGTTTTTAATTTAATTAAGATATTAAAGTTGCTTTAAAAAGTCTTAATAAGAATGGAAAATGACAAGGAACATTCCGGCCGAACTATTCAAGTATTATACCTATAGCAATGGACACCATAAAACCCAACTTCATAAGAGAGCTAAAGTATGGAATCATATCACGACACAAGCTTTAAGTAGCTTTCTGTGAAAGAATCAGAGTGTATTTGTGTTCACTTTGACTGAGCACAGATTCATTTGTTTGAAAAAAAATATATATATATTAAAAAAAATGGACATTAATGTTATGGGAAACAATAATATACCCATAACATTACATATTTTAATTATAAGACTAATCTAAACTATTGACTTAACATAACGCAATGCACTGTATTGTTTTTTTTTTTTCATTTACAAAAAATAAGGCAATACAAATCATTAAATGATTGCTCTCCAATGTGAGTAAGAACTCGTGTTTTGGAGAGGTAACTTAAGTATGATATCAATAAGTGTCCCATATCCCATACCAGTGTCAAATCCTTTTCATTTTTTATCTCCATAATATGATTATTTTTCATTAAAAAGCCCTCTTGGCGTGAAAGAAATAAATGACGAGTGTCGAGATTAGTCAAGATCCACAGCATTATTTTGAATTTTGCCGCCAATTTGTCATGCACAGTTTAAACGTCAAACAGGATTCGTCGACAATTTAACGCTTCGTGATATTACCGACAGACTTGCTGGAACTAAAGCTTACTTTTATCACCACCAGAGGGGCCCGTAAAATTTAATAATTTGCCACAATATTTTTTGTATAAAGCAAGGACATGTCCTGGAATAGAAGAAAACGTATGCGGAACATTATGCTTGAGGATGAAGCGAAACAGGTGTGTCTAGATATGAAAGAAGTACTCTATGTCTATCCCCTGCCTAATCTCAACAGACACTGACTATTATATCAGTTCTCAAACAGAAGGGCTAATCGTGAAATTGGCTTCTGTTCAGCAAACCCATCTCAGTATCTAACCATTTCAAGGAATGGAACATCATGGAAAACAACCATGTTAACATACTTGGCAAGGATGACACTGTAATGTCAATAGGGTATTTGACTAGTTTTGGGAAATCATTTTAAATTATTCTTTGATACATTAAAAACGGTAATACACATGAGCGTTAGATTATTCAACGCATTGCCTGACGGTCTGAAGCACCTGGAGCCTGGGGTATTCCGAAGGGAGGTGAAGAAGTATCTTGTGGAGAAAGAATTTTATACTATTGACGAAATGTTAACCGGAACAAGAGATTCCGTTTAGCATGGAAGTATATCATTATACAACTGACAAGCATGTTTTTATTTATTTGTAATTATTAATCATTGATGATTTTTGTATGTTTTTGTTGATTGTGAATTCTTTATTTATGTGATTTCTGATTGATTTTATTTATTGAAATTAGAATTGATCATTTTCGTGATTTATTTTTATCATCAATTGTCTGTTGTTATTATTTTTATTAATTCTTGCCCAGCATTCGATTACATTGATAATTAATCATGAGAGTTGCGTTTCCTAAATAATTGTGATATTTTTTTTTTTATATAGACTACCTGACAAAATGCTGGTCGTAGCTCTTTACACTGCAACCAGCATTGCAATTTGTATGATGTTATTTCGATTGTTCTCTGCCTCTGTAAAAACTGTTGATTTTTTTTCCATTTATATTTTTCTATGCCTGTGCTGTTATTTTTTTTGTCTTATTGTCTATTTTTTTTTTTAATTGAAAAATAATGTTCAAATGACGATTCCAAGTGCCCGAATGGACCTAAGGATGATAAGATACAATAAACAGTAACGTTTTACAAGACCTCCTCCCTTCATATAATGCGTTACGTAATCCTTGAACGATCTCCATGTCCAAGCTGTGAATAGATAAAACTGATGAAAAAGAAAGAAATATGAACTGTGCAATCTGCATATTATTCTGAAAAAAAATCTCGATTCTTCGATGGGATGTATTGAAACAACAAACTTTAGTTTTGATTACACATAATTATTTTATTACAAAAGCTGGCACCAAGAGACAAAAATAATTCAACAAAAATGAGCTGTTGACATTTGTAAAAAAATAATACAAAATAGCCTTCATACACAAGGAATGCAGCGACATCAAAAAGTTTATATTATACATTACAACATATTATTAACTTCATAAATGTGTTGATTAGTATCAAAAGTAATCAAGTCCATCTAATATTATTGTTAACATAATCATCAATTTTAGTACAGTTTTCTGCAGCCAAACTAAAAAAAATAGAATGTTAAATGACTTTTGAAATTAAAATATGTAATTGTACAGATTAAAAATAAAAAGATATTGCAATTTGAAAATTGGATCTGACCAATTTTGAGCTTTGGATTCGGGCATTTTTGACACTAAATTTGACAAATGAAAAATAATATGGCTGCCACCTCCATACAGTATAACGGCTTCTGATTGGTTGTGACGTATGACTGATATTGATACTAAATATCTGAAAATATTAGCTAGTTTTGAAGCCAAATCTTATTTTTAGTAATTTTTCTGTAGATTGACAGATTTAGTTAATTACCGGGTATCCGCTTTACTAATACAACAAAATAAAAGTAAAACCTCAAAATATGCAATTGTTGGATTTGATATTGATACTAATCGACATAAATATCTTATATAAAATCATAAGTCCAATATATGCAGAATGATTCGATAATATATTATCTCTTACAAAACATTCAAATTAAAAGTTCATAGTTTGAAAATGAGATTCAATTTGCCTATCTATCTTGAAAACATACGAAATTTGCGAACGGTAAAGGAAAAATTATAACGTTAATTCGTTATATGAACAAAATATTATATACTTTCTTGAGTATTTTGTCGATGATTAATACATTTTAGTTTTATTACTATCGCAAGATGTAAACTAGTTTCATATACATTCTAAATTGAGTTTTGCAAAAATCTAATTTCACATATTTTTCCCTATACCTTTCAGCTAATTCAAGTGGGTTTATAACGTTATCATTTTCAAGAAGGTATCAATAATTTAAAAGAACTTTTTACCTTGAATTTATGCAAAAAAAAATTATTGTATGCACAACAATAATGGTATTTATTATAACAACAAATTTCTAGAATGTTATATAAAAACTTACCTACACTAAGAGATGTACATCCATTATATGGAAGCATATTGTTTATTTTTAATATATTATCATATATCCTACTAAACTGTGCCATTATTTGAATATAAATATATAAAATACAATAATAATTATAATTTGTTATTAACAACAGATCTAACAATTTGGCATTTGAAATAGTTGTGTAATTATATCACACACAAAATATTATACAATAATAAATAAATATATCATTAATTTAAATCAAAAGAGAGAGAGAAAAAAACAAATTCTTGGTTCATTTCGTTATATTAGGTAATATGACATTTTATTTTAAAAATTCATTTATTTTTACTGAGAGCAATATTAAAAATAAGCAAAATATATTTAAGTAATAAATTCATCTTACAAAGAGAGCCAATAGTTAATCAAAATAAAACTTATTTTCCAACTGAAAAAAGATTATACTGATTATTTTATTATAATATAATATTGTTATCTTTATTTGCTTATAGAATGATTAATTATTCATATAATACAGATCTTAGTTTAAGCTAGAAATTAAGATTAAAATACACATTAATATTTCCTCAATTATATTGGTAAAAAGAAAAACTGAGCGATACATTTTCCTTGATTTGAAATAATAAAACATCTTAATTGTTTACAAAAGAAAGTAAAATAGAAGTCGAAAAGATCTGGTGGAATGTTAAATACGAAAAAGAAAGGGTTATAACTGAGAATGTCGCAGCCAGGAACCTTCTTCACAACCAAACAACATCATCTAAATCGGTTACACACAAACCGGACCTTGTGCTAATCCGAATATGAAAAAGAACAATTAAGGTTTAGATAGTTTTAGTATGTTCAGCAAATAATGTAAAAACTCATCTTAGCACACGATTAGAAAAAAAGAGGTTGGTCTGAGGAAAATGAAAGAGTTTGAAAGATGCTGCGAATAATCGCAAACAACGGCAGAACGTTCTTCAGGAGACCAGGGCATCGGCTGTAATGATTACAACATAATTTTATTGGAACTCTGCAAAAAGGTGATGCATAGGTAAAATTCCAATTAACATACCTGTTAAGGAATGATAAATGTCATGTAAAAAATTTCCTGTATGAAAACAACATGATAAATAATAATTATTATTAAAGTAGAATACTAAATTAGATTAAAAAAATACGGTCATAAAATAACATTTGATTAAGAACTAAATTAAATTCATAAAGACAATAAATTGAAAGTAAAATCAGTTTGAATATTATCACAGTTGTTTTGTTGGGTGAATTTGGAGTCGATGAGTTACAAAATATGGAAGAATAATATATAATAGTAGTTTAATATAATATATTTAATGGAAATAACCAAGCTTGAAAAAACATTAATACTTAAAGACTTTTTTAACAATTAATAATATTTTTAGTAGGTATAACTATTCATAAAACATTATTGTTTTGTTAAAAAAAATGTAATAAACATATTTAATAGAAGTAGGTATATTCCATAAGTAGTTGGAATAAGTAGGAAGCGTCCATCAGAAACATTTTTTGGAAAATTCTCATATCCTGGTTGTAACAGTTTTGAGTAAAGATAGCTATAATCAAAAAGCATTCTATCAAACGCTGGTCTAGAATAATAATTCATTCGCCTACAATTCTTAAACTTATCATATTGTGGGGTTATAATCTCATGAAAGTCGGGTTAGTGCGAACACTTATAACTCGAGATTGGCTCAACAGATTCTTTCAATGTTTGATTTATTGGATTCTTCTCCGCTCCGGATAACAGAATAACTAATAAAAAGTTGAAAAAATTGGTAAGAAATGATATGAAATATAATATTTAAGTTAGTGTGGAACGGATCAACTGATACGCGCCACCGCCATCGCAGGTAGTTCCCTCTCATTCTTGCAAACGTAATTGCCGCTCTTACAGTAGCCCATCCCACTTACTCCAATTTTCATACAAAGCAACATCGGGCACATAGAGGTAGAATGTCTGCACGCGCATATTTTATTCTCGTGTTGTTTCCGCCTGAGTTTTAAATACAAATGAAATATGGATGTTTTGAAAGTATTTTAATGTTCATATTTTATTAGCTTAAGTCAATCGAATTAATTATGTATCTTTTTATGGGGGCGCAGTGCACATATGAACGGGCCGCCTCGGGTTAGAACCACAGGACAACGTCTGTCGGGAAAGCTAGTTAGAAATAGAAGTAATGGCCTAGTGTTTACGACACCGGCTTTTATAGTGTTTGGAGCGGAGGTCATGGGTTCGATCTCAGGTGTCGACCATCTTCCTCTTTCACGACACAAACTATAAGTAACTTACTGTGAAAGAGTGTAATTGTGTTCACTTGGAGAGACCATAGATTAACAGCACAGAGCACATTTTTGGTCTAGTAATGGAAAAATAAACAATTGTTTAATTATATTAATTTTTTTCCAAGATTTCAAAAATATTAAATAGGTAATGAAAAACGCTAATGTCAAGATAAAAACAAGATACTTAAAATGAGATTCCAACATGAGAAATTGAATTAGTCTAATATCGTTAAAATGTATAATTTAGACAAAAACTTGTATAATTTTTTTTACAATATACAGGCACTCAATATATCAATTAATTATTTATTTATCAATGTAAATCAATTAACGGTTTTTTATAATATAATATTTCACAATTCTGTGTTAAAAGTTATCTTCATAATATAATATTACATAGGTATATTTTAAACCTAGATTATTTATTTACGATATTTCATAATCAACATGATTAAAAAATAATTAAATGTCATGAATATAATTATTAATTATAATTTCTTTTTATACTTTCTCAATCAATTGTTAAATAATAAAATACGAGTGAAAATAAATTGGCATGTTGAATTAGAAATACCAAAAAGGTGATTTATAATATTGATACGACAACATTAAAAACTCAAATATATAGCCTCCTATCCAAAGAGTATAAGCACATTCATAATAATTATAAGTGAACAATTCATTCATTTTTGATAACAGCAAAAGTAGTCCCAGCCTTTTTTAAAGACAATTTATTCCAAACTAAATTTTAAAATTTCATTGCTTTTAAACAAGTTACTCTTCATCACTTCAATCACAAAAAAAATAATACATACACACAAACTAACAGAAAAATAGCTTCAATAAAATTATTTAAGCAGTTTTTTACCCCGATTCCCTATCAGATCCGCTAAAGCTTAGAATCCGTCAAAAAATATATGAAAAGAGTAAATATTAACAGACTGTTCCACTGACAACTTAGAAAGACCCGCCAAAATCTTAGGAGGAACCTCTTTTATGTCAAAACTACTTGTGTCAATTTTTTTCTCAGATGCCTATCTCAAAAACAACAATCAAAACAAAAGAATGTATTATTTTCAGTAAAAATATTATTTTGCTCTTGTTTTCATTACAAAAGATACGTTAATAGTGGTTTTACTTCTTCATCAAGTTGAATTTGTTTGAGAAAAAGGAATTTTGGCCATGAGACATGGGGAAATTATTCGTTTGAAATCACTTGCAGCTATACTCATATCGAACAATTTCTTAAGCAATACTCCTTGGATTGGTGGAGATCACTTGACATTGCCCACAAAATTCTAAATTTTAGTAGACCTGGGGCCCTAGACCAATTGCATTTGGCAATACGAATTATTCGACAATCTAGACTAGGAAGAAAATTAACTGTCCACTTTTTATACTTTTATATAAGTGTCATTGTTTGGTTTAAATAGTTATTTATATGTTACGGTGGACAGTTCATTTTTTTCCGCACTCTACATTGACGAAATCTTCGTTTGTAGTCGAACGCCAATTTCAATTCGTCTAGGAGGGCTGATAGCGATTGGGGTATTTATTAGTTAATACTCAACATCCAAAAGGTGATTATATAATAGAAATATGAATACTTTATAAAAAAAAGTAAAAAATAATTTCTAGAAATGCACGATATGCGACATTGAAACAAGATAATTTTTTTACACTACCCGAGTGTATCATTGGTACATACATATGATAAAGTGGAATAATTTCTGTACTAAAATAAAAAAAACTATTAAGAATCGTCGTTGTTAATGGCAAAAAAAAACCAACCTTAACAACACATAATATGAATGATTATTTTAGATATCTTAGTAAATAAGATACGATTTAAACGAAACTAAAATTAATATGATTTGTATAAAAAAAATGTAAAATTACTCGCCGCCAGAATCGTGTTGTGATAATTCTTGGTATACGCTGTTCCTCTGGTTAGAGCGGACTAGCCGTTCGGGATGCGAGTGCGCCATCTGCGTGTAGTCTCTGAACACCTCGTTGTACGTCTCGTCCCCCATCATTCCCATCTCCGATTCCTTCATCTCATCATTCAGTTTGGTAAGACGGAGCCTAGAAATAAGAAAAAAAATTCCCTCAATCAAAAAGGCAAAAAATTTGTAGATAACAGTAATGTTCAACCAGCAAAAATAAGAATAACAGTTTTACTGGTTTTTTTTATCTTTGTTTTTGTCTTGAGCATGTGAATGAGTGTGAGTATTTAGGAAGCATGTTTAGTAGGGATGGAAAGTGTGAAAAAGAAATTGAACGTAGGAAAGTGGCTGGACGCAGGGTGGGCGGTGCACTAAGACCTATTATCAGAAAAAAACAACAAAATCTCACTGCTAGCTAAAAAACTAGTGCACGTGCAATCCTGTTACCATCTATGGTGTATGGATGTGAAATGTAGACATGAACAAATAATATGTGGAAAGACTCTGTGGGACATGGATAGGAAGAAATGTTGGAAGTTTTTTTTTCTTAGGGGATATTTTGCGCTCCGACCTGAATTGGTCTATTGTGCTTCCAAATGTTGGAAGTTAGTGTTGTGACAAAGATGAAAGTAAATGAATTCAGATGGTTTGGGCATGTGGAAAGAATGGATTCAAACAGAATGACAAAGAGAATTTATAACACTGAAAGGAAAGGTGTAAGAAAGCATGGCCAACCGAAAATGACGTGAATCAACACATCAATTTCATCCTCAAGGTAGGCCAAGTCAGAAGTAAGAGAAATAGAAGAGATTGTATGAGAAGTGGTATGTTGGTGGAAGAAGCGAAAGAAGAAGGTGCTTGGGTAGAAAAATGTGGAGGTCCTTTCTCCTTGTTACCCCTTTAGATGAGTAAAAAAAACTTAAATAGTTTAACTATACTTACAATGTGACAATATCGGCATTGGCATTAGTGATGGCAATGTCTAAGGGTGTGTTGCCTTCATTGTCTTTGATTGACTGATCAGCTTTGAACCTCAACAGAAGACATACCTGAAATTTTATATTCATGATATTAAAACAAATAAAACCTGCATTAGACCTACCCTTAGATATAGCATCGAAGTAAGAGCAGACATAGTAAAAACAAAAAGTATGGTAAGAACGGCTGAGATGAGAACATTGCGAGGAATTCCAAAACAATCTGGGAAATTTGCGGGGCAGATGGAGACATTTACAGTCGTGAATATTTATAATGAGGGTCAAATTACCTGAGCAGTATTGCCAGCATCGGTGGCTAAATGAAGAGCAGTTCTTCCTAAACTATCTTGTGTATTGATTCGAGCACCATTCATTAGCAGGTATGAACAAGCCATTACTGAACCCTGAATAAAACAATAATAAACAGGTAAAAATATAACAAAATAGAAAAAAAAATAAGATTAGAATAAGGTCAAATGACAAAAAACTACAGTGGCAGTGTTACCAGTATAAAAATTGTTTGAAGTTGCCAAAGCACTTAATATACTAAATAATCTTTGGAATGAACAAAAACCATAGATAAAAATGTATTTACACTGAGAACAGCAGCATGCAATGATGTTCTTTGGTGATGATCGGCATGAGGACTTGTGTAGAGAATATCAGCCTTATTAGCTAGAGCTTGACACATCACTGGTAAATTATGGGCTCGAGCAGCCCGGTACAACAAGAGTGATGGAGAGAGGGACGACATATCTTCTTCTTCTTCTGGAAATTTCAAATATATATTTAAAAAAATTTTCAAGTTACAATAAAATATAAAGCGGGCTTTCTGGATCAATAAATATAACAATTTTAACGCAGTCATAAGTTTATGATGGAAATAATTGAAGTTGAATTAAAAATATTTTTGCTAAAGATAATAAATTATGGATTTTTTATTGTTTTTAAAATATTTGAGAAAACATTTTGAGGAAATAATTTTGACATTAAAACAGTAGGTATTCTCTAAAATTTTGGTGAGACTTTCATCCAACTTCTGAGTATATTTATCGGATTCATTCTTTCATTATTTTTAATATGTAATCTGAAAAAGGCTGTGTCTCACCATGATGATCCGACTCCTCGCCTTCTGTAGAATCCTGGTCACTAGGTAAGGCTATGGCTCCTGGTCTTTCAGCCGAGTTAAGTTCACTGCCGATAACCAACACTCCAGGTCGTGAAGATTCTGTATTTTCTTTCTCATCTACCATCTTTGTGTCTTTGTTAATGTCTAAGTCGGACGATTTTGATGTATCTATAATTTAAAAATCAAATTTTCAAAGTTTTGGGCAAAAGTTCACATTGATTAAGTAATGATTCTATGTAAACCATTAATCGGTGTTTCATAGATGAATATCTTCATTTTTAAGAAGTTAGTATAAAATTTAAAGTTTCCCTTATTTGGATTAGAATACATTTTTGAAAGTAGGATAAGGTGTTTTTCTCTATGCTAGAAATCATGTTTTTCCCATAATCCAAATCATTCAATGGGAGCAAGTTGTCAACTCTGAATAGAAAGAAGTGAAATTTTGTCTCAAACGGAATAGAACCCAAAGCCTTACACAAATTTTTATGAAGTGGTCTTGAGTGCTATACCAGGAGCACAACTCAATCCTTATTTCAATGTCGACCAATCGTGTTTGAAATCATCAAGCTGTCAGAAGCGGTTAAATGCTACTTTTTATGGGTAAAAATTTCCAAAGATATCCGAATAATGTCAAATAATGCTGTCCATAATGTAACACGATAATATTGTCATATATTTTTAAATTTATAAAGTATGTTTTTGCATTTTCAATTCATTTTATACTATTCGTGAAAGAATATAAATAAAATACATACACAAATGTAGGAAAGGTACTTATATAAATCCTTATTTATACCATTTTTTTTCAAAAAGCAATACTGGATTTAAAATAGATCCATCGTGGAACTATTTTCATGTTATTGAGATTGCAATTGGATTGGAATCGCGATGTAAATGTCTGCCTAAAAACGGGTCTCTGGTCAGATGCACCTACTTATGGTTAAGGAAAAAAATGTCTAAAGTTACTCCACTTTTTATGCTGTCATGTGTACATAAAAAGTTCATTTATTAATAAATTTTTATGTACAATTTCATTTGTACCTTTCCCCTCTTCTGAAACAGTTTCGTCCTTCTCACTTAAAGCCTTGTACTTGGGTCTAGACCTGGGCCTCCTTCTGACCCTTCTCACTGACCACTTCCTCGTCCCCACTCCCACTGTTGTTCTGGTTTCTTCCCTTGGTGATCGCTTGGCTGTTTCTTCCTCAGAAGCCTTGGGAAGCTCTTCAACAAACATCAGAGACACGTACTTTGCCTTTATCCATGCTTCACGTATTGATCTAAAATTAAATGAAATTTTCAAGTTATTATTCGACAAGCAGCAAAACATGACGGACAACAGGCTTGTTATTAGTTGTTTTACTTTACCATGTCGAGGACAGTGGACAGTTTGACAATTCTACCCGTAGCTACAGTGTTGTGTGTAGGAATCTCTGTTTCACTCTATCACATATTTCATCAATACAATATTTCCTGTATACACTATTATTGTTATAGTACAAAAAATATTTCTCATATTAAAAATGAAAAGGCGAGTCTAAACTTGAAATACAACTATAATTTTAATAACCTTTAAATGTTTTATGAAAGCTACCATTTTCTTCTTATACATATTAAATTTTTACAAGAACTTTTTGGTTATAGTGATATTTCAAATTTTGACTCGTCTTTTCGTTTTTAACATACATACCACCAAATACCTTCGCCCAAGCAATTGAATATAGCAGTAGTTGTATTGGTTTTATCATAATAATATGTATGAAGGAAAAAACAAATTGTAAAGTTTAAAAAAAAAATACTGAGTTACGGACGAACTAACCAATTACAATATGGGATTTTAATCAAACTAGAATCCATAAAAAATTCATTAGATGACTTAAACTTACCCAGGACAATTTGAAGTGGCCCTGATCACGGCCGGAAACTCTTCAGCTTTGGCTTCATATATTTTATTTACAATTGTGTTTCCCAATTCAGCCATCACCTTGACCGCATCCCCTTCCCACTCGTCCAATGTCAACGATCTCACTTTGCTGTGATGAACTCCGAGTGAACGATGAACTCCTGAACATTCTATTGTACAAATCATCAAGTATAGAAATGAAATATGCATCGAATTTCTCCATAACCAACCATTCCGAATATAAATATTGTAACATACCGATACAGAGTGTTATCCCAAGATTGATACTCGCCCAGCGAGGGTTAGGACTTCCACAATCACAGCACACATTGTTGCCCGGAATACTCAGCAATTGTTCCCACATTCTGAATAAAAAAAAAAAATGTATACAGGAAATGTAGTGAACATAATCTTATAAATTTTTGACGGACAACGAAATGGCACCACCACTGCCATCTATGGATGGAATTCATAAACAAAGGTCAATCCAATCGATCAAGCAGAGAAATTTTTTCATGTATAATTGTTTCACAAAAATTTGCAGCTACACCTATATCCTTGTCTTTGTCACACCACATTTTATACATCTAATATTAAATTCATTGTAACAATTGTTAATTTCATATTTAACTACAACATGTCAATTTGTCAAAAAACCTGACCTTTTTGACAACCTTTATTTCCAATAAAATGGCTGAACCAGATCAAGACTCAAGTATTATCAATACAATGAACCTATGGTAATCTCGACAAACATTTTGCAGGGTAATGATGGACTATCAAATGCATTATGGAGTACTGCCTAAGACTCCCTATACTCTTAATTTTCTCCATGACCATGTGATAGTTGATTAAGTTAATGCATTCCAAGATCGACAAAGTGCAAAACCCAACTCTTTCATGTTGAGTAAGTTCTCTTGATATGGCTCTCGAAAGCAGATTTTTGTTGTAATCTGATGATTGGCCGAAAATTTTACGTACAATCAACAATGGTGTGTCAGATTACAGAGTGCACCGAATTACCCGGGGTCCACTGTGGTCATTGAATAAACAAATCTGAAGCTTACTTTATTTTGCGTTTGGGCTGGTTGGCGCTGTTGTTGATGTGGTTACTATTTACGGTATTGTTATAGTGCGCTTCATTGACAGGAAGCGTGCTCATTCCCCGCTGTATGGCCACCCTGATGCCACTCTGCAGCGCCCCCATCCAAGCCGTCAACATCTCCTCTGAGTCTGCTTGCAACATGTGACTTCTACAAAATCACAACAGATATTTGAAGAACAATTAAACCATAGAGAAATCTGAGACGTTTTTATTTGATGGTTTATTGTTATTCTAACTGTTTATTTGTCTTTGATACTCTTTAAAGTTTCCCCGTTTCGAGATAACCTGCACTTTTAGTTGCAAATGATACTAATGTTTATTTTTCTATCACTTTTTCAATGGTTTTAAAGTCATTTATGACACCAAAATTAGTATCTTTACTTTATGTAACATATTTTCGCAAAACAGTAGAATATTTTTGCCATTAGTAAACTTTGATATTGATGTATTCTACTTGCGCTGCTGAATGGAGTTCAGGATTAAACTCTTTATAGTTCTTATCCATGAAAAAACATTTGAGTCCTATGAATTTTGACTCTTCAACAAAATTCTCAGTATCTTATTGATGAACAGGCCACAGGCCACAAATTTTGCATTGAGAAATCTGTCTTTTACAATTAATTGAAGTGGTTGGGCTACAACGCCGACTTTCATACTGTTTCATCCGAAGGTAATGGGTACCATCTTCCTCTTTCACGACACAAGCTTACTGTGAAAGAGTCAAAGAGTGCGTATTTGTGTTCACTTTGAGTGAGCACAGATTCATCAATTTAAAAAAAAATGTATGAGCAAAATAAAGCAGAGGGACTAAAAGGGGCTAATGACACATAAAATTAGCAATACTCACTTTGAGGGTGATAAAACTTCAAAACAAAACCTCCTTTCTCCCTCGTTGACCAGTTTCACAGTGCACAGTCGGAGATCTTCTTCCATCACTGTCACGTTTTCTTCACCCGTTCGTTTTCTGTAAATTTTATAATTCAAATATAAACAAATAACACTTTTTATATTATCTTATACCTGTGGCGAAACGTCCAACTCGGAACAACTATTTTTTTTTTAAATAAATGCTGGACTACTTTTTGTTTGTAGATGACACATTGTATCCAATAAATGTTTCCTGCTTGTTAATCTAGAGCAATTCATCAAAAACAATGATATAATAAGAAGTCAATTAATTGTTTTGTGATTTCTAATTGGGATTAAATACTCATAATAGAATAACGTCATTGGCTTCATCATTCTTTTTGGATGTAATGCCATTATTGAGAAAAAAAAAATAAATGCGTTTTTTATGTTAATTCAATTTTTTGTGTTTAGTAAATGTGCTGGTTATCTTTTTTCTCCACAGCTTTTCCATTGAAAATTTTCAGCCTTACATGGTATAGCTTGTGGAACTTATTGCCTTAAAGCAATGTCAACCAATAAATATAATATACTTCTTCTTCTTCCTATGGTCGCTCTCCAGAACACTGCACCGTAAATTGGACAAAATTATCAGTACCCAAATATCTCACCTATAAACCAACTGATTGTCATACAAATAAAACCATCTTCTATTCCAGGTTTTAAATGCGTTGGAGGTCCTTTTAAAGAGGTAGCCTTGCATTCGGGGCTTGGTGGAGTTCTTGATGGTTGCGTTCATGATGAGTGTGTCGCAGCTCTCCGTCTCCTTGTTGGAAGTGTTGCAGCTGGGTAAAGCCGTGTCTCCACTGTTGACAAACGTATGTCGATTCTCCATTTCTTTTTCTAAGTCCTTTGTTTCGTTACGCATCTTAGTTATCTGAAATAATTAAGAAAATAAATTTAGATTAAACGGCGAAAACTATCTTTGGTTTCTAACAGTCATCCGATCCCACAATTATGGCTCAACCAGGAATCAAACCCGGATCTCTTTTTCTCAACAGGGTGCCTTTAAAATCATGCTAGATATTAACAACTTTCAGTGCTTTGGCAAAATTGCGAGATGCTTGATTAGAGAGTTCCTATCCTGATTTTTTTTTCTATTTTTTGTCAAATATTTTTTTGTGATTGGCATCACAAAATATCTACTATAACTCCACATTTTTACTCCTACTCCACTCTCCCATTTTCTAATCAATACATTTCACGTAATCCCAGTAAATGGCGATATTCTATGATGACTCAATTATAAATTGAATTTAATTCAGCTAATGAGTTAACACAACGATTATATTTGTTCTGAGATGGGACAAAATTCGAGAGTTCAGCTAGTATAAATACAAAATTAAACAGATGAATAAAAATCAAAAAAGAAAAATTCGTACAACAATATTAGGTTATGTTTCATATATAATGCCATGCAACAGAATTCCTAAAGAATGACTTAACTTTAAACTGCCAGTAGTTAAGTAAACAAGTGTAATGTTGGCAAAAAAGTTGACTAATAATTTTTGCATTACAATGAAGTATTTTATAAATAGTTCTACTTACATCTTCGGCTATTTGTTTTACGAATGGATCCAAATCCTCGCACAGATCGGCTCCTTGGTGGAAAAATGTACAACACGCATGAATGTACGATAGAAACTGAAAACACAACAATATCGCGAATCAAAAAAAAATGACACTGTCAACAGTTGAAAAGTTTTATGCTTTATTAGGTCATGATGAAAATCCTTTTATCTTTTATCAGTAACACTTATCATACTTCTGTAAAAATTCTAAATAATGAGTCAACACATTGACTGTAACTCAACTACTCCCATTTTTATCATAGAAGATCTAATTCTAAAAACAAACAAGATATGTATATCGAGAGGCAAAAATCTAAATATTTAGTTAATAGAAACACAATAGGCAAACATCTAAATATGGCGATAGCGATAAATATGTGAGTTGAATATCTGTTATTTTTTAGTTTTTTTTTTTTTTTTGAAAATATGTAATTTCACAGCCTCTCAAATTGTTATAATGATTAATTAACTTAATTCAAATTGTTATAATGATTTATTAAATTAATTAAAAAGGGTACAGGAAAAAAACAGGAAATGTCCATGTATGCTGCATTTGAGAAAACTGGAATCAAAGTTACATCAAGAGCATTCCTTGTTATTGGCGTGTATGGTATATTTAATACTGGAATTACGGGGATATTCCTTGTTTTAACGCAGGTTTTTTTTAAGTTTTCTGAATAAATACTATGATAAGGAAAATGTTGCCGTCAGTCATTTTATTAAAAAATGTGACATTCTTTATTTTATTTGTGCAGGTCCCCTTAATTTTGTCTATGTATGCACCCATAACACTATTTCCGGGATAGGGTAGGCATAGAGTACGGACTTCCATTCTTTCCTATCAAGACAACCCTCTTTCCCTCCATTCAAGAGCATAACTTACATTGTCTCCTACTTACACCTACCAATGCGTCTATTATAAATGGTATTTGCAGCACGCATTCTGTCAATCGCTTGGTCCAATTTATATTTTATGTTGTAAATTTTAATGAATTATGTAACAACTAATGACTCTAAAAATTCATTACTGATGTTCGATTTTTGAATGGAACAAACCACCACGGGCTTACGACCGTCTTCTACTGTTGTTTCGAAGGCTGGCTTAGTGTGATCACTTTATGTTAAATGCCAAATCGGTCCAGTCATTCCAATATTAAGTAATGAATATTTCCAGTCATATTCATGTCACTGGCAAATTACAGAAATTTTTTTTAGCATCATTTAGAGGTAAATCAGCTACAAATGTACTGACAGGTGCAAAAACCGATTTGCCTCCGTATGAGATTAAGCTCCCACCTCTCCTATTCCATTTTGACCAGAAAAAAATGAACCTAGTTGTGGGATATTGAATAAGTTTTGACTTAATACAATGTCGAAGTCTTGTCTTGGACCTATGTAATAAGAGTTAAAAAGAATTTCCAATTTCTAAAATTCTCGGGTGAAATGGAGCATTTAATGTTAGTTCTGAGAATCATATCTATAAATCTCCAGTGGCTCAAATTAGACGATCCTGTTGCATCCATTCCATAATAATATGTAAATAGTATGTAATTTAAATACCTGGGAGCAACCATTACCACCTTTGGCGCCTTTAACAACATGACAAGGATTTGGAAAGCGTTGGCGTTTAGTGTTGAAACGAAATGTAAACTGTTTGATATGTGTGTGTTGCCTGACCAAAGAAAAACAGACACAAAAATCTGGGCAAATTTCTAATGTGCCCAGATGATATCAAAGAGTTGAACGCCAACAAAATCCTGCGCTTCCTCCAGGAGGCCGGGTTGAGCGATGAACTCTAGATACAGGGCCAGTCACAAAAGTTCCATTATGGGACGCAGTGACGGCGGCCTCCATGGAGGCTGCAGGCTAGTATTCAAATAATAATAATAAGCCCAGGCACAAAAAGTCTCAGCTTTTGAAATGAAGTGCCTCAGGAGAATTCTGAAAGACGCTATACGTCGGCGCACCCAGCGTGAGCCCATCACCTCTACCATTGTGGGGAGGAGATGGACTTGGCCGAATGACAGTTGGCCGAGGAGAGCGCTGTTCTTCCTCCCATCTGGGTCTCAAAGACGATGAAGACCCTCTCATACTGTGTTCCGCTCCTTCGAAGCAGAGCTGAGGGATTTGGACATGGTGTGGGAGGAGGTCATAAACATTGCGCAAGATCGAGCGCAATGGAGAGTTCTTGTTGCCTCCCTATGCCCCTGAGTGGGGTATATAAGGGAGTATTGATTGACTGAGTACGTAATTAATTTCTTCTACAACTCTTCATCCTGTAATTGATACAAATATAGCTGTAATTCCCAATGAATGTAACAAGTCATAAACTTTACCTGTCCAAACAGAGCTATGTACATTTATTGTATTGTGATAAGAGGTAGGTACTCTAAAAGTCACTTATTGATAACATTTCTTTTTACTTATTATGATGTAATCACTCAGATAAACACACAATCAACTTCCTTTCCAGAAAACAATCCCACAGCCCAGTTAGAAATAGGACAATCAAATGGTTTGATTTATTTAATGACTTGAATAACCCATTCCTACAACAAGGTGATAATCAATTAAGTCGTTGTTTGTTCTATGAAACCTCTTATGTGTCATTTTTTGCAAAACGAGTTTTTGTTGTCAAATTCTTCATTTCATCAAACTGCATAATATATCAATGAAATATCCTATGTGTTAAGGATATATTAAAAACTAGGTTTCCCTCACAGACGTTGTCCTGTAGTTCTTACTATGAATATTGATTTTTTCCATACTAACTGTAATATTACATTTTATATTATCTATTTTTTTATCCATTTTTCGATGTTTTATTAGTTATTCCGTTATTCGGAGCGGAGAAGAATCCGATAAACCAAAAATGATAAAAATCTGTGCAGCCGATCTCGAGTTATAAGTGTTCGCACTAACCCGACTTTCTTTTATATTATAGATAATTCTTTTGATACAATACATCATCATATGATTAACAATGAATATAATAAGTGTAACAGTATTTGATGTATAAGATAACATTGAGCACTCATCTGGAACCACACACTACCGCTAGTTAGGTACTCCTTAACAATATTCATTTTGTTAATTAATACATCAAAATAAACCAACTAACATACGGTATATTATTTCCTCAAATGGCCTTCAGATAAACTGGGTCGAGGTACACTACAAATATTAAGAGTTTGAATTATATTCATGACTTTCTGAATACTGCCCTTGATCTTTGTATAAAAATGGAGCCCTATTTCTTTTGATCATCGCATCATGCGTGAACGGCTGGACTAACATTCTTTATTCTTTTTTGTTGTGTTTTTGCAATTTTATTTTTGCGATGTTAGCATAAAAATAACACTATTCTATACATAGGTGTCAGTATAGCCGGCGGAACTTAATGCTTGAAGCATTGTCTACCAGTCAACCGGTCCCGTCCAATCTGAGACAGGATTCCAACCCCGAGTAGAAATTTCAAGTGAAAAAACACATTGAAAATTTCTGACCCGACCGGGAATCGAACCCGGAACCTCTTGATCTGAAGTCGGAGCCTTTGCCACTAGGCTACCGAGGTCGGTAGCATAGTGACTAGAATGAAAGTGAATAAATTAAGGTGGTTTGGGCATATAGTGTGAATGAAAGAAGAGAGAATGACTAAAAGGATATGTAAATTTGAAAGAATGGGTGCACGCAGAGGAGGCCTACCTCGAATGACATGGTCCGACCATATCGGTGCCGTCTTAGAGGAGGGCCAAGTCAGGAGCAAAAGGAATAGAAGAGCATGTATGCGGAATGTTATGCGTTTGGAAGAAGCGAAAGAGGTTTGTTTGAATAGGAAAGAATGGAAGTCCGTACTCTCTGTCTACCCCCTTCGGGAAACGGCGTGATCGAGTTTTGAGGTTTTGAAAAGTTTTAGCACCTAATAGTGGCTACTGACTGGGAGGAGGAAAATTGTTTCCAATAATACTGAATAGGTTCAAAAATTTTAGACCAAATAAAAACTTATCTAACTAATCCAAAAATTGCAGAATCGATTCCCAACTGCCTACATGAAAAAAATGAAACCTTTATAGATATGTAAATATGTTAAATAGCTTTCATTGAAATTTTTATTCAAAAACTAAAAATTCGAGTATATCACAATAAAAAAAAATCATTCGTCTATACATAATAAAATTAAATGCACTTTTAATTCACATAAAGTACTTTCAATTATCTCATTAAAATAATAATTATCTTTCATATAACTAGTTAGACACATGCATGCATTTGAACAATAATATTATCTCAATGGTGGAGTTAAGAGATCATTCACATGGTTCAGACTAATAATTAAGTGAAGGAATAATAACCGTCTATTATGAGTGTTTTATATTAGACTTATAACCACAATTCACAATGTCTTCACTAAACCTAAAATAAGAGTCATGGGTAAATTTTGCATTCTCTTGTCTCTTAAAGGGTGAGCTGAGAGAATTGACTCCCCCTTTTTTCTATCCAAATATACTTCTTTCGCTTCCTCCACCAACATTCCATTTCCTACACAAACTATCCTATTTCTTTTGCTTCTGACCTGAAGGCTTCTGGCCTTTCTTGACGACAGAATCAATGTGTTTGATCCACGTAATTCTCGGTACACCTTTTCTTTCAGCCTTATAAACTATTTTTGTAATTCTATTAGCATCCATTCTTTCAACATGCTCCATCCATTTCAACTTATTAACTGTCACAAGTTTCCATACCACATTCCCTCCCAATATTCTCACATCTTTCCATATCCCACATATTCTTCATAGAACTCTAACCTCTACTACATTCTTCTTTTTTTCTCCACTTCCAATTTGAACATCCATACATCATCGATGGTAACAGAAGAGCGTTAAGCATTAATTTGATAGCTTGTAGTGAGACATCGTTGCTTCTCATAATAGGTCTTAGTGCACAGCCCACTCTGCTGCCAGCCACTTATCTATGATCTGATTCTTTTACACACTTTCCATAGCTGGACGACATAAACCAAAAAAGATCTAGACAACTCTGTGTTGCTAGATATAAAAAATCTTTGATAACTCAAATAAGAAATGGTGAATATTTTTTTTTTTTTTAATGAATCTGTGCTAACTCAAAGTGAACACAAATACACTCCTTGACTCTTTCACAGTAAGCTACTCAAAGCTTGTGTCGTGAAAGAGGAAGATGGTCGGCACCTGGGATCGAACCACGACGTCCGCAGTACGAAAGCTGGCGTTGTAACCGCTGGGTCACCAACCACTTCAACTATCTATTATTCATATTACTATCAACATCCAGCAAAAGATACATTAAATATACATTTAAACCAGTCATATATTTCATCAATAAATATGAAACAAAGCAAACTAACCGTGGCAAGAATATCATGTTTCTTGCGTGCACGCAACATTGCCAGCGCATGCACGTAGTCTAATGCTGTGTGACGAAAACATGATCTCGTTGCTGATAACAGATTGACTGATTCTTCAACCTCGACTGGGCGATTTTTTGACACCTAAAACAGATTTTAATATTACATTACGTTAAATTTTTAAAATATGTGATAGCTTAACACAAAAATGAAAAAAAATATTTACTTGCGAATTTTTTAGTAAAGCGGCATCTAAATCATTTGATATTTTTTCGAAATACTGTTTGGACTCTTTGACTCCTTTGATGTCCCTAAAAGTAATGTGAAATAAATAATGAAAAATTTCAAAAATCACAATAACTGTCTAAAACACAGAAAATAAAGTAAAGATAAGTATCTTACACTTTGATAAAGGCTGTTAAGTTTCTAAGCACAGTTCTAGAAGCTTGGTCCAAAAGAATTGTATGAAATTTGTTCATTTCTTGTAAACTATCTATCAGACGAGTGAATGCGGATGTAACTGTGGGTTCTTCTGAAAACTGAAGACTTAACTCCCACAGAGATGTGGCGAACAGACTGCAATCATCAGAAAGAAACGGGAATTGCAAACAAATTGTTTAAATATTTTGAATCAATAATACAATGTAACTTCAATATCATGATCGGAATGTGCTATTTACCAATAATTAGAAAGCTGAATACTTGAATTGTTTACACATACCTTTGGTGGGCAACGTATGCTTTTCCATTGTCTATCATAAGAGCACACGTCTTTAGAACCTTTTCCAGTTTCTGTTCCAGCAATTCTATGCCAAGCTCCTCTTCCTCCAGTTGAGACCTAAGCGCAACAAAAATGATAAGTAACGAATGTTCAATTTGCACAAGAATAAATATAAAAACATTACGGACCTAAATTTAGGAGAGTCTCGAAGGCACTCGTCAAAATCTATAACACACGGCATTTTTCTGTTTAGATTTGGTGCTTTCTATTCACTCTAATTTATTAGTCATCAAAATAAACTATAAGCTATACACTAATAATCGTTAAAACAACTAATAAAACGTCACGACTGTCACACGTCAAACACCCATCACGTTTTCTATTTATTTTCTTTTTCTATAAGTCATAGATTATATGACGAAGACTGTCATCGACCATAGATTTTTATGTAGTATCTGTATCATGAGTACGTAAGGGCCAACACCACCTATATAAGAAGGCCTTAGTGCAGGCGGCCATTTTTGGCCTCCCGCGTCACGACTGCCTGTGTGTAGACAGATATTATAGTGCACAGGTAAGTACATACAGATATAGGTGAGTGAATGTTGGGCCTCCCGATGTGACGCAGCACTAAGGCCTTCTTATATAGGTGGTGTTGGTAAGGGCTATGGCTAAGAACACGTAGAAAGCGGATTCCGACCCGCGACGACCGGCTCATAGATTGTTGTCTATGGTTTCAATGCATTTATAGGAATAGGATTGAAGAAAGCAACTATCACGTAAAAACAATTTGGAATATTACAAGAGAACACATGTCAAATTCGCGGAAGCAAACACAGGTAAGGAGCTTAAAGGCAGGAGATGAGCTTCTCACTGATCAATTTAAAATAGCAAATGGTCTAAACAAATATTTTGTAGGTGTGGGAGCAAATATCAGTAGTGATATTCTTGATCGGTTGGGTAGGAGTGAATATGGACAATCTGAAGAAGCCCTAGCTGAAAGAGACTGTGATGCTGAGTTGACCTTCTTGCCGATCACAGAAAATGAAACAATGGGACTAATAAACTCCTTAAGAGCTGACTGTGCTGTGGGACCTGACGGAATATCTTCAAAATGCATTAAGCTAGCGAAAGATGCATTGGTATATCCAATTACCCATTTAATTAATATAAGTATAGCTGGCGTAGTCTTTCCAAAGCCTTTGAAGGATGCATTCATTGTTCCACTTCATAAAGATGGTGACTGTCAGGAGCCTCAGAACTACCGTCCTATAGCACTACTAAATGTACTTTCAAAATTATACGAAAGAGCTGTTAATACCCAACTTATGAGGTATCTCGAAGAAAATGGAAAATTGGTCCAAACCCAATATGGTTTTCGCTCTGGAAAAGGAACAAAAGAGGCAATATCGGACTTCGCAGAGTTCATTACAACTGCCTTAGATAATCAGCAGAAATGTCTAGGTGTCTTTCTAGACTTAGCCAAGGCATTCGATTCTATTTCGCACACTATTCTGCTCAAGAAATTACATAACATAGGCCTCTCTGCGAGATCTTTGACATGGTTCAGGTCTTACTTAGAGGACAGAAGGCAGATGGTAAGACTTGGTGAGGTGATTAGTGAACCGGAATCTGTGTATTGGGGTGTACCGCAGGGTAGTGTGCTCGGTCCTACGCTGTTTATCATATATTTAAATGATATCTGTCAGCTTGGGTCGGGGGACCGGACCATTTCATTTGCGGATGATACGGTGTTCCTCTTCAGGTCTACGACGTGGGAGCATGTACACAGGACGGCGGAGAGAATCCTACAGCAAATGAAGAAATGGTTTGATGGAAATCTGCTTTCATTAAATACACACAAAACTAAGTACATGACATTCGCTATAGATGTTAGGCAGAAACCACCAGACAATTTGACCATAAGAATTCATACTTGTAGCCGTGATGGATCGTGTGACTGTGTCGGGCTTGACAGAGTTGAAAAATACAAATATTTGGGAGTTATGGTTGATAGCAATTTAAGATGGGTAAATCACATAGAGATGCTCTCAAAGAGACTCAGAAAGCTCATTTACATTTTCCGAAATCTGAGAGAAATTTTTGAGATAAAGACCCTTAAAGCAATATATTTCGCTTTAGGTCAATCTCTCCTCATGTACGGGAATCTGGCATGGGGGGGAATGGCCAAAACAAATCTTCAACCACTCGCAGTTAGTCAGAAGTCTCTCCTTAGAGTAATTTGCCACAAACCATATAGATATCCATCGGATCAACTGTTTTCGGAGTTCGGAGTGTTGGACATAAGACAGCTCTACATGAAGACCATACTGTTGCACGTAAATAGAAACCAGGCCAGTTATACGACGGATGCGTTCGTGCTTCACCCTGATACTAGGAACCGACACCTGCTGCGCCCAAAGCCTGTACGAACAACGTTCGCCCAGAGGCACTTTTCTTTCCTAGGTCCCAGACTATATAATAAGGTCATACCTGACATCTCAGCTTCGTTAAATGTGGGAAACTCAAACATGGAACAATTGATTGTGACCTGGCTGATGCAGAGGGGAAGGGAGGCTTCGGAGTCGGCGTTGACGCATGTATTACGTTGAAGGATGGGAGAGTACTACGAAGGTAGGTTGAGTGTGTTGTTGGCGCTTTGCTGGTTGTTTTTTATTTTTTCTTTGTTTGTTTGTGTTTCTTTCTGTTGTGCACCGTTTGCTCGTCTTTGTGTCTCGTTAATGTTAGGTCTACATACTTGCATAAAATTACAGTAAATAGTTATTCATCATAATACACCAAAAAATACTCTAATACTCGGAATAAAAACTGATGCGCAGTATAAATACTTAGTATCACCTCAGCACGGGCTTTTGTCTAGTGGGGTGATAAATTCCATTATCTTAATCTGTATTTATATATGTACACATTAATGTATTGTTATGTATTATTTGGAAATAAAAGAAAAGAAAAAAAGAAAAATATAAATGGGCATGCCGGAAAGCGGGTTCCTGCTTTCATTGTGGGTATCCCCATTCAAATGCATAGTAACATTCTTTGCGCCGGTCGGCGCGGATCGGAATCGGCTTTCTACGTGTTCTTACCCTATGGCTAAGAACACGTAGAAAGCCGATTCCGACCCGCGCCGACCGGCTCATAGATTGTTGTCTATGGTTTCAATGCATTTAAATGGGCATGCCGGAAAGCGGGTTCCTGCTTTTTCTGTGGGTGTCCCCATTCAAATGCATAGTAACATTCTTTGAGCCGGTCGGCGCGTGTCGGAATCGGCTTTCTACGTGTTCTTACCCTATAGCACGACTAACTACTTCCTAGTGTAGTTAGCGCGAGTACGTAACGTCCGACTTAACTACAAATGTAGTTAGATGTGCGTTTCAACGTGGTTATTATAACAGCATCTGTCGGGTCGCGTTCCAGTGTAGTTAGCAGTAGTTAGGCTGTTTATATGTGGTTTAGAGCTGTCAAAGTTGCGCGCTTTGTTATTATTTTTGTAACGTTTGTTTTAAATATTTAATTTATTGAAAATAAAAATGCATCACGAATATTTTTATTAATTTCATTATTTTATTTTTTTTATTTCCCCAATTAAATATGTTATAATAAAGTACCTACTAATACCGTAATACTTATAAAACTAGGTTAATATTTTTTTTATTTGGGATTTATTATCGCACGAGATATTGCCAATATATTTTTTTGAAGTCAGCCGATTGGAACAACTCAAGTTTGTAAAAAAGGATCAGACGAAAGGGAAAACAATACAATCATGATTTTAAACATTTGTATGGAAATTATTAAAAAATAAATAAATAAAAATAAAATCTTTCTTTATTTCTCGCAAGCAAATATTTTACAAACAATTAAGACATACAAATAATAATTAAGATAAAAAATCTATAGGGAAAATAAAAGAGTATTCAAAGAGTATCAGAAAACATCAAGTGTATTTACTTCTTAAAATTATTAAAATTCCACAAATCATAACTGTTTTTATATATTTGATGAAAAATGTCAAATAATGATGGCCGCCACAAGTTTTTTCTCTCTCCGCGCAACTTCAAAATAAGTATCCGTGCACTACTTTATCTTCCGGGCGATGTTACAAATTATCGGCAAATCGCGGTGAACAAATAAAAAAAAATTTTTCATTGAAAAATACAATGAAAAAAACATTTTTTGGTGTTAGATGTTGGCAAACCTTACTGTTTCCGGCTTAAAACTTAACTACATTGCGTTATCGCGTTACGTACTCGCGCTAACTACTAATGTAGTTAAGTCGTGGTTATGAGTAGTTAGATTGATGTGTGGTTAGTCGTGCTATAGCAAAAGTTACGTACTCACTACCACAGGCCACAGAGTACAAATATTTATAGAGAACTTTTGTGGATGCGCGGAACCGAACCGAATGGTTCCTTTATCTAAAAATCGCGTGGCTGAAGTTAAATAATTATCAATAATAATTTGTTTAACATTCATCCACAAACACAAAACAACAAAACCCATAGGTACGTGCTTTAACTAATTATAATATTAAAAAACAACACAATCAAATTAAAAATTCTGTGTGTTTACACAAAAATATAAAAAATGGAAAGTAACCGCTATCGTCAAACGTCACAGTTTGTATGAGTTTAACAACAGTCACGTCACGTGGTACTTGTTGGGGCCATGCGCAGTAGCGCATTATTTCTCTAGTATTATTTCATCTCATAGAGCTAGGCAGATTCATTTTAAAATATTATGTTTCTTCTCCAGTTGAACAGAGCCAATATTGGCCAACACCTTTTATTATGGTGTTGGGAAGAGCTCATAGTAGAAGTAGAAAGCCACTGGAAAATAAAAAAATAAAACAACCTCTTAAGCCTTGGTTGAGTATTTCAGTCGAGTTGTGAGTAATTTAGTAATAAAATGTGTCTGAACACCTTGATCTTTTTTTAGTAGATTAGTCAAGGCGAGCCGGCAGTTTGGTCAAGTCGTATATATGCATTTGTATTTTAGTCGAGTTCATTAGCTATAAATAAATTAAATTAACACTTTTCTATACCTACATATGTCAAAAAAGACTGAAGTCCACGCTTATACCACTAGAAAACTGAGATCGGTAACACCAAAGAAAGAGTGCAGAGTAAGTTTTTGAGGCCGAACAGTTATAAAAAAGCATCCCTTTGGAGAAAATAGACTATCCCGATTTGCGAAACCGCAGAGAGACATGTTCAACCTTTGTTTCCTTCATAGGCTAATTAATGGCGCAATAAACTCCCCGGAATTGCTCGCACTTTCTTTAATGTTTTGTGAGATTTATTTTACTAATAAATGAATAATTAAAACAATTTAAAAAAATCAGACAGTTTTCCAAGTCCTTCAAATATTGATGTTCAGTAATGGGTAATAAGGTGGTTGGTAATACGGGTGTAAAGTCAATGTACAGAGACATCTACAGCCACGCTCCACGAAGCTATCTGACGTTTCGAATCCCATACAAATTCCCATGCACACTAACGAAATTAGGTTTTTTGTTTATTTTTTTACAATAAACGTTGTTTTTAAGATGTATTTTACCCCTGTTTGTTTTCAGTACAATGCTTAGCAATAATCCTATATATTTTTTTTGTTTCTCTAAGAAACATTTTTTTTCCGGAACTGATTCCAGTGATTCCATACAAAATATAATATGGAAGAGCAGAGCGCAAAGCTGTCAAATGACGTCACACTTTACACACGTATTCGGTGGTATCAGTCGACGGCTTTCGTATATACAGTGTATTAAAGTTTGAGGACCCCGGTGCCGACCATTTCCACTTTCATAACAAAAGATTTGCTTTATGCGTAAGGCTAAGAACACGTAGAAAGCGGATTCCGACCCGCGCCGACCGGCTCATAGATTGTTGTCTATGGTTTTAATGCATTTAAATGGACATGCCGGAAAGCGGGTTCCTGCTTTTTCTGTGGGTATCCCCATTCAAATGCATAGTAACATTCTTTGCGCCGGTCGGCGCGTGTCGGAATCGGCTTTCTACGTGTTCTTACCCTAAGATGTTGAATGTGTATCTGTGCTTTTAGTGAGCCCAGATTCGTTCTTTTAAATTGATATCTACACTCAGGAAAGAGTGATTAGCTCAATCTCCTGTTTGTTGCGAAAGGAGCACATTATTTAGACTCCACTGAAGTGGACACTCACTTTGACCTACAACTTCCGCAACCTGGGGGGTGAGTACGTAAGGGCTATGGGTAAGAACAAGTAGAAAGCGGATTCCTACCCGCGCCGACCGGCTCATAGATTGTTGTCTATGGTCTCAATGCATTTAAATGGGCACGCCGGAAAGCGGGTTTCCGCTTTCTCTGTGGGTATCCCCCATAGAGTATAATAATACTACTTAAAATAAGACTACTACTACTACTAATACTACTTGACCATAGATAATTTGCCCATTCAAATGCATAGAAACATTCTTTGCGCCGGTCGGCGCGTGTCGGAATCCGCTTTCTACGTGTTCTACCCTATAGCACGACTAACTACTTCCTAGTGTAGTTAGCGCGAGTACATAACGTTACAAATGTAGTTAGTTGTGCGTTTCAGCGTGGTTATTATGTAGTTAAGTCGCGGTTATGAGTAGTTAGATTGATGTGTGGTTAGTCGTGCTATAGCAAAAGTTACGTACTCACTATCCTGTAGCCCGATTCACGGAAAAGTTTAAGTCTAAGTTTAGTTCGAAGTTCGAACGAAGTTCGATTCAAACCCTCCGTGAATAGGTACATAGACTGTAGATAGTCGCCGCCTACAATTATTATTACCAGCAGCCCTATTCACGGAAAAGTTTGAATCGAACTTCGTTCGAACTTCGAACTAAACTTAGACTTAAACTTTTCCGTGAATCGGGCTGCTGCACTTGCAATTTTAATTTGCTGCTTAACAAAGTGGAAACGGCCCATTAAAACCTGTCATCTTCTGTTACTTTCTGTTATCTATGCATTTGACATAACACAAATTGACAGTTAGTGAAAACCAAGTGAAGTGAAAACTGTCAAAGTTTGCGGTACATGTTGGTGCGGAATTTCGTTTTTTTGCTTGTGCAGTATTTTCCCCGTTTAGTTAAACAACGCATTGATTTCTACAAATTAAAATCGAATAGAATTATGAAGGCATTGCGAATGCTCCCTTAATTCAAATAATAATATTAAATATTGTATTTTTATGAAAGTACATGATAAATACACAGCTTTTCCCCTTCGCAATTTCGCCAGTTTAATATTATATCCATCATGGATTCAAACAGCAGAAGTAAGATAAATTACGTGAAACAAAACAGCATTCTTCCAATGTTGGTTTGCTCTTTGGCCATACCGTTGTCAATGTCTATTTGGCTGTTCAATCTTTGTTTATCTTACATGCAAAATAAGGAAAAATATGACGGTGAGTTTTGTTATTACCCTTTTTTTCATTACTTTACTATCGGTTATATTTTTTTTTATTACGGCAACTCACCCTATCGGTTATATCAAGCAAATAATTATACACACCAGTTACCATAAAATAGTTTTTGAAAAAATTTCAAATATTCTTATTTTTATGGTGCAAAGATTTGTTTGTCTGTTTGATTTTTATGTGATTTATTTCAGATATTTTAGTGATTCATCCAAACAGATGGTTAATAGCTAGTATTGTAACAATTACAATTGCTGTATATGGACTGAAAAGGAAAAGTTTATCAATAAGTGGCGCCGTTCTTGGATTTTTTGTTGGAATGGTAACCACCATTGCCAGCTACAACTTTCTAGGTTGTCTCATTGTATTCTTCTTGACATCTTCCAAAGCCACTAAATTCAGAGAAACTCAGAAGTCAAAGTTGGAAGATGATCACAAAGAAGGTAATTTGAAATTAAGTTTAATTTTTTAAATGGCAATACCATAAAAATTAAAAAAAAATTGACTCCTGTTAAGAAGCCCTACAGGCTTAGAACCATCTTTTACTGTTATCGCAAATCTCTCTCATTTAAATAAATAATTAAATGATCTTTTTGAAACATTTTGAAGGTGGGCAGAGATCGTGGATCCACGTACTATGCAATGGAGGTATGGCAACCCAGTTGGCTTTTCTGTATTTGGTCGATGTTGGATGCGGTGAAAGACCCATCAACTTTATGAGGTTATATCGTCCATCGTGGTTAGCTATGGGTGTTTTAGGTACCCAGATCAATCATTCAATTTTTAGTAATTAATTATTTTTTACTTCTTTTTAAACACCTAATAAATTATTTTTAGGAACATTTTCATGCTGCAACGGTGATACTTGGGCTTCAGAGTTGGGGACAGTTTTAGCCGGAAGCAGTCCAAGACTCATAACAACCTGGAAGAAGGTCCCGAAAGGAACGAATGGTGGAGTCACGATCGAAGGAATTTTTCTAAGTGCTTTGGGAGGATTTGCAGTATGAATACATATTATATTTACTTTAAATTACCATTACTCATTTTATCTAAAGAACTGAGGTGGATTAATGAGTTGCCTAATTACTAGGGTAAATCAAAGCATAGGATTCGAAATAATGTCAACAGACACGGAATCTGTCAGATGACTGACAGTAAACTGTTTATAAACTTGTTAACATGGTAGCTCACCTCCTCATCAAGTTATAACATATAACAAATCTTCTGACCTCGATTATTAGTAAAACTTGAATTCAATTTATCAGGTTAAGTATTATGTAATTTATTTCTTTGAGATTATTTCCCTCCCTTTGTGAAATGCACCATAACGTTTTTTGGCACCCCTCCATTTCTTTTGCATAACACCCATGTGACAAATAACGTATTGTGTTAGGTACTGGAAGACACTTAATTTCCTTTGTTCGAACCCCCTTCTTGCCCCGCTAGTAGACATTAACGTTTATTTACAAGACCCCCGCCCCATTGTTTTTAAGTACTATGCGTCACGTAGTACTTAAAAACAGCCACTAAATATTTAAAACTTTTACTTTAAAGGGATGTGTTTTATGTTTTGCAGGTTGGCGCTGTTAATTATTTGACAGTAGTTTACTTGAGCGACAGGTCAGAGTTGTATGTGAGCCCACCACAGTGGCCTATCATCGTTGTTGGTATATTGGCGGGGTTAATAGGAAGTCTGATAGACTCCATACTTGGAGCAACCTTGCAGTACTCAGGTTAGCATTTTTATAATAGCTTGGTAGCCCAGCAGTTGCAATACCGACTTTTGTACTTCTTCGTACCGGATGTCATGGGTTCGATCCCAGATGCTGACCGTCTTCCTCTTTCACGACACAAGCTTTTAGTATCTTACTGTGAAAGTGTCAGAGAGTGTATTTGTTTTTATATTAAATGTTTTTATAAAACGTGGAATCTTGCAATTGATTCTTAACCACCTTTCTGAGTTGCTAGACACTTGAAACTTTCAGAATAGCTCAGAGCCTAGTGATATTACATTATTTTAATACTCTAAGCTGAATTGAATTAATTTTCAATCAATTTTGCTTATGTTATTAAATATGACAGTTGATGACAGCGGCAATGTTCGTTAATTTTCAAAACACTGTTTATTTTTGCTTTTGAAACACCAATTGTTGAGGAGGGCCCAAGGCTGATTCACATCACGCACCGACTCTCAATATCTCACATTTGTATGTAATATTTGCAATAAAAATGTTCACCGTACTACGTGATTTAAAGAGACTTAACTTCCAAATGAACCGCGGAAAATCCACCTAAGGGTAATATTTGCAACCAAACAAAGCATGTAGTCTTAAAAGGTATTTGCTTAATCACACGTAAACTAGAGAATTGTCAAGTTGGTTTATCCGAAAATTATAAACTGATGTAATTTTTTTTATTTGTATTATTTTAATAAACATTCACAAATGACACCGCATATCATATCAGTTATCTAAAAGCTTTCAATATCTCGAAAAATATCACTTATGGACCTTATGGTCTGTTTTTATAGGAATATAATACTGCTATAAACAGCGGTGAATGTGTCAGTGTAGATCATTATCTATCTGGTTACCATAGTGACAAATGACATAGTCGCGATTTCGAATGACAGCCATCTCATCAGACGATGCAGCTCTATTTAGGAACCCAGTGCATTACAGATATCATTACTTAATATAATATTGAATTTATGTTGCCGCTTCCAAGAAATTTGACAACATGACAAATGATAAATCTTACCATAATAATTGGGTAAAATTTGGTTTAAATGGGGTCTATTCTTTCAACAACATATACAATAAGTTAACGTGTTTCATATGTGACTTATTTCCTACTACACTGATATCTCTTGGATTTTTTTACAACGCAACTATAGAGGAATTGTTTTTACTACAAACTGATGACCCGTCGAACTTCATCCTACATCCGAATCAACAATAATTATTACACAATGCAATAAATTATTAGCTTAATTTAACTCTGTTTTTATGTCATAAACCGTATTTAATTATTCATGTAATAAGTCAAAATTATTTTTTTTATTCTGGGTTAGGTTGAAGTTCGACGGGTGGGTCAGCTAGTTAATAAATAACTTAATATATTTTGATAAATTATTTTAGGTGTTGACAAAGACGGCCGCATTGTATCGCTACCAGGAAAAGGCGTTAAACACATCAGTGGTAGAAGAATATTAGACAATCACAGTGTGAATCTGATTTCAAGTGTGATCATGGGTATCATAACACCCTACATTGCTATGGCTGTCTGGCCCTACTAACGTTATACTCCAACTCTTTAATATACTCTTATCCCTATAAAATTTAAAACCTATGGGTTCAAGTATCGTGTTTGTATTCAAATCAATGTGGCCTAATATCTGACGATAGTATATTATTTGAAAGGAAGACAAACAAACGGGATCTACAACAACAAATTTATCATATAACGATAGGCTGACTATGTTTTGTAAATTTTTTGACTTCATAAAACGATTAGGTATCAATTCCCAATTGCAGAGACCATACTCAACATAATTATAACACCATATTTTCAAAGCAAACTGGAACCTTAATTGAAAAATTAGATCACTCGGCATTGTAAACTGATGACACATTAAAGTTAGGAACTAATTTAATTTGATTTAAAAATACCATGGACCCTTTGTAGTCCGAAAAGCGTTTTGTAAAGCGGTGTCAAATTATAGATCCCCGTTTCACATAAGCGAAACTTTAGAAACGGGGTCTATATTGTTTTAATAAATAAAAAAAGAGTACTATCTAAGACCACCTATACTGCTAATTTTTTTATAATTGATATCTAAGGCATTTGAAAACTGACAAAGAGCAAAAACCAAGTCTTCATATTTTTTCTAGAGGCTGGTCTTTCAATACGGATCTCTCAGGAACAGATTTTCTTGTAGATAATCTGAAAGTTTGACGAAAACTTTACGGCGTGCCCTATTACAGGGGGGCAAGAATGACTCTGCATTTTATTTTGACACATTGTATCGTATCACATTGTAGCGTATCTAACTATATATTTTTTTTATCTGACATGACATGACATATCAATGGTTATAATAATCCGACTCTTTGTAGTATATCCAAAAGCTAGGTTAATCGGATTTTATACAGGAGAGTTAAAAAACTGAATATTTATACACCAACTGTTAGATATGGTTGTCCACACAACAAATGACAATAATTGACAATATGACATTTCTGAGATTCTGATTATTTTGTTTTGAGATTCTGAATATTTGCTTTGAGATTCTGACTATTTATTTGTTTTGAGATTAACTTGTTGGTTGTTTCGTATTATAAAGTATTGATTAATTTTATGAACATTTTAAATGTAGACAAAATGCAACAAATTTTATAATTGGACAGAAGTAAACACTTCCCTACAAATTTATACTATATATTGCACCATAACCGGTTTTCTAATGTGTCCATAAACTAGTTTATGGTCAAATTAAATAATTGGTACACCTACATTTTGACTTTTTTTATTAATTTGCTACAACCTTGGATTACCTTTATATTTTTATAATGCATACAAATAGTGATGACACAAAAACTACAAACATAAAAACACAAAACACATAAATTTTATGGACAACAAAAACACCAATAGAGTATAATATAGGACAAACATTAATATTAGAGTAGGTGAGATGTAAAAGACAAACAACATCAAAAACATAGGTAATAGTATATGTAGGTTTAGCTGGGGTAAAGGGATGTAGGCCAAGGGTGAGGGACAGGAATAAGATAGATAGAAGGAGAAATAGGAAGTTACAATCTCCATTTCAAAAGTTGAATGTGTGGTATGAGTAATGCGTATGTTTTTAACAAAGCAATAGCATTTGATGATATTGTTATGTCAGGTGATGGTATCTTATGGTGATTTATGTATAGATATATATTTGTACTAATTGTAACAAAAAACTTGTACTTATTTCATTTAAAAATTTATTTTATAAGTTGTAAACTTTTGTGCTAGTAATTAATTTGATTGTAAAATGCAGGTCAAATCTTGTTGTTAATGAATTTTTCAATCTCTCATCGGTTTCCAAAAATTATTCCTTTTTTAATTTGACAAAGTCTGCCTTCTATTCTTTATGATTCATCTAAAGCTTATAATGCTCTAAAAATATATGAAAAAAGTGTGTTTTAACTGACAGTTGTTCCACTAAAATTATTATAACTTCCTAAAATGACCTCTATTAACTTTTTATCTGCGGTGGCTGACTTTAATTATGTACAAGTATGTATGTGCCTACCGCGTGACAGCTGACTAAAGTCACATATCGGCCGATACTCGAGCATTATGATGAGAATTCACTAATTTCTCTGATTCATCTTTGCAAGTTCCAAGGTATAAACAAACAGATCTTCCTTTACACACCACGTAGGGGCATAGGGAGGCAACAAGAGCTCTTCGTGGAGCTCGATAAACTATTTAAAATAAAATTGCTGCAGGACCATTACTGCATACAGATTAACTAATGAACTGAATCTAGCAATGTTTGGAGCGTTGTTACATCACTGATGAAAGATAATCAGGATGAAGGGCACAACTTTTGTACAGATAATTAGTACAGTAGTGCAAAGTTGTTCAAACATTTATAGTACAACAAATGCAACACCTGTGGAACTGTGCGAACAAACTGTTTGTTTATGCTAAAGTTTGATAAATTACAAAAGGAACAGAAATGATCAAATTGTGGTCCCTTGATGGCTCTTGAATGACACGATCAACGAGAAGCACATATGATAGCAACAAGGCACACTGCAGATTCTGAAGAAACTGGCAAAGTTGACTCTCTTCTAGCATGCCTGTTAAAAAACCAAAGTGTGTATTGGAATACAGCAAAAATATAAGGTATTAAAAAGTAGTCGTTCATATTATAGATTTGTTTTTAATGAAAATGCCCTTGTATTATTCAAATTTATCAACTGATGGAAAAACACTATAGAGAATTGTACCATCACGCAACATCTTCCACTTCACACGCCCAACAAACAGCTACGGCTGCAGCTTATTTTTTTACAACGAACCATACCAAAGAATCTCAATTTGGGGTTTTGTTATTTTGGTTGTAATCACTAGACGTGCAGCTATATTTACATCGATCATACCTGCGAAATTGAAAATTTTAGTGGAAGCTAAATTTTAATAGATCTGTAAACAGAATCAACCTGTTACATAGGTACTATTTTGATTCAAACAAAAAGACAATAAGATTTTCTTCTCTACGAAGGTGACAGTATAACAAAAATATTCATCCTCTAATTTGATGTATGTATCAAAATATTATTTTTATTACTTTCAAATTCATTATACCACCCACTACTGGCTGTCTCAGCTTCGATAGGACCGGTTGACTATAAAAAAATGCCTCAAGCAGGTAATAAATTCCGCTAGCCATATTTTTCGTTATTTATTTATCAAGATTTGACCTGTTGGAATATTCATAATATATCAGTTAGGTAAAAAAAAAGTAAGTCAATATTTTTATGTAGACATTGAGATCAAAGACTGTATTTCCTTCCCTTCATCCGATTCCTTAATGGTGAAATATAATAAGCCGAAACATGATTTATTCCTTAATAAGACTGCATGAATCTTTTCCCTCAATAGCGTATATATTCGAGGTGGTTGATAGACCAGTGGTTATGACGCCGGCTTTTCGCACTGTTTCGTGCGGAGGTCGTGGGTTTGAATCCCGGCCGTGTCGACCATTTTCCGCTTTCACGACACAAGCATTTGCTTACTGTGAAAGATGTCAAAAGTGTATTTGTGTTCACTTCGAGTGAGCACAGATTCATTAAAAAAAATATATATATATTATAGTCAAAAGTTTACTAAGTAACATTATCTGATTAGAAGATGATTTTTTATTTTTTGTAACATTTTTAAAGACTTTCAAAGGTCTGTAAACTTTTTTCCTGTATGTTGTATAAGAACTTTTTTGATATTGTTATTAAAAAATGTATAATTACTTGTTTTATTTATTTTTTGTATAATGATTCTTGTTAAGTAATTTTAAATAAAGAAATCAATGAAGCAATCATTTTGTTTTTTTTCCTGGTCTTTTGTCCTGTAGTTTATGATGTGGGATTAGTCTCCTGTGAGGTTTGCTGTGCAGTGACATGTGAAGAAGCCTGGATGAATTATTATCTTATCCGTCTCACTTTATCCTCAACTTATCCCATATTTATCAGCTAAATGAAAGTTTTTTTTGTCTCTGAAAGGGTGGGTAGAGCGAACGGACCTCCACTCTTTTCTATCCAAACACTTCTTTCGCTTTTCCACCAAAAATAAAGTTTGACAAGGAAAAAAAGGCAGTTTATTTAATTTTTTTTTATTTCATAGTATTTATTTACAAAGATTACATTTTTGTGTCTTACACATATTTTTGGCATACAGTTGTAGTATGAGTCTTGTATATAAGGTGTAACTTCAGAATTCTGCTTCAAATAAAAATACAAAACAACGATAAACCAATATAAATATAATATTATGTATAATTTTTTTATGCCATTGTTTGTATTTTTAGTTGAATCATTTCAGTCATACATACAAAACGCGTCACTAAGAGACTCCTTTAACATAAAACTGTGAAAACTATTTCGCTTGTAAAAAAAATGTGGACTTACAGGTTTTCTTGTAATTTTATGAAAAAGACAATCTACCACGCATATACTTAAAATTTATCATTATCAGAATCCAAAAAAATATTTTTAAGTTTTCTTTAGAAGAGTCTCCAAGTGACCATAGTTATACCAAGTTAAAGAGAATTATAATCACAACAAATAGTTTTAAATGTTTTCACTATTTAACACACTCGGCTTAGTCATAATGAAATGACTTTTTTTTATTTTCAAAACACTACGTAATTCTTTTTAAGTATCTATTAAGATTAAAACTGTTAAAATGCACTATGATTTGATCATTGATTAAGATAAACGAGAGTATTACCAGCACCCTTCTATATCATGGATGGAGAAAGTAAAGAAAAAATCAATTTGAATTATGATTGACATAATATCTAAATCAAGAAGGTTGCTAGATGTTCCTCAAATATTATGAGCTTCAACAAATTCATGATAGTTATAGACGTCAATTTCTAAAATCTCATTGAAGAAATGACGGCTATAACAGTGACGCATAGACTATAGCTGTATTGAAACTGAGGGAATTGAAGGGTTGCCAGTATAAAAAAAAAATCCGTTCTGTTAAATTTATAGTTGTTGGTTTATTAAAAACAAATTTATCAACTATTCATAAATGTAACCATTATTATTCACATACTTATCAACATACATAATATGGAATGAAAAAAAATAATTTAATGGTTTTTTTTTTACTTCAGATCCGGTATTTATATTGTGCTCCATTATTGAAATTAAATCTAGATTATTAGTAAACTTTTATTCTTAGGAGCAGATCATCTTGGTTATTTGACAAGGAAATTCGTATGTATCACGAAAGACTTAACAACATTATTTGTCTGTCTAATATTTATTACGACACAAAATGGAAACGAAACAAAAGTGTATTTTTTATACAATTCTATTTTGTCATTACTGATTATCATTATTTACAAAAGTAATAACAACAACAAAAATTTCCTTCCCAAAACTTTAGGGTTAATTTTTTAAATTCAAACAATTGTAGGTAATATTTATTATAATGCAAAGGGAATGTTGATAAATGGAACTAGAAAATAACAATCATTTTTTACTTCTCACCACTTTAACGTCACAATATTTTTGAGTTTAAAGTTTAAATTTTTCCAAGTGGAGTGTACTTTGGAGATGTTCGTTTTGCCAACCAATCTATTAAAAGTGCTGGTCAATGAGGCTCGACTTTTATGCTATGAAAAGATATGGGAGTAGGTACTCCATCTAGATAGTTAAATACTCAGCATGGAAAATACAGTTTAATAATAATTATTAAGAATAAGAATCTATAGACAATATTAATTCTGAAAATTATTTGCATATGGCAATAATAATTACTCGCGGAACTTTACTGTAGATGGTTTATTTACAAGATTTCTTTTTATATTTTTCATATTTGGATAATTTAATTTTAAAGTTCGACTCCATAAAAAATTATGCAGGTTTGAAAAATAAATTGAATTGTAAAGCTGAAGTAGAGATTTCAAATTGACAATGATTGAAATGAGAAAATATATTATATATTTTTACAAGTATAGGGCACTATAAAATTCTTACTAGATATTTTCAAAATGTAAGTAAAATAGAATAATGTTTTATCATGTTATATTTCAAAAATAATTACCTCTTTTTTATTACACCCTATACTCCTGTATAATCATTCCTTGCATCAAATATTACATTATGTAAATAATTAAATTACATTATTTACATATTTAATACAATATTTTTTTATTAAAAATCCCACCCTTCAAAAATATTACTACATCTTATTATTTGGTTTTTATTATTAATCAATGTCAAACTATAAAGTAGAGTTAAAATATTGGTCAAAATTACTAAATATAATAATTACAACGATTATTAAATGATTATGTAAAATTTATCAAACAACACTTAAAGATATGGTATTTTTTCTACAAATGGACTATTTATTATTTTGAGGTAAAATCCAAAATGGCAATCATAATAACATTTTTGTATTACGGTAACACTAGCATGACGGCCATTTTGCAGTTTACGTCAAATTAATTGTGTCATTGTTTAAAAATTACCGCCAATGAAAATCATTATTAAAAAATAAAAGAAATAGCAAATCATCATACTTTGAGGGTAGATTTTTAAAATATTTGTTCTAAAATAATAATATAAACAATAGTTTTTAAAACACAAAATAATAACATTATATCAACATCTTATCAATAAACCAGGTACATCATAAGATATTAATATTTGTAAAGCAATTAAAAAGTTGATAGCACAATACATAGTATTATCTTACAATAAGGTCTGCTGAACCAGCACAAACCAATCATCCTCTTTGTGTATTGAAAAATAGACAACATTTAAATGCACATTCGAGGGAAAATATACAGCTTGAAAAATCTCTCCTACCGTAACCTTGTGTCAAATCATAAAATAAACAAATTACAATAATTAATATTCTATGTCACAAACAAGCTAAAGTGTAACATTTTGAAAAACTATCATAGTATATCTTAATATAATACTGCTAAGTCTCAATCTAAACGAATTTTTTGACTCACGAATGGCGTGATATATATTATAATAATATGTAGGAAATTTATATATTTTAATGTTTTTAAGTGATTGTTAAAATCTGTGAAAAACACCTCTAAGAAAAAAGTGATTGACATATATAATAAATAAATATACAAATTAGATATATATTTTTTTGAACTACAGTAATTGAGAAAATAATGTACCAACAGTATTGAAAGTGTATTAAAAAGAACAATTTAATATTGTGACATTTAATTTGGAGCAATCTTATTGCACAAAACAATAGTACAATTCCATATACAATTATTGAACAAAATTCCATGTATTTCGTATTAGTACAAAGATATTCACCGGTATCCACTCTATTATCTACAACATATTATTAATATTACGATAAATATCTTACTAAAAAACACCAATAACAGTTAATAATATTACTAAAAATTAAAGAGATCTCGTAGTTCCAAAACTACTTAATTGTCAATTTTTTAAATTGTTTTTAGATCAATGAACATGGCGCACGTAACTTAGTCGCTAGCTGTTTAATAAAATGTCCTTGCACCAATATATGGGAGCGATTCTTGAAACGGCCCACAGTTATAACAATACTGTATTTGAAACACACCTCATACCATCACAACACAATACCCTATACATCAAATAAGTATGTATGATTCAACGTCGATTAGATTGTTTATTACCTAATTACATCTCGGACAAGATTTCCGTCAACAAGCGCTTGAGGCTGTCTATTCCTGTTAGGAAGCCGCAGTCTGGTCCGTGATGGACGGTTGTGTTTGAAACGATGCTCGATAATGTTGAGTCTCTCGCCACATTTGTGTCTGCGAATGTGGTATGAGCAAAATCGATCATTCGTATATCAACGAGATTAGTAGGCGACACTTCTTCTGGGTCCCGTTTCTGAGATTTTTTCTTAGTAGGACCACACTCTGATATTTTTACTCTGGGTCTCTTATTACCGTCGGAACTTCTTTTGGCCGGATTCACGGTTTCGTTATCGGATGAGGTCTCTTCTGAACTGTTGACGGTAGTGTTGATTCTGTCAGAGAGGCAAAAGTCATCGCTGCTGTTAGAAGAATAGACCATCCAACTATCCATGGACACGGGACTGGAACTGATGCCCGAGCTTTGTGTTGGAATGGCAAGATGCATGGAAGCAGGTTCCTCTAAGTAAATGGTGTCTTCGGATATCGGACAAAACGGTACCTTGGCAGTTTTAATTGGCGCTTCGTCCAAGGAAATCTCTTCATTCAGGGTTGACATATCGAAATTGCTCGGTTTATCTTCCAGAATTGAAGAGACATTTAAGTCAACTGAACTGTTTGAAGCATCCGCGTCGTATCCAGTATTGGTAAAATTGGCACTTGATGAAGGATTGTCTGACCAGCCCTCGTAAACAATTAGAAGGGAGCTGAAAATTAAAATCAAGAAAAAGTCAATAGATGCAACGAAAATTCCTATGATAAATAAATGAAAATATCTAGAATTCAATATTTATTCGATGATTGACAAGCAATTAAGTACTAACAAAATATCATTCCACAAGTGCTTACATATTTTTTTAATTGATGTGGTATACTTTACAACTAATATATTTCATTTTCAAATCTCTACCAGCAAACATACTAACCAAGAATAGAATCTGTATGACGACTGGTTGGCAACAGCTTTGCGGAGAAGTGACAAACGCTGCAACACCTTCTGGACGACGCTGGATCTCAGTTTTCCATTACCGCCGCAAAAGAATGTATTGAGAGCGTCGCGGAGACCAGATTCCGTCAGACTGCGACCCCAGTATTTATCTTTTCTGATCACGTTATCCGAGTCTTTAGGACAGCCCTCGTATACCTGCTCCATAAAAAAGAATATTGATCAAAAATTAGGCCTCGTACAAATTACCTAAAATAAATATAAGACAATACTTTATAATGTGGGTGTAAAGTGTGATGTCATTTGACATAATTGTGGTACGAACTTCCACACATTTGTGGAATCAAGTTTCATTAAAAATTTTGGATTCTTAGGGAAACTAAAAAAAGGAGTATTTATAATGCTAGTGATAGCCAATTTCAAACACTAGTATGTTTGTATGGACGTTAAAATATCAGATTGTTTTGTGGACCATAGCACTAGAGGTCTCTAAACATTAACGTTACATTACACATTCAAAAACAAAACTGATAAAATCCAAAATCAACCAAACAGAGAGGAGAAATCTGACAGATTGTTACCCCAATTCCCTATCAGATCCGCTAAAAATTAGCATCAACTAAAATGTTATATTTCGCAGGCAATTCCATGCAATTTCAACGAATCCGAGCAATATCACTTTAGAAATCGATAGAAGTGAATATATATGCAAGTGATTTCAAACAAATGAGTTCCCCATGTCAAAATATCATCATGGCCGCCAAAATTCCTTTTTCTCAAACAAATTCATCTTGATCAAGAAATATAGCCACTATTGATGTATCTTTTATAATGAAAACAAGAGCAAAATAATATTTTTACTGAAAATAATACATTATTTTATTTTGATTGTTGTTTTTAAGAGAGGTATCTGAGAAAAAAATTGACACATGTAATTTTGTCATAAAAGCAGTTCCTCTAAAATTTTAGCGGATTTTTCTAAGGTGCCGCTTAAATAGATCGAATAGCGGGTCATTTTAGAGGAATTATGATAATTTAAGTGGAAGTCAGTTAAAATTTACTATTTTGATATATTTATTTGGTGGATTCTAAACTTTAGCGGATCTGATAGGGAATCGGGGTGATTGTTTGCCATCTTGCATTTTATTGCATTGCCATCTTGAATATAAGAAAGAACTTCTTCAAGGAAATAATATATTCCACAGTACCTGCATGCCACATAATCTGACTCCTAAAGAAGCTGAAGTACTGGCGGCACATTTAGCAATTTGCTTGGATTTCTTTTCAGCCGTTGCATCATCCCCGTGCTGTCTGGTGCCCATCTTCAGGTCCAGAATGCACGGCCGCCTGTATGTTGACGTGATGTTCTCCAGCATCAAAAAATCTGTTGGAAAATAGCAAGAATTGGTTTATTTTCTTACAAAAACAAAGTAATATTCAACATTGGCATTGAAGTTTTCACAATCATTGCGAGAATATTGCTTCCATTCGGCACTCTCACATTTCACAAGATTCCAAAAGATTATCATTTAATCCATACCATTAGGGTAGGGCTGCCATAATTTTCCGACCGAGACACCCCCCCCCCCCACCCAAAACAAACAAAAAAACTTATCGACAATAATACCTTTTTATTATAAAAAAATAAATGTTAAAGAGAGATTGATAATAGGTATTCAAAGAGCTTAACGTGATCAATGGTGAATCATTTTGGAACACTCAGTTCGACTGGAAATATTTGATGTTTTTTTTTGTGGATGTGTCTTTATCAAATCTAAAGTAATGGGCGATTCAATTTGAATTTTTTTTTGTCCTCTAAAATATTTTTCACTTCAATGACAGTTATGATTGATTTTTCAAGGTTTTTGATTTGCTTTTCAATAAAAAGTATTTGGCTGTGTACAAACAAGGTATAAAGGTCTGATAATAGATTTTTAAATAAATCCATTATCGCTTCAGGAGGATTTTTTTCTTCTAAGAAAGAATATTATCAAAAAGTATGTTTTTAATATGCATAAATTTTAAATCGACCGGGACAAATGACTCTTGCACCGGGACACTCAAAACCGTGACATGTTGCGGTCTTCCGGGACGTATGGGAGCCCTACATTAGGAGCATCTCCAAAGCCACATTTACAACACAAAGTTCCAAATGCCCTTGCCAACCTACACGCTTTAAATAGACAAATCATCTAAGGTGTAAGCATCAGGCCGTTGGCCAGTGGCTAGCGCTCTTGCATAGGACAGCTAGGTATGCGGGAAGGGGCATGGAATTTTTCAATAAGAACATGTCAAAGATGCCCATGATAAGATAACTTGGATTTGAATTTGACCACTGACGAACTTAATTGAAGTAAAGTGATCACACTAAACCAGCCTTCTAAACAGAACTAGAAAAGGGTTGTGTAAGCCCGTAGGGGTTCAAATTTGAAAAAAAATAACTATTTAAAAATCAAACAACCATTGATTTGATGTTAGCATCATTAGTTAGAAGTGGTTGGTAGCCCAGCGGTTGTAACGCCGGCTTTCGTACTGTTTTGTGCGGAGGTCGTGGGATCAACTCCAGGTGCCGACCATCTTCCTCTTTCATCACACAAGCTTCAAGTAGCTTACTGTGAAAGATTCAAAGATTGTATTTGTGTTCACTTTGAGTAAGCAAATTCATTTAAAAAAAAATATTAGGTTCTATGAACATTTACAGCCTTATGTAGTTGAAAGCTGCAAGTAGGCACTAAACTGGTTCAGAGTAATTTTGGGTGAAATTTACCGACCTCGGTAATCTAGTTGTACTGGGATGGACTTCAGATTACGAGGGGTTTCTAAGGGTTTTTTATAAAAAAGTGTTATATTATATTTTCAAGTAAAAAAACCCACAAATTCTGTCCGGTCCAGGAATCGAACTCGGTATTTCCTACTCGTAAAATTGTTATCTAGGCAGACAGACGATTAAGGTCAATATATTTTTAAATTAAGTGTATTTTTATGACTTCATTTGGTCAATAAAAATTCAAAATTATCAAGCTCAACAATTTTATGGTAAAAATAAAACAAAAACACACGAACCATACAGAATTCTGATGTTTCATAACAAAACACGGGCAATTCAAAATTCTTTAAGGTGACATGGTGCATTTTGTTTTGATTTTCATCATAGACTGGGAGGAGCCATGTTCCGTCTTGAGCTAGATGCCCAGAAGTCGATAGCCCAGTTGCGAGCGTGTTATAGCTAATGACCCTGAAAGTCAGCAACAGCCACAAATTAAACCATCCGTATTCAAAGGTTTCACATAGTACTTCATATTATATAAACTTCATACAAGTCGTATCGTGATATAACAAAATAGCCACAATCATGTTATATTGTTTAACAAAACAAAATTATAAACAGTGGCACCTCTAGAAACGAGCAATTCGCATAACGAAGAAAAAAAAGTGATAAATTTGCTTCCTGAACGAGAACGAATTTGAGTTTTCATAGAAAGGGAAGTCCCGTTTTCATGACATTTACTTGGAAGCCAGGATACCCTGCCATTGCATACACATATTCTCCAAATTTTGAAGGATTTTCTTCTTCTTCATCAGCCCTATCTCTGTCCATTGCTGAACATAGGCCTTCCCCCTCTTCCTCCAATCATTTGAAGGGTCGGCATAAGTAAATTTCTTTCTTTCTCCAGTTTTCTAGTTAAAAAGGATTAACTTTTATTTAACGCTTTTGAAATCTTTTACAGAAAGCAATTGTGAGAGAGGAAGATACTCGGAACCGGGAATATACCCTTGACCTTCAAAATGAAGTTGGTAACTGAATCACTACGGTAACAGCCAGTTGCTATACTCCTTAATGATTTTATAAGTAATTTAATTTGAAGAAATATTGCTAAAAATAGTATTTATTCAGCAGGGAATGCATTGTCGTACATTGATTTTGAGTATTTCACTTAACCAGAAAGACTCTGCAACGAATTACGTTCGTTATAAAAGGTTCACTGTATTATTATGAGTTAAAATATTTTGTTACATCGCAATTGAACTTGTATGACTTTGGACAAAAAAAATAATACAACTTACATTGTTTATTAGAGTTGTCTATCTGAGAGATACTCTTTAGTACTTCATTCGCTTTCCCGTTGCGATGGACTTTAAATCTGAAAGGAGAAATGTTGAAAAGACAATGTAGTCATTTGAATGATAACTCATCAATGGTTACAAAAAAAAAACAAATTATAAATATTACAAATTAATAATAGTAACATTGAAAATAAAAACAAATTGCATAGATTTCTGTTTATTTGTTTCATCGATACGAACACAATCATTCATAAATTTGATCGTTTGGGGAACAAACTATATTTATTACAACACACACCTTCGAGTAAACACAGTTTTTATTGCATTCAATTTTATTAAATGTCATTCGGACATTAATTTTCTGCAATCCCTTTTGCAATACATAATATTATTTTATATCATAATAATTATCGTTTTACATATAATTTACAACCAGAAAAATTTACTTCATTACAAGTCAAATCTCGGAATAATGAAATTTCACGGCAATCATATCGATATGTAGTTTGTCATACTGAGAATTTATTTACTTCCCTGTTCATTAGAACGAGATTGGATCTGTAATTCTCTTGAGAATAAAATGTAAATAAAATAATTCTGATTGATTGTCCATCATTTTTATCACGTTACGGATTTGTATTTGAATATAATAAAATGTAAATGTATAATGTGATAAAGCATTATAGATTAGTGCACAGTTTTTGCCCATATTTTTTTCAATTGTTTACATTCATTGTGTAGAGGGAACAATGACAGGATGCGATACAATGTCTCGAATATTTCTTTCTACAATCGACATTTCACAAATAATAATTTAACGGAGATATTTACAAACACAATACATTTAATAATGGAAGAACAGATACAATCATTGTTGTTGAATGGAGGGGTGTAATGCTGTATCACAGTATATATTTAATAGAAATATTGCCACTATAAAAGTGTTATTATTACTGGCATGTATTGCACTGGCAACACGGGTCCTAGACCAGCATTCCAACATGTTTACTCCAACAACTATCATCCATACATGGATATGATTCTAAAACAGAAATCAAATTTAGGAGGAAGACATGAATAACAGAAAACAAGTTGACATATCATCGGTCGTTAACTTACTTTAGAACGTCATCACGTTTGCGTTTAGAACCTAATGACTGCTTGCGACCGTTCTCATCTCTAAAGCTTGGCGAATATCTTTTGTCCAACTTTGTATTGCCCGTATTTGTAGCTTGCATCACCCCTGAAACAAACGGCAGCGCCATCAGTAATACGTCAAACCATAAACAATAACGACATCCTGTGAGGGGGTTTCTTTTTTATCATAGCACAGACTTTTTATTCCTTAAAAACTAAGAAAAAATCACACAATGAAGGGTGCAAAGGGTGGTGTGTTAAAAGAGAAAATAAATAAAATAACAACAAAAACAAAACAAATAATGGTGAAAGTAATGTTCAAATTACAAAAAGAGAACTAGATGGTATAAAATATGACATTTTGTATAGGTTATGAGATTTGAGACAGAAATAATATTATTATGTAGAGAGAAACAATGATGATGCTGGTTTTTTTTTTGTAACTGCCATACTGATAATTGTCAACTTTTTATGAATCATGTTAAAATGTATGATGATTTATTGTAATATACAAACCCAAATAAAATAAAATTACCCTTGGTAGAGTAGTGGTAGCGGCATTGTCGATACGCGAGTGTTTCATATGGAAGGGAGGTACGAGAGACCTGGCGTTGGTTGGTGGAAGTCGTAGTACGAAGAGGGCACCATCCTTGGCCGCGTCGCACAGCGCTCCCACCTTCACAGGGGCCCTTATGACAGTAAGGAAACTAGTTGTTGTTGACGTTAGCACGCCTCCTCACATTCACACTGACACGCGCACACCTCACACTCAGTACAACTCATACATCAAATACACGAGAAATTATTAAACTTAATAGTCCATATTTCCATTATTTCTTTTTGACGTGAGTTTGTAGAACATTTTAGTAGACAAACTAATTAAAATGAAAAAGTAACCATGTTAATTTCACTTATTTTGAGTATATTGGTTGAAACTAGTAGTTGCCGAATATCCGGCGGAACATTGCCATCGGTGGACTCGGTCAAATTCGGATCTTTTCGCTAATAAGCAAAGTTAACTTTCAGTACCTTGCAGCAGTGTGTACAGCTAAAGGCATTTTTCTGAAGCTGCCTTATTAACAAAGACAAGCGAAACTATTTGCAGAGAAACTGTATATTTATTCACCATTATTTGCAGTATGATTACTTATTCTATTTTAATAATCTTGTAATAACTTATTGTATTTCTTAAATGACAACCAAATAAAGCAATCAATCATCTAAAAATATGTTTTTATAAATCAAGTATTTGACCACTACTGCGCTAGTTATCCTTATGGTATTATTAATGTTACTAAGAGTGAACAGTGGTTCTTAAATTGTTTGATCAGATATACTCAAAATGGGTAAAATTAACACAGATTTTTGATCATTTGGATTAATTTATTTATTAGATTAGCCTCGCCGACTATCCGGGTAATATGTTGTGATGTTTCGCAATGGTCGCACGGACAGGTGAAACTGTGATATGAATACAATAAGCTGTGTAGAAATTCTCAACATTACGAAACACTGTGGGTAGATCCATATCTATGGAATATGCTTCACATCATTATGCAAAATGCATAGATTAGATGCAAATCATACACATATATTATTAAGTATACAAATTATATGTAGATATGATTCTACAGCAAAGATATTTCATAATAAAACTTTTAAAACCCTCCATTATATTGCATATCACACATTCAAATTTTTCGTACATAATACTCGACCTTTTTAGAAAGAAACCCCTTAAGAAAAACTGCTGAGGAAATATTAAAAAAAAAAAAAAAACAGTAGTGACAGTGTCAGACATGGTGTGCGATTTTATAATGACTGTTGCAATATAAGATGGCGCACCACGCGACCGACGACGACCAGCTCCGTATAATATTACAGTAAATTCACATCACAGTTTTCACTTTTTACCGGAACCGATCATATCTCTGTTTACGACTGCGCGTATATTGGGCGATTGGTCGTTGCAGTCAATACGAGGAAATACGTATGGAATTTACCATCGGGTTTTTGCGCAAATGAATTCGTATCATGATGGCAAAAATATCACACGCAAAACCAGCAGAATATTGAATATTGTAATACAAGAGATGACATGGAAAATCGCACTAAAAGTAAAACATGGTAACAATTCTAACGACATTTTTTTTAATTGATTACAAACGCCTATACAGATTTTCTATATGCTGCAATGGATAAGTAAATATCCCATTTCATCATATTTCAACCATACAAAATGAGTGAAGCAATATACAGAAATGCCTTCATATTAACTTTTAGAAAGTTCTTTAGAATCCCATTTAATGTCAAATGAAGATTTTTTACAAGCTCATAAATTAAAACGTGGTTAAATTGCGCAATTTCGTGTATCTTCTTTGTACATTTACTGTTGTAAAAAGGCGTATGGATTCCTTGTAAGATGCCCTAATATACGTGAATCGAAAAAACATTAAACGGTTCAAATAACTAATTTGAAATTTCGAATAGAACGTAATAACGACAATAGCGCCATTTGACGTAAGAAATTTTTAAAATTAATTCCTGAAACTATTATGGAAGGGATGTGTGTCGAATGGACAATAAGAATTCAATGAAAAAAATATGATGATTTCTAAGGCAAATTATTATTATTATGATGTCACACATGCATCGAATGAAACAATAATCATTATTATTATTCGTGGATCGATTGATTTTAAAAAAAGAAAAACACACAAAAAGATGACACAGTGGAAGGAAACTGGGCCACATTCTTCGATTACGTGATTTTTTTTTTAAACGCGCATACCACGTTATAATATTATCACCATTCAGAAAAATGTGGTAGAGATAAAACGAGAAATCAAAAAGAATGTAGTCCAACCTCCAATAATTATTTTATCCAACATCACGGACAACAAAAAGCCTGCGAGTTCGTACATAAGAATAATATATATATATAAATACATATTGTAATAATAATATGTCGTATATGACACATTATTTCGAGTTCGGTTACGAGGCAATGCGAGAAAGTTAACGCTCCGAGATTCATACTCATTTCATATTATGTTAATAATAATATTATGGTTTCTTCGGAGATGCTATGGAAAATTCTCTCGGTTATAAACAAAACAAATCTCAATATGGGCAGAGAAAGATTAGGAATAAAGACGTATTTGAATATAGTTCCGTTTTAACGAATTTGTAAAGGTGTGTATTCTGTCGCAAATGATAATCCAAATAAAAAGCTTAACGACAAGGGCTTCAAAAAGCACGATTTGATCTTTAGGTCACCCAGAATCCTAAACTGGAGATCGTGGGATAAAAGAAGAGGAGTTGGCCAGCCCCAAAAAATATGAGCCGATGACATTCTTGTCGCGGGTAGAAGGTGGCGAGAAAAGCCCAAGATGGAGTGGAGTGGAAGAGGCCTATGTCCAGCAGTGGAAATATGGGTGAGTAAGAATAGATGCCATGGATTTCACAAGCTCAAATTTCAATGAGCTGGAGATCTAAAAAAAATGGGCAATTGTCAATAGCGAAACGTTCAAAAGCGTGAATAGAAGATACAATTCAAGTTGAAAAGTTCAAGTGAATACAAAAATGCTATGCTATGGTTAAAGTGTGGGATATGGTAAGGCATGAGTATATCAGAAATTACTGTGTTAAAGAAGTCATGTTGAGGAAAGAAATGCTAGCACACCAATGAAAAAAAAGTGTTCAATTCGAGTTAAAAGGAAAAGTGTATAGAGAGAGGGCTGACCAAGAAAGACGTGGATTCCGTTCTGATCGAGGGACAAATTGGAAGAAAGAATATTTGTGGCATTGTTGGGAGAGCTCTGCCTACTTCTACAGTTTGATGTACAAAAAAAATGCTATCGTCTTTACCGTTGAGATTACGTTGAGATCAAATTGATCAATATACTTTTTGTTTTATTATTTCCAAAACAACAACAATACGGAGAACTTAGCTGTTAGAACGATAATTTTCTCGCTAACCTCGGCTTTTGTTATTTCAGTATACACATCATAAGCAGCTACTGACTTTGTAGCAAAACCAAAGTAAAGAAAATAATGATAATATTTACCTTTGTACTTGGGAACAAACATCTCTATATCCCTGGGAATGTTCTGGTAGAAGTGCAGCTCCCTGACGTTCAGTGGCTTGATGACGGTGCTCTCATTGAGTAGCAGAAGGCGGGTGTGTCCACCAACCTGGATGGAGAAGAGAACAAACGTGAACATCTAATAAAGATCTGACGTAGCGTAGCATTTTTATAGTTATCTAAAAGTAATACTACACGGGTGTTGGGTAGGTTTATATAAAACAGCAGCCATAAACTGGTTTTCATAGGCATATTTTATGTCCGATATAACAGCTGTTGAATATGGAAAAAATATTCGCGCAAAACTTTATGTGGCATCGAATAGAGAATGGATAAATCTTCATCTGGTCAAAAAAGAGGGTTTAATATTTATGGTAGTTTAGTTGATGAATGTGTCTCACCTGATTGTTGAGCGGATGCAGATCCACCTCGTGGTCCTGCAGAGGCGGGGGCGGGTTCTGGGGCACCGTGTGCGGAGGTGAGGGCGGAAAGCCACCATCCCTGTGGCCGCTGTACCCCTCCGTCTCCTCGTCGAATACTTCGTCACGCAGCAACTCCTCGTGGTCGCTGGTGTAGCCACTCTTGTTGACGCCGTTGAATCTGTCATCGTGCTCGCCGTGGAACTCGCAGTCGAGCAATTCATCCTGGGAGAAGTCGAACTCATGGTCATCAACAAAATCATCGGTGAACTGACTGTTGCCATTGATGTGGGTCACAAGAGCAAAATCGCTCGGTCGTCTATCAGAATCTCCCATGCCCCAACCACCTAGCGAGTAAACCATCCCCTCCGATGCCGCAATTTAACACAAGCACCTTGTATGTTCACAATTACTGGCAAAATGTTAATGAATAAACTTTAAGGTTTGTCACACAATCGCACCTCACGAGCGACCGACACAACGTCAATCAACACTGACCACACTCACTGCAGCACAACCACTTCTTGGTGCAAGTAGTAGGACACGAAACCTGCCTTCCTGATTAGCCAGCGCCGATCTGTGACTCCAATACTCTGTAACAGAAGAGAGCGTACATTAGAACTCTGCGACACAACCGCGCACGACCGCGACTAAAACGTTTCTGAGAAAATGACCGAGCATTCGGCGATACATCGCGCGATCCCACAACCGGTTATTGCCGCAATGGAAAATAATAAGAGCAAAGCATGGTCGTGAGGAGTCAGTCGGGGACCTGCACTCCAACAATGACGGGAGACCAGACCGCTCCACTCCAGACTGGCTCCGGAGAACAAAAGATTTACCTCACCTGGACGTTTCCTGCGCGTAATAAATCACATCTCGGGGTCTGTCAGCCGCATGTGTCCGCTGAAATAAACACGAAAATAAGAGCGTAGTCCGACTCGTGACTTTACGCCAACTTGAGTTTGTTTGATTCGGGTCTATAAATACGCGTGCATAAATAATAATAATAACTATAACTCAAACAAAACCATCGATACAAAATAGCCTATAAATAGTCCGAAATGTGTTCGTGTTGGGGCGAGGATGGAAAAACGCGAACGAGCGTGATTCAACTCGACGACGACATCGTTGGTAATTTTCCACTGTCATAAAAATAGTACAACACCGGGTGCGCACGGAGATGTACGCTTGTCCGCCGACCAAGAAGCGATGTTAATCGCAGGATTTATTACAGAAGCTGAAAAACTGAAAATCAGGACAACAAACACGTTGAATCAGGGGAAAGATGACAAAATATTTAACGAAAACAAGAGCTAAAACAGAGGAGAGCTTCATCCCAACATTCCCAACAAACGACGAACCGTGTCCCGAAGTACAATGGAACTGTCAGGATATTTATGACCAAGCGGGCGTTTCTCCGCTGGTCAACAAACTAATCTCCCTAAAATTAGATGAGTTTGACGACTCTTAAAGGTATGATATTTCTAGATTAGCCCATCTTGGCTTTAAAATTCACGTTTTATCTTTGAGATCATCGCGTGTAGCCAAAATCAGATGATCCGATTAGATAATAGCGCTTCTCGTTCTGCATCAGTAGTTCCATTGAATATAATATCAAATATTCATGAGATTCAACGCTTGGCGCTTAGTTTGCTTAATGTTTAAGAAGCATACAAAAAACCGACACAGAAATATATGTATTCTGTTGGAAGATTTATCTAGACGCAAAGATGCAAATTTTAGCATTTAGATATTTTTTGTGGACCGATTGTTAGCGGGGAATCCAATATTAATATTGTGATCAGAGCTGGCTACGAAGCTGTTTATGGTTGAGGAAAATTGATTAATGAAAAAAATACTCTAAGCTCTGTAATTATCAAATGTACACACATTATAGTGGTCAGCCTTGGTACGGCTAGACTCGACCTGATCCATATTCATTGGTCGTGGAAAACATGCGATTGTTCAAGATCAGAAACAAACATATGTACATATTATGTGAGTCATCCATCGTATGGGACGGCCAGACAATGTGTCGCGAAGCCCAAACGTTCTCTACCTAGATAAAGAACAATCTCGCACTTGTTCTGCGCAATTGCGGCAAACTGGCAAAATAGACAACAGCGATGTCGATAGATTGAATAGTTATCATATTCTCGAAAACTTTAAATATCTTTTACAATAACTGTGAACGATTTTATTATTCAAGGCAAGTTTGATCATAATTGGTATTTGTTCGTTTTGCGTTGACTTTAATGGCAGTTTCTTTTGTCGGAAATACCTTTCCTTAAATTACTTTGAAGTTACTGAAAGTTTTCTTAGAACCCTGCATCTCTATAAATGTTAAATGTTTTTTACATCAAAATTTCTCACGGTTTATGAAGATGTCAGACACCTTTTACGCAACTAATTCGTTCACTACGAGTAGCAACAAGATCCAACTCTTTTGCTATTAAAGAAGGATTTAGTTAGATTGATACAATGTTCTTTTTCTCCGCTTTCAATCCTAGAGATTCGTAGGAGAATATCCCCTTAAAATTCAAGACTCAACTTTATATCTCTGGGAAAGGATTCGATTTATTTTCTGCTTGTCATGAACATTATAATATGGTCTAACGACTAAAGAGTGCCATTTCCGTATCATGATACTTCTAGGACAGGTCGGATGATATGCTTTACATACATACTGACAGCTATAAATGACAGAGTCATAACAATATAAAACAAAGATTATGCACACAATAATTATTACACCACGTCAAAACAGGTCTATTGACGTAACCCACGCGCTATACGTGAATGCAGGCATGTTTGAGTAACGCTATCCATCAAAACAGCTACATCTTCATAATTAGCCACTCTTAACTGAAACGCCATAATATAACGACAGCGAAGGGACAAAAATGGGTCTAAAATGGATATATATGGCAAAATGTAGAGAAAATATAGCTGTAAGATATCCAACGACTCCGTCACCCGGATGTGATCGGGTGTTTTTCAAAAATCAGCCTCATCACTACCGCACTTTTCCTCAAACCTCAAGGTAACAATAATTTGGTGCTCTTTGTCAAAGAAACTATCAATGTTCTACAAAATAAAGGCATTCGACATTTGGCTATAGGTATCTAACGGAAATATCACCTTCCCAGGAAGAAGAGAGAGCTGCTGATCGCTATCAAAAGAAAAAGAAAGCCTCTTACATTCACCACATCTTCCGCAATAAAGACCTTCTACAGTTCTTCATCGGGAAAGAAAAATACAATGGTTTTTGCCTTTAACACACAAGGTTAGAGCGGAGTAAGAACTATCAATTGAAGCCAAACTTCTACAGTAACCTCAATATAGCAAGAAAATTAAAGAATGGACCGCATCATCACTAGGACGACATAAACAATTATTGATTATCTGATAAACAATGCATTTTAAGAAAACATAACTTAGATGCACCGGCGCACAGACAGGTATTTAAAGAATCTACGCGGCCAAAATTATATTAATGATATATTAGGTTTTTGATGATGAAAATAAAATAAATAAGACATTTCAGTACATGCACATTTATCTATATCTATAAAACTGAATGTTTGTGTGTGTGTGTCTTATAGATTAAAAAACCAGTGAACGTATTTCAATGAAACTTTGGTGATCTATTCCACTAATGTCCGGGAAGGTTTAAGCGGAGTATGAGTTCAATACCACTCCTTGGAGGGTAGTTAGAGGGTAAAATGTTAAAATGTAAAAAAAAAACGTTGATAGGAGTAAGTAATTGTTATTTTTGGTAACTAGCGAATATATAATGTTGACTTGAGAGTGGGTGAAATGGGTGTAGGAACTGGAGCCTAGGCTATAGGGGGAATTGAGAACGCATCTATCTATCCCGCTATCCAGGTGTGTCGAAGTTCCACGGGAGCCCGCTAGTTATTTCATAAAAAAATATTCATTTTAATTATTCATTCTCAATGTCTGAGAGATATGGCTGCGCTGATTGAAGCATGTCTATTGTTTCAGACAAAAAGGAATTATTTTTTCTTTTTTGTATAATCCTTGAGCCACTAACCAAGGGATCTGAACTTAAGAGAAGTCTATTTAGTATGTCTCTATTACAGGATTCTCTAGAAAATTTTCTCGAAAAATCCTGTCTGTATACCCTGAAATGCTTATTGCGTGCCTCTGCTGCTTCTTCAGACAGTTGTCCAATGGGACGACTGTCGCGACCTGGACGATTTGGTGATGTGATTGGTATTTCAAATGTACCTTCAAGCCAAAGACGATTGTTTTTTTTTTAAAAAAACTTCGTCTTTTTTGTGCGCTTTAGCCCATCTTTACTTCATTGTACACTTAACATGTGCAAAATTTGCCTTCAGTTTACTATTTAATTTGTCCTCTGCAAGCTCTTCACGCGAGAATATATAGTTTTTCAAAGAACATAGTTATTCATCCAAACTAAGCAAATTTTCTTTATTCATAATGTCCAGTAAGGATTGACGAGTCACAATCCTCACTCCTGAGGTCCCTTCTGACCCTTGAACAAATAAATATTGTTTTAATTTCAAATAATACTTCTTTTACAAATTTCGTTTTTTTTACCCTATAACATTTAAAGTACCCCAATTTAGGCATCTGTGGTATTCCGCGGTAAATTTTTTCGTCATTCGTTTACACGAGTGTCAAAGTTTATATGAAAATAATCAAACTTATGGGATCTACTGTAATTCCCAAACAAATCTCCCATTTAAGATACATTTCAAAAAAAAAATACCTTATTTTAATCGCTATGTCTCCAACGTTGTATGAACACTAAATGAACAATTATTTAAGGTAATATAATTTATTTTTATTGTTACATACCTTTAGTCTCCGAATCCATCTCCATTTTTCACCAGTTAACCGCAGAATATTAATTTTTCTCTCACGAAACAAAATCTATTTGAAAGTAGCAGAGAATAAACACGTACGCAAATTTCAATGATCAAGTTCCGACTAATATTTTTTAGGGCAGGTGCAACATTGGATGTTCCGCAGGCCAGCATATTGTTCGTTGGGGTTTCCTCTACCTCAGGAAGTCGATGAAAAAGTATTTTTTTCAGATTTCATTTTCTGAATATTGGCCGCGTAGAATCTTTAAATACCTGTCTGTGCGGCGGATCATGCGATCCAATGACTTCAGTCTCTGGAGGTCACAAAACAGACTACGGTCAATGACAACAAAATATCAAATAAATTTTGTAAAAAAATAACGCAACATCAAAGGTGGAAATTTGAACCTCCAAAGCATAGAAGCCAAAACGACGTCTACGTGCATAGTAGTAATGTGGCCAAATTAGATTATGAAAATCGCCCGAACTACTCTTTCTAGACCTCTGACCTTAGAGGGCAAACGGGGGTCGAATAAACAACACATAAGGCGATAAATCATATGAGATAAGACGAGATGACTCTTATATAGGTGTAACTCATGGTAGTGGCAAATAACCAATTCAGAAGTGATAACTCTATAAAGATATACACAGACAGACACGTTCGTCTATTATAATGGCGCTGTTGTCGAGATGTGGATGACAAGTGCGAATCCCAGAGCGGGGGTGTGTTGCCCACGTCACGCGCGATGACGTAGTGGCAACACTGATAACAAACACAACGTAACCAACCACAATAACAAACAATAAGATACGTATACTGTTTATATTGTAATCGGCTCGTCGCACAGTTCTCCCTTGAAACGTTTCAAAGGCGGTCAGCCATATTTACTACGACGCGACGTACAGACCGGCGAACTAAAGAGACCTCATTAGCGATACGGTGATAGCTGCAACTAGAAACTGGAGAGGTGGGTATGAAATACATTAATTTGGAACGGGGCAATTTGGATTGGAGAGCCATACAAATTTACAGAGAGAATAATGATACTGTAGTTGGTTTTTAATTACAAATATATAAACAGTTTAATAGAAAAGTCATTGCGCCTACTAGCTGCACAAGGATTCATCACAATGGTATTAGTATTGAATAAATTATAGCTGAACAGGGGAGCGACTCTTGAAATTAAATCCTGATTTCAATGTCGACCGTCTATACTTTCAATACTAAAAGTACTCGTATACCACAATTTTAATACTAAAAGTATTGTATACCATAATTTTAATACTAAAAGTACTTGTATAACACAATTTTCATAAAAGAATCCAGGATTCAAAATAAATCTACGTGAAACTGTCTTATGCTTAGCAACCAAAATCTGAATGTCATAATGACATCGTTATTAAGATTGTAATTGGATCGGAATCGAGATATAAAATGCAGATTCAGGCCCCTGGGCTTGATAATAAGAAATGGTTGATAAAGTTAGCATCTATTTTGCGAAACGTAATTATTACATTACTGCTCCAGAACAGACGTTGTCTAGTGGGGGCAGTAAATTCCAATAATGATATGCTTATTTGCTTATTGATGATGGGAATAATCTACATAATAAATAGATAAAAAAATACCATATAACTAGCAGGTGCGAATTTTTTTTGCCAAACACTAATGATTTTTTTGCAAAAACGAAGCCGAATGGCCAAAAACGTATAATAACAACACCTCTTATTCATTTTGATTAATTTTAGCATAATCGATTAACATTGAAACCGGTTATCGTGTCCTTTTGTGTCATATTATCCGTAGAGATTGGTTACCGAAAAAAACATAGTACCTACGACTATCGCATGTTTTTCAATGGAAACCGATGTCGAGTTTGAAACTTGACAAATAAATCCTTCGGATAAAAATGCCCGTGGTCGGTGACTATAATGAAAGTGAATAAATTGAGGTGAACGTGGTCAATCATATTATCGGTGCCGTCTTAAATGAGGGCCAAATCAGGAATAGGAGAAACTGTATGGGAACATTTGCTGTTGAATGAAGCGAAAAAGGTTTGTCTGGATGTGAAAGAATGGAAGTCCGCTCTATCTGCCAACTTCCTCCGGGAAACTGAATGATGGGTAAAAAATACCACAAAGCAAAAACGCACGACGGAAGAGAAAGTATTAAGGTGAAACGAACAAAGACCCAGAGCTTGAAAATAGAATAGAGTATATTTTCCTAATAATGTTGATATTGGACACCATGGAAACGACAACTTATTAGTAGACGAAGACAGTTCATTTTGGTTATTATTTACTTGGTGACCATAATATATCAACGATTATGAAAAATACTCTACTTAGAAGCTCTGGGTCTTCGTTCGTTTGGTATAAATGCACCTTTACATGTGCACAAGTTCTTTTTCGAATAATTCAAACAGAAAAGATGGCACTATCGGTTTGTCTCGGAAAATAAAATGTCAGGTCAGTATGAGCGACAGATAAATAAAACAGCGACGACTTGGACTGGCGAAGAGTTGTGAAACTGAGAGCTGCGGCTGCCAGGGAATGCGAAAGCCGGACACACGTGGGAGACACCCATTGGTGCGCGAACGGACATCCAATCATACGAGAATAATCATCATCATAATACAGAACGGGAATGAATCTGGATTCATGACGGTGGTTTCAATTGTGCATGAATAAGCTTTAGTCAACCGTAACTGGAGTTTATTTTCAACATTTTAGTGATTCATGACAATATAATAATAATAATAATAATACATGGATGATTTTTCTAATGCGCCGTTTTGTGACACGATGGCCACCTCAAGGGCGATGACTCTGTCCTAGTGTTAACTGGCATGTTGATCAATCCGAGATACAAATCATTCTATATATACCTTAACCCCGTTTTTGGGTAAAATGACTTAAGTGCATAGTCGAAATATACGACGCTTATTCCATCAAGGCCGATCAAAAAGACACAGAAAAAATGTTGTTTTGGAGTTTGGAGACAAGTTGGCTTTCAGGTACAGAATTAAAAAGGCACGTTTTTGCCCAAGCGATTCTAGAACTCTGATTTGAAAGCTCTTTGAGAAGAATTACTAGCATTACGAGACGGCAAAAAATCTAGCTTTATATTAGAAAGCCACACTGAATCAGGATTTTTTTTAATCTACTGCTGACTTGACATTCGATTTTAATCATCGCTGATCCTTGCAATAATTATAATATTGCAGTATTATATTTTGTAAGGTTTGTGTATTTACGTAGTGAAAGTTCATTATAATGAATTTAAACAAACACAGTTGCACTTTCACGATATTTTATTGAGGCTCGAGCGCTTTCGTCTATCTCATGTAGACATTATCAAGAGACTCCTTGATAATGTCTACATGAGTCTCTTGATAATGTCTACATGAGATAGACGAAAGCGCTCGAGCCTCAATAAAATATCGTGAAAGTGCAACTGTGTTTGTTTAAATTCATTATTGCAGTATTGTTAGATATAAACTATTAAATTTTTTCGTATGCACATATTTGCTAAATCTCTAAAATGATAGGATCTACATAGTAAACGTTCAGTAAAACGAGAATTCATCAGAAAGATGGTAAAGGAGACTAGTAAACCAACAAACGTAACACAGACGCTGTGAGATTATATCTTATTAATAAAGATTTTTTTGGTGATGATTATAAATACGTATATTTTGTCATTCTTATTTGCATTTTATTGAAACTTGAATTAAGGTCCTATCAATAAAAACCATTTCGACCTTGAACATTATCAATTGACATTCATAAAACGTTTTGAACGCCTAAAGCGACGATGTACAGACTGTAGTTGTAGCTAGACGATAAACGGTTATCTATAGCTAGTGAGATTATTGCATTTTTTAATACCTAATATTTAATAAACAATTTTTTTTTGATGAGCAAGTGAACTTAAACTCAATCATCACAATATTTGGTGCTAACACTTGTGTCTCGTGTCGAAATATCAATATTTATTGTAGATGTGAGAGTTTTTAGGATACCTCTACAAATTGTACGTAAAATTGATTTTAATGGTAAATAAATTTGTTCAATTCCAAGTGCTAAACGAGTAGAAAAAATATCTGGAAGCAATTTGCCGAATCACTCGACAACTACGGCAGTGCTAAAAAACATTCGAAAAAGCTGAACAAATGGGAATAAGCCGGGAAGTGAATTTTATTAATAAGCCGGGAGATTATCAAGACGCTTAATCTTATAACAACTCCATAAAGTGACATAAGGGTTTCATCAAAATCACATAGACTTTCTTCCCTGACAGAATTCAGACTGTCGTGAATGTCTTTTAATTTAAAGCTTACCTAATGTTTGCCAAATAATCTCTGAGGCTTTCACGGCCGGCATTATGACTTGTTGACATTTTGATTTCCGAACTAGTTGGCCGTAGTCTTCTCGACGATATTTTCCCCAAAGTTTCGCAAGAAGGACTACCTCATCCCATCAAACGTGAGTTCGAAGCGAAGAGCGACGGAGTGACAATGCTCCCCACAGGCCCACTAGGAAGCGAAACGTTGGGCAAACGATCGGCTGAAAGATCACGGCAAAATAAGTTTGCCTTACAAAGTCCGTCCAAATTATGGAAAAAACGGGAAAAGAAATTCATGTGTTTCCCCAACATCCATTCCTACTAAATTTAACACTGCAGTATGTATAAATCTGTCCACGATTAAATATGAGCAAATGTATGGATTCTAGGAAGCCATTTCTACGATGGTGCATGGATAAATCGGGTCGATGCTCTCCAACGCCTCCCAGAAGCGTACTCGATGACACACAACGTCGACATTGAACTTCTAAAATGAACCCAAACGACCCATCACGGACCTTCTCAGTTCATATTATGATACGCAAACGCATGCATTACGATTGACGGCCGTTTGTACGACTTCGTATAAATATACATAATATGAAAAGATGGTCATTGCGACACGGCTATTATTGGCAATATTTAAACCAACACATTCAAGTTGGTAATTTGCCTTTTAAAACGGCGTAATTCTAAAGTGTCACCTTGATAATAATAAATAATATTATTATGACAAGATCTGACAGTCATGTGTTGACGACCTATAGGAATATAACTGCCTTAGTAACTGCCTAGTCAAATATTGTAGTTCACTTAGATAGGCGCCAAATAATTTTAACGAAGCATCAATATTTAAAATTATGGTTGAACCAGAATCAGAGACGCACGGGACATGGTCGATGTGGTCAGATGTTTCACTGATGGCAGATACGAAAATCCCCTGCCTGTGACTGTGGAGAACCTGTGCAGAGCATCCAGCGTATCGTGGAGACTTGCCCTCTGAGAGAGATCCCTGACACATTATGAAATACATAGTAGGTACATACACGATGTTACTCCAAATGTCTCTCTATGGATTAATGACTTGGATGTTGCTTTTTAGTGTGTGTTTTTGATGTAGCAGCAAAATTTCTTTACCTTTGTTTATTCTTGTCTTCTGGCGAAGCCACCCTTGACTGATGCCAATCGAAAATTATAATAATGCTGAATTACGAATCAAAAGATTAATCAAAATTATGAAGTTGGATAGGTACTTATAGCCTCAGCCATGAACTAAATCAAGACCTGTGGTTGTACATAAAAATGATAATCTGGTGAGATAGGGTAATAACTTGAAGAGCTCATATGCTTTAAATGGAAACGGATTGAGAATAAGAAAGACTTTTAGTCATCTTTCACTGCTATTTCGAAGACAGATAAAGCAGCGCGGTCAATTCAAGGGGTCAAATTTAAATTCTGCCATCCATAACGGGTCATGATAATATGAACCTAATAATAATAATAAAGCGGATTGTATCAGTCATCGCGCAACAGTAATCACGGCTTTCAATAAATCAATAAAAAAACCTTCCGATCGTATAAGGAAACACCTCGGTCAAATGATCGATACAATTAATTATTGTTCCTGTGCGTGCCTCAAATAGAAATGAAATAAAAAAAAAACTCATTCTGTGTGAGGGTGAACGTTCCGAGAATCGAGAAGTGCATTGAGCAGTGACCTTAGTAACAAGTCCGAGTCATACAATACAATTATTACAATAGGTAATTTACTGTGAGCGTGCGTCTAATCTTGAATCATTCATTATTGGTAATGGTCGATAGTTTTCCGTCGATTACTGATTATCGCAGCTTGGAATGTCATTGGTGATGGCGGCGTAACCTTGCACAAGTTTATCACTATGCGGAGTAAATCTAAAATGGTGGTCCCTTCAATCGGTAGCCTCTTTCTGTTAACCGCACTCTTAGAATAATAATTGATGTGTGTCAAACCACAGAGTAAACGTTCATTATTTCTGCATATTCGTATAATAACAGTCCATCCCAAAATACGTAATGTAACAAGTGGATGTTAGAAAGATGCGCCAAACATACTTCCTTGAAATATTAAGTAGCTACTAACAGTTTTTTTTTATATTGTTCAAAAGTTATTATACTTACTGCTTTATTATATAGGACTATATGTAATAACTTGAGGATCTAATATACAAATTCCAAAGCGATGTCAAATGATATCTCTAATATAAATTAAAGTCGGGTTAGTGCGAACACTTATAACTCGAGATTGGCTCAACAGATTCTTCCAATGTGTGATTTATTGGATTCTTCTCCACTCCGTATAACAGAATAACTAATAAAAAGTTGAAAAAAAAATGGATAAGAAAAGAAATAATACAAAATACAATATTAAAGTTAGTATGGGACGAATTTCATACGACGTCATCTTTGAAAAAATCTAATCTAAAAATCTATCGGGAAAGCTAGTAATTCATAATTCTTCTGTCAGGGGAGGTTTTCGCTAGTGGGATGAAAAGTTCGAGGTTTTCTCGGTTTATAGAAGTGCGAAATTACCTGATGTATGTATTTTTTGTAGGCATAGGAACAAACTCTAAAATAAATTGAGTTGAATTGAAATTCACGAAACAAAAAAATCACAATCGAAAAAATCAATCTGATTACCATGCACTATACATCGAATTGTCATTAAGTACGGTAATATATGTGTTTGTTCTGAATGGACATGGTGTGGGAGGAGGTCATAAACATTGCGCAAGATCAAGCGCAATGGAGAGCTCTTGTTGCCTCCCTGTGCCCCTGAGTGGGGTGTACAAAGGGAGAATTGATTGATTGATTGTTCTGAATGCGGGGAGAATTCAAAACCGTCGGCAATTTCCACAAATCAGGCAGATAAATAAATAAAATATCTAAGCTTAGGGTCTTTTGGTAAAAATGTTGGTCCGAAACTTTTTTCTCCATTCTATGATTTTTTTTTGATCTGGTAACCCTAATCATAGACACTCAGTTGATACCGTAAGTATCTGAAAATATTTAAAAAGCAATGCAAATTTCACCTCTTATCGCATCCACCGAAAGGTACGAAAATTATTAGTCATCGAATTGTGACAAAAACGTAATTAAGACTATAACGACAGCGACAATGTATGTACCAGATGTGGAGGAATCCCGGAGTCTTGCCAAAACGTACAAGTTTACATTCGCGAGTGGGCCACGTATGGGCTCACCTGATGGGGCGTGCATAAGTGATACAATTCGAGGCCAACTCAACACCTCAAGTGAGTAACATCATCTATAAAAGATAAACATCGCGGATAAAGATCGGTGGCGGGAAGTCCCGGCTTTGTGATCTAAATCGAAAAGTACTCATTGACATATAAAAATAATTAGATATCTATTTTTGTCTATGAGTCATTCCTTTTTTAAAAAAAATCCCCTTTTTTAAATGACATACTTAATACTATCCGGTATGCAACGCTGAATAACCTACACACTACGCAGCGGCTATAGAGAAATAAAGTTATAAAAATCCAATGAGTACATAGTCCTTCCTTTAGTTGAATCACAAAATTTATCCATATCAAATCTATGTAAGAAAACAAAATAGATTACATACATTATAAGAATTTCCCAGACTTTGTTTTTTTTTAATAAGGCCTTCGAAAAGAGATAATTGTATTTGGCAAATTCCCTAGACTTGATATTAGTAAACTTGTACTACACAGGAATCACATTCGAATTGAACAAATAAAATAAATATTCACTAACTCACTTGGTTTTTCAATCGTTAGGACCAAAGTAAAGCGTGCGAAAGTTTTTAATAGAATCAGAAATGGTTTTAGAATTTATTTTGAGATGAAGACGAAGAAACTAAAATAAAAATCGATAAATCATTTACATAAATAATATCGAAAATTCAACTCATTAAACCTAGGTTTAGCAACGAAAAAATCTATACGTATTTCGGCAACACAGTTATTCAATGGTTTCCTAGGATAGCGGATCCGCAATTTAATGTCCGTTATACATAGAAAATTCAATATTGTTAACATGACAAGATGTCATTCGGTTTCGGTACACGAATCCGCAGTCAACTTGGCGGATTAAACTGAAACATAATTTAATCGGGACATAAAAATGTCGACTAGACGGAGCTAGGGCAAATCGTCTGATCGATAGTGCCTTTGGTGCCAAGCAGTGTCAACGCGATCTGTATCAGTTGAGACGTGCCTTCGTGAATAAATTATTATTGGAATATCGACAGCGGATTGTGGATAGCTTGTTCAGTATATTATTAGAAACACTACAGCCATTATACACACAACCTTTTACATATTTATCAGCAGCAAAACCTGTCAGACCACAAGCATAGAAAATGGTCATTCATTTTTTGATTGTCAAACGTCTTTACGTAAAATACAAGCATTGAACTGGATCGAAACGCCACCTTGCTGATTTTTTTTTTCAAAATTAACTATCCACAATAACCAAAAATTATTATTAAAAAATTAATTGAATTCTACATTAAGACACCTAAAAATATTGAAAAATACGTTTTCATCGTGTTCTGAGCTATTTAAAAAGTCTAGCTGGTCATGCATTATTCCAGTAAATGAGTGATTTGGATGAATCTACTGCCCGCGAAATCGATATTAAACTTGGACGCGAGCAGAACTTTAAGAATAAAGTGTGTGTAATAATATTATATTATTATTATTGTCATATTAGAGTACAGTTTCACAATAATACTTATTATAGTAATTACACTTCGTCAACATATTATTTATATTCAAGATGTCGGGAATTTCAATTATTATTGATAATAACATAATTAATTGCTGTTTGAATCGAATAAGTCGCAAAAAGCATAATATTGTTTCAATTAAAATAATATTCGTTGGCTAAACGCCCGGATAGATTAAAGAGCGTTGAGAGACAAAAAAACTGTGGATAATAATTATTATCTTGTCTTGTCGTCGGTATTATGTACTTGCTTACTTAAGTTAAGACCGGCGACCGGATCGAACAAGTGGGCACCGATTCAACTCTGCACATGCTTCGCTTTTGATCAACCGTGAAGGTGTCGATATTCGATAAATTGAGAAGAGAATGTTCTCACACTTCGAAAAAAAAAGTATCGTACGAGTGGATTAAAATGGACTGATCTTGGTTGCCAAATTCACAATAAGTTGAATGGGTTGTTGTTGAGTGAAGATTGTCCGTCTTACTTATAAAAAATTCGTTAATCGTAAGATTACGTGGAACTCCCGAATTTGTTATAATACAAAATTTTGTAAACAAACAAAATAGTAGCCCGGCAACGCGAGTGCTTACAACCGAGATGCGCTATGTCAGATTTGAATGATTTCGAGTAGGTGTAGAATAGGTGCCAGACCTTATTTTTTATTTTATATTATCAAAATATTTTTTTTTTTATAAAATGAATCTGTGCTCACTCAAAGTGAACACAAATACACTCCTTGACTCTTTCACAGTAAGCTACCGAAAGCTTGTGTCGTGAAAGAGGAAGATGGTCGGCACCTGGGATGTTGCTGCACCGCAGTACGAAAGCCGACGTTGTAACCGCTGGGTCACCAACCACTTCATATTGTTAAGTCCTTATAAAATCACGCGAAACCTTTTCCGTCTAACTTATAAAAAAATCGTTAATCATAAGATTACATAAATCACTGATCAGTTTTTACTTAAATTATAAAAAAAAATATTTAATCCGCGTTAGTTATGTATGAAGATGACATTTCATACAAAATTTTGTAAACAAACAAATAGTAGCTGGGCAACGCGAGTGGTAACTACCAATATTCGCTGTCAGATTTGAACGCGAGTTATTGATGCAGAATAGATACCTTATTTTTTTAATTACATATTTATTTTATATCAAAATATAGTTAAGTACTTATTAAATCATACGAAACCTTTATGTTAGCCAAAATAAACCAATTCATGTTTGATCACTTCAATTTTAATACCTATTTGTACCTACTTTAAAAGAACTCTGAATATTTTCTTCAAAATGTCATTATGTTTCTCATAAATTTAGTTGGTGCATCTTGGTTGTATATGACCTCGATGATTACGGGAATGCAATATTTGCTTTATCTGTTTAAAATTTATATTATCAAAATGATAAACCAAAACAAAATGGACCATAATATGAAGGGAGCACCTAATTGGACGGGCAAAAACTTAAAAACAGTATATTTATTACAGAAAGCGTTGTTGTACACTCGAAACCATTGTCAGTTGACATAAAATCCAACATGGCGGACTAAAATCTACAGAGCTCAGAGCCCCAATTCTCTGTATTCTCGGAAGGTCGTCACGGTAGTAAAGTGAGTATTACACGATACATTTTGTATGGGAAACGTGTATAGCGCCGCCACAGAAATTTTCTAGAAACAAATGCGATTTTCGCATTCGATACGTATAGACGTTTTTCATACAAAATGTATCGTGTAATACTCACTTTACACCGTGACTACCTTCCGATAAAACAGAGAATAGGGGTACAGCTAGCAATCAATCGATATGGGTTAAACTACCTCGACGACCGACGGCTTGATCGCAAATTTTCTACCGCTGAACTCTTTTTTTCCTCTGATCACAGTTTTTAAATAAAGCAATGTGGGTTTGTGGAGAGTTTGGCGCCGATTGCGTTGTCTATTTCTAGCTATCTCTTTATCAAAGTTATTTTCTCCCTCAATTTCACTAGCCTGGAAAGTAACGACAGTTTCTTATTCAATCAAGCAGGCATTTTCTATGCTTGTTTAAGTTGGGATAGAGCTGTGCAAATAATACTGGGCAGAGCAGAGATCCAGGGAGAAGTGTCGTGACGACCGTAAGTATACTGTAGTTTCAGCGGACGTGTATTACGGTAAAAATCACGGGTGTCCAAAATTGCGATGAATAAAATAATTAGAAACGACAATAATTTCTATCAACCTAAAGACCTTTCGAATGCGCGCCATTTACTAGACATTCGAAACACTAACAAAAATAACGCAGTTTTAGCTAATCTTTTTATCAACTGACTACGATCGAGCGAAGTTTCAGATGGAGTGAAAAGTAGCTATTAAAAGTACGCAGGTTTCTAAACAAACCATCGGTTTACAATGAGCTTAGTGCAAGCTTGTTATAACATATTTGGTTTATCGCAAAAATGTGCCTCTTGAAAATGTTTTTTTTTTTAATATCTGATTCGCAATATCAATCCTATATTATGAGTGGTGTTTTGAATATTTAAATATTGTTTTTTAAAAAGTAGAATATAGGTATAAAGCGACAGTAAATAGGTACATGAATAACAAAAACCTAGATAACATGTTCAGAATCTAGAAAATCCCAACATACAAAATGTATATAATAGACATAAAAGTCATGATTTTTGTAGACAACGTAGGTATTTCTACTACGTTACAAGAAAATTGACAACAACATGTTGTCAACAGGAATCTTGTCAAAACAGCTTCAGTCTAGAAAATCGAGCATTTGATAAGTTGATTACGGCTCTAAGTAGTGTAACTAATTAAATAAAATTGTTTGTTTGTTATACGTATCTTGTGTCAGCTGGAACAATGGTGAAAGCAGAGATAAGACGACACGTCAGGTGATCTATAACGTATGATCCATCACAATGATCGAGGATTACATCAGTATTATTTGTGTGGGGTTGAAGACATGAACCAAACAGACAGAACGACGAGCGGGGGATTAAGAGAAAATACTCGATCATCGCGATTAGATATCTGTGCTTGTGACGTCAGCGATCTGATTATTAATATCGATGAATAATTATTTAAAATCAATTAAAAAAAAAACACGTTTATCTGTTAATTTAAATCACGGCTGATAAACAAAAATATTTGTGCGAAAACTCATTTGCCATCATAGTCCCGGCCGTATCCTTGAGAATTACTTCAACATTTTACAGTTTAACAATCTCTTCTATCAAAATGAGTAACATACAGAATCTCCTAGGTCGAATAAACAATTTCATCAAGTTGATGTGTAGAAAGATTCGATGGACTACGGATTCTTTCACGTTCAGTGATAGAATATTCAACCTCAGCGATAATGTTGACCTATGACTCACATGTCAACGTGAATAATCGCCCTTGGTAATCCTCTTGGCAACCATTATGTTGTCGTCATGTCAACAGACGACAGCAATGTTTGTAAATTAACGAGAAGTATTTTACTAAAGTTGATCAAAACGGTAAAGGAGTAATAATTATTAAATAGAAATAAGCACCTAGTTTCAGCATGGCTAAATTGATTCACGAAGCAATGAGCATTTTTGATTAAAAACAAATGACTTACAATCACGATATTATGATTCGGCGAATGGCGGAAATCATACAACAGCGTACCAAAATGTCCAATATGTTTTATATTTTTCTGAAACGAGTGTTGCCAAACTGAAATGAGTGATAACAGCACACACCTCTATGGTAAACCGTGATAAACAATTTATATAAAAGAACCCTCATTACAAGTGGAATTTCCTAAGACTTCGTATCTGAGTTAGGTAATGGTTTGTTTTCCTAGATAAGAAAAGCGGCCTAACACGACGAACGCCGTATTCGTAAGACAAGTACAAAAAGCATTATATATTTATCTCTTTCACTGGCAGCAAAATAATGAAAGCGGGAAAGAGATAGTGTAATCCTGACGTTTAGTGTCAATAAGCTTAGCTTGGATACCGCAGTAAACAAGATGCTCACTAAAATAAAATGTATGAACTTAGAAAAAAGGGTAAATTCAAAAACTTTTGAAATATTACATAGCTATTAGTTAGTAATATTGTAAATTTAGATTTTTCTTTTTTCCGCTTTTCTAGAGATTGAATCCAGGTAACCTAGAGGTTGTGAAAGAAATGTTTCTTCTGGGTATTTGGATGAATAGACCAGCATCGGAAACCGGTATTTAGATTAGTTAATCTGGAAGATAGCAAACGTTGGGACTTCCAGGCAGAAGAAAGAGAAATAAAATGAAAAGGGGGGGGGGAAATTCTATTCTTCATTATATTCTCTATTTTTGGAGAGAATGGCCATAAAATATAAGAGTTTGAAACACTTTTTGCGCAATTTAAGGCGGGCCGCTGCCCTTTCGTCCAATAAAAACGCTTGTAAGTCAGATGTCAATGATGGGTGTGTGAAAAGTGGATGGGACTCGCCTTAGGTTATTTCATAAAATACATATTTGGGAGTTTTTCTGTAATTCTAGAGGCACATCCGGGAGATCGTCTGACGGAATATCAATTGCAAAAATGTTTTCCAACAACACGATCGATCATAATATTTTGACGTTTAGATTATCGGTATTTATATAAGAGGTATTAAAACTGTGAATAATAAATGGATATAATGCTCCTTTGTGACAAAAATAGAGTATGATAACCATCATTCAGATAGAACAACTATGCGTGAGCCGATAAACCGAAGAGTAAACATTGTCAATCGATCGGTACTCGTGTTCAAGGGAATCTCACCCGCTATCACCGATATTGTTCTTAAAAGGTTTACACAACTAAGCACTCGGTGACTAATCTAATGATGGAAAGCCTAGTTCACACTAGTAGCTAAATTACACAGTACTCGACCGAAAGGTTTTTTTTTACCCATCACGCTGTGTCCCGTAAGAGGTAGAACGCCCTCCACTCCTTTCCACCCAAGCACACTTCTTTCGCTTCTTCCATCGACACACCATTTCTCATACAACCTCTCCTATTTTTCGTACTTGTAACCTGCTGGCCTTCCTTGAAGATGGAATCGATGTAATCGATACCCGTCATTCTCGATCGGCCACGCCTTGTTACACCTTTCCTTTCAGCCTTATGAATTCTCTTTGTCTTTCCGCGCGCCCAAACCTTCTCAACTTATTAACTTTCATCTTTGCCCTAACACCACATTCCTTCCTAATATTCTCATTCCTTTCCATATCCCACAGAGCCTTTCCGCATATTCTTCGTAGACCTCTCATCTCTTTATTACTTTCTTCTTTATTCGTCCACAAACACTAAATATAGTAGGTACAGTTCATTAATGAGGAGGTTTATAAAACGAAAATTCCTCAAAACACTCTAAGAGTTATTTTAAAGACACCATATTATAATATAGATCATTATTTTCTGTAACAACAAATGTAGGTACAGTAAGGTCTCAAATAATAAATAACATTATAAATGTTTATAAATGAAACTAACTTTGCAGTATTAAAATAGGCCTATTGTAATGCTGCAAAGTTAGTTTTATTTATAAACATTTATAATGTCTAAGTATTACAAAGTTGAAAATAATGTGTTTGAAGAAATAACATTAGGTATATGTATATAGTTTCACTCTAGCGAAATTTTTGGAAGACCCATTGGCCCATTTTGCATACAATTATTAAAGGTCAATTATTGCTTCGATATTATTGTATGGAAGAGGCAAGAAAATTGCATTGTGTAAATGTGGCTTACAATGCTGGCTAAACAACTCGACTAATTTGTAGGCGATCAGATCCGTTTTTTTTAATAAATTACTCGCTATTCGACCAATGTGAACTAGGCTTGTTTACAACTGGGTACACTTACCAACAACAAAACTACAGTCATAAGTACATAGGTAATAATAATTCGTAATAAATATTGCATCATTCTCAATAATAATAATTTTTACTACCACGGTCGTAAAATATAATGTATTGATAAGTAACATGTACATTTTTATAGTTAGCATTGTTGAGTAAAATCATTGTGGAATAATACGATTAAAGATTATAGTTTGACAGCTAAATCAATCGAGTTTCTACTTCTTGTATGAACTGAGGTTCACAACCTTCCTCTGAAAGCGCTGAAGAAGTTTTAAATATGGATCAATGTTGAATTGAACTGAAGGGCGAAATACAGTAGGTATCTCATAATACTAAACCAATTATTGAAGGTTTTTTATTATCCCCTGATAGTTTCCAATCAGAACCATTAGCTGGATACACACGTAACGATTTATCTTTACGATTTGACCGATAATCGCTCATTTTTCAAATCTTAGCGATTGTTTTCTTCGCTAATATTTGGAAAATGAGCGATTATCGGTCAAATCTTAAAGATAAATCGTTACGTGTGTACCCAGCTATTAAAAGCGCAAGATCGAGCGTGGAGAAGAGCTCTTGTTGCCTCTCTTTAACCCTAAATGAGCTCCAAAGCGAGAATTGATTGATTGATTAATTGATTCAGAAAAAAATATGTTTGAAAAAAATGTATTGTTTGCTAAAACGGTTCTTGCAACAAGCAAGCAACTTTGTTTGCTTCATATGTAACAAAGCACAATAGCCATGCGGGGGATACCTGTTATTGGAGCACTGGAGATTCTATTTTTTTATTTTAAGATTAACTACAGGTATTTTGACAAGTAAAACTATAAGGAATATCTAGTACTATCCTGGAACAAAATTAATTTAGTAGGTCAACAAAAATATCAGTAGGTATGACCGTTTTGTAAATGGAATTAATTAGATATGACCATTCATTAGTACTTGTTAGAATAACGAAATAATAAGGTGACCGAACCAGAAATGGAAAGTAAAAGACCAATCGCGGTCACATTAGTCGGTACAATATCAATTTACATTATGTCCAGTGTCGCTCGTATTTGACCGCTTGAACTTTCAATTACGTTATTATACAAACTATCCATATATACTTACTACGATTCATTGTTGTTTATGTTTTCTTGGTAGGTACATACACAATAACAACAAAACTTGCGTTAAATCATCAAGCAAATTAAACATTAAAACAGGTCATAAGAACCTACGCATATTCGAGTACCAAAAAGTAGTGAAAATGCATGAAAAATCAGTAGTAAATTATACATTAACGGAACTATTAATTTGGACTAGTGGTCGTTCAATGCTCGAAATTCGACCATAACTAATTAATTTAGATTATAAGTTGGAACATTGTTAAGGTTCCTTTGTCAAAGACTGAGCGAGCGCTATTTCACAATTTTCTTTCAAAAATAATGACATCGATACGTCAAATTTGAAAAAAATGTTGATATGTTCAAAGATTTTACTATGGTTATTTAATACAAAAAATATTAATCCATTCTCAATTTGACCACAGGTAAATCAAAAGATCTGTCTCAAATAATGTCAAATTCATCGAAGTGTGTGTGTGTGAGTATGAAAACGTAACATTACAGTAGAGCGCGTGGCGCTTTTTTGTCAATACATAAAGAAGAATAATTAACTACTTACTTACTAACTAAATTATAAATTTTTCGAATCTATAATCAATACCTAAACTATATAGGCCATAGCGGGACTACCACATTGAATCATGCTACCTACGACGTACTAGAACTATTTCAAAAATCATAATATACCTAATTAATATGACATTCTTATTCTAGTACGTAGTAAATAATTATTCAATGGACTGTTGCCGTATTAATTATGTAAACTAGGTATAGTTTGTACCGAGGGCAATGACTATGATGATAATACTATACCAAAATTACTTACAACAGTTTAACGCTCCGTCGATCAATCAATAAACAAACAAGGAAACAAAATCACACCGGAGACACAACTGGAATCCGTCGTCGAATGATTACAATCTATGTATATAATCTAAAAGAGGTGCCGCGGAACCTGCAACCAGACTCGGCGAAGTCGATACAAGTAATGACCGATCTCCGCTACCAGCTACGGAATATGCTAGTACGTGATACCTTATCAATCGGCTGTGGAGCAAAAACGTGAACGTCAACAAGGTCATTACTATGTTTCATGTGGGACTAGTGGAGAATGAACCAGAAAATTAAGGAAAAACATTCATACGCCACTCCCCTGAGGGGTAAGCGGAGACATCAAACCTCCACTCTTTTCGACATACATTTTTTTACTTCTGAACTAGTCGAAAGGTTACGATCAGTAACACGTGCATTCATAATATTATATGCATTTCATTTTGTTTATATCTATATTATTACTTAATACGTGAACGAAAAACTTTTTACGGAAATTGCGCGGATGGCGGAGTATGAAATTTCACACACTTATAGTTTTTTATAGAGATGGAGTGGCGAAAACTATTTTTTTTTTAAATTATGTATATAAATAGATTAAATCATCAAAAAAACTGCTGAAATGTTATGTATTTGATACACACTTCCACAGACTACTTATAAAGAGCATCAACTTCGTAGAAACAAATGTAAGTAGAATATTGTTTGTCTTTAATAATAATAGAAAAAACTTTGTACAAATCAACATTTCAAATTTGACGAATCCATGTCACTGTTTTTGAAAGAAAATCGTGAAATAGCGCTCGCTTACTCTTTGACAATGGAACCTCAATAATGTTCAAACTTATAATTTAAATTAGGTATGGTCAAATTTCCAGCACTGGTCGACCACTAGTACCAAGTATCCTGCGTGTGTATCCTGCGTTCTTGCGCATCTTTGCAATGCAAATCTTTTTCATTTGTGTTTCAAGAATCCTATAAGTATACTATAGGATTCTTATATATATACATAGGTATTTGTGTATTAAATTGCTTGTCTTATTTTGTGAGAAATATGATCTTTTCTATCCCATTCTATTCTCCCTCGTTGCCAAATTCAATGTGCTCTAATCCACGTCATTCTCGGTCGACCACTACGCCTTTCCACAATGTTCCTTTCAGTCTTATAAATTTTCTTCGTTTTCCTATTAACACCTATTCTTTCAACAAACCCATACTACCTCGACTTGTTAATCGTTTTCTCTTAACACTAGCCATTTATATTGAAACACGTTGTCGCGTGAGAGATAAGAGCGGCAGTCAATTCGTCAAAGAGTCTTTATCTAAGGTTTCAGGTTGTGAAAATATTAGCCTCCCGATAATTGAAACAAATGTCGTAAGATATTGGAATGGCAGCCCAGAACGGGTGAAAGAGGAGAGGGGAGACCAACAGAAAGGTAGAGGGAGGACGGAGCTGGATGAGATTGGCGGGATGCAGAGACGTTTGGAGGAGAGCTGAAGAGGCCCTGGTCCAGTAGTGGAGTAAAAAATTTGTAATTTATACAAAAATACGTCCAAAATATGTTTGAATGTTAAAAAAATATTTCTGAAAGCTAGAAAAAAATTACATCAAAAATCTACGTACCTACCAATATTTTTAATATCAATGGTTGTCAGGTAAACAATAATTTTGTTGTTATAGATTTTTTCATAGATGGCGTTGGCGTCCCAGGAAATCCGTTCCATACCAACATTAATATTATATTTTATATAATTTATTATGCATTTTTCAACTTTTTAATAGTTATTCTGTTATCCGGAGCGGAGAAGAATCCAATTAATCAAACATCGGAAGAATCTGTTCAGCCGATCTCGAGTTATTAGTGTTCGCACTAACCCGACTTTAATTTATATCATAGATGACAATTATTATTCATGTTTTGTCTGTATAAAAGATTTGAACATGAATTTTTCCTAGTGCAAAATCAGTGCCACTTTGAAACTTGTTTTATCGCCGATATGCATAATGTCTTCATAAAAAAATATATTTGTTAAAAAAAAACATACAATACTATGATTTCAAAGGACTGTTTTAATGTGAAATCTTTTGTTTGTTCCGCATTAATGTTCTGAATCACGTTGCGCGACTCATGCCATAATAATCATAAAATGTGACGTTATGAATAATCCAGATAAAACCGTAGAAAAACCACACTTGGATTATTTTAAAATCTGTCTGGCATATTGTAAAAAAACGATGTAAGTATTATTTATTTTCTTTCATTAAGATCCAAGAATGTCTTCACATCGACGCTTTCTAAGACAATGAACATCAATCATTATTTCCCGTTCCTTATTTTTTTTAAATTAAAACGTTTTTTTACTGATTGGGTTTGTTATGATTTACTTGAATCAAAAACATTATCAAAAAAAAACGTACATATATATTACCTCAGTTTGCTACCCTTTCTAAATAGAAATAATAAAATAGTATGATGGTATTCAAGAAAATTGCTTGGTTTTTAATAGTCTTTAAAGTCTTGGAAAGAACTTCTCAAAGATACCTACGGCTAATACAGAACCTTCTGTAACCGTAAAAGATGAAAACACTTAAAAAGAAAGTATTTTCTGAAGCTGTTTTTCACTTTGTGAGGTTATTTACATCGAACGATATCGCGCAGATGGACGCCCGTACACTTCCTTCGAATACAACATATCCTACAGAGCAAAACCGACGAGGAAAATTATTGGTACAACGATAGGTAACAATACTCGCACATAAGATTGTTGTGTGGGTCAGATCTGGTTTGAGTCAGTTGTACAATAATGGATGTCCATTTGGGACCGTTCCAAAGGAACTTGAAACTGAATGAATTATTACAGACCGCTCACAGCGTACCAGGTCCATGATACAAACAATGACTAATACGAGTCGTTTGTTCGGTAAATCGCTTCCCGACAAAACTATTGTTGCCTTAGACAATTGTCTCCCAGTTAAATCTATTGTTCATGAAGTGTAGTAACTATGGATGCGGAAAAACATTTTCTTGACAAAGAAATGAATCGACCTTTAGATTAATGAGGATTTTAATGGGTTTAATATCTGGGGCCTAAGTCAGATCTAACAAAATGACTGTCCCGTTCAACTTGTTGAGAATCTTCATGGTGATGTCCTGAATATGGAAATGAAAAAGAGACAAGTTAGTGTCAATAAATCAAAATCTATTTTATTTCACCAATCAGTAGAACATAATATCTATCTAGCAAACACCTCTAATTTTAGCCTATTTAAGGTGCTACAAAGCATGAAAAATACTATTGGAGTAAATTGTACACAGTGAAAGAGCCAAAGTGACAGGTGTAATTTTCGTTAGAAGTATGAAAAGAGCCTAGTCGAACGCGTGTTTTTCGTAAAATAAATAGCTTTATTATATCATTCAAAATGCGTTAAGGCACTTTAAAAGCACTAAACTCACTAAACACTCCATGGACACTCTTGAGTAATGTGACACTTCGGCCCTTTTTCGTTTCCAGTATTCAGTCGTTTACGTCACTGTCGTGTTCAAGATCGCGGCCATTTAATTTTATTAGACTCAGGCTTCAGGTATGTTTCCACACATCTCGAAATCTGCGTTTCCTTCGAATCTTACCACAACTTTTGAGTAAAAATGAATGCCTAAAAATATAGAAGGATGAAGGAACTAGTTCTAATAAGCAACAGGGCAACTTTTTTCACAAAAGTCGTGAAAGGATGTTAAATCATCCACAAGGTAACAGTTTGTCTCTGAAAGTTTTAATTGCCGCACTTCCACATGAAATACTTCAGAAAGTGGCAAAAGTTCTTTCATATAATGGAAGCTTTCCATTATTAAAAAGTTCTTATAACAACTCCAGCCAGCTGTACGATTATTTTACGTAAACTTTTTGAAAATTGTGTAATTTCGGCGATTCGTCGTGATAGAAAAAGACTTACAATGGCTTATTTATTCGCGAAAAAAGCTTTTGTTCGTTACAAAGCTACATCTACAAAAAGTAAGGTCTATTCCAAAGTTTCGAAATTTCAAGGGTAGCAACACACATGTTTCAAAAAAAAAAGTACAATTCGGACATTGAATCTTCAATGCTTTGTACCGAGTAAGATGGATATACAATCAACGTCCCTTGAGCGAATATAGCAATGAAAAAAAATGAGTAATACTTACTTCTTAAAATTAAAAAAAAAAAAAAGCGCTCGGCCTATTGCAAGTGTATCCTGTAAAGGTGCGTTTATACCAAACGAACATTAAATCAGAGTTGGAAAATAGAGTATATTTTCTTGATCGTTGATATCAACACCACCTATATAAGAAGGCCTAAGCGCTGCCGTCCATTTTGCCTCTAACGTCACACCCGAGGCCCAGGCCGCCGGAGCTGTATGACAGATATCATAGAGTACAGGCAAGTAGTGCATACCGGGCCTTACAATGTGACGTCACAGTCCCAGCGCTAAGGCCTTCTTATATGTATAGGTGGTGTCGGTTGATATGGTCACTAAGGAAATTACAACGAGAAAGAACTGTCATCGCCCAATAATTAGTTGTTGTTTCCATGGTGTCTAATATTTATTTATTACAGTAAAAAAAATAAACACCACTCATCATAACAGCTTTCGCCTTTGCGATGAGTGATGACATATGATATAAAGATTAAAGAAAGTATACTCTACTTCCAACTTGGCACCATGTTCATTTGATTTTAAATACACCTTAAGAGCTGAGAGAATAGGGATATAATAAATAAAACACATAAGGGAATTTAAAAAAATTGTTGGAAGCCTGAAAATTCAAAGGATGCCATCAACAATTAATGATGATTATAAAAGTTCAGCGTAGATGACAGGAAAATCGAAAGCCTTGCAAAAATCCATATGCCGCAAAGGTTGAGTACAAACACACGTGTAGATTTATTGAACTAACTTTAAAATCTTGACGATATAATCAGAGATCAGACCCTAACCTAAGCAAATCCTATGACGCATAAAATCAACTTGAACAAAGACAAAATGAACATAAACTATAAAAACAGATTAAAAGTGATTTATAGTTCGATATTAATTGGATCGACGACGCCAGGAAACGTCACGTTCGTCGGGGCGCCGAATTCTGATGGTATGAAATATTGCTGTAACGCGAAATGATGAAACAGAGGAGAGTTGGGGGCGAGCTATAGGACATGCACGATAACAAATCATTGGGAAGAATTATAGTAAGTACCTAATATATCTCATTCTGAAAATAAATCCGTTTCTGTTTCTGACACAAATATTTGGCCGATGGGCAAAATAGTCGCAAGGTCGCCTTTTTTTATTTGTTTACGGTTGGGCGCCATTTGACATTATATTATACACCTTCATAGTATACTAAGGTAAGTATACTTTATATAAATTCTATTAATGACATTTCTTCATTGAATACTACATAGTTGTGTACTGAAACATTCGAAAATCATCCCATAAATTTAAGAACTCCGAGCCATTGGTCAGATAAAAAAAATTCAAAATTTTAATAATAACTTGAATGGCCTTTACATCGCTATAACAATCCAATCTCAATATAGCTGTAACTACGAAATTTTGATTTCTAATATCCAGATACTTTTGGATTTTTTTATATAAACGGTTACATTTACAACACGAAAAAGTTTACTAATTTGCGATTGAGTATTCTGACAGCACGACGATTTCAAACACAATCAGTCGACACTGAAATCGGGATAGATTTCAAGGGTAGCCCTACTGGTGTGGAGTTAATGTCTAAAATTGGACAAGACCGGATAACAAACATGGCTGTATTGACCATTCAGAAAAAACTAACATCATAATTGGGCATTTGACATCTAATCTATAAGTCTGCTTCTGGTAAATCGCACACTAATTTCATGAAGCTAGTATTTTCTCTATGTTAAAAAAAAATGTTGAAAATTGCTAAAAAAATAAACTTCCTGAAATAGGTTTGACAATATTATTATTCAGCTATGAGCTAGCACGCAAGGGCCCGACACAGCAGAGGGCGAATCCAATTTGAAGGTTGTGTTGAAGGCAAGAACGTACAAATATTACGAATAAATATATACAAATAGAACATTATGTCACAAATGAGGGAAAAAATGATAGGCAAAGGGCATGGAAAGACATTATTATTCTAACCATCACAGAATATACATATTGTTACGTACATACTGCAATAAGCAGAAGATGAGAGTTTCAATTGAGTAGTTTAATAATTTATAAAATGCAGAACCTTCTGTAAAATGTGTTTACGCAACGACTAAAAAATGCGGGGGGTGTTTTTTTTTACAAACTAACTGGACGTATCTTTTCAATATTATCCTATTCATTCATTCATTCATTCAATAAAGAAAGTTGCACACAACTTTAGAAAGTTTAAGAAAACTTAACGTATGTTCTTAGTGCTTAAGAGTCTTAAGACAAGATAAACATTTCTTTTTTTTTAATTCAATTGGTGTTCGACATCTGCCAGTTGTTTGATAGTTGGTGCGATTGTTGAGAATGTGACCTTTAAACATCGTTTAAAACAGATGCATCGATTGGAATTATTAGTTAAATAGTTAATTAATTTAAAATAACATATTGTTAACAAATTCAATTTTCACAGGAAAACGTCTGTCGGGAAAAAGAGTTTAAATAGGTACATTATACTTTTGATCATTATAATCTAAGATACTTCTCAACGAGTCAAAGTTACCTGAATAACTTGGCAAGCCCATAGCTAGCAACAACGGGAGACTATTAATAATAGCCAAGATTAAAAAATATTATTTAAGATGGGTGTGGTATCGAAATAATTTTTGTACCTAATAATAAAACCGTATGAACATTTTTAACAGTAGAGATGGGGGCAGGCACGCTAAATATTTGAGTATGACGCACACTTGACGATATTATTTCAGCAAAGATTTGATGGAATATAAGACTCTTGTCCGTATTTCCGGACACAATAATAGGCGACCAAACCTCTGATATTATCTGGTCCCTGAGGGCCTTAGTGAGGGCCCTAAGTCTAAATTTAATCAAGAAATAACTTTCGTATCAGTCAGATATGCCTTGTCATTAACAAACCATCCGGCTCGAAGGACCATCAAGAGTACACAATTATGTGGATCCTTTTACAGAAGAAATAAACTTATATGAGTAAAAATATAATGCTTGTTAGGAGATAGTTGTACACACATAGCTGCTAGATGATCAAACCATCCCTCGCGTTTTCAAATATCCCTAAAATTTTCAGAACAAGAGATAACCACGAAAGGATAATAATAAGATTCTTATTCCGTTCAACAATCGGTCACATCAATACTGAATCCATGTAATTAATAAATCATCCGGCTCGAAGGACCACCGCGTGTGTACTTTAAATTTGGATTCTTTTTGACAGTAGAAAAAAATCTCGCACGCGTAATAAAAATATTTCTTAATACATAAACAGGTATTGGTTGTTTCAAATCATTATTGTAAGTGAAAACATAAAAATTGGAATTGGAAAAGACGACGAATCTGTCACATCATAGAGAGCAATCCGAAGGGATTGTACTTTTAACTTAGAAAGGATTACATGATTGTACTCAACAGAATGCCATACGCATGATGCTGTTTCTACATTAAAACACAGGCACGGTAAAAGCTAGTACGTTCACGGTAATACGTGCGTGTTATAAAAACAGACGGTTACATTATTTTGAAATAAATCAGTTTTTAACATCGTCCGTAACCTTTAAATTTCAGTTTTAATGATCCGACAGCATCGTGCGAGGTGCCGCCCATGTAAAAACAAAACACAGCCGAAACATCGACCGAAACAAATCAGTTTTAAAAATATAACCACGCTTCATCCATCACTCGACACGCTGTGGCAATTTTGAATATCAAGACAGGTGAGCAATAACATACCAAATGAACATTCCGCTCTTCCGAAATTATTAATGACTAGCTGACCCAACAGAAGTTGTCCTGTCTTAACTATGAATATTCAGTTCGAGTTCGAATTAAGACGTATGTAATGATAAATTAATTACCCTTTTAACCAATAATATTCCGACCGATGCATTAGGAATAGTTTAAACGATGTTTATAGGGTACATTCTGTCAAGCGCACCAACCATAAAATAACTGACAGTCTCTGTCAAACATAAATGGTCGATTATTTACTTATTCATTGAAACTTTGTAATATTTCACTGGCTGTAAGTTTGTTTGAATTAAAATAAAGTAGCATAAATAATTTACAAGTTTACATTGTCAAAGATACCAAGAAGGTATATATATGCGTATGGTATTGGCGCAAATTAAATTCTAATAAAATAAAAACTATTTACAATGATGGATTATAAATAATTATTGTCAAAATTTTAAAATCATTAGTATCTTAATAAAAACATTAAAATACAATAAAAAAAAAACATAAATAAACGGTCATGGTTTTAAAATCACCTTAAAAACTTATATTAAGTGGCTAAAATCCTGAAGCCAGTTTCTAGCTCAAGTCGTCAACAAATTGATGTCCTCCAAGGTTCCATCGAAAGCATAAAGTGGACACTCGCCGACAACATGCTGCAACGTCTGGGATGGGCAGCCGCAGTCACAATGAGGATCGGCAATGTACCCCCATCTGTGACGATCAGCTGCGCATCTACTAGTCCCCGATCTTATTCTATTAAGTGCTACCCATTGTCTCCGCTCGAGCTCAAAACCTGAAACCCTCGATATCGGATCCAGGACAAGTTCCCTATTTTTAGTGCCCGTGCCATTATTCCACTCCGTCGTCCAGGCTTGCGCAACCGTAAAATACTCGCTCTTTGAGGCCTGCGCTCTAGTCCAGAAAGGCTTTCTTGATTTGAGCCTGGTCGCCGGAATGTTATCAAGAGTTGATTTTAGCAAGGAGATTTTGCTCTATTCCACTCTCTCAGGGTTGATGCCTCCCTGCGTATATGAAGCGGAGCTATGTTTGCAAGGACCGGCAGCTACTGACACTGGGTAGGTTTAAGTGTTCCAGTGATTGTTCTCATTGTAGATCTTAGTTGGGCGTCTACATTTTTAGCATATGAGCTACCACTCCATACAGGGGCACAGTACTCAGCCGCAGAGTAAACAAGAGACAGAGCCGCAGTTCGCAGCGTTTCTGGTCGTGCTCCACATCCAGAACTCGCCAACTTCTGTATAACGTTGTTCCTCGTCTTCAATTTAGCGCACAAAATATCAGTTTGCCTTTTGAAGGAAAGAGTTCTGTCTAGGGTAATGCCAAGATATTTCGGGTGCTCCGTTTGATGTAACTGGACGCTCTCAAAATGGACACTGATTTCTTTTTTGGCTTGTTGGTTGCATAGGTGGAATGTTGCAACCTCTGTTTTAGATGGGTTGGGCTTCAATCTCCAGTCTTTAAAACATGATGACAGATGTTGTAAGTCCCGTTCCAACATCCGAGCACTCGCATCCAAATCCCTTCCGCCGGCCAGGAGTGCAATGTCGTCCGCGTACTGGTACATCGCAGATTCCGTTTTGGGGATGTCATAAATATACAGGTTGAACAAAATTGGAGCCAACACTGATCCCTGCGGTAGACCATCATTCAATACCCTGCTGCGGCTCATTTTTGCATACCCCATCAAGCGATACCCCAATATATCGACAAGACAGCATGGAGTCGACAATATTAAGAATTATCCGGCAGGGTATAATAGCACACAACTTCAACAGGAGTCCCTGGCGCCATACAGTGTCGTATGCCGCGGACAGATCGACGAAAGCAGCCGAAAACTTCTGTCCCCTCTGGTATCCTGCTTCTATGCTGCTTGTCAGCGCCAAGACCTGCTCGCAGCAGTCCCTGCCAGCCCGGACACTAGCCTGTTCCACAGGGACTACTGCGTCTATGGTGGTAGCAAGGCGCTGTAAGATGAGTCTCTCTAACAATTTATAAGCGATACATAGCAACGACATGGGTCTATAGTGGTTAGGTTCTGATCCATCTTTTCCCGGTTTGGTTATGGCCACGATCTTCGAGTGTTTCCAGATTCTGGGTAATCGTCCCGACCTCATTGTCAGATTCATGAATTCAAGCAGCCATTTTTTCGCATCTAGGCGAAGGTTAAGTTTTCGAACCAAGAAGGTTAAGTTTTCGAACATTTTCCAACGTTCCGCGCAACTTTCTCATTTTTTTCTCCTGATAATTGTGAGCACAACAATAAAGAATCGGCAAAATTAGGTGAACCGTTCACGGGTGACCAAAGGAAATAGGACTTCATTTTTATATATAGAGATGGGAAGAAAAAAGTGACGTGTTTGTTGGAATAGAATGAGAATGAGAAAAATAATTAAACGTGTTTTTTAAGAAAATCAAAGTCAAGGAGGATAAAATATAATTACTGTACTATCGTTACATACAGCGTCTAGTTGAAGAAAGCCCAGCGTTTCCAATTTAATACTGATTTTTCGTGGCAACATTTAAGACGCGCATAATTCGACACTCTATGGCCATAAACGAGAGTGTATATAGAGTTGCGCGTCATGTGGTTTTTCTTCGTAATGAATTAACAAATAATCTCAAAGGTTTCATATAGGTACATAGCTTTATGAATGACTTATGCGAATTACCTAAATATAATTTCTTTGAGTGTTGCGATGCCCCTTAAGAAAATAATTAAGAAAAGTTCGAACTAGAACTAGACTTTTTCGTTAATAGCCTTGCTGGAAGAAACTTGCAGTAATTGGGTCGACCAAAATAATATGGTAGAGTGCCTAATTGACAGTTATCTGCTGTCAATTAGATCAACGATTTCGTCACCTTCACGGCAATCAGCGACACAAATCACCGTGCAGCGGTGCACAGTGCCGAAAATAACGCTAAAAATAATATACTATGCAGAGGCGGATGAATCTTTGGATTCTCGGACACGAGTGGACCCATGATGGCGCCTGGTCGACGCGAAGAATCTCATACGGCGCGTGTTCCTATCCCAATAAAACATTCGACAGACCAATTTATATGACGTCAAGACGGTAACGACATCCAATTAGGTATATTCCAATAATGTCACTAATGGAATTTTAATACTGTCGGTTAATAGCTTATTATATAGTTAATAGTATACGTGTTAAAAGATTTATAAAAAAAACTCTAATCTCATGATTTTATGTGAACGAGAAAATACTCTTTCGAATTTCGACAGTGTCTACAACACTGTCTGTATTGCACTAAATACAATCGGTTCCTGATGCGTCGTCTGACAAGACGGCCGTTTTTGAAAATTGCGTCAATGTTTTTGTCGCTGAGGTAACCACATTGTCGATGTTCTAAACTGCCACATCCATAGCTGTTTATAGCATTACCATATTCCTAGGAAAACAGACCATAATGCAATGATTTCCTATAAAAGTGGATCCCCAATTGAGCGACCATAAAACAAAGAAAAATCTTATTTGCAATATTATTAACTAATACTGCAAAAGTTTTTGAATTTAACCTTTTTAACATTTACTTTCATTCTTTCAGTAGGCGTCTTGTTAACTGCGGTATCTAAACTATACTTAATGTACTTTAACTTCACATAAAGCTTACAATGTCTCTTTCGCACTTTCATTATTTTACTGCCACCAGCTGTGAAAGAGATAAAACATAAAATGATTTATACCTGACAAAATATTGCGTTCGTAATGTTACGCCCTCTTTTCTTATCTAGGAAATCATGGCATATTATGCCTTCAATTGCAATTTTGAATTTATCATTGTCGATTAATTATCTAGGAGAAATGTGTAGAATCGTACATAATGATCGTTCGCTCGGTCAGTAATACCAAGAGTCGAGAAATAATTTTAAAACAAACCCGGTATTATCGCATTCACCTCCGACTCACAATATAATAATTACTATTACAAAACGATTCGCGAACCTATGACATCGAGAATCGTGATAACCCCTCACCCGCTGAGGCTATCTAAGCGAATCGCCCGTTCGGTACGAACCGAATCTCATCACTCCCGTGTGACTTTGGTCTCTCGAGTGTTTTTTTTTTATACCAGGGGATAGAACAACGTCAAAACATCGAGCTTGTGAAGGGTTCTCGATGGCAATATCTTGTTTATTTCACATTGTTAATTACCAATTATCAACTACTATTTGACTTCACGTCAACAAGTTATATGTTGTGATTACGTGGGTTTTTAAGTTCTAAACAAAACTGAACTGTAAAAACAGATTACGACAAAGCAGATGTGATATACTGTTTAATAACAAATATATACTTTTTTTACGACGTTATGGGTTTATATTAATTATATTGAATAACAAAATAAGGCATGATATGGTGTAACAATAGCATCAAAATGTTGACTACATACAATAAACATTAATAATATGGTGTAACAATCTTTGGCACTGCGAATGTTTCAAGGCGGTTCATTTTCAAATTACCAGTGTAATATTCCTTAAAACTAAAACCACTACGCTATTAAAGAACACATTTTCAACAATATGTTATTGTGCGTTTACACTGGTATCATAGAGCCGAATCTAGAAACAAAGCATACTTTCATTTATGGTTGATAATATTGGACGTACACCATGGGAACAATAACAAGTAAGAATTAATTATGACAGATTGTCCATATCAATGATTAAAAAAATATGCATACTCTACTTCGAGGTCCGGCTCTGTGTTCTTTTGGTGTAAATGCACCCTTAGTATCGGTGTCAATGAGACAATACACAAGGAAACATTAAGTTAAGGGTAGATTCCTACATAGTATCATGTTTAATGAATTCCAACATTTGAAACAATATCGGTCATCAAAAAATCAATATACGGGTTCGCCGACCTAACTCAATACCATTTAACTAACACGGCAACCCTCAATCAGAACAAAATGAACTTGTCCCAAGCTATCAACATCTACATAGGTAGGAAGGTATATCTATTAATATTTGATTGTAATCGTGTAATAAATATTTTCACATAATGCTTCACGCAAAAGTGAAATGGGAACAGCTTTCAAACATATTATTTAATGAAACATCTACAAAATAAATCAACGAATGAAAAAAAATATAGGTATTCTATCGAAGTAAACTGTGGATCAAAACCAATCTCGAATCGACCTCATCAACCATACAGATGTTCACAAATGTCAGTCGTTGATTTAGAAGAAGTTGAGTGATATACATACCTATAAACAGAATGAAAATACTTTAAAAAGACGTGAATTAAGATTCCCCGGACACCTGAATATGTTTAATTATTTATTCCCGTCTCTGGCCAACACGCACAAAACTATTTACGATAAAATTCCCATCAATAAACACGTGTTAGCTTTGCATCGCGATGTTGATTCCCGAGTAATAAAAATCAAAATAGCTCACTGTCGCTAAATAAAAACATCAGACACAAACCGTAAATAAAACCAAAATAGAATAATAATCCGGCGTACAAGTTGTTAAAAAGTCGTACTGAGTGACAGCTTACCTCGACCCTGACAAATAATAATTACATATTATCTGTGACTAGGATTCCCCCCAGACGTGTCAATACGATTTCGACAGATTCATCTATTTTAACCGATTCTAACTGACAATCGCACAACTGACAGATGTAAAACGCCAATTAAAAATCAAAAATAGAAAATTAAACGCAGCTATTAAACAAAGCACCACGAAAGTTATCTAGAAGTAAAGTTAGGTATCAACATTTTATTATATTCTGCGCAACTTTTTTATTTATTTTTTCTTTCGTAAGACGGTTCACGTGCGATGCGATAGCATGAACCGTCAAGGGAAATTAGCTCCGTTTTTATACTGGTGATTCGATACATTCCTTGAAAGGGGTTATACTAGAGCAAATTTGCAAAAATTTTGTTCCCATCAACCAGGGGTCAAATGCCAGTGGTTTTCGAGTTATTGAACTTTTTAGAGTTTTTTTTTTCAATTTTCCACCTTTTGACCTAAAACTGAAAATTGTGAAAGAAGAACTTCACTTTGGGAACTAAAAATGCATTTTCGTAGTAGTAGATGAATTAAAGAATGTTTACAATAAAAATTTTTGTAAAAAATTTCAAAAAAGCCCTACCGAAATTATTTTTAGGTAGATTGAGATAATGTCAACCTTTTGCTGCACCCCTATGTTCTTGAGTCTCTCAAGAGTTAGTTACGGAGGTGTAATTAAATACCCAACAGTTTGATTATAAGTTTTCAAACTAAAACATATTTGATTTCCGTAACAATTAGAAACCGATAACGAATAAAGACCTACAAATGCAACCTTCACTAGGCTTCTTGTACATAGTATTTTTAACAATCTTATATATAAAAATGGAGAGCTATTTCCCGATGTCATCGCATCACGCCTAAATGGCTGGAACGATTTCGCTAATTCCTTTTTTGTCGTGTAGGCTTTTATCAGGAGAATGTCCTTTTAGAAGAAAAAAAATAAGAAAAATGCATGGAAAATTAGAAATTAAAGAAAAGTCTACGTAGACAACCTTATTAGTACTTTTTACCTTATAATTTTTATTCTTATTTTGAAATTCTGACAGAAATTGTCAATTGGTGCAATTAACAGAATGCGGATGGAATATGCATGATTTAAAACAGATGCATCGTTCAGAATCACATTGGTCAAATGAAAATTAATTCATCACCATACAAATTCGAATATTCATATTTAGGAACACAGGACAACGTCTGTCGGGAAAACTGGTTATTTATAAAATTCTACGGAAAGATATTTCTAAATCAGTCAAGTTTTTGTGAGAAGTGTGTGCTGTGAGAATTCAGACCTAGATTTTTATTCGACGGCTTATTACGAACAAAATGCCTATATTCCCATCCAAGCACAATAATTAAATTAAAGCTTGCTCATTAGTGTCCTAACTCAGTTTTACCATGGAATTTTTAACAACTGTGATTTTACCTTTGATGGTCAAAGCAGAGAGCATACTCACATAGCGTTGGTTACCTCAGAACTTTCATAAAACTATTCTTTAAAGTAAATGTGACATTCGTTCTTTTTTTCTATATTGTGCCTTAATATTTTCGGTAAAAAAAATTCCGATTAAGATTTTGCGATCAAGGAATAATGACAAAATTAGTTTATATTGACGACTTTTAGAAATGGAGTATTGTGTAAACCGCTTGTTGAACTCTCCGGACAAAAGTGGTAATTCAGGAGTATCTGTACTTCAACGTAAGGGTAGTTCATAAATAATACTCGCTTAACCCTCCAATTTTATTTTTGAACGAGAAAAACATTTTCTACACAGATAATATTAATTATTGACCAGAGCCTGAAATTTTCAACACGATCATTTATAAAGGTCATGTGACTTTTTCAAAAAAAAAAAAAAAAAAAAAAAAAAAAAAAAAAAAAAAAAAAAAAAAAAAAAAAAAAAAAAAAAAAAAACACAGAAGGCTGACTTTTGCCACAAGTCACTCACTCCATTGGTTCATAAGTGCAGTAAAATAATATGACTGTTCGTGACATAATGTCCGCAACCTTCAAGTTTCCCATAAAACCACCAAACAGAATCGACGACATGCGGAAATGTCGTGGTGGAGTCATAAAAACGAGCCAGCAGCAGTATAAGTAATCTATCATAATAGGTACGTGAATGAAAAACTTTATAACCATTTTTTCGAAAATTGCGCAGACGGAGGAGTATGAAATTTCGCACACCCATAGTTTATACAGAAAAGGAGTGGTAAATGCAATTTTTATTAAATTATCCACAAAAATAGATTGAATCAATAAAAAAAAACACTAGGCACACAACTGTAATATGTATTTAATACTCACACACACACTTCGATGTATTTGTAATTATTTATTTATTTATTTATTTAATCATTGTCACATCAAATTCATACATATTATACAGTTCAAAACAATAATACACACCAGATACAAATAAAAAGGAAAAATTTGCCGCCTCACTAGGTGTGAACCATTACCAATTTGACACAGATCTTTTGTTTATCTGTGGTCAAATTGAAAATAGATTAGGTAATATTTTTTGTAGGTATTAAAAATAACCGTAGAAAAAAACTTTTAACATAATCTACATTTCAAATTAAAGAAAATTGAGAAATAGCGCTCGCTCAGTCTTTGACAATGGAACCTTAATAATGTTCAAACTTTTAATTTAATTTAGTTATGGTCTAATTTCGAACACTGGCCGACCACTAGTTCCTTTAAATTTGTGAAAAACGCAACTACACGCAAAATATGAGTCATGTGAAAATTTTGTTCACATAGTTGGATTTAACGAAAGATCAATTTCCACTTAACTCTAATTTACATGTCCGGGTGAAACGATCATTACGCAATCGGCCGAATCGTAAAATATAGAGATATCTACGCTAATTAATAAACAAATTTACCCACTACGTTATTTACTACTATTTAAAATATGATTCGTTTGTAAACATTTGACAGTTGGAGGTCATCATGTTTGACATCATTTTTAGAAAGATCCTTGCTAGCCCTGAGTCTGCGTTATTGTAGTGCGGGAAATGACTGTTATTGGAGGACTGTAGATTCTACGATTTTATTTAATTAACGCTGAATCTCCCTATACAATCGTTATTCAGTTTTTATAGTAAAGATCGTATCCTAGACCAGAATAAATCAATAAAATAAAAAAAATAAAACAAAAGTCTCTGAAAGAGAATCCTGGGAAAATAGGCAACTGCAGAGGTTCCGGATATACAATTCAAAAGGCAGTCCTGTTTTCCTGGGAAGGTTCCTCTCTTTGTAGCTCGAAGATCACTCATACATAATAATATTACATCATGTAAACTACACACTTTTCTCAAATCAAAATACGGAGGACTGCTTAATGTTAAATAAAGACTGTGTGTGTGTGTGCACAGATTGAAACAATTGCACAGGAATGCAGCAAAATATACTTGTGTAATTCCTGGTACATGGTACGTAGCGGTAATCATGTTGCACTGCACATACATAAAATGTAACTGATGTCAATTAGCAGGTGGCAATACTTAATCAATAATTATCAGAGAGTATAATTGAGTTCACATCATGATTAACATGCGGGTTGTACATTGTTGAAAAATGCACTTCCTGAAGTCTTATATGGAAATATAATATATCCTTGAATTGACTGAAGTTTTTACTTTGTTGCGAGCGAAATCACATCAGTAACCTCCCGGGTCGATTCCCGGTCGAGTCTGAACTGTTCTAAATGTTTTTCACTTGACATTTCTACCCGAGTTTGCCCATCTCAATTTGGACGGGACCGGTTAACTATGAAAAATTGCCTGAGGCAATATGTCTAGTAGACTATAGGTATAAACAGTATAAACACCTTTGTATTGAAAAATGTTCATTTGATTTAAAGTAAGTGCATGCAACTTTTGAATAAAATTCGAGACATACCTACAATACAGCCGAAAAATCTTCCACCAAAAATCATCTCGCTGCAGTATTGATTTCTGTTAGATATTGACTTTTTTGCACAGTAAAATGCTTGTCGTTGCACTATCGTCCAATAAAAATGCTTATCAGTCAGATATTTCATATATTTTTTTGATCTTTTTCTATATATATATATAGATATATATATATAGAGAGAGAGAATGATGCTAGAAAGAGACTAGTTTATATTTCCCGTAACGATGCCTCAGTTATTGGAGAACTTGAGTTGTATTTTGATCGTGTTTTGTTTGTTTATTTCAATGCTCCCGTAGTGTAAAATTGTCATTTTCTCAACGCTTATGTAACGATTGTAATAATAATAATATGTAGTTGTTATTCATACAATATTATACCCACATAAACAAAACCACAAAAATATAAATACCTACCAAGAAATGAAAATGACATAATATGTAATACAAATAGAATGAGTCACTGTCCGGTTCCTACCTACGTACGTAATATTAAAATATGGCAACACCAATACGTAATAATATTATCTACATAATAAACAGTAAAGTTCCCGTTGCACAATCATACGACATTACAAGTGACAAGTCGAGAACAGGGAAGTCCCTGGTGGATGATACCAGAAATAATTATCAACATCATCACAAACGACTCCATTAAATATTGCGATTAATTAATCACAACATGTTAAATATGTAACAGGAAGGGACCCTTGGTGCGACTATTCAATCAACCTATCCGCAATGACAGTAAATTTATTGATTAATTCAATTCAATTAATTATTTATCGTTTATAAAATTGTCCCTTGCATTTTTTACACATCACGCCGTGTCGTTTATTTATTGTATTTATTTTTGCTGGTTTTTCGAGCATCCTGTAAGAGGCAGGAAATCGAAAAATCAGATCGGGACCGTGAGGTTGACCACCTCACGTCCTTAAATCTCAACTGGTCAGAAAAGGTACAATGAGCCTCGGACGCCTCGAGCGCAATAGCTCTTGATGCCTGAGTGGGGCTTAGGCCCCCGCATTGCTGGTTGTTTTGGGGGTGATTCGCGGCGGGCTTGATTTGTCCGGGGCCAGCTAGGAGGTCGGATTCGTGCGGGCCGGGTTTGCTGCGGATTGGTCTCCTCCGGGCTGGCTTGCGGTGTGCCTTAAAGGGAGAATGTATGTATTTATTCAGTTGTTTTCAAAAAGTCAGTCGCTGTCTCGTTTAGAGTGTAGAAGTCTTCAATGCTTCCCTCGCATGATCTGAGGCTGCAATCAAACACAACGTGACTCACCGTCTGTCTATCTGCCAACCACATTTAAAAAAGTAATCCGCACATCTTCCATGACCCGTGCGTATCCTATTCAGCGCGGTCCACATTCTTCTTGGAAGGTCAAAACCTGGAGGTTTATCAGTGATGCTGGGAAAGGAAGGAGCAGCTGCCACTTCACTCCATATTATTTATTGTAAAGACACCAACAGAGCATTGAAAACACATACAATGATAAACATATTAAAAAACACATGCAGGCGTCTGTAACATAATTAATGTAATCCTGCGAATATAATATCTATCAAGTCATTTGGAATATAGGGTATTCATAGTGAACGGATCTCCACTCTTATCTATCCTATACCTATTTCTGAAACAACCTCTCCTATTTCTTTTGCTTGTGACCTGGCCTTCGATGAAGACGGTATTGATGTGTTTCAATTATAAATTCTCTCTGTTATTCTGTTTGCATCCATTCTTTCCACATGCCCAGGCCTTCTCAACTTATTATCTTCCATCTTTGTAAGAAAACTAATTCCATACCACATTCCTTCCTAATATTCCCATTCCTTTCCATATCCCACAAGAGTCTTTCCACATATTTTTCGTAGAGCATTTGATAGTCATTATGTCAGTTCTACATACATTATGTCACTCAATTTCAAAGTAATATTATATTTGTAGATACTACGCAAATACACATTTGAGCGATAAAATATGTATGTAGGTATATTTTGAGCGGTAAAATATCAACATCATAATGCAAATTCACTCACCTACATAGTAAAACAAAGATAATCAATTTTTCGATGTTTGACTAGAATTTATTGAAATATGTCGCGATTTAACGCGTGTCCATAAATTTATTGCCATTTCATTTGATTAGATATCGCGTTTATATAAAATCTAGACGGAATTACGAAATCGGTCATAAAACGGTCAAGTATATATTATCTATAGAACTAGTGCTGGAATACGAAGTGTTACACTACGCCCGATTCTGTTTCAATTTAAGTGCGCACTAACTAAAATAAGAACGTTCCAATTTTAATAAGTGCACATCGGTATTCTATAAAAATTAAGAGCGTTCTTAATATGACTAATATTGAAATTGGTTCATTTTGGTATTCTACAACACTATTTAAGTCAATTTTAGTGCGTTCTTATGTCAAAACGTTCTTAATTTTAGTTCACACCTAATTGTATGCGACTTAAAATATATCTGATGATATTTTTATAATAAAAGTATTATTTTAACCTAATAAGTTCAAAAAAAGTGTTAAATATCTTTATTAAGGTGAATAAAACCATAAAATTGATTAATTGCGCGTGTTTCGTTATGCCGAAATCGAAAATTGGAGGTTAGATCAAAATCACTACTTTCATAAAATACTCTTGCGTATATTACAACACGAGATTTGCACTAAAAATAATTATACTTATTTATTTCAAAAGGAAATCTAAGAGTTGGTCTGATAAAAAGGCAAATTTGAGATGCTTCTAACCCATTTGGTCACTACTTTGACACTCGTATTATTTTTAATAAACAAACATGACCAATTGCGCATGCGCGATATAGACCATAGACAATTATAATTCATATTTTTGTTTATGGTGAACTAATTTAAGTCATTTTAGTTTTTAGAACACATCGCTTTATAGAATACGAATTTTAATTCATATGACCTTAATTCTTAAATTTTGGAACGTTCTTATTTTAGTTCGAACAAATCCAGAATAGGGGGTACTGTGGATAAATGGAACATAAAGTAAGCAGGTACTTTTGAACAATAAAAAATATCTAGAGTGAAAATCACTTAAAGAATCAACGTGGAACATACAATCTTCTTATATATAAAAATGGAGAGCTATTTCCCGATGTCATCGCATCACACTTAAACGGCTGGACCGATTTCGCTAATTCTTTTTTGTCGTGTAGGCTTTTATCAAGAGAATGTCCTTTTAGAAAAAAAAATTAAGAAAATGCATGGAAAATTATAAAATTAAAGAAAACTTTACGTAGACAACCTTATTAGTAGGTACTTCCCCTTATAATTTTTATTCCAATTTTGACAAAAATTGTCAATGGTGCGATTGACAGAATGCGGATGGATCAAACCTGGTTTAAAACAGACGCATCGTTCGGAATCACATCGGTGAAATGATAAATAATTCATCACCATACAAATTCGAATTCAATAATATGAATATTTAGGAACACAGGACAACGTCTGTCGGGAAAGCTAGTACATAATAATATTGAACAAATAGAAAAACATATTGTAGTCTATATCCATGTTTGAAATAGCTGATCAATTATGATATTCATCGCTAAGAAAAATGAGTTCAGATATACAACATTATGTTGGTTCATTTTTTGAACACACACCCCCAAGTAACGAAAGAGGCAGACAAAAATAACATAGGTACCTTGTTTTTTGTCTCTACTTCATATCTACGGTCTTCCAAAGACACACGACAAAGATCTTCGGCGATGGTAAAATCCATATTAACAATGACGTCATGTCGTGTTAATCCATAATAATGATAATTGTTGTGCGGGTGGCTATCCTGCCCTCTCACCGTGCAGTTGGACGCCTGACTGTCACGGTCACGGCACGGCAGTATTTCGGCGTACGTCATTCTGTGTGTCTTTCCGCGTAGTGTATTAATTATTGTACTTACATTATTTGCTTGTTATCTGTTTTAACTTTGTTTTGTAAATATAGTATAATGGCCAATTGCCGTGTATGATTAAATAAATAAATACATAAATATGATCGATTCCATAACGTCAATTTTTATTCAACAAAAATATAAACGTATCAATTTGATTCATTTCATTTTGTAAAATTAATATTTCACGTAAATTTCTTAATATACCTCAGGACTATTGCACGAGTCCTTTAATAATTACTAATGATTCTTCGCAGATTTCTTATCTCAAATGCATCCACACCACTTTCTCTCTTTACTTTCATAAGAAATCAAAGTTTACTTGTTTGATACAATAATTTTAGTACCCAACAAGTGAGTATTTCTTTAAGAACATGTTTGACTAATTTATCTTGCGGCAAATTTGTTCTAGAATTAGAGTGTTTACACTTTGGTTACATACCGAGAAAGGGAAAGAGTATATTATTATTAGACGATTGTATTCTTTACATTTGCATAACGGTGTTTATATTAAAAGCTAAGATCATAAAAATCATTCGATTTATTTTGTACTATTTCTTCGTACAATAAGTCTAGGACAATCAAAATGGCAAAGACAGAAATGTAGAAATGTCAATTGGAGGCTTCTTTATGTAAGTATCTATTTTTATATCAGGAGCAAACAAGGCACTGAATGAAAGCGAAAGAAGAATGGAAATTGTGAGTACTTTATGAAGATGAAACGTCAAACACAAACAGACTTTAAACTCGTCAATAGCAAATTAGCCATTGATTCGTTAAATAACTTTTTTAGCTTTCACGAGCGGCGTTCGAAGTGTTCGAACCATTAAGCTACTGCTAGACTATGGACGAAGCTGGACCATGCTGGTCAAATAGGGGTTCTGGTCAAGTAGCAACATTAGACAAGATATTTATATATCTGGCTAAGCTACTGGTCCAACTCAAGTCCAACGTTGACAGCTGGCTCGCTTTAATTATAGGTTATCTAAAACGTGTTTTGTGTTTTAAAATAATAGATCAAGTAAATATTTAAAAAAAAAATCTTATATGTTTCCAACTTCCATCATTTTTTCTCAACTTAAAAAACAATAAGGTACAAAACACTATGAAAATAATAATCTAGAAGACGTGACAGCTGTCAACGTTGGACCAGTATTGGCGATATTTGCCGACATGATCGACAAGTACACAAGTAATGGCCGATATTGGGCGATATCGGTAAGTAATTGGTGAAGCGGCCACACTACTTGCACATGATAGACCAGAGCCTATATTTGTCCAGCATTGTCCATAGTGTAGCCGTGGCTTTAGCGGTAGAGTTTTTAGGGTCGTCCAGAAACGAGCCAAAACTGATATGTTCGTAGCTGTCTTAGAGCCTTTCTTATAAGGTCTCGCTAACAACTCACAGGCTTCCCAAAAAGAAACAAACCAACAGTTCTTTACCTGCAGCAGGTGTGTCGTATTCTGTGTCAATATGAGGTGTGTTTCTAAGTATACAGATAATACTGCAGGTAAACACTAAACCGCCAATAGGCAAACCTAGACCTATACGTTGTACAAAACACACAATAATGTCTTTCAAATAATATTTGCGGTTAAGAGATAAAGAACAAAACATACAAAAACCTATAGTACGATTCGATTTTTTAATAATTGTCAAATATAGATATAATTGTTTTGAAGTAACCACCGCGATGGTATGATTCATGCAGGTGTGCAGGCCAAATGTTAAGTAGTGTATAAAATATGCAATTTATATTAGTAAAACGTTTGAAACTATTGCTATAACAATAAATGGACTATTTAAACACACAAAATGCTGCGACATTATAATATAGATAGGTAAATCATTTAAATGCGCCATAGAAAAATATTATTAAGTATATACCTAAATAGATAATAATAACAAATTGTTTGAACAATAAGAAAGGTAGATAGATATGTGTGTCGTGCATATTTTTATATATTTATTTGATGATTATATTAAGAGATGATTGATATTGGAATATTAGGAAAATATTATTTTTTATTTAAGTATTTTGTATAATTTCTTATACAATATCAACATCATGTGGCACACATGACACAACCCTGGTTGGAAACCGAACCCGGGATATCTTGCATAGGAATTTTTATCGCCTATAAAACTATATCACACACTATAACATTATTATTATAACATGTTGAAATATTATTTAAAAAAAAAAACTATATTTATTAATTTATTCTGAGTTTTACGTGATGTTATACTGCAATTTTACCAATGGATTAAGTACATATTTATATTAAAAAAAAATGAAATAACAAAAATATTTTAACAGGTGAGATCTATTGAACAACGCATCTGTCATTGCCAGTATAGGTATACGATTAATAATTATTGAATTTATATGTAATCCACCCAGAAACAAGTTAGTTTTTTTAATCGAATAACAAATACTAAATGCAATCTATAAAATAATTTAGAAATGTTTTTTAATTTGCCTTTTATCGTTGCTCTATCGTATGTTAGAGCATCACGCCTAAACGGCTGAACCGATTTCACTAATTCTTTTTTTGTCGTGTTGGCTTTTATCACTAGAAGGTTCTTATGAAAGAAAAAATTAAGAAAGTTGCGTGGTAAATTGGGAAATTAAATAAAACTCGCATTAGCCCCTCCTTCTCTATCTACATAATAATTCAGAAATGTTTTTTATTTGCTTTTTACCGTATGTCATAGCATGACGCTCAAAATACAAATGCTACGTCAGATATAAATCTGCACAGAGCCGTGCAAAATGCCGGAGAAGGTTCTTTAATACAATTTGCTGCATTAACTTTAATATATTTAGAGCTATTTAAAAAACCCTATTTTTAGGAACTTCATACAAAATTTTAATAAACATTAAAAGTGTCATTCTTCTTTTTCTGTGCTTATGTCAGTTATAGAGGTCTACAAAGCAATGGGAAGCTAGACTAGAACCTGTTTAATTACCTACCGATCAAGCCTGACAATCGGAATCAAAAACGTAAAGCAATACGGGTATAAGCTAGTATAATAATAAATAAATAATGTTATCGTTTTATGAATTTCTAAAATTCTATTTCTTATACATTCATGATTGTTGTGTAAACCCGGCACAAATGTCATTCTATTTTGATTTAACTTAATTTTCTTGAAGTTTGCGTTTTTGTTTTTTACATTTTGATATTATTTTCTTCCTTTTCTTTTTTAAAAGACGTTAGAAGTATTGATTTTTTTTTTGTTAACCAACTACTTATTTTCCGGACTTTTTTTTATGTTTATATTTGTATTTTATACATAAATCTCCCCAAGACAGGATTAAGCGGGAAGATTCATCGCTTTTTAATTCAAATTAATGACTGTTGTAACTCAACGAATAAAATGAATTCATAACAAAGTGTAAACGTTCTCCAACAAAATCAGGAAGAATGTTAGCGATGTAAAGAAATATAAAAAAAATCACAAAGCTTTCAAAACAGCAGTAGAGAACAGATCAAGTTGAAGAGAAAATAGAAATAGCAATTATTATTAATATTACCAAAAGAATAAACTAATAAAGTTGTAAGATATCGTGTTGGATCGATATTTTGACATTAACATTGAGTGTGGGATTTAAAAAATAGGAAAAAAAAAATGAACCACCATGATAAATTTTAATTAGAGGAAGAAAAATGTAACAAACCTTTCAGAAAGATTCCACGTCGACCCAAATTCCCAACAGATTTACAACTATACAAAAATTGCATAATACGATTTCGATAATCACTCTTCAATCACTTTTAAAATCGATGTATAAAATTATTAAACACTGAAATGTTTATCGTATGATAATTATTATTGATGGATATTTTAATATAAATTAACGATATTAAAAATAAACTATTTTATAATATTTTAAGACAGCACAAGACCGATTTAGCCGAAGACGAAACGGGAAAAAGTAGAAAAGAACGACGCGGCACACACATCGACGGTCCAGCTCAAACTAAGCAAGAGCGGATGAGTGGAAGAAGATAACAAAACACAACGTCTGAACGTGAAAAATTTGTATATTGTTTTCCAAGCGACGGCCATGTACAAAAAGGAGCCGATGAAATGTAGCGAACGACAGAACACTCCGTACTGCTCGTTCGTACATTTCTTAGTCGTTTTGTTTCTATGTGGAGTTAGTACAGGCGTCTGAAAATCTTTTCACCGTACGATATAAGGTATTGAGAATCAATTTTAATATCGTTTGGTTATAATTAAACTGCATGCGAATTATTGGGTGCACTATTCAAAATAGATCATATAAAATGTTAAGAGGAGAGTTTTTGTTCTGAGATTGGCGTTCCAACAGTGAGAACGTCGGAAAAAAGAATGCAACTCAAAGAAAAGATGAAGGGATCATGCTGAAAATTCGAAGACACTGTGTAATTTTTGCATAAAATATACGGTATTATTGCCTCTATTTTTTTCTTCTGCGGTGATTGTTTGTGAGTAATAATAACAGACCACCACCACACTTGAAAAAGTGGTCATCTACGACTTTTTGCTGTAGGTACGTTTTTTGCCTCATTAAAACCGATTGATATACATATACAATGTAACTGGTTAACCTTTTTTTCCTCTACCTATAATATTACGTAGGTAGGAACTGGTTGAAAATAATGAGACACTCTTTTTATCTGTGTAAAAATAAATATTAAAAAAATTACAAAGTTTACAAGTTGTAAATTATCACAAAAATGTATCGCAAAAACTAACCAAGTTTTTATTACCTGTTTTTTTTTTATTTTATAACACATACTTAGAAGGCCATTTAATGAGAGAATATTCAAAAAATCAAACTAATTCAGCATTATTAATATACGAGAGACGCTTGTTTTTGGAAAACTGACGTTCCAAAGTGTAACTGTGGGATTTTCCAAACAGAACATTATAATAATTGGTAGAAAAAAAGTTAACAGTAGATAGTAGCTTACCATCACACGGAGAGATGATTAAGCAATACGGGTTCTGAAACAAAAAAACATGTTCACATTAATAAATATAGCAAGACAATAAACAGCGATCACCAAATTCATCCATAAAAAATTTAAACACAATAAAAAAAAATTGCTGGATTGCATCATAGAGTTGGTATAATAATTGTGATCGAGAGAGCAGGGGGATTTACATGAAAATGGTATAAATAAGGATTTATAAAAGAACCTACCCTGGTTAGTATGTATTTAATTTATATTCTTTCATGAATAGACACCGAGATAAGAAAGTATCTCTTAAATCCAAACAATTGATGCATCCATGATGTATGGGAGTGCAACATGGACATGGACGAAAAATCTGGAAGTTGGAATAAATGCTGTAGAAATGAGATCACTGCGTAGGATATGCGGAAAGAGACTGATTGATAAGGTGAGGAATGATAAAATCAGAAAGGAATGTGGAGTGGATGTTAGCATAGTGACTAGAATGAAAGTGAATAAATTAAGGTGGTTTGGGCATGTAGAGAGAATGAACGAAGATAGAATGACGAAAAGGATATATTAATCTGAAAGAATGGGTGCACGCAGACGAAGCCGACCTCGAATGACATGGACCGATCATATTGGTGCCGTCTTAGAGGAGGGCCAAGTTAGGAGCAAAAGGAATAGAAGAGCATGTATGCGGAATGTTATACGTTTGGAGGAGGCGAAAGAGGTTTGTATGGATAGAAAGGAATGGAAGTCTGTACTCTCTGCCTACCCCCTTCGGGAAACGGCGTGATGGGTAAAAGAAAAACTTTCATGAATAGTATAAAAAATACACTCAGATGGAAAAAAAATACTTTATTAAATAAACAGTAACATTCAGAACAAGAAAACCTTTGCTATAGTTCGCGATTGAGTTTTCTGACAGCACGTAAATTTCAAACACAATCGGTGGACATGAAATCCGAATTGAATTTCTAGAATACCCCCCCCCCCGAGACTTCTCGTCCCGAGACCATCACTGGTAATAAACAGGTCTTAGGAAGAAATTTGGTAGGTAAATCTTAAATTCTAAAACCCCCTCCCAACATTTGTATAACGATTCTGTCTTTTACGTGCGAGAAGATGAAAACAAAGAAAACAATAACGGTTCGACATTGAAAAGTTGAAGATTACGCAATCTGGTATTCACTATTCAAGGTGCATTCGCTCTCCGGGCGTAGGAGTGGAGCAGCAATTCAGATAAGTGGAAGCACATCCAACAAAGCCGTGCAGCCAGCCACCGGAGCTCTCGGAACTTCCCACGCAAATATTCGTACCGTGGGGGTGGCTGTTGAGGGTGGGTGGTTAGTGCATACGACCAACCGTGCGTAGGTGGAGTGTAAATGGCGTGACGGGTCGATAGCTACAACCCCTGTACCCCTATTCTCTGTTTTATCGGAAGGTAGTCACGGTGGTAAAGTGAGTATTACACGATAGGTACATTTTGTATGAAAAACTTCTATACGTATCGAATGCGAAAATCGCTTTTGTTTCTAGAAATATCTCTGTGGCGGCGCTATACACGTTTCCCATACAAAATATATCGTGTAATACTCACTTTACTACCGTGATTACATTCCGATAAAACAGAGAATAGGGGTACTGATCGTATCATCGTATTATTTTCAAGTGTAGGAAGGCTGTAGTAGAGTGTAGGTTATTCAACGACTTCTAATCTCCTGTTATAAACATTTCATAGAGAGATAACTACACGATGCAATCATTTAATCAATAATTAGTTTTCGATTTTAAGAGTTATTTTTTTAGAAATTAGATCACCGACCACAACGAACGTCTTCTACGACTGTTTCCAAAGCTGGCTTAGTGTTATCTCTTTACGTTTATCAAGTACGTTCGCCAAGGGAAAGGTGGACTATTTTCCAAAATTCTAAATCATAGGAATCTTCGACATGTTGAAAAATCCCATGCCGCTGACTCGAACCCGCATCCCTAGCCATCCAAGCAGTGACTTAACCACTGGGCCATCAGACCCCAGGATAATACCTTCGTTAATATGTGCATGTATTTATATGCATTGAGGGTGAGTAGTAATAATTTAATGCAGAGAAATCTATTGAAGAACGTGTTCTTCTTTTAGTCGTAAATTCGTTCCTGAAAATCTTAAGCCACAGTTCAAACTAAAAAAAATGCCATAATGCAGAAGACATGTATGCTCACTGCTTCAAACAAGAGGCTTGTAACTTACCGAACAATACCAGGCTTCTGAGTCATTAGAGAGGTTAATTGGTAATAGCGTTGTGGTTATCTACATATGGTCCAAGAAATGCTCTCACAAGACAATTTTCGACAACCTTCTTTGATGGATTGCACCTGATCTCCACATAACCAGACAAGATAATCCCGCATGCGTCATCCGTGGAGCATTTAAAGGATTCGGTTAAAGAATACCATGATTCTTTGAGTATTTACTATAAATAGTCTCCACTGCTCGGAATTTGTGAACGTTACTTACGTGTTTTCATTTGCTTAAAAGAAACTCTGGTAAAATTAAGCTTTCGCCATATTTCAAACTCTTCTTGTACGTGAAATTTTCACGTTCGTATATGAGCCCGATGCGCAGTGTCAGGGGTATGGGAACATTCTAAGAAAACAAGAACTGGTGAGGGGTGATTCCAGTCCCATAACTCAAGCTTGCTCAAACAGTGAGTGAGAGGCTTGGGGGTTTTAGAGAGTGAGAGACTTGGGGGTTTTAGTCAGCGAGAGACTAGGGGGTTGTTCTATGGGAGATAATTAAAAAATCCACACGTTAAAAAAACAATTTAAATTTTATCACACGGTTGTTATGTAAGCGTAATAGTGATGATAAAACGAAGGGAATCCAACCTCGACCCACTTTTCTTCTAAACACACAGTAATTTCTGCAACAATGTGTGGACAAATAAAGGGATTAAATTGCCATTCGTGATGAGCCAGTGCAATGATACCTTCTAGCAGGCACATATTAATAACTAGTAGAAAAGTCATTTCATTGTTTGATTGATCTAGTAGAAAAGTCATTTCATTGTTTGATTGATCTTTAAATTATTTATACGGTATCGCTATCACATTACCACGTTTAGACAATTTGATATTTTTATGAAATAGACAACGCCACCCTATTTACCGTAAAATGCCAAGATTGTATTTGAGAGAAGACATTATTATTCTATATTCCATAGAACTGCTGTTATAAGAAAAAAGTGTGCTAATAAAGTGGAAAAACTAATATTTTCAGAACAGGGGATGTGGAAAATCCCAATACTTTTCCCTTATGTTAGGTCATACGAGTGTTGTTCTGAGAAAAATCCAATATATTATAATTCAACCCTGAAGGTCCCTCCCTCCCCGACCTTGAGCTCCAGGGGGGCGCGAAGCTGGAGGGGGGGGGGGTGAAGAGAGAAAAGACCCTTACATAATACGTAGTGGCTTCGTGACGTCATAGGCACCGGTGGAGATAGCGGGATACTCGCCATTCGCCGACCGTGGAACATTCAAGTTCACACAATATACGAGGAATCTTTTTATACGCGTTTTTTTCTGGTACGATTTCGAAATTGCAAGAAATATTCGAAAGTTTTAACTTGTTTGATAAGACCTGGTGCCCGTGCTAGATTATCCTCTTGAGTAGCTGACTGCCAACTATTCTGAAGGTGGGTTTCTCTGGTATCTTGTCTCTGGATTTTGTATCCTCCATTAGTGAGAAATGGTCGTTTCAGACTTCGGATCTCCGTGTTTCGAGCTCAATCACGAAGGGTTTTTCCGTTTCGCTAGTACGAAGGAGGTTCTTGGTTCGGACAGATCCACGTAAATTTAATTTAGATACCTTTATAAAAAAAAAGTATCCGAATTCAAGAGAAAAAGAAAGTACATTTGAAAATACTTCAAACATTTCGAGCGTGCAAGGGGCCCGTCAATTTTGAATCAGAACAGAGAAGGATTTTGATAATCACTATTGGATGCAGTTTGCAAACAAGGAATGGGGCAAAGAATTATTGATAGTGAAAACGTGACCGTTGAAACGTCTTTTTAGACGATATACCGCGGAAGGCTTCACCGCGCAAAAAGAGGCGGTATAGTAGCTAGCAGAGCGGTTACACAACCAGCTACCCCTATGAATGGAAGATCAATAACAGCGGATAAGGCTTCGTGGGTAAACAGCTCGGAAAAGAAACCGACTGTATGCCGCAATACCTTTGGATTTGAACTGTTTTATCAGTTAATTATATAATCGTATGTGTATTTTATTTAATTACCATATTGACGGTAGATTTTATTTTTAGAAAGTAAAACAGCGTAACCCCTAAAGGAAAGATAAAATAGGAACATCAACCATATAAATTAAAGCTATACTAGTGGTCGAGCAGTGCTCGAAATACGGAGACCTCAAAAAAGATGGTCCGACGACATAGCCGCTGTGGGGAGGAAAAACTGACTGCAAATAGCAGCAAATAGGAAGAGATGGAAGAATAATAATATGGAAGAGGCCTATGTCCAGCAGTGGATAAATGAAAGCTAAAAGAAGAAGAAGAAGTTTGAACATTATTAAGGTTCCATTGTCAAAAACTGAGCTAGCTCTCTTTCAAAAACAATGACATGGATACGTCAAATTTGAAATGTGGATATGTACAAAGTTTTATCTATTATTATTAAAGACAAACAATATTGATCTATTCTCAATTTAACCACAAATAAACAAAAGAATATATGCGTCTGTGTCAATTGCAAATACATCGAAGTGGGTGTGTGTATCAAGCACATAACATTACAGTAGGTAGTGTTTGTAATGTTTTTTTTATGCATAAAAAAAAAATATTAGCATTCGCCACTTCTTCTCTATATAAACTGCAAGTGTGCGAGATTTCATACTCCTCCGCCCGCGCAATTCTCGTAAAAATGGTCACAAAGTTTTTCCTTCACGTATATAGTATATATACATTGTTGGTTTCACTCTATAAGTTAAACATAAATATTATAATCATTTCAAATAGGTATGCAGATTTGACAGATTTCGATATCGATTATAATAATAAGTCATGTAGAAAAACGGTAGGACATGTTTACCTATTCAAAATACACACGCCTATATTATAGCGACGAAATAATATAAACTGATTTTAAACACAAACCCATTAAATTATTTTATTGCTAGAAAAATGAAGAGGTTATTTCGCTGTTGTGATTTCAATGGGTCCTTTATTAGTTTGATTATGACTTCATAGAAGCAAAATTTATGCTAAACGGTCACTAACATTACAAATAAATTGAATGAGCTATAAAGTTTCATTATTTTTATGACTTTCAGAGTCTTAAACATGCAACGATATTCTAACTCATACTACACTCTTTGTATGAAACGAATTGAGAAACATCATTCACAATTCAATTAAATAAATTGAATGGAAAATACAATAATTGAATCGGCTGAATCTATTGAAATTATAGGGAGGTATGATTCGACCGAACAGAAAGTAAAAAAAATGTAATTGTGTATATAGTTGTGAATGAAATGTTATTTAGTGTTGTATCTAGCAGTAAAATTTAAGTAATAATCACTATGTAGGAATTGCATTACGGAAGAAAATTCAAAACAATACTATGACTGTCGGAAAAAATTTGAAATTGTATTATGCAATAATTATCTTCGAAAAAATAGTTTCACGTTGACTTCTCTTTAATGAAATGAATTTTAAGAAAAGAAAATAAGAGAGAAAAGGCCAAGGTGAAAATGCTAGAGAAATAGGTATATAGAAGCAGAGTAGAGGATTATGAATGACAAAAGTATGGTGGCGTCAGAGGGGAAACGCCCACCCGGTTCTCGGAAACGGGGTGGGCCTGACAAGGGAGTGGATTCCACTAACGATTTTGCGTTTCCCCGAAGACTTCCTACAAATTTTCATAGCGAATGTTTTCCCAAAATGAAAGCTAGAAAAAGATAGATGAATTCTTAAGGTTTTAAACAACCTTTTAAACCTAATGTAGGATTTGATTGTTAAGAAAAATCTTGGATCTTGTTGCGATCTTAGCCCATTCCGACACCATTTAATTTTAACAAATATTTTTTTAGGATATCAATTCAACTAAGTCTTATCGGTCGCGATTTTTTAGCATTCTGCACCACATTATTCCAAAAAAAAAATATTAAGCCAACAAATAAAAAAAGATTCCATTTTACCGTTTTTATACCAGGTTTATTAGCCAGAAGTGATCATCTAAAAAGGTTCGAAATATTCGTGAAATTCCAGAGAATTTGTGAACGATGAGAAAATTTGGAATAATTTTAGGTGAAAATAGAAAAAATAAAAATACAGTTTTTCCATACCCAAATCTGGCATTGATTTTCACTTTAAAGTTAAATAATTTTTCTGAAACTTCCTGGAAATACCCAGCGCAGGTCCATCAATTCCACCATTACGGAGAGGAGATGGGCATGGCTGGGACACGTGTTGAGGATGCCGAATGACAGTTGGCCGAGGAGAGCGCTGTTTTTCCTCCCATCAGGGTTTCGAAGACGTGGACGACCCTCTCATACCGTGTTCCGTTTCTTCGAGGCAGAGCTGAGGGAGTTGGACTTGGTGTGGGAGGAGATTAAATTAAAATAATACCATTTTACAGTAGTAGTAGTGAATGTGACAATAGAGTTGCACTTTTACTATAATTTAGTTATTATAGGCACATCGTGAGGACGATCGCTTTTGTCAATTTCGCACTGGCATTTTCCAAACGCTCAACATGAGATTGACGAAAATGCTCTAGCTAATAAAACTTCATATAGTTTATACTGAAAGTGCAACTATATTATTTACAGCTACATAAATGAACTTTCACTACGTAAATTTCATTTATACGTTTCGTAAAAATTTTAAGTCTTGAGATATTATGTACATGTAACAAAATTTACCTCGATCTACAGATATGTAAATGTAGTACTGTACTGTAGTATATACATACCTATGTGTACAGAAATGTAAAAATATCAGACACAAGATTTGATGACTCATTTTAACAAATATTTTCACAGTGGGTACAAAATATAATAATGTTGATATACTGTCTCGAGGTGACGTCGATTAAAACTTGGCTAGTCACGAAAAAAAAACGTCGAGAACCGCCAGAAAATTATCTTTCTAGCTTTTTGAAACATTCGAGAATATGGACAGGGAGGCTTTTGCACGAATTGCCACTCATTTTTCTAATTTACTATGTGTTTCAGTAACTCACTTTCCAACAAAAATGCACTTTGCCAACAGAGGTGTTTGAGTATGCTTTTGATATGTTAAGCCCTCCCATTCGTGATATCTCCAAATGGGTGTGATACTGTTGTTTAAACCGTGAGTTTTTTTTTTTCACTACATTGATACGCATTTTGTTTTTATTAAATTTAAAATATCAACATGTGTACCCTGGTGGTAGGATGACGACAAAATGAGACAAATTTGGACCAAGTTATTAACACTGACAATCAAGTGACGTGACGACTTGAACCACATCCACTCGAGTTTCTCCATTGAAGATCCGTTTGGAGTGATGGACGAATGTTTTGAAGCGAATAAATTTGGACTTTGATGGATATCCGACTCACCCAACACTCCACATCATCCGTTTGTTTTTCCCTACTCACGGTCATTTTTTGGAGTGACATCGCTACGTTTGGACGGATGGAGTGATCGCAAATGGGGAGCCTAATACTCTATTGGTTTCTTAATTTAAATTTAACTTTATAAATTTAATATTCTTTAGAGAATTTTCTTCAGACGAGAACAAAAATCGATCAGCGCGCTATCGTGCAAGTAAATAGAGTAGGTTGCATAAAACGAATGTTTATTTAAAGTAAGCCTTAAGCAAACAGAATTATCAATAGCTACAACCGTACTTGTTTGCTGAGTGATAACACCAATAAATTCATTTCAAACATTGTGTTGATTATTATTTATATTAAAGATAATAGTTCTTATATTTTGTTGTTAATATAATACTAATGTTACCTACGAGTTGTCTGTGGATCTGTAAACATCTTGTACAAACAACTCGGTTATACCTGGATGCGGAGCGTGCAGCTATTCCATAATACTTATTACGTTACGTAAGTCGAGAACATGTGTCTGCTCTGCTACTCAAGTAGTTATTGTATCTAGAAATTAAAATATCATCTTATGATATTATAAGGTGAGCAGTATGTTTACTGTTCAAGGAATACACTAAAATTCTTTTTTCTTCGTCTTGTGAATCGTTGTTTCTCGGTTTTGTTCAATCACAGTACACATACCTACGCTTGTGTCGCTGCTTAACCTAAGTCTCAACATTTTGCTAATTTGTACACCTGTCTCGTTAGACCACTTCGGTTCTTTGGCCACCGTGTTGGCAAATACGCTTCAGAAAAATTGAAAAGGTGCAAAGTATACTTCTGAATTTTATTAACTACAAACTGGGTATACCAGTTGCGGACGTCAACTACGAATGTAACCTTTCATTGCTATCAAAGAGGCGTATAATGGCAGATATGACATTGACATAACCCAAACACCCTCTTCTTAGAGAATCACTAAAAATACTTTAAGCATCGTTTGGTTAATTTTTTAGCCACATATTCAGGCATTTTCCATCTCTTTTGACATTTTGGCAAGGCCTATAACATCGCCAACCTTTATCCGTTTTCTGATTTCCGCGTTTACATTGATTTTACATCTCAAACTAATGCCCAGCTTTTTCATTCTTATAAGACCCTTTTGCAGATCCAAGTTTACCGCCAATGTCATACGAAAACAACTCCTTATATAGATCTAGCAGGTTAGAATCATCTGCGAATTTATGTAGCAATATGAATAACATCGAAATCTAAAGAAAACTGAGTGACAGGTATGAAAGTATTCATAAAAATATATAACCGGAAGGCTACAGTAGAAAATCAATACATGTTAGCAGGTGAGAAGGGCGTGGAGGGACTATATCCAACAGCATTACAAGAGCTTCCGTGCTTCAAGTGTTCGCGAAATACAGCGTCGATGTAACCACTCCGTGAAGAGCAAAAATGCCATTCAACGCTGAACGTTTACGTAGTTCTGGCAACACATAATATCAATGTCTTACTGTTGATACTTGAAAATAAATTACATAACCGCGATACTGCAGAATGACCAATTCAAGTATGTCCCTCAAAATGTTCCCCTTTTCAAGACTGTTTATGGGCTGTCTGATGACAATTTGTAGAGGTCCCTGCATACATTGGTTAACTATACGTTTTATTGGTCAATTAGTATCTCCTCGATGATGACACTATTATGCTGTTCCGGCAAAATTCACTCAAAGTGAACACACATACATACATACAGTAGCAAAGCTTGTATTGTGAAAGAAGATGATGATGGCACCGGGATCGAACATACGACCTACAGAACAAAATTCGACGACTAAACTAAATCGCTAGGCTCCTTCGTCTGTTGTCAATTTAACCTTAATCAGCATTTTCGAATTACTCTGAACTTGAACAGAGGGAGCAGATCATCTTCCTCTTTCAAGACACAACCTTAAAATAGCTTTATATTTTTGTTCACTTTGAGTGAGCACATATTCATTTACGTAATAAAATGTTCGAAATTCTTAGAAAGAAGCCAATCAGAAATAATCACGACGAAGTATGTAGTCAGTTAGTATCTATTGCTAAAATACTTTACAACGCGATCAAATGTATGATTGGCATTACTGCGTGACGCGCTCCCTACTATTCAATTTTTTTCCATAGTATTTACGGTCAAAATCACGACTTATACGAAGATACATACTGTGGGTGAAAGTTGAGGTATTCTCTCCTAGAAATATTTTTCAACTTACAGAAAATAGAAACATTCACAATTTTTTTTTTTTTTTTTTTTATTTTTATTGTGAAAGAAAAAGAAAATAAAAATGACAGTTTAACAAAATACAAAATAAAATAAAGTACAATAGAGAAGTCGCGCCAAACCCATACAAATGGATTTGTCGGCGCGTTCTTCTACAAAAATGAAAGACAAAGTCTGAATATTAAAGCAAAGAACCATTTAAAATAGCGTATTTTCCCGTTATTTTTTAGCCGCAAATTCCGCTTCGGTACGTTGCATTTTTTACGAGTAGACCGCAGTATTACGGAATAATATTTCAGCCGTGTGAGCTCGCATTTCTAAGCGGAAAAAACTCGGCGCATTCGGCTCTTTTGCTACTCGACACACAAATTATAGGGTGTACCCCAACGACAGAAGTGCTCACCATCGGCGCGACGCATTGCGACAAAAAACGGGACGATCCAAGATAATGACTAAACAGACACACCCATGAAAAACACCCATTTTCCATACTTTTTCCGTTCGACCCTACAAGATAGAAAATGTACTGAAATTGATGCATATATAGAGCTACATGTACTGCGTACTAGAAACGGTCTCCTCTCCTTTAATGTGGCTATGAACATGAGGGCCAGCGGTTAATCTTATTTAACAATTATTATTATTAACCGCAAATCGCTGCGTTTTCCGTGGACCGACATGGTCACTAACATTGAGGTGTTGCGAAGAGCTGGACTTGAGAGAGTATTGTTAGCCAGCATCAAGAAAAGGAAAATGTCCTACCTGGTTCACATTCTTCGCAACACCAAATCCAAAATGCTTCACCTTATAGGGAAAATTGATAGAAGTCGAGGTGTGGATAGACGGCAGATGTCCTGGCTAAGAAACATTAGGCAAAGGACTACTGCACCTAATCCAGCGAGGGCATGGAGGAAGTCTTTCGGACAGCCGAGGACAGAGGAGCCCGCGCCATAGAGGTAGAAGACATCGAGGAGCCCTGACGTGACTCATGGAGAAAAAGAGTTATTCACTAAACTAGGTAGGGATTAACATCGCAAAAGAATAAACCGGTATCTCAAATAATACATTACTAAAGGCCTTAAGAAATGAGAATTACTGTATGTAAGCACATACTTGACTTTCCATTGTTTGGGGCTCAAATTCACTGTGAACTCTCGCTACTTTTATCTTTAGAAAAAAAAAACTTTTTTGTTTCTCAGCACGCACCGAACATAATGAGGGTCTTTCACGCAAAGCCATTACAAAACTTCCCAGAATACGCTGTGTAATTATTTTATCTGTCGGTCAATGGAACGCGACTTTAATGTTTAAATTGCTAGGCAAAGACAAAGAATGGAAATTAGATATTATAATATAATTTACTAGCTGATATTAAGATACTCATATTAGGAAAATGATCGCCAACAACGTTCTACTTCACTTCCCAAGAGGCTTGTGTGCGTGAAATTAGATCAATGAGTTATTCTTCGCCGCTATAGTATTTCTATGAGGACAATAATTCAATCGAATCCCTCCCAAAAACCTCACACAATCCACATGAGTGTTCACAAAATCATGAGTTATAATATAACATAAATGGTTGAAGAAAGAGAAAACTTTTTACTCTAAACATTGGCTTAAATTGGCTCAAACTGAGATGACTGAACGGATCTGATTAAAGCGAAGACTCAAGACACAGAATTCAAACAGGAAAGCGTTATTACGTTTTGATGAGCTCCAATTAGTATAACAACATTGCTTTCTAGTTAGGCCGTATTGTCATGACGGATGATTTGGTCTCAGAGCGAGGCTACTTATCTAATTTGATTCGTTATCTGTCAGTGAAAAAATGTGAAGCCAACAAGAAGCACGTGAGGGGCCATCGCAAGATGGCTCTAGGAATTTGCGTCATCGCCGTCAATTGAATCAAACTGTCTGCAGTACCTGATGCTGGAAGATGAATCGCATTGGATGACATCATCGGGGACATTAATCTTAATAGACAAGTGAAAATACTATTATGGTTGAGGGGTTAAACATCGTCAATATCAATTGTTTGATGTCAGCAATGCGATGTTGATAAACATATGACATTATTCGTGTTTGGTGTAACAACATTATACATGTTATTTCTTCTTTCATCAGCCCTTTCATTGTCGGACATAAGCTTCCTCTTGAGACTTGCACAGCTCCCTATTCTGCCTGAGGCCTTCTCTTCTTCTTGAATCTCTTCTATGAGTTATGAATGCGAGAGCTACCTTTTTGGAACTCAACGTGAACACAAATACACTTGTAACATCTTTCACATAAAGCAAAGCTTGTGTTGTGAAAATGGATACGGTCGACACCGGGAATCGAACCCACGATATTCAATACGCTGTACGTACGATAGCAGTCGACTGATACCACTGAGCTACCAACCACCTCTTTTCTTGGAACACTGAAAATTTGATAAAGTTTTTCTTTTATTTTGTAGCATGATTTGTTCTGTTTATGTTGTCCAGTCTTCGAAACATAAAAATGCAATGTTTGAGTTAAAAATATGGCACTTAAGTAAATAGTATATAATTAGGTAGAAATTAACTAATCACAACAACGTAGTTGCATTTTGACGATTTAATAAGCTCCAAGGCTTCGTCAATCTCTCACTGTCACCGTATTGAAAATTAATGTCAACGGGAGATTTTACACGAAAGCGCTGAAAGTGCAACGAGGTTCTTTTTATATGTTCTTCGTGAAAACTCACAAAACAATTCAATGTCACAATAATTAAAAAAACAATATTGTATACATACAGCATTGTAAAATTCATCCATTCGATTTCACAAAAAGTGACCATATTATTATCATGACAAGTATCGCAATTACGAAAAAATAACGCCCCTCCTGTGGTGGTAGGCAGAGAGAGATGTAGGTCAAGTGCAGCACAGAGTCATAACATTTTTCGTACCTGAACTTGAATCCGACGGACATTGAGCGAAATTATAAGCCGCCGGTATGTACCTACCCACCTTCTTATTGCATACATGTATATTCAGCATAGAAATACTCAACACAGTATGCATATTACATCGGGTAATGTTGATGTTAGTATACGTATCGTTTATGTTTTCCACTTTGTAAAAATCCATAGAAAATAGGCAAACTGCCAAACGGCTGCATTGAGTAATACCAAACTACTACATACTAGCTGGCTTGCTCTAGTTTGTGGTAGATAATTGCTTTTTTCATTGTGTGGTTTCAGACTATGTTTTGAAATGTTAGTTTGCGAAGTTTTAAAAAAGCAATTTTGGAATATAAAAACCGAATACAGCGGCCAAATCACAAAACATTCATATAAACATAAAGCTGATTATTTGATCGTTAAAACGCGCTCTCAGGAACTATCAATATTTTTTCTAATCCGACAACGTCATTTTGAAGAGATAGGCAGAGAAAACGGACGGACAATGAAATTATTCCACCAACATAAGATTTCTCACACATCTCTCTTTTTTACCGCTGAGCTAGCCTTACTTGAGGACGGAATCGATGTGTTCATTCCACGACATTCTTGGTTGACCACGCATTCTCAGATATTCCTTTCAGGCTTTTGTAACCCTATTGGGGGCCATTCTTTCAATATATCCAAACCATCACAACTTGGTAACTTTAATCTTTGTTACTACAACGTTGACTTCCATCTCACATTTTCAGATTTTCCACATATTAACCTATGTAGAGCTCTCATTTCTGTTGCATTTATACTAAATTCTTCTTTTTATGTCCACGTTTCCGATTCGTATATTATTGATGGTACCAGAATTGCGTTATGCACCAGTCAATCGAACAGATTTGTTAAAAACATGCATTTGATATTTAAATAATTGAAAAAAGTTTAAGGCTCATGGAACGCAATACTGCTAATTTATTACATGAAAAGACAAAAGTGTTATATTTGCAATTAAATGCTGCTTGAATCAAAGGCTTTTTTGCCTAATCGTAACGGAATTAAAACAAACTACACTTTATTAGGAAAATTAAAATAGAAACGAGCTAAAAAAGTATAAAAACTGATAGAATACACTCAAAGTACCAGAAAAAATACATTTTAGAATATGATGTGGAAAATAACGAGAACCAAGTATTACCGAGAAAAGTCAAACAATTCATGCCTACAATATGTCTACAAAATTTAGCAGCGGTCAGTTTAATTAGCATTGTATTATTGAGACGAATATGATCCAGTGGTTCTTACTACTTTCAAAAAGTTTTAAAAGCTGAAATTGTTTCAAAACTTTTTAATCAGGTAGTGTCATAGCTCACACCCAAACAAAAGGCCGCATAAACTAGTTCATATAATTTTCAGCAAAACTAACAAAGCGGTTTTTGAATCTACAACTGCAACCACCATGCACAATGCACACAAACTGGCTTTTATCTTAATATATATAAATCTCGTGTCACAATGTTTGTCCTCAATGGACTCCTAAACCACTTAACCGATTATAATAAAATTCGCACACCATGTGCAGTTCGATCCAACTTGAGAGATAGGATAGTTTAAATCTCAAATTATAGTCGCAATTTTAATTTATTGCTAATTATTTGTCTGTTATTATTTGACAGTCACAATTATCTGTTAACTCCAAATGATTCTAACAGATGTCGATACCTTTCGACTGGGTTGAGTAAGTAATCAATAGATGGCGCTGCTGTCACGGTGGTAAAGTGACGTGACACGATACATTGCAATGCAATTATTCCAGATTAACATAATAATATGCTATAAAATATTTTGAAAAAGTTAGGGATCTGTATGAAAACTAAATTATGTTAAGTATCTATCTACCCGTGCGAAGCTGGGGCGGACCTCTAGTATTATATAAGATATTCATTCGTTATATTTTATCTGAAAACTTTTCCGGGTGGCAACCATTCCATACAATGTGAGCACCCGTATTATCTGTAATACAAAGGCAATACAAGACAAAGTGGTAACCTTCAAAATAAGTAAAGAATTGGAAATATCTGACGACTTATCTTTTGTTGTTCCCCGTTGATGTTATTACCTAGTATAGTATCGTGAACAAGACGTGTCGCTCTGATGGGCATGGTCACGTTTCACAAAGGGAAATCTCCGACAAAATGTGGGCAATCAATCGTGTAAAGAATTATTGTTAAAAGCGACAGTATGAAGAATCGGCTATTGTTTATCTATGACAAAGATATTATTATTGTGAGTGTAACTCGATGATCACTTGAACTAAACATTATACCGTACCATCGATAGTAGCCAACACATACATATATTATGATGTCCGAGTGTATCATCGGAGTGGCCGTGGTTCGAATCCCCAGCGTGGCAACGGGAGAAAAAATTCGAATCAGTGCACTTAAATGGTGAACGTTGTATACGTAAAAGGTGATCACAACTAAACCAGCCATCCTGATTGATGAAGGTCGTAAGCCCTAATGGTACACATTCTAACATTGAAATAGCACTCATACAAATGTGGTGTTTGCAACAGATATTGAACGTGTGTTCAGAAAAATAAAATATATAGCTTGATCAGGTGCGGAATGAATTTACTTTTTACGAATTTATAAAAAAAAAATTCAAAAGACGTAAAGGAGCGGATGGCAATTAAAATTTTTGATATAATTCCAGAAATGTGCGCGTCATTCGGCAACGTTTCCCGGACACAGTATCAAGATACCCGTCGGTTTGCAGTCTGAAATATTTTTATATTTTCTTGAAATATTTGTATTTCTGGGATACAAAACGATCTGGATACGGGACGATTCAGGAGTCAAAGTACGGTCCAGGGTGCAACGCTCTCCCTTCGCGGATAAGCCGTCACTCAAATTAATGTTTCACTCGACGTTTTATGAGTTAGTTACCCTTTATAATACATTATGAAAAACATCCATCGGAATGAAAAATTTTTATGGTGAATCGCGACGGCATTGGTTCACAATACGCTGAAAACAGGGAAACAAAAGAGTTCGAAACAAAAGCTATTGTGTTCTATGATGGTTTAAAATTAATAATGAAACCCGGTGATTAATACAATCCAGGCATTTATTAAAATAAAATAAAGGTATCTATGGTTGACATATCTACACATCGGTTTGTTCAATCCTATTAAGTAATAATGCATTAAAGTGTGCCCCCATGAAAAAATACATTAGGTTAATTCAGTTCTTCCAACTTTTGTACAAAAATTGCTTGTCATTTTTGATAATTGATAGTATTTATACTATAAAACTCAGTGTTATTCCTTGGTGCGGCTTTTTCATCAATTTTCAAGGATTTCTATACTTTTGAACCCGACGCGATATCTTGTTAGCACTTTTGGGTTTGTGAAGAAATCAGAGAGTCGCATAGCGTACAATTTTCTACGATCTTCTGAATCTTCCAAATTCATTCGTAATTCTTCAAGAAGTTTAATAAATATTGTTAATTCTGCTTACTTACTTTCCGAGTAAAATTAAAAAATAAATAATTTAAAGTAAGTTAATTCTGCTGGAAAGAAGTTTATAAAAGAAACCACCATTACAACCTGGGTTTAGCATAGAAAGATGCGCGTTTGCGCCTAGAAGAAGAGAGATGTTTGTAATATTCAGATTATAATAGAAATGACCATTATTCTAAAGTAGAACTTGTTTATCATAATAGTTATTAAAACAGTGTCCAGTTTAGAAAAATATTGTTTCGTCAAATATACCTATAACACATCATCACTGACTTCCGAATAAATCTAGGTATATAGGCACTTAAGATGGCGAAGCAAGCAATAAACATTAACAAACAGTTTTGTAGATATAAAATAAACCAATCATCTGAATTTGTTATCGAAGATTCAAGATCAGAAACGGAAATCGAATGTTTACATTTTCAGCAGTGTATACGTATTTTGTTTTAGAAACACGAATGTTCAATGTTTTGCAAGGATCCGAAACAATGGAAAACGGTAGTGAAATGTTAGGTTAGGTTAGAATAAACAAAGCAATGCTGAAAGATAAAATACGTATCGAATGTTCTGTGAGCAGAATCTTTATACCTACCTATACGTGAAGCAAAAACTTTATTCACCTTTTTACGAATATTACGCGGCCGAAAGAGTATGAAATATTGCACACTTATGATTTATTTCCCTTATAGGTTCTGGTGTGCACATGTGAGGAGAATGGACCCTTCCAGACTCCCTCACATTGCACGGCCAACCCCATGGAAAACGGCTCCCGGGCAGACCACCAAAGAGGCGGAGGGACAGCTGGGAGTCGACCTCGCAGGAGGCAAACCCCACCTCTAGAATTACAGGCCACAAGGCCTAAATTAAGAAGAAGATAGTTTATTTATATAGAGAAGGAGTATATTAAGTATAAAAAGAAGAAGAAGATAGTTTATTTATATAGAGAAGGAGTATATATAAGTATAAAAAGAAGAAGAAGATAGTTTATTTATATAGAGGAGTGGCGAATGCTAATATTTTTTTTAAATTATGCATAAAAATACATTAAATCAATTAATAAAACATTAAAAACGCTACTGTAATGTTATGTATTTGACAGACACACTTCGATGTGATTGACATTGACACAGATGCATATATTCTTTTGTTTATCTGTAGTAAAATTGAGAATAGATTAATATTGTTTGTCTATAATTATAATAGAAAAAACTATGTAGATATCAACATTTCAAATTTGACGTATCCATGTCAATGTTTTTGAAAGAAAATTGTGAAATAGCGCTCGCTCAGTCATTGACAACAGAACCTTAATAATGTTCAAACTTATAATTTAAATTAGTTATATTTATAGTCTTTATCTATTCGGGGAAGGGAGCAGTCCCTCCCGAAAACCGTTTCACAAAAGTTTCGTTTTGATGAAAATTCTCAGAAAAGGAGCACAAAAACTCAACTCAATTAGTGTCCGACCGAAACCGAATCAGTTTCGGCCGAAACCGAAACTTTTTTAGACACGTTAAAAATCTATTGTTTACTGAAGTTTGGCTTATTATTTTTACTCCTATAGGTACCGACAGTTAACACATACCTATTAAACGAAATAAAAAACAGCAATTGAAGTAAATGATTTTTTTTCCTAAAACAAACAAAAATTATAAAAATTAACATAACATGTTATTATTATTACTAATTAACTTTAGTATTCGTAATTAAAAAGTCTTATATTGTAAGCTTAAAAAAGCAGTTTTTCTAGTTCAGAAATCTTATAGAACATTCTACGATCCAACACGAACAGCCACGAACTCACCCGAAGTCAGCCGAACGACGCGAGATAGTTCACGAACGCAGAGTTTCGGTGTGGCCAAAGGTTCGGCAGATTTTATGCCGAAACCGAAACTGATGCCGAAACTAGATTTTTTTGCCGAAACCGAACCTTCGGTCGGTCACTAATAATTATGACAAAAGAACATGATTCTATTTAAATTTTAAAAATGTTGAAGTAACCAAGTGGGTAGGTACCTGTTAGGATAATGTCTATGTGTATTGTCTATGTTTGTCTATTATATTGTTATCTATGTTTAATAAAGAAGATGGCGTGTAACAAGTCAAGTTGTGTTTCAATATCATCTCAAATAATCTGCCCATCCTGGCCAAGATATGGTGTCAGAAGTGCGTTTTAACATTGTCAAGCCGATAAAATCAGTTAATAAACTATTATTTAAAAAAAAAAAAGTCTTTGGTGAATGTCGTATTGCATATATTGCAAAATTAACTTTCAACCTGGTGATTGTTTGTGAATAATTAATAACTATTATACAAGTCAAGATGAGTGAGTCACTATCTTCATTGGGTCCATTGATTTTATCACAAAACCAAGATGAATCTTGGAAGAACTGGCTGCAGAAATTTAATTTATATCTCATGGCAAGTGGTCTTGATATAAAAGGTACGGATCAAAGAAAAGTAGCAATACTTTTACATTCGATTGGTGATAAAGGTCTTCAAATCTTCAACTCATTCAATGTGGAGATAGACAAAGTGAAATTATCAGATGTCATTGAAAAATTCAGTAACTATTTTATTCCAAAAAAAAATCTAACCGTATTGAGACACATATTTTTTACTAGGAAGCAGAACCAAGATGAAACTATAATTGAGTTTGTAGCAGCTCTTGAAAATGCAAGTTTGGAATGTGAATTTGGAGAAATAAGACAGTCGTTGGTCAAAGATATTTTTATTGCCAACATGTCACATAAATTTCAGAACATCAGGCAAAGATTGTTGCAAGAATCTACAATAACATTGGAAAAATCAATTGAAATCGCACAGGCAATGGTCATGTTAAAGAAAAATGAGGAAGAGTTCAGTCACGAGTCAGCAGATATTTATAAACTGAAGTATGAACAGTCTTATAAGCGAAATCCGTCACCGTCAAATGCAAATTCATCTCGAAGCTCAACAAAGTCATGCAATAAATGTGGCCAAATTCATCGCTACAAGTGTCCAGCACAAGATGCACAATGCAGGTTATGTAAAAAAACTGGTCATTTTAAAAGATTTTGTTACAGAAATAAAAATGTCAGACATATAAAGGATCTTAATGATGAAAATGAAAGTTCTGAAAGTTCATTTTTTGTTGCCACAATTAACAATATTGAAAGTAAAAATAAACGGTCATGGTTTATTGACATTTATGTTAATAATTATAAATTGAAATGTTTGCTAGACACTGGGGCAGATATCAATGTCATGTCATACAATACTTTTAAAACAATTAACCTTCCCAATACGCAAATACAAAATGACCATAAAATAAAGCTTTTTGGATTTGGCAATAAATTTATTCCTATAATTGGGACATGTAATTTTAAATGTCTCGTTAATAATGTTGTTCATATTATAAAATTTGTTATTACTAAAATTGATTGTCAGTCAGTGATTGGTTTACCAACATGCCAAGAAATAAATGTTATAAAAAGAGTTTTTGAAATAAAAAATGATTGTAATAATGTACTAATGGAATATGATGATGTGTTTAAGGGTCTCGGGTGTCTTCCTACTGTCGTTCAGCTGAAACTTCATCCAGAGGCAGTCCCTTGCATTGATCCTGCAAGAAAAGTACCGTTTGCTCTACATGATAAGCTGAAAGAGGAACTGGGTCGTATGGAGGAAGCACATGTCATTCAAAAAGTCACAAAGCCTACATCATGGGTAAATTCAGTTGTCATTTCGATAAAAAAGACAGGAGATTTGAGAATTTGTCTAGACCCCAGGAAGTTAAATAATTGTATTATGAGAGAACATTATCCTTTAAAAAATATTGATGAGGTCAGATCTGTCAGAGCCTCCGCGACGCTTTTTTAGCTGCGTCTCAGTTGAAGCGAGGCACTACAACAGACGATATCGGAATAGTGGACGGGGGTCGACGGATCTATGTACAGGAACATCTCACACTCAAGAACAAGTTGCTCTTCAGGGAGGCGCGCGCAATGTCCAGATCAAGGAATTGGAAATTCACCTGGGTGAAAAACATGAAGATATATGTTCGCAAAGATGTCAACGAGCCTGCATTCGCAATTCGTTCAAAAAACGACATCCTAAAAATTGTTTAACTGTTCATGTAAGTATCAATCACAAATCCAACTACCTATATCCTAACCCTTCAATTCCCTTTTGTTCCCATTACTTACTTGTCATTTTAGTAATCTACAGATTGCAGGCAAGACTGCGAATGCCTTTTTTGTTTGTATACTCAACCCATAGCTGCAACAATATAGTCTTTCATATATTACGGGCGCTTTAAAGATATATTACCAAAATTGTAGAGGCCTTAAGAGTAAAACCGGTGCTTTTAGATCAAGCCTGGCTGTCAACAGCTACGACATTGTGGTGCTTACAGAAACGTGGTTAAATTGCGGTATTCACGACGCCGAGTTGTTCGGAGACGACTATGTCGTTTTCCGTAAAGATAGGAATTTTGAAATGACGAATAAACGGGATGGTGGTGGTGTCCTGGTTGCAGTATCGCATACATTTAACTGCCTGCGTTTGCCTCAGTGGGAGACGACTTGTGAGGACTTGTTCATATCACTCTCCTTGGCCTCTGGGAAGCATAGTAAGATTAGTCTTGTTCTTTGTGTGGCATATTTTCCCCCATCGTCCCCTGTGTGCGACTATGAACTACACCTAAACAGAATCTCAGATAGACTAATACAAACAAATCGAAATAGTCATATTTGCATAATAGGCGATTACAACATTCCGTCCATTAAATGGACTAATCATGATAGTATGCCGTTTGGTAAAATTGAATCGCAGAGTGGTGTCATTGCCCAAGCCTTTACCGAGGCAATAGCGTTTTTAAACCTCAATCAATATAACCTGATACATAACAAAACAAATACAATCTTGGACATGGTACTGTCTGATCTGTTTTGTTGTGTGAGCAGATGCGACTTTCCCTTGGTGCCGGAGGATGGACATCATCCTTCCCTATTAGTTGACATCCCTCTTGTAGTAGAAACGAAACTTGACAAAAATGATAAACCGAAATATAATTACTTTAAATCTAACTTCAGCGAAATCAATAAAAAGCTCGGCGAAATAGATTGGAACGTTGTTCTTATGAATGGGGATGTGAACAGTGCGGTAGAAACATTCTATAGTATCTTTTTATCCATCATAGATCATTTTACACCGAAAAAAATTACAAAAACTCGTAAATTCCCAATTTGGTACAAGAACCCGACTATTGCACTAGCGAAAAAGAAAAACAAATATTGGAATCTTTGGAAGAAATTCAGGAATCCACATGATTATGCTGTATTTTCAATTTGTAGAGCTGAGCTAAAAACAGCACAAAAAAATGACCATAGTATTTACTTAAAAAATATTGAACAGTCCCTCCAGAAAAATATTAAACCTTTTTTTGCCTATGTGAATAATCTTAAATCTTCTAACAACTATCCCAAAAACATGCACTATAACGGTACTTATTCAAACGAGCCCGAGAAAATTGCAGATATGTTCAGTAGTTTTTTTCAATCGGTTTTCAATAAAGATTCATCTAGTAACCTTGAAACAGATGCCTATACACAGTCCAGTGCCTCTACCTCATTGTGCACGGTTAATATCACGAGTTTTGAAATATATAACAAACTTAATCATCTGGATGTAAACAAAGGTACTGGACCCGACGCGTTGTCACCGCTGATCCTCAAGCGTTGTGCTGCCCATCTCGCAAACCCACTGCGTATTATCTTTAACAGAAGCGTTTCGGAGGGCTGCTTTCCCAACATTTGGAAGACGGCTAACATCACGCCTATTCACAAGTGTGGTAGCAAGGCGGATATTAGCAACTATCGACCTATTTCCATACTGTCACCTATCTCTAAGGTGTTCGAGGCAATACTTAAAGACCACTTATTACACTTCTTGGAACCACACTTCCTACCCGAGCAGCACGGCTTTATGAGACGTAAGTCGACTCTGACAAACCTGTTGATCTACTCTGACTTTTTGTTTGACTCCATGGACGCCCGTCTGCAGGTTGATTCCGTTTATACGGATTTTAAAAAAGCCTTCGATAAGGTCGATCACACTATACTGCTGCACAAGATGGCCTTTCATGGAGTCCATGGCGACCTCTTAAGACTGATTGAATCCTACTTGACTAATCGCCTAATGACGGTAGCATTAAATGGGTATAATTCTGATTGTGTGACGGTAACATCAGGAGTGCCGCAGGGGTCCGTTCTTGGTCCTCTGTTGTTCGCCGTGTTTATAAATGACATAAACAGTTGCTTTCTTAACTCTAAATTTTTACTTTTTGCTGACGACTTAAAAATTTTCCGTCGCATAAATAGTGAGACTGATGCGGTTAAACTTAACGAAGACCTGACAAGACTCTACGATTACTGTAATAAAAACAAACTAGAACTTAATTTGGCTAAATGTAACACTATTACATTCACCAAAAATAAAAACATCATTAAACATACATACATTATAAACGGCTACAAGCTGACACACTTGTCCCAAATAAGGGACCTGGGGGTGATTTTTGACAGCAAATTACATTTTGACGCACATATTGAAGAAATGATGAAGAGTTGTAACATGACATTAGGATTTATCCTTAGAGCATCTTCTGACTTCAAAAATTACCAATCATTAGTGCAGCTGTTTACTACACTTATCCGATCCAAACTAGAATACTGTTCACCAATTTGGAATCCATTTTATGACAGATATGTATCCATGATTGAAAAATTTCAGCGTAAGTTCGTTCGTATTGGCGAACGTAAATTTCGCGGCTTTGTATCGACAGGTTTGATGAGCCCCTATAAGAGACGTGAACTCATCGATGCTTGTATGCTGCATAAGATTTGTACATCTGTTGTAGACGTGCCCACATTGTTGGCCGATGTCGGTCTGTGCGTGCCGTCACAGAGACGGTATTTTAGACCGTTCCAAATAAACCGACACTTAACTAATGCAGGTTGTAGGAATCCACTGCATAGAATGAAGCGCAACTACAATGAAAATTATTCTGACATTGACATATTCGCGGCTACACCACATAGTTTTAGGAATTCTGTTCTTAGTGTACTACTCCATGATGAATGATCAGTTTTACAATTTTAATATCAATTAATTGTCACCCTTTTCCCTTCCTCTCCCATTCCTTTCCTCTATCCCTTCTTTGTGATTGATGCTTTGTTTATTTATTTGATTTAAACCTTGTATTTTTTCTATTTTTTTATTGTTTTTTTTACTTTGTTTATAGGTTAGGTTATTATTATTTATATTGAGAAATTTTACTTTGGACTATTATTATTATTATTACTATTTTAATTGAGAGATCTTATTTTAGACTATTATTGTTGTTTAATTTTTTTTTTTTTTTTTTTTTAATATTTGACTTTTGAAACACTCTTAGATCAATCATTGTTATTAATATGTGCACACATTTAAGTGGGGCATTACATTTATCATTTCATTTGTTTGTCTTTATAGCCTAGATGTATATGTTTTGTCTGTTTGTTGTGCCATGAGAAATAAATAAATAAATAAATAAATCTGTCCTTAGTGGAGCTAAATGTTTTTCACATCTGGACGCATACTCTGGTTTTTGGATGTTGAGACTGGATGAATCTAGTTCAGATTTATGCACTTTCAACACACCTTTTGGAAGATATAAATACTTAAGGTTACCATACGGTATATCGGCTTCTACTGAAATTTTTCATAGAATTTTAACAGAATATTTTTCAGACATTGAGGGTGTACTTATATATGTCGATGATTTCTTAATTTTTGGGGAAAATGAAGAAATACATAATGCAAGATTAAAAAAAGTCTTAGAAAGAGCCAGACAGATTAATTTGAAATTCAATAAGTCAAAGTGCAAGTTCAATCAAAAAGAAGTATGTTTTTTAGGTTATATTTTTGGTGAAAATGGTATCAAAGTAGATAATGATAAAGTCAAAGCAATTCAAGAACTTCCAACTCCTAAAAATATTAAAGATTTACAAAGATTTTTAGGAATGATAAATTACCTAGGATCATTTATAGAGAACTTGTCAGATAAAACGTTAGTTTTAAGAAATTTACTAAAAAATAATTCACATTGGTCTTGGGATAGTAATTGTCAAAAAGCATTTGATTTGTAAAAAGAATATCTTATTAAAGCACCTGTGCTGGCACATTATGATTCAAATTTACCTCTGGTGTTGTCAGTTGATTCTTCTAAGTTTGCCATAGGAGCAGTCATTATGCAAAATAAGAAACCAATTGCATATAGTTCTAAAACTTTGACTAATAGTCAACAAAATTATGCACAAATAGAGAAAGAATTATTTGCCATACAGTTTGGATGCAATAAATTTCATCAATATACCTTTGGTCATAAGATTACGGTACAAACTGATCATAAGCCATTAGTGTATTTATTTAAAAAATCATTGCATGATGTACCAATAAGGTTACAACGAATGATGTTGTCCTTACAATCATATGATATTGTCGTGGTATATGTTCCTGGCAAAGAAATGTTTATATCAGATACATTGTCAAGGGCACCACTTAAAGAAAATTTTATACCAGATTATGAAGATGATATGTTGTATCATGTCAACTCCATTCATTCAAATCTAGCAATAAGTAAAGAATATTGTACTAAGCTTAGTCAAGCCACATTGTCAGATGAAAATTTAATGTTATTGTCGAAATATTATTATGATGGTTGGCCCAATTCAAAAAATCAAATCGAAAATTCATTGAAACCGTATTGGAATTTTCATAGTGAAATTCATGTCATAAACGATTTAATTTTCAAAAATGATAAGTTAATTGTACCTAAGTCTATGCAGAAAGAAATGTTAGACAAAATTCATTCTGGTCACCAAGGCATCAATAAATGTTTGAAATTAGCAAGAGAAAATTTTTATTGGCCAAATATGTCTGTAGATGTGAAAAATTTAATAGAACAGTGTCTTATTTGTGATAGGTTCAAATCAATGAATCAAGGTGAACCTTTGCAAAGTCATGAAATTACAAAATTTCCATGGCAAAGAGTTGGCATAGATTTCATGTATTTTGATAATCATACATATCTAGTCGTTGTTGATTATTATTCAAAGTTCATTGAAATAGCTCTGTTAAATAGTAGTTATAATGCTAAAAATGTCATAATACATTTGAAATCAATATTTTCAAGGCATGGCATACCTATGTCTTTAGTTTCGGATGGTGGGCCACCTTTTCAATCTGTTGAATTCAAGTCATTTCTTTTTGATTGGGATATTGAACACATTGTCACAAGTCCTTATTACCCAAAATCAAATGGTCAGGCGGAATCAGCAGTTAAGATAATTAAAAATATATTGAAAAAAGCCAAAGAGTCCAATACTGATCCTTACATAGCTTTGTTGCATTATAGAAATACTCAGAAAAATGATCTACCTTCACCGGCTCAATTATTGATGTCTAGAAATTTAAGGATGAATTTGCCAGTCATGAATAAAAAACTTAGTCCTAAAATTGTTAAATTTTCTGATTACAAAAATTCATTTAATAAAAATAAAAACAATAGTGCTTACTACTACAATAGAAATAAAAAAAGTCTGTCTATATTTAATGCGGGAGAGAAGATTTATTTAAAAAAAAATGTAAATTCTAATTGGATTCCAGGAACAATAGTAGAACGGTTAAAGTGTAATAGATCTTACATCGTGGAAGATCTGGAGGGGGTGAGATGTAGGAGGAATAGGTGGCACCTCAGAGCGAGGAATAATGACATGTCGTATAGTGACTTCCACATACAGCCCAGTACCTCAACAGCATCGCAGGAGACAGAGGAACGACAGGTGGAAGACACTAACTATATCGTTACCAGATCTGGGAGAGTGGTCAGACCTCCTGATCGACTAAATTTATAAAAGGGAGATGTTAGGATAATGTCTATGTGTATTGTCTATGTTTGTCTATTATATTGTTATCTATGTTTAATAAAGAAGATGGCGTGTAACAAGTCAAGTTGTGTTTCAATATCATCTCAAATAATCTGCCCATCCTGGCCAAGATAGTACCTTCAGAATATCCAATCACAGGGTGACTTATGTATATTTTTGAGTTGCGTTAACTTTTTATGTTAATTTCTACAACAAAATCTTCTCTGACAGTATAGATAATAATATGTTCGCGGCGTCTTCTCTGCAGCTTAAAAACAAAGTTCTACAATGTTTACAATCCAGGTGAGTCCCTTCTTACTCCTTCCTTTTATCCTTTCCTTCCCCTTCTTTGAAATTTTCTTTTATGCTTTGTTTTTTGTAATTTATTATTTTTTAAGTTTATAATTGATTTAAGATACCTATGATTACATGTTTCAAAAGTATTCAATTTGTATGCACATGTAATTGTGGAGCAGATTACCTCAGCTTGTACCTAACCTCCATGTTTATCTTATGTATATTTATATCTGTTCTATGTTTGTGCATTATTATAATAAATAAATCAATAAATAATTACTTACAATGTTTTATTAATAGTACTGACCTTAGAAAAATACCAAGTCTTTTCATCTGACATATCAGTCAAATTATCCAATCCGTATTCCAAGAAACTCTTTCAATTGATACGTAAGGATTTTCCCTGCTCAAAAAAGTATAAAGACATAAGGTATGTTCTCCGTATTTATTACGACAACAATGTCAAGAATTTAATGGAGATGAAATCCTTGTATAGAATTTAGCAGAAATAATACATACAGCTCGCATACTTGGCATTTGGTGAACATTCCTACGCGAAAAGACAACATATTTTGAAGACGACGTGGCTTAGGAAAAGCGTGTATCGCAAAATGATGAATTTGATCAACGTGTTCAATATATCATTATATGTTTACATTTGGGAAGACTCTTTAGGTATGGAATGTCGACCACTAAAAATATTATGTAGTGCGTGCAACATCGAACGACAGTAGCAAAAAAACCCTCTTATCAGTATTATAGCCAAAAAAAGCTTTCCAACAGTGGTATGAACATGCGCAAGGTTTGGAATTTTCCACCAATACATAACCAAATTTTGTCTATAAAAGCGTGTATCATGCCAATTTTGTTATGAGTCCTGGCATTTGACGAAGGCTCAACAAAGAAAATTTCTTAGCGTTGAAAACATATTCCTAGGTGGTATAGCAAATTGTAATAAATGACACCATCCGCGAAAGAACATTACAGCCCCCCCCCCCCCCTTCCCCAGCTTTAGCGCATCTATAGATTTTGCCCCTTGACTAACTGTTTACCGATTTCAGTCAGAAATCTACCTATTTTGGAACATTTTTAAGATAAATTTGACCTTTCTGGGTACCAAATTTTCGGAACCACTTTAGTTTTTTTTAATCAACATTCACCACAAACCAACCTACCAATTTCTACCTCTTTTTGGCTGATTATTTACTTACCTATTTTAGAATTTGGGGTAGCAACACTTCTCGTGTGTAGTGATTATGCAAACGTGCTGATTAAGTCATTTTATTTTATTCTTATTTATTATTTTTCGTATCTATATATTTTCGGTAATTCGAAAAAAGAATGAATGGATTAAATTAAATTAAATTCTAAATTGGAAATACACATCCAAATGAGATAAATGTGATTAAAATCTTGGAATAATAATTGTTTACGTATCTGAGCAGTCGTGAATCACAATATGACTCTTACAGGGTCTCGCTGGGTACTCATTCCATTTATATCGCCCAAGAACACTATTACTTTGTATACAGGAGTTGTGTTTGCTGTACCGTTTTATGAGCGAACTCGTCTCATACACGTGTCCAAGAGCAATACAACGTAGAGGACTCAACCGTATATGGCCTAGAGTACATATATTGCAAACAATGCAACGATCAATACTGTATTTTGAATGCAGCACGTGAAGCATAATGTATTAATAACTAGCTTTCCTGACAGACGTTGTCCTGTGGCCCTAATCAGAGGCGGCCCGTTCATAATGTGCATAATCTTATATATAAAAATGGAGAGCTATTTCGCGTTGTCATCGGATGGCGCCTAAACGGCTGGACCGATTTCGCTAATTATTTTTTTGTCGTGTAGGCTTTTATCAGGAGAGTGTCCTTTTAGAACAAAAAAATTAAGAAAAATGCATGGGAAATTAGAAAATTTAAGAAAACTATAAAAATGGAGATTTATTTCCCGATATCATCGCATCACGCCTAAACGGTTGGACCGATTTCGCTTATTCTTTTTTTGTCGTGTAGGCTTTTATCGGGAGAAGGTTGATTTAGAACAAAAAAATTAAGAAAATGCATGGGAAATTAGAAAATTTAAGAAAACTATAAAAATGGAGATTTATTTCCCGATATCATCGCATCACGCCTAAACGGTTGGACCGATTTCGCTTATTATTTTTTTGTCGTGTAGGCTTTTATCGGGAGAAGGTTGATTTAGAAGAAATAAATTAAGAAAAATGCATGGAAAATTAGAAAATTTAAGAACACTATAAAAATGGAGAGCTATTTCCCGATGTCATCGCATCGCGCCTAAACGGCTGGACCGATTGCGCTAATTATTTTTTTGGCGTGTAGGCTCTTATCGGGAGAAGGTTGTTTTAGAAGAAAAAAATTAAGAAAAATTCATGGAAAATTAGGAAATTTAAGAAAACTATAACAATGGTGAGCTATTTCCCGATGTCATCGCATCACGCCTAAACGGCTGGACCGATATCGCTAATTCTTTTTTTATCGTGTAGGCTCTTATCAGGAGAAGGTTGATTAAGAAAGAAAAATAAGAAAAATGCATGGAAAATTAGAAAATTTAAGAAAACACAGAAAGTAGGTAATCTTTTTAGTAATTTTTACAATATAATTTTGTTCTACTTTTGAATTTTTATTAATTGACATTTGAAAGAACTGTCAGTGGTTTGATTGTTGTTGCAATAATTGATAGAATGCGAATGTAAAATATATCGTATGAAATAGATTGATTGGATAAGTCATATAATATTCATTGCAGTTAATTTTTATAAGGAGTTTTGGTAAGTTTTATTACAAGGAATACATTATTATAATGAAGTGTAAGGAGTTTTGAAAACTTTCTTTATTTACAGAGATTTTTAAAACCGCCAGCAAACAGAATCGTATATATAACATTGCTATTAAGGAGTTATACTTAATTGAAGTTCATTTTATAAGGAGTTTTGATAAGTTTTAACACAAGGAATACATGATTATATTGAAGAACAAGTAGAATATTTTTTTTTTTTGTTTGAAAATCAATTCTTCGTTTATGGGCTGATTTTTAGAGAGGATATGTACACATACATATAACGTAAATAATATAATCTGCATCGATAATATGTAAAAAAAAGCTGGATATTATTTGCTAATGACCTAGCATTTGTTTCTTTATTGAAAATAAAAATTGCTACACTTCTACCATGTTTTAATAGAAGATAGAAAAAAAAAACACATATTATACTGCATTAAATGAGCTTTTAAATTATTTCCACTGTTTTGAAAGAGAAGATTTAAGAACGCAATGTTATGTGAAAGTGAATGTTGATGATGATGTCTTTTTAGGTAGTTTATTTAGAAGAGATGGAAGGTGTGAAAATGAGATTAAAAGAAGGAAATTGGCTGGGAGAAGGGTTGGCGGTGCACTAAGACCTCTAAGAAGGTATCTCTTAAATCCATAGTTGATGCTCAATGCAATCCTGATACCATCCATGATTTATGGAAGTGAAACTTGGACATGGACGAAAAATTTGGAAGAAGTTGGAATAAATGCTGTAGAAATGAGATCACTGCGCAGGATATGCGGAAAGAGACTGATTGATAAGGTGAGGAATCATAATATTAGAAAAGAATGTGGAGTGGATGTTAGTGTAGTGACTAGAATGAAAGTGAATAAAGAAAGAAGGTTTGGGAATGTAAAGAAAATGAACGAAGAGAGAACGACTAAAAGGATATATAATTCTGAAAGAATACGTGCATGCAGACGAGGCCGACCTCGAATGACATAGACCGACCATATCGGTGCCGTCTTACGGGAGGGCCAAGTCAGGAGCAAAAGGAATATAAGAGCATGTATGCGGAATGTTATGCGTTTGGAGGAAGCGAATGAGTTTGAATTGGAAAGAATGGAAGTCCATACTCTCTGCCTACCTTCTTCGGGAATCAGCGTGATGGGTAAAAAAAGTATTGACATCACCGCAATGCATATTTTGAATCGGTACGGAGGTGTTCCTTATCATACTTTGATCAATCAATCAATATTATTTTAACTGAGCAAAATAACTATGAAAATATCGAATATTATGACATACTTAAATTTCTTTTTGAATGAATGCAGCGCGGTATGCAGATTTTGCTAATGCCAGTAAATAGTCATTCATGTTAAATAACTAAAATACGAATTTGAGCTCTGTTGCATAAAACCTAGAGTACCCATATTATTTATTTCGATACGAAGTTCGACGGGTCAGCTAGTGTACAATAATTGTACACTGCGCTACAGAAACAAACATAGTACCTACATAATTAATTCGATTGAGTTAAACTAATAAAATAATAACAGTAAAATATGTTTAAAACCTCCATATTTCATTCGTATACCAAAGCTCAGGCGGGAACAACGCGAGAATATATTATGCACGCGCAGACATTCTACTTCGCCTATGATGTACCGATGCTACGTGTGCACATTTTGTGCCCGATAATTTTGTTGACTTTGTATGAAAATTTTCTAGAACGCTCGAAACGGTGGAGCAAGTGGGATGGGCTAATGTAAGAGCGGCAATTACGTATGCGAGGGAACTACTATCAGGTGTAGTAAACAATAATTTAGTTTTTGTAGATTTTTCATAGGTGGCGGTGGCGTCGCAGGAAATCTGTAACATACTAATTTTAATATTATATTTTATATTATTTCTTATCCATTTTCAACTTTGTATTACTTATTATGTTATCCGGAACGGAGAAGAATGCAATATCCAGAACTTCGCAGAGTGGACATAATGATATTATGTCTTCTAGATGTCATACCCGAGGCGAACGCTGAGAAAACAGTTCCTAGCAAGGAAAAAGAATATCTAATGATTGGAAGAATAAGACCTTTTATAGTAAGACTACCGTCAAACTGTCTCCACAGGATAGGAAACATGACTATGGGACTTGCAGTAACTTTGTAACACTTCATTTTAACAGAGGGAAATTTATAATTTAACTTGTAATAAATGTTCATTTTGAGCATAAATAGAGGTAGAGGAAAGTTTGGTAAAGCATAGTATGATCAAGAGAGCAACGGGAGTAAGATTTAGAGGCAAACCATCGATCAAATAAAGTAAAACATCGTCCCATGCATCTAGTTGCGGACAGACAACGTAGGGAACAACAATTTTAGAAAGAATTCACCAATAATGAAAATGATAAATCTGCATCAGTTGTCTAGGCAAAGAACAGCTACGGATGCGGGTTCGAGTCCTGCGGAAGGCATACATAGGATATTTTGTCATTTTTAACTGGTCAAAGATTCCTATGATCGGGGATTTAAATATGACCGCACACAAGGCGAACGTTTTTGATATCTTCGACGTTTTGGGCAGGCTTGGTGATCGAAGCAGAGTATTTTATAGTTCCATCACAAAATTTTGTGAAAGAACTACAAAAGACTCTTCGTGTTTATTTTGAGCGTTTTTGAAACGTTGTGATAACATTAATTCCACCTTCGGAACAGTAATAAAATATGATCACAAGCCCGTAGGAGGTATTAATAATTAATTTTATGTTAGCATCATGGTTGTTGTAAGTATACGACGAATAACAAATTACACCATAGCCAAAAACATATAGCTGCGTACTATAATGGAGCGGTGTGTTGTTATAGATCAATCATTTCCCACGCTGTGGTATGTAGCAAACCAGTCTGCGGTTCCCACCGCGACGCCAGAGTGTCTGAGTGATCACTCTGCTTGTACCACACAGTACATGCCCCAACATGGAGATGGGGCCGGCCAAGACGTGCAGGCGGACAACGGAGCGGCCATTGTACCCATCCAATGCTATACCATCTTGATGTGATATGAAGATGAAAAAACGTGTATAGAATCAAAAAATCAATCAACTGCCACATAGTTAATACCCTATGGAATAGTTAGGATTACTTTATGGAAAATGTCGAGTTAAGTCAACAACTTTGAAGTATATACTTACATAGGCAAAGAGTACAGTTGTGTTCACATTGAGTGAGCACAGGTACATTTTATTTTAAAAATATCTGTACCTATAAAATTATCCTGAATCGTTGTACGCTTCGCCAATTCGGCATAGAATTTTGCATAAGAAAAAAGGAAAAATGCGACTACATTACTGACCAGACCACCCATATCAAGCATATACAAGTTGTTATTATATGTATCAACTCGTGTAAAAATATTATGGTGGCTTTGATAAAACACAGGGCAGAGATTATATCGTGAAATAATATCGAAACAATTCACGATATAACACTACACCATCTCTTTGTGTATGAGAACAATAATTCCAGATGTTCTAATAGCGGAATATTACACTGGCGCGGTGTTCGGTGTCAGCCTATCGCTGTTTTTACAATGTCCTACGTATGTACCTACTCTGTGTTCGTAATTTTTAAATACATCCTACTGTAGGAGTTTTAGCGAGTTATTTTCAAGTAGTTTGTACGAGTCACATCCTTGAATATGTCAAGTGAAGATATAGAATAGAATAGAAAAATATATTTCTCATAATTTTGATAATTAAGAACCACTACAACATAAAAATAAAAATGATAATAAAAAGAAAACAAAAATTCAGGTCTTGGAGACACTCCTAATCCCTTAATAAAAAGCAAAAATGTGTAGGATTTATATAGGTGCAACAAAACCCACAAATACGTATACTTATCTATAAAAAAAATAAAAATACCTATATGGTTAGAGAAAATCTCTTGACTGTCGCAAAAATAATCGAGATTCTTAAAACTGCAACAAAAGTCTTGAGCTCATTAGCGAACTCGTCATACACTGAATTTGTTGATCCTTTTATTAAAAAAAAAAAAAAAAACAATATCGAGTGCACACATGATATCATGAGTGAACAAAAATACATTTTGGACATCTTTCACTGAAAGCAAAGCTTGTGTTTTGAAAAAGATTCGACTTCACGTCTATGCCTACTTATTTCGTAGTTCGCATACATTTCGATCAACGTATAGCAAGTGTACGTAGTATATAAGGGTGCGTTGATACCAAACGAAAATAGACCCAAAGCTGGAATATATAGAGTATATTGAACACCGTGGAAACAATAGCAAGCAAGAGCTAAAAATTATTAATGGGCGATGACAGAATACGACCATATCAACACCAAGAAAAAAAGCTGCTAACCTAGGGTAGCCCAGAACTCATAGTATATTATAACAGCCTTTTCGTGTAAAACATATTATCTTTGCATAAAAATTCATAATTTTACGATTCAAATGAATTTATCCTTGGAATTATTATAGAAACTTTAAAATGATATCGACTATTGGAGCTTTTTATTACCTGCTTTAGAACTACATATTCAATACTAATCGGTACTTTAAGGGGGACCCACTGAAGTTACGGACCTGTGTAGGAGCATAAGACCAACCCGTATACCAAATTTTATGAAAATCGAAGAAATTTTTTTTTCTTTTTTACACCTTTTTCTAGACCAAGTGAAATTTTCTTTGGATACTTTAAGAGGGTTCCCCTACAGATCTCAACATTTTACTGACTCATCTACATCGAGGGGCTAACCGTTCTACCAAATTTCAATCAAATCGGATAAGAATTACTATGAGTTATGGGTGCGCACATATTTTTGGCGTACGCGTACGGGTACGCGTACGGGGAAATTAAAAAAAAAAACATTTTTTTTTGCATTTTTTTAATCTACGCCCTCGAAAACGTAGAGAAAATTAATTTCAGCGAAGTTCAATAGGCCTATTGTAATACTGCAAAGTTATTTTATTTATAAACATTTATAATGTCTAAGTATTACAAAGTTGAAAATAATGTGTTTGAAGAATTACTATGAGTAATATGCTCGATTTTCCAGATCTATGTTTATTTGGTATAAACGCACCCTAAGTTGATCAATAATTAATATTAGATTAATGAGACTAGAAAGATTCAAATTCAAAATTGATCATTAAAAAATTCAAAATAATTAATCATATAATACATTGGTAATATTTAATAACATAATATCGTGTTTTTTTTTACACTGGCAAATTTTAACGTAGCTCAATAATGTTGATAGGTATGATGGAAGATACAATAATATGTTGGTAAATCCTAGTAATGGTCTGCATGCGAGATCTTTTGTGGTGATTACACACACGAGATGATTTTCTGTGGGTTTGAGAGAACGATCGGAGCCCACCTCCTGGAAGTGAGGCAAGACGTACAGGATCTCCCAGCCTCCCAGCGTGGGAGAACTTGACGATTTAATTGACCAAACTCCGACGTGTTCCATGTAGTGGAGCCAGCCGAGCAGGTGCCGTGGGAACATCATCCATCTACACACGACCGACACTATAAATCTTTTCGTTATTTAATAAGAACTCTCATTTGTGCGATTAAATATATCTAATTACGTAATGAGAGATACACTGTAAGATGCCATTGAATCAAGACACTGCTATACCTAAAGTGATACAAATATACCAAAGATTTGTAGGATTTAGGCCCAACGCATCAATCAGTAGATAGATAAATATATCTTACAGAAAAATCTTTCTCTGAGATATTTGCAACATCAATGTGTAGATATCGCTTGTGTTTAGGATATCTGACGCCATTTTTAACATGTGGCACCTTCTGTTGGATAACGAATTATCTCTAGGATGGCTGTCAAAATAGCGTTCACTGACGTTTATAAACTCCCGGAACGCCGTGAATGTGGTGAACTTTTGACTTGTTTTTCCGTAAACCAAAATGATAATTAATACATCATCATTATACATGACGACTATAACGAGAAAATATACATATTATAAAGAATTATCATTTTGAAGTTTCGAACAATTCATATTTTTCTTCAATTTTGATCGACAAAAGACACGAATTTGCCGATTTTCAAACAAACGATCCGGAAGAAAAAAATCTAAATTGTGATCGAAATGTTGTTAATTCTTAAACTTTCTGTAAAATCATTGTAGAGTTAGAAGTTTTAGAAATATTATTACAAAATTATAATATGCGAAACAAAAAACAACATTAGAACCTAACCTAAAAATTTGATTCAATACGCATTAATTGTCAAAACAAGACTTCATCTGACATCAAATCTGGCGCGAAAAAGCAAATCCATAGAATCCACAGAAATTGCCATAGAAATCAGTAGATTTCAGCATAGCAAGTAACAGTGTTATCTTCTAGATATCCATCTATTGGATAGTTTTCAATTGATGCGGTTGTCAGATTCTTTCCACCACTTTATCAACTACATAACTTTATTTTATAGATGGCTACCAAGAACATTTATCTACATATTGATGCGTTGGGCCTTAGGCACAACAAAACCTTTAAATACACACAAAGTTTAGGATAAGGTATGTATGTACCCAAAAATTCCTAAACAAAAAAAATAGACCATGTATTGTAAAAAATTTATAACAAAGCTTACAACTTACGTGAGAAATCCCACCAGGCTGATGGGATTGGTTAAAAGGTAATTAATTAATAATTACACAAATTCGAATACATATAGTTAGTGCCACAGGACAACGTCTGTCGGGAAAGCTAGTCATCAATAAATTGACTAAGGGTGGATCTTTTGAACAAGCATTATACAGTCAAATAAGTTTTAATGGAGGATTAACTCACTAATGTCCCATAAGAGAAAAAAACGGATCTTTCAACTGTCAAATAGCGGCGATTGGGGCATTAAACACCTTAATGAAAGATTAAATTTAGTGGGCTGCTCCAACAGCCAATAGCACACTAATGGACGATTTAGAACTGTCAAAATGGTTGCCAATTTTGTCTGTTTTCATACCGTTTTTCGAAATTGTTGATGATTCTTATTATGAGAGAGCCCATTTTTTTCGACCAATTTATAAATCGGATTACAATGCTTTCTATAAAGCATCAAAATAGGAACTATGCGGTACTAAAATATCGTCTATTTTATAAAAAAATATCTCACTTTTTTAGTAATGCTAAGTGAAATGTCAAAATCACAAGATGACGCTCGTAGTACATAATATTATTATAAACCATTGGGAATAATCTCGAAATACTTATTTTTAATACAGAAAATAATATATATGAATTATTTTATATATTTGTTTGGGTTCCCTTTTAAAAATATTTAAATAACAGAAATAAAATAAAACTTGACTTGACAGTTGCAGTAAAACAAACACATAAGACCTTGTCTGTCATCTCTTTCTAACGAATGGTGTTTACCGCGCGTCTCGCTCTCACACATGTATAGAGTGAAGATAGCAACAAGTTCAATATTGCCAGTCGCAAAAAAAAAACAAGATAATTGTCAATTAACCAATGGTCCATTAAATTTCTCATGAAAGACCCGTTTTGAGTTAGTGGATCCTTTAAAGTTATATGTCCATTTACTATTAGGCTGTATAATGCTCATTCGAAATACCGGCCCTAAGGAAATGAATAATCACGTTTAAGAGGATGATATGCGAGTATCTAGTTCGAATGTCATTTTTTCTGTTAACGGCAGAATGAATGAGACTAAGCATAATCAAACTCACTAATTGATAGGTACATATTTAAAACTTTTTTTTTTCGTTTTGCCAGTTCTTTTGTGTAAACTGTAATTATTGCAATCATCTTTTGACAGCTGAAACGATCTGACAAACTCAGCTAAATTGCGATTGTATCCAAAACCTAGTCTCCTTAATATCGATAGGATATTTAGATATCTATTCAAAACATGCTCATTTTGATTCCAAGGTTACTCCGTCATAGAAATTATAGGAAAAAATCCATCGCTTTTCATGCTCGGCGTCTGACGTTGAAATATAGGATACGGTTTGGCATGTTCTTGAGATTTTTTTCAATGAATGTTGTTTTCTCACAGCGTACAAAACATTTTATCCGTGTCACCTAATTGCCGCCGCAATCGATCTTCGTCACAAGTATTCTGTTTTATGATTTATTTCATACTCATTTATTTTATTTAACGTAAGGCGTATATTTTATTTTATGCGCGCTTTTATAATGTTTTTCTCTTGTTTAATGTTTGACTTGTCATTCTAATGTTTTCTAGCGCTTCTGTCATATTTACATATGTTTATAAATAAACAAGAGAATATTATATTTCATAAATTTAATTTATAATATTCGATGGATACATGTATTCACTGTTTTGTATTTTTGCATGAGGAACACCGTTATGTTGGATGCAACAAAATGTTTTGCATATGTATGCCTACCTCTGTAAATATGTTTTGATTGTGTTTGTGTATTTGTGATTTATTATATGTTATTGTAAAAAAGGCTGTTAAGCCGTATATTGAATAATAAATAAATAAATAAATACAACAACAATACAATTCTACCTTTTACACCCCACTCAGGGGCATAGGGAGGCAACAAGAGCTCTCCATTGCGCTCTATCTTGCGCAATGTTTATGACCTCCTCCCACACCATGTCCATGTCCCTCAGCTCTGCATCGAAGGAGCGGAACACAGTGTGAGAGGGTCTTCTTCGTCTTCTGGACCCTGATGGGAGGAATAACAGCGCTCTCCTCGGCCATCTGTCATTCGGCATCCTTAACACATGTCCCAGCCAAGTCCATCTCCTCCCCACAATGGTAGAGGTGATACTTTGACAGCACATAAAAATAACGAATATTGAAGGTGCAACTACGTTATTTAAATATATAGACAAAAAAAAATTAACTCGTTACATACCTACTGATAGTTGTTATTGTGTATTTTTGTTTGTAGATAATTTTATATAACTATGCATGTGAAAAAATACTGTGTTACGATAAAGATTTTAGCTAATTGGTCGTGTACAAAGTCGCTAATTATTCTCATATAAAATAATTAAACATTGGTTTTAGAGCGGACAGAACATAATTAATTATTATTCTGATAAAGACCGTCGGATTTCCAAGGATGCGTGGATTCACGGACATTAATACTGAGATGCGGGCCGGATTCACCTTTATTAATACTGAGATGCGGGCCGGATTCGCCAATATTAATACTGAGACGCGGGGTTGATTAACCATTATTTTCAGTAGCTTACTGTGAAAAAGTCAAGGAGTGTATTTGTGTTCACTTTGAGTGGAGCACAGATTCATTTTTATTAATAAAAAAATACTGAGATGCGGGCCGGATTCGCCAATATTAATACCGAGATGCGGGCCGGATTCACCAATATTAAAACTGAGATGCGGGCCGGATTCGCCAATATTGATATTGAGATGCGGGCCGGATTCACCAAAATTATTCAACAAGAAGTTACGAGAATTGTGGTAAATTCGATATGTTCACTTCCAAAAAAATCATTCTTTTCCATATAAATCTATTCTCCTCTCTGGCTGATCCATAACCTCTCTGAAGAATAACCCATTCCAAGTATAAGATATCAAGTCGTTGCTTTTATTCAACTCATACATTTCGGTATATTGCTGCTGGTCTCGCCACGCGCCAGGTAGTCGGTGTTCGTGTCCAGGTTTAGACCACTTTTCTTGATCTCATTCGATATGACCTGTCTGCCGCTATTTGAGACATGTGATAGTATGAGAATCATCTGTCGTATCGTTTCGTTAAAGTAGTACACGTAGATCTAATGAACTTTAAATAACTACTACAACAAATTCAATATATTTTTGTAAGGTTTTAATTGAGTAGGTATTTACCCATATAAGAAAAGGCTTCTTTGTCGGGTTCAACAGGAAGTATTCTATGATAGCAACAGCGCAGTATTCATGTTAGCTCTTTGCTTGCTCTTTACAATATATTAAACTTTTCCATTTTTTAATTTAAATTAACGTTAGATATACCTAACTGTCAGTTAGTTGATAGTCAATGCGATTGACAGAATGTGCCGCATAAGCATCTCCGCAAAGAAATCCATCGGTTGGATTATTTTGGTTAAATAGGTAATTTAATTCGATTTTAATATTCAAGACGACAGAGGGAAAAGCTATACGGATATGATATTGGAAAAATATCGGTAGATTCGGAAACTTAGGGCTGGGATCATTAAGAAAACAATAATTAATTAAGACCTCATTAAAAAAATATGAACAAATAGGTTTGACTAATACATTCATTATATTTGTCTATGGTTACTGTTCAAAGTCGAGCTTATCTCCTGCGATGCCGCTGCACAAACAGCGCACACCTCATAAAGTAAGCAGCAATAACCATCGTGCAATTATTTATTCTCACCAAACAAAATATTAGCGGAGCTGAACACATACACCATAGCGTATTACGTCTTACTACTAAACGGGGATTCTGAACTCGCTACCTTCAGCTGTGATCAAGAGCAATGACCACTATGCTATCAACACAACCTTCTTGGGTCATCACTCTTTACGGAACATCACAGTATTAATTAGGTACTTGAAAATTTTGAATTTTCCAGACGTGTATTCTATTGACACGTTGTCATCTATAAAACAAAAGGAATTCGGATTAGTGCGAACACTTTTAACTCGAGATCGGCTGAACAGATTATCATTTTTTGTTTATTGGATTCTTCTCCGCTCCGGATAACAGAATAAGTATTGATAATTTGAAAAATGGATAGCAATTAATATTTAAAAAATAATATTAAAGTTAGTATGGAACGGATTCACTGACAATAACGCCGTCTGCGATAAATGACATAACATTACAATTTTTTTTTTTGTATAAATGAATCTGTGCTCACTCAAAGTGAACACAAATACACTCCTTGACGCTTTCACAGTAAGCTACCGAAAGATTGTGTCGTGAAAGAGGAAGATGGTCGGCACCTGGGATCGAACCACGACGTCCGCAGTACGAAAGCCGACGTTGTAACCGCTGGGTCACCAACCATTTACTTAAGAACCATTGAGTTTCAAAACATTGGTACGCAGATTTTTGATAGAATTTCTTTCACGCTTTCGCAGAAATAATTTTTTAACCAATCCAAATCCAAACTCCCTTTAGACCCCACTTAGGGGCATAGGGAGGCAACAAGAGCTCTCCATTGCGCTCGATCTTGCGCAACGGTGATGACCTCCTCCCACACCATGTCCATGTCCCTCAGCTCTGCTTCGAAGGAGCGGAACACAGTGTGAGAGGGTCTTCCTCGTCTTCGGGACCCTGATGGGAGTAAGAACAGCGCTCTCCTCGGCCAACTGTCATTCGGCATCCTTAACACATGTCCCAGCCAAGTCCATCTCCTCCCCACAATGGTGGAGGTGATGGGCTCACGCTGGGTGCGCCGGCGTATAGCGTCGTTCGTGATGCGGTGGTACCATCTTACGCCCAGAATTCTCCTTAGGCACTTCATCTCAAAGGCTGAGACTTTTTGTGCCTGGGCCTTGGTCAGGTGCCAGGACTCACACCCATAAAGGAGAATGGGCAACACACACGCATCAAACAGTTTACATTTCGTCTCGACGCTAAACGCCGATGCTTTCCATATCTTGGTCATGTTGTTGAAGGCGCCACTTGCCATACCGATACGAATCGGGAGCTCAGCCCCGAGGTCACCAGCGGTGGTAATGGTTGCTCCCAGGTACTTAAATTTATCCACCCGGGAGACCTGGTGACCATCGATGGTTATCGGTTGCTGTTTATCGGGGCAGGCATTATTCGCCATGAGCTCCGTCTTACTGGCATTGACTCGAAGGCCGAGGCGTGCTGTTTCGTTGCAGAGTCTTGAAACACTGCGCTGTAATTCCTCCACTGTCGTACTGAACAACGCTAGGTCGTCCGCGTACTCCAGATCGCACAGTTCGCCCATTAGACCATCTCTCTGTGTTATCGGTATACCTCTTGCTCCTTGCATGGACTTTCTCAACAGGAAATCCATGACTATTATAAATATAAAGGGAGCTAGTACGCAGCCCTGTCTGACTCCCGTGGTGATCCTAAAAGCTTCAGTAGGACCACCTGGCGTTTTCACGCTACACTCAGAGTCTTCATACAGGGACTGCACCATTTTAACTATTTTCGGAGGTATACCATACAGAGCAAGTATTTTCCATATTGATGGTCTATGTGGGCTGTCGAAGGCCTTTTCAAAATCTATAAAGCAACAAGCGGCTGGAGAGTTAAACTCCTTGCACTGCTGAAAGATGCACCTGGCACAGAAAATTGGGTCCGTGCAGGACCTTCCAGGTACAAAGCCGCATTGTTGCTCTCTCAGGACAGCCATGACAGGCCCCCGAATGCGGTGTAGTAATATCTGAGATAATACCTTACCGGGAACACTCAGTAGAGTAATTCCACGGTAGTTTCCGCATTCAAGGGGGTCCCCCTTTTTAAATATTGCGACGATGGATCCATTCCGCCAATCTTTTGGGCACCTCTCCTCTTCCCACGCCATTTTAAATATATCTAATAGTGGTTGGCCAAGGGTGTCTATGCCTTGTTTGAGGAGCTCTGCGTGAATTCCATCGTCTCCTGGCGCTTTGTTGTTCTTAAGTCTCATCACGGCCAGCACCATCTCACTGTATGTCGGCGGTTCCTCACATATCCCAGTTGCCTGAGGTATATTCAGACCAGCCAACTCCTCCTCAAAGTTGTAAGGTGAGGAGGGCTCGGGACGGTTTAATATTGACTCAAAGTACTCCCTCCATCTCCCTTTAATCAGTTCGGGGGCAGTGACAGTGGCTCCACGAGAGTCTCGTATTGCCGTCACGGGTCTTTTTTGACCCCTGCCCCCGACCTCCCGGGTGATTTCGAAAAGTGTCCTTGAGTCATTTCCGAGTGCAGCAGATTGCGCTCGCCGTATCTGAGAGTCCAGGTGTCTTCTTTTATCTGTTCGTACAGAGTGCTTCACCTTGCGGCTCAGCTCCCTGTACTCAGACACCAAAGCAGCCAGTTTTTGAGGGTCTTTTTCGCTGTCTCTGAGGGTCTTAGCCTTCTGGCGATCTTCGATGAGGCTCCAGGACCCATCGGACATCCATATTGGCCTCTTTTTGCTCTTATAGCCGACAGAAGAACGTGCGGATTCCATAACGGCGTCACGGAAGCTATTCCAAGCTGTCTCAATTGGAACAGCTCCGTGTGAATCCTGCAAGGGGGCAAACCTGGTGCGTAACTCAGCCTCGTACGAATGACGACACTGAGCACTCTCTAACCTGCGTATGTCCAGCGGGCGAGAGGCAGACGGTCCCTGCTGGAAATGGGTAAATCTGAATTTCAACGAACCCACAAGGAGTTCGTGATCAGTATCCATGTCTGCCCCTCGGTAGGTGCGGACATCTCGCAGGTCAGTTCGGTTGCTGGCCCTTACCAGAAGATGGTCAATCTGGTTTTTTGTTCTCCTGTCAGGCGAGGTCCAAGTATATTTATGGATATCCTTGTGGGGGAACTCTGTTCCCCCTATTAAGAGTCCGTGGAGTGTGGCGAAACCAATCAGACGGCTTCCATTATCATTTATCATTTATCATTAATTTTTTAACATTCAATAATATTTTAAACGTATTTTTGTATAACGAGGAAGATCCTCTCATACTGTGTTCCGCTCCTTCGAAGCAGGGCTGAGGAATCTGGACATTAAGTGGGAGGAGGTCATAAACATTGCGTAGGATCGAGAGCAATGGAGAGCTCTTGTTGCCTCCCTATGCCCCTAATAGGCGTAAAGGGGGTATCTTCATTGAACTCTAATCTCGCGCAAAATATTTTTCATACATTATATTAAAAATAATATCCAACTACCGTTATATGTTATATTATACCTACTCATATTATTCTACTGTAATTCGATATTAGTTGATATGAAAATAATAACAGATCTCCGCGGAAATAATTGTTCCTGTGGTAAAATAAAATTGAGGCCCTTTAAGGAACGATATAACCGATTTATAGGACAATCAAACAATCAATGTCCTTTTTCTATGCCCGTTATTTGACAGGTTTTGCTGAAGGAAGATATTAAAATGATTATACCTACAGTGTTTTTTTATTTTACCAAAGCTCCGAATGAATGTACCTAAGTAATAGCATCCAACTTTTCAAAGAATTTGAATCAATGTGTCTCATAAGGGTAATGCTATATATCTACGCCGCAAAAATCGCACAAGACCATCGCCTCTATCGCAATTAGGGATTGCAATCCCACACCATATTGACACCAATCCCGCGGGATCCCGTACGGTTAAAGAGAATTAAAAAGATCTTTTTCTATGGTATTGTAATAATCGAATGTTTATTAAAAATTGCAAAAATGGAATAATTAAGTATAAAACACCTCACTGTAAATAATTGAACAATTATTCTAAAACATGACTTCTCGTTTACTTATTTAATAATAAAAAGTCCAAAAACAATAGCAATACGAATATATTTGGTAGTAAGTTCTTTGATAAATATTTGATAGTTTTTTGAAATAAATTGTATATACCTACATATTATTATAGTATATTATAGCCGATGGAGTAGGTATATTGCCTGAGGCAATTTTTTTGGTCAACTTGTTCCGTCCAATCTGAAACAGGCCAACCCTGTTTTTTTTTTCATGTGAAAAACGATTAAAAACATACAAAGATTTTGATTTGATAGAACAAACACCTAACCAGAAATTAAACCCGGGACCTCTTGGTTAGAAGTGAGCGCATATAACACTAATTTTTGTCAATTAGTTGATTAACTAAAAATATTAATTCTTCTTTATCATATTACCTATATACTATGCTAATAGTATTTTTTTTTCTTACCAATTAATCAATCAAGTATAACGTATCAAATTTTAAAATATGTAACAAAAAAATTCACTTCTCCTTCTGAAAATATGATCTTAAAAAACAAATAGCAACATCTGTGTTATTTCCCAACCTACTTCCCATGGAACTAATATGTAGCCAGCGGCCGAAAAGGCACTTTCTGACTCCACACTTGTTAATTTGATAGTTAATAAATTGTTTTCTGCATTAACAGTGTCAGCAAATACAAGTTGTACATTTTGAGAGCCTTCTTTATGACTCAATGTTAAATTTTTTTCATTTCTTTTAATGAATTTACGCGATTCGATCCCGCAGGCCCTAAAATTACGCTGATCTCGCATTGCGGGATTGCAATCCCTAGTCGCAATAGAGAGGCGGTAGAAGACTTTAAAGGATGCCAACTGAGTAATAATCGTCAATATTCCATCTGACACATTTCAAAGACGGGGAAAACCTTTTCTTATACGAGACACTCGTGTGTGCACCAAGGCCACTACCTTATAACACTGAAATCATAAAATTGTAATTAACGAATTTTTACGTGTCATAGATGAAAGACAACGAAGTTTGCAATAACCATAAACAAAGCATACACACATAATAAAAGAAATAAAAAAACCTTGTGCCAAAGATAAGCATCAATATTTTTTAAGAAATTTAATCTACAACCTTGTCATGATAATGCGTAAGCAATATTACCCATAATAAATAAAGCTTTATTGCCAAAGTAAATTTCATATTTTTTGACACAACCATTTAAAAGAGTCAACAGGCGGACTAATCTTCCAGCCAAACCACCAATAACTCCAATAAGTCATTTAAAATGTTTCTTGTAAGCAACAGTTGGTAAATATTTATTACCCTTTAAAATCTACACAGATTTGTACAAACGGGGTTTTAGGCAAAGAAGAAAAAGAACAACCAGTTAACAAAATACTGTGAATAGTTATTTTTCATAGCAATCAAATTTATTCGATATTTTTGAGTAAACTTTTTTTCCATTTAAATTATCTGATTTCTACAGAACGAAATCGAATTATTCAATCCATACTATTCTTGATCGATCAAGTCTTTTTCCTTTTTTTGTCTTAAGCTGATCAATTAATTCTTTCAGTAAAAAACATTTTTCCTAATATCCTTATTACTAACGCTTCTTTTCATTCTACATATTTTATTTCACGGCGTATTTTGCCTATTTTAATGTGTCTATTTTAGCCCTGTGTCTTAAGGGCACATTATTATTATATTATCTTGAAATTCCATTCTTAATGTTTCTCTCCCATTAGGTATACATTCATGATAGTGACCTCCACCCAACGACGCCTTCTACAATAAAACGTGGATGAGTTATTAACAAAACACGAGTTTTGTTTAGACCAGTGGATGAGTGGTATAATACTGGATGGTCGCATTCCATCGTGGAGATAGTTGGAGTCCAGCCAGCTCCTCTTGCGAGCCTGTTGGATGAGACTTTTCATTATAATTCACGCTTCCATTAATTTCACAAATTTATTATTGTCTAGGTACATCGATTCTTCCTCTCTGAAGACTAGTTCACACTACGTCGAGTAGTGAGTAATTTAGCCACTAAAAATAACTCGCCACTGCATATTTCCACTAGTCAAGAGAGTTTTAAAATGAACAGTCCGCAACACAATTGTTTAGGAGTTAATTGGAAGACATTGCTGTCTATCGATAAAATCTGTACATTAAATAGAATAGATATATTACCGCTATTCGTTAGTCTTGTCAAAACTCGAGAACAAGTGGACCGATTAAGATAATTTTGATTTCGTTCTACTCGTGAATCTACAGGAAAGTTTAGAGACGATGAGAAAATACCGAAGAAACAACAATAAATTAGATGAGTCACAATTCACAACACGCATTCGTTACTCTTTTGGTTTTGAGTGACTGGGTGGAATGGGCTAAGGATGTAGGTGATACGACATAGATATACCGAGTCATCTAGCAAATGATAATGTAGTTTTAGAATAGAGAAATAACATTTATTTTGCAAATTATGATTTCGACTAAAACAACTATAGGTTCACACACATTCAGTAGAAAGCCAGTGGTCGGTTACGCGTGGTGAGGAGCACAACTCACAAAAAAAATGGAATAAATGTATCGACTCAGCTAAACTGCCGACTATCTAGGTACTCTACGAAATTTAATTGAATTTTGTTTCTAAATTACTCGACTAAAATACTGAAGTAGTGTGAACTAGGCTTTAGGACTCCATAAACTCGCGCACTGCATGCGCAGTTGGCTTTAAAGATTTTTGTTTATCAATACAGTATATTGCGGCGTACTCAGCACGAATATCCAGATATGGCGCCTGAACATTTATCGCTGTTAAAAAACCAATAAATGGTTTGTTTTAAAATCTAGAGTAATCTAGACCAATGATAAAAGTGTGTAGGCACAACGCGAGCCATTAACCTTTTTTTAGCAACGCACTTTTATTTATTTTGATTGGATTAATAATTCACCACGAATCCAGATTTGTAACATCACTTTTGTGTTGTCAAACAATGGTTACAGAGATTTTGAATGAGATGGAAGCAGTCAGCTAGATTTTGTTCTCGTCGCCAATTATCACCAACAATTATTGTAGAACCAGCAGATAAATAAATTAATTTGGAACAAATGTGGGTAATGAATAAAAATCAATTAATGACACTTCGTCTTTATAGCCAAGGCAAACGTCAATATTTCACATTACTTACCTCGCCAATATTATACCTATTTACATTATTCCATGCAATTCATAAAAATAATTTTATTTTATAATAATTGCAGAGTGGTCCGTAATGAAAAGTTCGAATTTCTTTTTTCTTGATCGCAGTGCCCAGATGATACGGTTCTCAGAAGGCAGCAATCACGACTCATTTCAATATCTTCTTATTCCATTTCTAAGCGCAGATTTTCCTATTCATCTCTCTCATCTAATTAATACGACTTGAAAATCCAATTGTCGTAATTGCATCAGTGTTCTTGGTGTCTACATAATAAGACAAAAGTCCCGAATTCGTTTTCCGATTGAGTCAGAGAGTGTTTTTTCCTTGAAATTTTACTCGTATTTGAGTGTTTTCTCCTAATCAACAAGGAGAAAATTTGTTCAAAAAAAGCAAAAAAAGTTCCATCGTCTACAAATATCTTTGCGTAGAAAATGTGTAAAAAAAAAACAAAAGAAAACGTTTAACAAAGTACAAGTACTAGATAATGTAACAGCAACCAGAACAGGCGTATCCCATGAACAACAGTTTGCCCTAAATAGGATTTTGTGGAACGTGGGAAAATGAAAACGGTCACACATTGTATGCTATGAATACCGAACACCATTAAGAGAATAGGTACTACGACAGAAACATCAGCGGCATGGGAAGAAGTTCAATATGCATGCATATCCTTCTTATTGCGGCCTTGTTAATGGTAAGGCTCAGTACAAAATATAATTTGGATATCGTTGGTGTATTTTTCATCAAGAAGTTTAACCAATTATTTATTTAATTAATTGAATATAAGATACAGATACAAATGAATATAAGATATATAGAATCTAATACAGCAATAGCTGAAATAACTTACCATCAAATTTAAGTAAGATATCGTTGAATAAAGTGCGTGATAACCCATGTTTCTCCTGCAATGTTGACTCCCTTCCTTAAATCTTTTGGAGATTATATTATGTTCCATAGATTCCCTTACAACTCTTGCGTACCTACGCAATTTTAGATTGTCATCCTCATCTGACAATGTCTCCATATACAATTAGTACTATTCTCATACGTTATACGCCACGAAAGAATCATAATAATCGTATACTCATACCAATTTTTTCAAAAGTTCAATCAAAAGTTTTCATTCTTCGTCATTGCCACATACCATAATTCATGAGACAGTCTCCCGAGAAAGACCACGCCAAACGTTTCAACAAAACCGTTTATGCTAACATGTTTCGTTCCTCCTAAGAGAAACTCACAAGGATTGAAGAGTTGTAAATTGTGTGATAAAGAAAGTGAGAGAGCATTAATGTAAGTACCCTGAGTACCAGTCGAAACTATACTAGCCCAGTCTAAAGAATAGTCGAAAGAAATACGTGATTCTTACACTATCCAACGTGACAAAAAGAGCTGGAAAATAGAGTATATTTTCATGATCGTTAACATGGTCACCAAGTATATAGCATCGAGAAAGAACTGTCATCGCGCCCACTAATTAGTTGTTTCCATGGTGTCCAATATCGACCATAAAAGAAAGTATGCTCAGTTTCTAGATTCGGCTCTATTTTCGTTTTGTTTAAATGCACCTTTAAAGTCTTCAGACCTTCCCCTTTATACGCCCCCAGAAAACTATCTTGCGTCATCGCATGACCTGGTGATACCTAAACCACACAATTCGATCGATTCGATTCGAAAGTGAATTGGTTCATTGACAACAATCTCACAGTTGTAGTACCTCAAGTAGCGTTAAAAAGGAAACGTGAATAGTCATAAGATCGAATAGTTCTAGAAACGAAAACGTTCTAACATTCACTGCTCGCAACGACTGTATTCGCACACTTTGTTCACCATGACACACTTTCTGTGTGCACCATACTCGCACACCAATAGCACTCTATGACCCACGCGAACATAATGGCGTATAATAGCACTTAGCAACAGAATGGCAATCGTGTTTATTCGCGAACGTGTGCTCCCAGTCACTTTTACATAATCAACATCAGTCCACAGATGTTCGACGACTTATTAAATTGCCTAAGTGTTCGGTCAAAAGCGCCTATCATCCCAAATAATAAAACGATGATCGAGATCCGATGTTAAAATCTTGTAAACGTTTTAAGGCTGTGAGAGTCGCAAAAATGCTGATTTTAGTAATTTTTCAATCCATTTTCCGGCGTTATCTATTGTTGGATTTCGATGAAAAAAATATATAACATAAATTAGACTTTAATGAAGGCGGCCTCAGAGCCATTTTTTGATATATAGTATAGTTTCTTGTAAAAAATAAAAATAGTAAATGTCGTTTTTCATCGTTTTTTTAATATTCCAACTGATATATACGTCGGAATGAAATAATTCTTTTTTTCAATGAATGTTTTTTCTGTAACGTTGTGATACTTCTCCATATTAAGGTATTTCAATAAAAGATCTTTGCAAATATCACTTAATTTTTTTTTATTTATTTTATCGCCAAAATATTTTCTACCGCAATGCGGTCATCTTCAGTGGCTGTCTGAGTGAATACTGAGTCTGAGTGGCTGTCTGAGTGAATACTGAGTCTGTCTGAGTGTATTCACTCAGACAGCCACTGAAGATGACCGCATTGCGGTAGAAAATATTTTGGCGATAAAATAAATAAAAAAAAAAATTAAGTGATATTTGCAAAGATCTTTTATTGAAATACCTTAATTCTTTTTTTGTCTTAAAGAGCATTAAAAAATCTACAAGATTATAGAACGAAATGCTAATATTTATTTCCTGCTTAGCGTACAATCCCAAAAAACCTCTATTTCACAAAAACGCTCTATGTCGAAATATTCTATCGGCTTTAAGTGCATGCGATAATGACACTTAAAAGCACGGGAATTACAAAGAACGCCCTGGTTTTCGCTGTGTCAATGTTCAGTCTGCCGAAATCTTTTCGGCTGAGATGACGCATGGTCTGCGCCAGTTTCAATTGACGTTTTGTATTTTAATATTTTGACGAAATTGCGTATATTACAGAGGACGGCAAACATTGGTTTTTTAATTTATTATTTATATTCAGCAATTAATTCTATCATCGCTGTTTGGTGATTTTAAAGTTTTTATTGTTGAATTAGGTATAGGTTTACATTGCATACCTGTTATTAATTTTTTCTTCTAAATTATTATCATTTAGTATTACTACGAGTAGGTAGTATTATATGATTTGTTGTTGGAATTATTTATATTATATAACTAGTTTTCCCCACAGACGTCTTTTATTCCTTACTATGTATATGAACCTTTTTGTGCCTGGGCTTTGGTCAGGTGCCAGGACTCACACCCATATAGGAGAATAGGCAACACACACCCATCAAATAGTTTACATTTCGACTCGATACTAAACGCCGAGCGGCTTTCCATATTTTGGTCATGTTGTTAAAGGCGCCACTTGCCATACCGATATATGTACGAGAGCTCAGCCCTGAGGTCACCAGAGGTGGTAATGGTTGATCCCAGGTATTTTAATTTATCCTCCCGGGAGACTTGGTGACCGTAGATGGATCACGGAAAATAGGACTCCATTATTATATGTAGAGATTTTGTTAATAAAATACATGCGAAAAAACCTTACTCACATTATCTTCACATCCTTTTGATACAATGACATATAATCTTGACCGTCCAGTTTTAAAGGAGGAGTTTGACGGCAATGAATCTGCACACATGCAATATATACATAAGATATAACAATTCTTTTTGTAGGAATTTTGTAATTTCATTTTTTTAATATGCCATTGATCAAATTTAAAAAAAGTTTATTTTTCCCGTTCCCATTTTATAATCATATAATCTGAAATGGTGGCAATTAGAATGAATAGTATGCGAGTGTTAGAAAAAATTAATTAATGTTGAGAACTCATGTTTTAAAAATCTGGTAAAAGCAATGCATACCTGAATGTAACGTAAATTTAATAATGTCGCTTTAACCAAATACATGTTTATCATCATTATCAGTATTATCGTTATCATCACTATCATCCACCGTTGTTCAAAAATTACAAACACATTGCAGTCAAAAGAACATTGAGGTTTTGAATATTTCGACGCATTCCACTGGTTTCCGACCCCTAACTCTACACTTGCATACGTACAAATATTGTGAGAGTTAAGTAATGGAGAGAGTCCGCCCTAATTTTTATGCCCCGCCCGAAATTGACTTTGAAGTCAAAGCTGTAACGCTCTTAATATGAACCATTCTGTTTTATTAACGAATGATGAATTAAAAACGGATGGTGTAGAAAATCTTTTATTCCTTATTTATAAGTGTAGGTATATTATTTTAATGAAAATAGACCCTGTATTGGCCAGCTTTATTTTTAAGCAAACTAAATAATGTTTTTTATTTTCACAACGTATATCAAAAGCCCAAGATAGAGTGGAAAAGTTTGGAAGAGAACTATATCCAGCAGTGGAGAAATGGCTGAGGAAGAAGAAGATCAAGATCAAAAATGAAAATGATACTTCAAGGACTTCAAAGAACAATTGGCAGAGAAAAACGTTGTTCTTCCTTCCATCAGGGTTTTGAAAACCATAAAATCTCTTCCAGAATGTTTTCCGTTCCTTTGAAATAAATTTGAATGATTTAGAGTTGGAGGAGTTAGGGGAGGTCATTGATATAGAGTAGTAACGAAAGCGGTGAAATGGTTGTTTATGTTGTCTCCGTAATAAGAGCATAAAGGGAGAATTATTGATAAAGAATTCCATTTAATAATAATACAATGATTAATTGTGTAAGGTATATAAATGATCTTTAGTCTGTTTTCATTTACGTCAATGCAATGCAATCCACAACCGAAATAGGTTAGGTAGGCATGATATTATTAAAAGAACTAACAGTTCTAAAACCAACAAAGATACACGCGAGTTTGAAGAGTCTTGATCGACCAAGAATAGCGTGTATCGATAAAGTCGATTCCATTCTCAAGGAAGATCCAGTCATAATATGAAGAAATGGAAAATGTAAATCTGATTTACAAAACAAGTATAAATGTTAAAGTACGGAAAATCTAAAAATAACCATTTTATGGAGCGATTAACATCGTCAAACACACAAACATAGTCCATGACTGGTTTAAAATAGGATCTGGCAGACTAAAATCACTGATGATTCTGTTCGGATTTTTCAACTAGGAATCGTATTAGACAGTAAAACAAATAAAAGTCATGAACAAGCACATCAAAATTACGTTCTACTTGGCGTTTCCACAATTTTATTATTATTTATTGAAATCTGCATAACTCCAAGTGTAAACAGCACCCACGCTTGTTATTTTAGAATGCAGATTTTATTTCTGGATCATTTCGCAAATAATAATCTTTGTAAACAAGGTGTGAAGCGGATATAGTTTATAGATCCGTTGACGCGTTTTAGCATAAAATCATAATCCAACTACGTTTAAACATTCTACCTGAGTTTTATTCGAATTTTGAATTCCGTTGACATTTGAAAACACATACATAGAATAAATTAATCATACAATACAATACAGTATTCACATATTTTGTCTATTGACGTCAACTCTGTGGAAACTAGTTTTTATCTATGTCTTCAATTTTTCGATTCCCATGAAATCATCGTTGCTTGATACTATGCGTATGTTCTCTATTCACATCTATAGATATATCAACAACTGATGACCGACTATACTGTTTGATTTTTAAATGGTATGAACAAATTACTACGGGCTTACGACTGTCTTCTACTGTTATTTCGAGGGCTGGCTTAATGTTATCACTTTACGTTTCGCACTGTTTCGTGCGGAGATCGTGGGTTGGATCCCAGGTGCCGACCATCTTCCTCTTTCACGACGCAAGCTTTAAGTAGCTTACCGTGAAAGAGTCAAAGAGTGTATTTCATTTATATAAAAAAAAAGAGAAATTTCTATTAAAAAGCTCATCGACTCTAATAGAAGTCATAAAAATTCTATTAGAAAACCCATCGTTCGACATACGAGAATAGGGTCCATGAACTAGGGGGTGTAGGATTGCAGCCGGCTAACCCAGTGACCCGATTCTCAGAGCGGAAATAGGTGATCCGACCTAACTGCACCCATTACCGTTTGCCTGTGCAACAGGGATAAAGAAAATTATTAATTATTATTATTGTATATGTCTATTACCGGGTCAGTGCATAGATAAATAAAAGGCTATTACAACGTTATGGAAAGGTGAACGATCATTGTGAGGCCAGCTTAAGGTACCTACCTACGTACTACAAAGGTTTTTCAAAAGGTTTATCAATATATACTAGTTTCAGCCTATTTATATACCACGATGACCCAAGCAACCTAATTTTCTAAAACTAATACCTAGTTAGAGTCGAGATATTTATGAAAACCGAGGCCACACGACAAATACAGGCCGTGGCGCGCTACCGGTAGAATACGAAAGTAGTGACGTTTTCGGTAAGCGGTCACTACATACGCATTTTCGGAACATTTCAATTATAGGAGTGTTGTTACTTAGTAACACTATACTCAATTCATACTCAATTATTAGCTATACAATATTATAAGAAAATAAATTACATACTGATAATAAATATCATAGAATTTTTAGAAGATGTGTTACTTAAGTAGATACTTACCTATTATTTCATAATTATTGTCACCATACATACCTACCTTTCAATATAGGTACCATCTCTTCTTCTTCTGATGTATATATTATATGTATATATGAAAAAAGTAATCTTTATATCCGCTTGAAAGGCTGAAACAATTTCATTCATTCTTTTTTGTTGTATTTGTTTTTGTCTTAAGTTCTTATGAATAAAAAAAAAATAAGAAAAAGAAAGCTGCACAGAACTTTAGAAAATTTAAGGACCACATCAGAATAATAATAAATAAATAAAACTTTATAGTGAAATTTATAAACAATTTCTATACAAACATTTAAAAGAGTCAAAGGACGGACTTATCCCGAAGGATCTCTTCCAGCCAACCCACATCTTTTTTCTAATGCAACCTTCTTAAGTGTTTTTGAAAATGTAAACCTTTGTAATTAGGAGAGAAAATCTCTAGGCTCAGCTGGTATAAAATAAAAAAAAAAGTTTTTTTGAAAAACATATTTATTGTGTATTCAAATAAAAAGATCTAGGTACATTTACTTATAAAAGAGAAGTTTGACTAAAATTAACTTGATTTAAGTTTTTTTACTTTCCTATTATTTAATTCAGATTTGTCAGATGATAATTGATTGTTTTTCATTTTAACTAAATTATTTATAACTACTTTACATGTTCTAAACATTATATTCCTAAGTCTTAACTCTAAACTTTTATTACATTGACACAAGTTTTTATATTGAGGTATACTTGAAAAATATTCATTTAAATGGTGTAAGCTTATCTTAAACAAAATTGATAACTGATGCATCGTACTTAGAAAACTATCACAGTGTGCATTAAGTATCTCTTGCAAACAATACCATGAGATTGAGGTCGCAGTTATTGCGTATTCCGTAGGCAAAATCAACTTCCCTCTGTCCAATTGAAAAATCAGTTTATTGGGAAGGTTTACACACTCCATCTCAATCTCTTTATTGGTTTGCAGCCACAATGCACACAAGTCGCACTTACTGAGCCTTATCTCCTTCCTAACATTATATCCGGCAATATATGTTAGTATGGGCATAAAATTTTCAGGTACATCATCCAAAGAAAAATTTAAATCTAAAACACTATCAAACGGAGTTATATCTACCTCCTTATTTACTGTATTTTCACTAATTTCTGTAAGTAATGTTTTTAAGGAAACCCCACTGCCTTTACAAACCAGAAACACAGTATTTTTAAAGCGTAACCTACGCTCGCTCTCCAATAATTGCATGTAACTAATATAATAATTAGATCCGCTCATTTGGCGATAGCATCCAAACCTACCCTCCAAATCATCCGTCTGAAATTTACTCAACAATATGTAGTCTATTCTGTATTTTTTTAATAAATATGGTACAAGACATATAAACGCATCTACTGTATTAATAATGGATTGAAATGTTTGAGGGCTTAATGATGCGTTTGGAGGAACTGTAAGACGCCAATTCTTCAACCATATGGACATTTTTCGTAGATGTAGGTAAACCAAGTCATTGTCTGACCTAATTGGCTCCCTATAAGGATCATTAAACCTTTTTCCTTCAAATGCACCATGCACATTAACAATCTTCCACCACTGATTAAATATCGTTAAAAAATTTACAGTTTCGTCTGCATCTAGAAACATTTCTGGATATTTATCCCCCATACACTTTAACCCCGCAATAGTCCTATCGTCAAATATTTTCAATGCCAATTTGACATTTTGCTTTTGTATATTTGTGGGGTACAATGCTTTGTATGACAACAGATGTCCGAACTTAACAAGGGAGGTTTCCTCAACTTTATACATTGTTTGTAAATTTTCAAACCTGGATTCCATCAACTTAGCAAAATTATCAATATCTGGGTATTTTAAGGGACCCTGTTTGCTTATCCAGTTGTTTCTCACACATTTCATGATATGAACAGTATCAAAAATAAAAAATAAAAATCTATTTTCGTCCAATGGGTGCCTTATAGAAGGACATAATATTTTATTGGGCGAAAAAAGTTCAAATGCTTTCCTATTAATGGCATTATTATCTGAAATTAGAGAAATTACCTGGAATCCAATTTCTTCGACTTGTTTCAAAACAGTGAAAATCATATTGTGTAGCTGATTAGCTGTCATATTATGTACAGGAATCATACAAACAACATCTTTATATTTTGATAAAATACTGTTTATCAAAAAGACTTGAACAGTCTTTGCCGCTTTAGATGTATCTGATTTACTGTACCCAAATATAGAATCCCCTTTGAAATTTATCTGGGAACTAACATAAACTTCGTCTAATTGCAAATTAACCAAAAGCTCGTGGTCCTGTAAGAAACGGCGTTTTGTTTTCAAGTATGCAACGCTTTGCTCCATGCTATGGTCTAAGGTACCAAAATCATTAATTAAATTTTTGATATTCCTAGGATGAGGAATAATCAAGTATGATGAATCATGTAATGCTTTATAGCAGCTTGCCGATCGGACATACGTTGACACTGCAAACATAATGGTGTCCCCAGAATACCTCCTATTGTTTTTGGAAACATCTGCTAATTGTAATTGTTCCATAATGAATGAAACATGTGGAGTTTTTTCCTCAAAATAATTTTCTAGCATTTCAATAATATCCTTTAAATCAATTAAATGATTAAGTTCATTATCAATATTACACTCTAAAAATGTTAAAAGTAAATCTAAATCGTCCAAATATTTTAAAGCAGTTCGAGGATATTTACTTTTGCTTACCATCTTACTTTTGAAGAAAAGTGTCACTGACAAATCACAATTAATAATTATCGAAGCTAACACATACGGCATATCACTTACACTAATTAAACATAATACACTCTTGTCATTTTTCACAATTAATGTCCACTTATCCCTATTTAAATTACTAAAATATTTATTCACATCATTTAATGTTCTAAATGTTCTTGCCTCAGTCTCTTGCTCCAAGAGACGAAGGCTCTCCTTTATGGCAGTCTTCATCTGTTCTGCTTCCACATCTGCCAATCTCCGGGAAGTGCTGGGTGCTGATGTAAGGTAGCCTGGAAGATTTGGAAATACTGAAGGAATGGCTCCTTCCCTTAACCTTGGATATTTCCTAGGAACCTCCACAATTTTTCCATTGATGTTTAATTCGTCCACGCGAATAACATCCCCATCTTGAAAATGCTTTTCACATATTGTAGGCTTTTTAATGTGACTCAGATCTGTGGGAACTTTCCGAAACCATACTCCTCGTAGTGGTTCAGTCTTTGGGAAGGCGAATGTGGAAACACTATCCTTTTTTTCTGCGCGATAATTGGACTTGCATCCTGCCACATTGCAACAACGCGGCATTATGAAGATTTGATATTTATCTGAAAAATAAATAATAGTTATAAAACTTCATTAAATTCAAACTACTTTTGTATGAATGATGAATGACACAATTAATATTTGGTACCCATTGCAAATTTTTCAGGGTTTTCTGGTTATAAGGCTCTTTTTTACAGATTATCAGTAAAAGATCTCAAAAATTTTGCACACATATAATGTAGTATGTATTTCATAGTATATATTAATATGTAAATGACAAAACCTTATTCTGTTACTGCCTTGTTGAGGTTATGTTTTCGATATCTTACTTTAATGCTTAGTAAATATTAAGGAGTTAATGAATCTTTTATATGTCGATTAGTACATTATTTATAAATACATTTAATTACATATTATTGCACATTAGACGTTTATTTAATGTATCTAGACAACATTTTTATCACTTGTCAGACAAGTTCGCAACAGGTGGTATATGATACGATATTGTAGTAAAATATAAGTATTAAACTTACCGTTTAATGTTCCAAAAAAGAATTAATGTAATGCTCCTTCACTATTATTGTTTTTTTTAAGGTTTTACACACTTTTTATGTAAAAAAAGAACTATTTAAATTATAAACATTCGACTACGACGCTCAGAACCATCTGATGACATAAGAAATGCGCCAAATCGGCCAAACAAGGTGTCATAATTGGGAACTACTCGGGACCTAGCGTCACTACTTTGATGACGTCATCAAAAAATAGTAGTCTCGCACCACGGCCTGTATTTGTCGTGTGGCCTCGATGAAAACCCTTCTTATTGTAGATAACACCAGATATTATTAGGAATTCATTTTCCAGTAGTTTACGTATATCGCCGTCGTACAAAATCATTAGGATATTTATTTTTAATGCACGAAAAATTATATACCTAGTTAAGTAAGTGTAAATAATTTTAACAAAATCCGAATTTGCTTTCAAAATTCACAGTTATTGTCCAATTGGTAAAGGTAGGGTTTTTCTAAAAAAATTACCTACTCGTGGTTGGAATCCTGTAACAGATAGAAGGAACCGATTGACTAGAAGAAAATAATAACATCGAGCCAAGAATTGGGCGTCTTTTTAGGCATTTGTGATAAATAATAATTTGATAAGATGTCTGGTGGTTTCTTATCTCGAGTGACATTGCTCAAAATATAACTGGGGGGTGAGTACGTAAGGGCTATAGCACGACTAACTACTTCCTAGTGTAGTTAGCGCGAGTACGTAACGTTACAAATGTAGTTAGTTGTGCGTTTCAGCGTGGTTATTATGTAGTTAAGCCGTGGTTATGAGTAGTTAGATTGATGTGTGGTTAGTCGTGCTATAGCAAAAGTTACGTACTCACTACCCTGGTTATCGACATTGACAATAAATAGGTACCTACCCATAACCGAAATTCCTTAGGTATAGGTAAACCTTACAAAAATACAATTTAGAATTTTAGCATTTAGTGCCAAGAAAATGATAAAATAAAATGTAAACTTTTATATGGGTCTGAATCCTGGCACATGACCAGAGCTCAGGCATAAAAAGTATCCGCCTTTGAAACAAAGTGCCTAAGAAGAATACTGGGCGGAAGGTGATACCACCGCATCACAAACGACACTATACGCCGGCGCACCCATCACAGGCTCATCCCTTCCACCATTGTGGAGAGAAGATGGAAATGGTTTAGAAATTTGTTAAACTGTTAAAGATTCTAAATGACAGTTGGTAAAAACAGTGCAGTTCTTCCTTCCATCAAGGTCTCGAAGACAAGGAAGACCCTCTCATGCCATGTTCTGTTCCTTTAAAGCAGAGCTGACGATCTCAATACGGTGTAAGAGGAGTCCATTGAAACTGAGCAAGACCGAGCACAGAGGAGAACACTTTTTGCCTCCCTATGCCCCTATGTGGATAAGTGGTGAGCATTGCATGATTGAGTATTATTTGTTAATCATTCTCTTCCTTTCTAACAAATATGTTTAGGGTCTAGCTATCACATCATTGGTTTATCTTCACTTCCTCTATAATATATTAAGCCAGTATATCCTTAGAATGCGTCAAGTCTACCTCTTGTTTGAAAAACATTTAATTTTTTCTTAGGGCTGGATAGCAGCAAATCTTATTGCATTGCATGAAATTTGGAAAACATGGACATGGACGAAAAATCTGGAAGTTGGAATAAATGCTATGGAAATGAGATCACTGCGTAGGATATGCGGAAAGAGACTGATTGATAAGGTGAGGAATGATAATATTAGAAAGGAATGCGAAGTGGATGTTAGCGTAGTGACTAGAATGAAAGTGAATAAATCAAGGTGGTTTGGGCATGTAGAGAGAATGAACAAGGAGAGAATGACTAAAAGGATATATAAATCTGAAAGAATGGGTGCACGCAGACGAGGCCGACCTCGAATGATATAGTCCGACCATATCGGTGCAGTCTTAGAGGAGGGCCAAGTCAGGAGCAAAAGGAATAGAAGAGCGTGTATGCGGAATGTTATGCGTTTGGAAGAAGAGAAAGAGGTTTGTTTGGATAGGAAAGAATAGAAATCCGTACTCTATGCCTACCCCCTTGTAATGGGTAAAAAAAAAATTTTATATTGGTTATCTAACATTTTTAAGATTAATATTATGTTCATATTTTGAAGATTTTTATATTACATCAAAATCAAAAAGTTCGCAAAATGACTATACCTACTTTAAAGATAATCACTGACACAGTACTACCTACTTACTTAAGTAAGCAAGTAGCTATTACCATTTTACCCAAAAAATTGCTTCTTTCAGGCTTCATGAATATTTTGGTAATTTTGTATTGCCTTTGAATTATTAATTGTCTGTAATTAAAAGTAATATGACCTGAATCCATCTTAATAAGGTATTTATTTAACACTAAATGTAAAATTGTAACAAAAAAATAAAAAAGTGTGTGTTTAATAATGGTAAATCATATCTATTTCATAAACGAAAAAATTAATAATACACAATAATTGTAAGGTGCTTTAATTTTACTGTAAAGCTTAGAAAAGTGATTTCAGCTTGGCTTCAAACCATAATGAATACATCAAAACAGAATATATTATTATATTATCATGAAAGGGAGATTTCATTCTAAACTTATCTGTAAAACTATGTTGGTTTACAAAATATATCAGGTTGTTGACAGTTTTATACCCAGAAGAAATTCCATACTGTTTAACAAGACACAATCATGATACTAATAGAGAATTATGTCATGTCATGTTTGACAGAAGCAATGGAAATCCGAATGCAAGCTTATTAATTAAAATAATAATCTTAATAAATATTTACAAAGCAGACAGCTGCATACCTTGAATCAAGTCACTTGCTCAGCTGTGCGCAGACAAGGTCTTGATCGATCCAATAAAAAAATGAACAACAGTACTAAAACACCAGACTTTCACCTTGTATTTCTAACGAATTTCGACAAACTTAATACTATAATTTCTGTAATTTTTTAACTTGCCTTCAAGTAATAAGTTCAAACAAACAATTCTATGTTATTTCACAAAAACATTATACCTTGTTTTCTCGTTCAATTATCTGAAGCAATAGGACCACCATACAAATTTATTTCCACTGCTAAAACACAACATTATAACAAATATGAAATATCACTTGCACACTATTTTGCATTCCATCGATATTTTTATTTACAAAAAAGGGCACAATGCAAATCCCGACACGAATCAAAGCACAAATTCCCAAAACGAAACCAAACTCACTTTTTCACACTTACAAGACAATGAAATACAATGCACATGCGCAACAGCAAGCAACGTCATCTTAATATCATTTTGACAGTTCAAATTGACAATTAATAACCTTTGGAGTTCCGCTATTTTCAAGTAATTGCGAAATCCCAACTTTTTAAGAGGAAATATGTAATGAAATAATATCAAAGTTATTTTATTTTCACCATTAAAAGTTCAAATTATTAGGTATATATTTATTTAAATTTAATAAAAAAGAAAATCTAGTCAAAATGAAATTTGTAAAAATCATAGACAAAATAAAATTTGTAAACATGACATACATAGAGAGTATGTGTTCTGTGTACATATCAATAGTCGGTTGCTGTGGTCGGTTGTGTAAGATAATATAAGATTCTCCGACTGTCATCCGCTATATTTAACATTTTTAACTTGGCTTTGCTTTACGGTTGCGTCCCAGTCCTCTGCGTATTGGGAGAGGTGGTCGCCGATAGTTGTGTGTGTGTGTGTCCATTTGTATTTTCTTACCAATTGTTGTAAACAATGAGTGCCTCCAGAGCATGCTATTTGTTCAGAGGTTCAAAGCTCTTGAATACATCCAACCAGACGTCTAATAATACAGTTAAAAGAAATGCAGTAACAACACCATCCGGAGCACTTTTGCCGGAACCCCATCGTACACCTTTTGGTCTTCTCGGTTTAATATGTGCAGTGGTGCCAGGACTATTAATTGGAGCTGCAATTAGTAAGAATATTGCAAATTTCTTAGAAGAAAACGAATTGTTTGTTCCTTCTGATGATGATGACGATGACGACTGAACTGATGCTTCAGGTATGTAAATACATATATCAATTTTATTTATAGTTTCAAGTTCCTTGAAATAATGGATATAACATCAAGTTCTTAGTTTCTAAATAACTTATTGTTTTTTGATGTAGTTATACACGATTTATGAGAATATCCATGTATATTTAGAGATGTCCTGATAACCTTCTTTATACAATGACATAATCTTTATCTTCTCCTTTCTTCTTTTCTCTAATGTGACAATGCACTTGAGAGAGTGATCTTATATTTACCATAATTTATATAATTTTGTATGCCCAGCAATTGGTATTATTTAAACAGTAACAAGATATTGACTACATAATCCTGTTTCTCCATATAATTGAGACTAATGTGTTGTACCTAGTTCAAAATTTATTTTTTGGATCATGTTGATTGCAAATTTTATGACTGAAGCAATTGCATCTGGGGGGGGGGCAAATGTGTCGATCAATCCCCACAATGTCTACGAACAATTTATAGAATGCCATCCTTTGAAAGTGCGCATATCATTATAAAATTAGAAATAGATAATATTATTATTTGAGATTGTTTGATGCAAGTGACTCACAGACTCGATTGTCTCAAATGACCTTATCCGAAACAGGTTTCAGAAGAAGAAGGGTTAGTTGAGGTCCAGTTGGCATTGGTTTTGGCAGATTTTTTATGAGGTTTTTCCCTCATTTCTTAGAACTACAACCTTCTTCTACTTCTGTTAAGACTGAGGCCTGTCTTCCTGTTCCTAAGATGCGGATGTCCAACTATCCCTCCACCTATTGGCAGTCTGCCCGCTGGTATCAATCAGAATCAGCCACTATTTTTTTGAGACTTCCAGGGTCTGCTATCTCTACCATCCCCAGAAATGCTTTCTAGGTCTACTCCATCACTGGACATTATAATATCAGAGTTCCATTTTCTGCCCCGGAGTATTGTTCCTGCAATGGAGTGGAGTCTTCTTCTCTTCGTTATCGTTGTATTTAAATATAAGTTTTTGGTAGCCTAGTAGCTCCGACTCAGACTTTCATACTGTAGGCCATGGATTCGATCCCAAGTACCGACCGTCTTCCTCTTTCACGACACAAGCTTTTAGTAGCTTACTGTGAAAGTGTCAAAGAGTGTATTTGTGTTCACTTTGAGTGGGCAGATTCATTTAAAAAAATTGCCTTTTTTTCCTGCAATTCCACTCACAATTGAATATCTTTTTTTTTATTTTATTTCTTTACTGGATACAGACAGCTTTTTTTAATTTACAAAATATAAATCTTTACCATTATATCAGAATAGGTCCAATGCAGGTTTTGTAAATTCTTACAATACTCTCCTTCAACATGTGTTTATTTCTCCATACAGTAGCATTCATACAACTGTCCTTACATTTTTTGTTTGTTTATTTCTTTCAGAGCAATCACATTTCATCTAGCTTGAATAGTAATAATACGGATCTTGGCAGAAAATACTCCAGCGTGAATTTTTCATAATAGTTTTATTGAATTACAATTTATATTGTGTACAAAAATGTCATTTATGTACAATAATTGACTGCGTAATATTATTTCCTAACAATTTGTTGTTTATTTTTTTGTTTTATCACTGTTAACTTGTCTTTTTAAAAACACCGCTGAAAAATCAATAAGAATATTCAATTTCTATCCATAATGTTTTTGTTTGTCTATTGTTGGAATACCAAAGATAAAAATCAAAATAAAAAAAAAATCTCGTTGATTCTTCTACTTTTTCTTAGTCTATAAAATGTAAACTTATCTTACATTCAAGTCAACTATATTTCACAAGTTACCTTATAATAGTTAAGTAGAGACTCGTTATTGCATTTTTGAAAATGGCTATGTGACTTATAATAATACTCTCTAAGAAGCATAAAGAGGCAACAAAGTGTACTCTATCCTGTAAATAATTTCTGCCATGCTAGTTCATATTCTTCTCGGCTTTGCTAAACTTGATTATATTAACTAAACTAACACTTTCCTTTACAAAGGTGTTAAGTTGGGGGTAACTTGATTTATCAAATTTAGAAAATTTTACGGGAAAAAGCACTTAGTGTATCTTGGCCTAACGGGAAAATAACTTGAAAACTCTCGAGTTCACTACATCTACCCGACTAAGTTTTCAAGTTGGGCCGGAGGCTAAACAAGTCATTTAACCTACTTTTTATTGTTTCTGTTTATGAGTCAAATATGAGTCTTGATTTGAACTACCCCAAAACTATGTTTTTTTTTTTTAATGAAATGTCAAACATGTGAAAAGAATGAATATATTAAAACTTCATTATTTAAACAATTACACTGAGAATCCATGTTCATTTCATTAATTTTATGACATATGAGACTTGTGTTTCATTAAAAAAAAAAAACAATGGACAGTCGAAAATTGTTGTAATTGTTATTGTAAATCACATAGCTGATTTCAAAGTTGCAATTACGATGTGAATCTTTCTAAGAGAAATGTTACAACACCCCATTATTGCACAAAATATGATGTTAAAATAAATAACCTATAAATTTATTAAAATATTACGCCTAATGCTATATAAATTATTAATACTAAATAAATACTTCTCTTTTTTGAATTTCGATAGGGAAAATTAAATCAATTTCAAAATACCATAATGAAATATTCGCTTATTGAATTTCTGTATTACCTATTATTATTATTTTAAGATATCTACTTAGATATTTATTTTTTTAAATAAATAAATAATCATTGAGAATTATTTAAAAAATAATTTCTTGACAATTTGAACATCTTTTTATTTGGTTTAATTTTTAAGTCAAAAAAAATATATAAATAATATGTTATAAAATGTTATATTGTTAGGATTATCCTATTGTTTTTAAGCTGAAACTAGTTAATAAAAAATATAAAAAATTAAAATAAAGCGTTTCAATTACTCTCTTCATGACTATAAACATTCAAAAGGTTTTGTGCATGAGTTTAAATGCTAAATTTTTTTTTAATACAAATTCTACATTATAAAACTTTTTTTATACAAATTTAAGTGAAGGTATAAAATTTAGGGTCAGTTGCGCTCAGTCTTGTGCTTGCAGTATAAAACAAAGGAATTTTTTTTATTCCTATAAGGGTCCATTCAAACCAAACGAACATAGTGCCGGAGCTCAAAGTAGCAGAGCAGTATATTTTCTTGATAGTTAATATGGACACTAATCTGTATCGCCCATTAATTACTTTTTATTGTTTCCTTGGTCAAAAAAGATCCTAGTTGTAAAATATCGGACGGGATTCACTCCGATGTGGGACCCTTACGGCGATGTCCGAGTCCCGTCTTGGCTTTATATAATGCGAGTATAAAGGAATCGCCAAATTCCTGTAATACTCGGGTGGTGGACGGGGTCTTATTCAATGTTTCCTTGGTGTCCAGTATTTAATTTAACATTAATAATATAGACAGTGAAATTGATACAAAAATAAGACAGTACCTACATAAACATTACGAAACATACACCAGTGAAGTATATACATTAGAACTTATACACCAGTGAAGTATATACATTTAAGTACTCGGCTCAGATACTGGGAAAGTGGATAGGGTAAAGGTAATGTACTGTTTCTGCTTGTTCAGTATCAACCTTAAAAGAGAGTAAACTCCGTTTCTAGATTCGGCTCAATGCTTGTTTGATGTAAACGCACCCTAATATGATTTAAATGCATAGATGAAAATATTCAAACTTCTTTATGCATTCTCAATTTTTGATTACCAAGTTTGAGTTCTACTTTTTTCTGTTACAATTATAAAATGGAATCTTGTTATAATTTTCAAATAGTGGCTATTATTTTTTTTTCTTTTTACAATAGTTAAATAGAATAAAGCAGTTACATTTCATATCCTAAATAAAGAGTCCCCAGAAGAGTTATTACTCGGGAGGTCGTTTATGTTGTCCCCATCCGTGGAAGCACTTGGTAAATCTCTTTGATTCTTTATTCTTCAGCGTTAAGAATAATTTCCTAGGTCGCTCCGGTTCCTTTACCCTCAAATGTTGGATGTACACCTGAATAAAACAAATTATTTATTTATTAATTTTTTTAATCCATAAAGAGATAAGGTACTTATACGAAAAATAGATCTGTTCACTTGTCAATGTAGTAATAATGTTTCCCAGAATAGTATCTATTACGATTAGATTTTTATGAACCTACTTTAGGGGCATGAGAAGGCAACATGAGCCATCTACTGCACTTGATTTCATCCAATATCATAAATAGAGCAATATAAAAAATGATAAATTACCAACTTTTTTATGCTTACATTACATCTATAGTGTTAGATTTTAAATAGTCAATTTAGCTCACTACGGGCTTTCAACAATCTTCAACTACATACTTGTAAGCATGTAGTGGTTCAAAATTTGTATAGAATTAACCTCTCAAAATCAAACACCAATTAATCTAATGATTATCATCAAATAGTTGGTTCTTTATCTATATCCAGTGCCAACTTTTCTTTACTCAAAAAAAAATTTATAGTTCCTTTTCAGCCCTGATAGAACATGCAGCCTATACTTCTGATATGTAATTAAGTTATTTCACCCAAAAAATTGAGTTACGACAAGTTGGTTGTCTGGTACAGACAATATATAGATTAATTTAGTCTTGTGAAAAATCTATAAACATTAAAACATTCAGAATATAATATAGAACTAGAAGATACACACACCAATATTCTGGATTAATGAGAAAAGCTAGAACGACATAGATCATGGGAAGTGGTATTGGATTGGATGACAATAGGTGCACCTTATTTTTATATTTTCTTAAAAGAATGAGGGTCTGTTAAAAAAATATTCCACTAAGGATGAGAATCATTTTAGCTATTTTTTGTTTCAACATAAAAATAAATCAAAAATACCTGCGCAGATTTGTAAGCCAACTTGATTTCGACCTCACTGCATTTAGCTCCTAACCACAGGAAAACATGCTCCCCATTGTCCAGTATCATGATGTCATCATCCGCCAAATCATCCTAAAAATAAACCAGCGCATGTAAGTACAAAAATACCTTAAAGTTCAGACTGGGATAGCTATTATAATATTTCTTACCTGACAGAAGTCGGTACACTTCTCCGAAACTGTAAAATATCCTTTCTCGTTAGAGCATCTGAACAATCGTGTGAAGTTCATGAATTCTGCATCTTGGTCGTAAGGTTTTCTGCCTCCTATGCCGACCCAGAAGAAGTTTTCGGGCTCTGAACCTTCATTGATGACCTGAAAATGTTTCATAATTATATAGAACTTTTCTTAGGTTAGGTCTGTTTGGGTATTGGGCTGGTGAAGAATATAGTAAAGAGATTCAAACGAGACGACATTACCTGCAAACTAATCCACGGGCTATTGAACATGTCGTCGGCTATCTGCTGTATCAATCTAGCTTCATCGGGATCACTCTTGGAACCAATCCACACGTAGACACTTCCAGATTCACTACCATCCGCAGTCTCAAACGGTACATTCAATATGTAACTAAAACATTATTATTATCATTACATATTTCTCTATTACATTTTTCTCAATCAATAACTTCCTCTTTCTCCTGTCCCTCACCCTTCTCCCCTTACCCCAGCTAAACCTACATATTATACTATTACCTAAGTTTTTCATTGTTTGTCTTTTACTTCTCACTTACTCGTTATTAATGTTTGCATATATTTTACTGTTGGCTTTTTCATACCTCTTACAGAGAAAGACTTATTGTGTTAAAAAAACGGTGGTATCAATAAAACAAATACCAATTTATGAAAGAAATTAAGCAATCATCTATATTGTATAAAGATATATTTACCAGAATGCGCTATTGAGAAGAGAAGCATCCACTTTGATCTGTATCAGTCTTGTGCACAACGGACTTCCATTTGATCTCAATTGGTACAACTCAACAGGCAATTTTCCATTCACCTAAAACATAATAACACAATGACATGTTATATAGAATGACCAAGTCGAGGTGGTTGATAGAGCAGCGGTTACGACGCCGGCTTTCGCACTGTTTCGTGCGGAGGTCGTGGGTTCAAATCCCGGCCGTGTCGACCATTTTCCGCTTACACGACACAAGCATTTGCTTACTATGAAATATGTCAAAAGTGTATTTGTGTTCACTTCAAGTGAGCACAGATTCATTTATTTAAAAAAAAAACATTACTCATTCATTAGGACAGTGATTCTTAACCTTTTTGGAGGTACTGAACTCCGCTAGTTTCATATGTGAATTCACCGAACCCTTCTTAATTTGAAGACGGGTTCAGTGATAAGTTCTCAATATGAGTCGGGTGTGTGTCTTGACCTCCACCTTACCCCTAAGACTGACTCACCGAACCCCTGGTGTTCGATCGAACCCAGGTTAAGAACCACTGCTTTAGAAGAATGTTGAAGTTCCTTACCCTCTTATCCACCTTCCGTTTGCCATCTTTGATAATAAACTTTTTGTTGAAATGCGATAAAAATTTCACATTTTCTTGCTGCTGGTGTATCCTGACAACTTCCAAATTTTCACAAACTGATTTGAAAGTTTTTTCCAAACTGAAAAAAAAATTCAATATTCATTTAGGTTTAAGTACCTATCATATGAATCGCTGTTCATTAGTCTCGCTAAAACTTGAGAATGGGTGGACCTATTTTAATTATTTTGGTTTAGAATTATTTGTCCAAGAAAGCTTTAAACAGTGGTTGTCTGTAATAATTGCGAGGTGAATAGAAAAAAAAAACAACAATTAAGTTTTCCCATACAAAGTGTTTCTCTACCTGTCAAATGTGTCGCAACAGAGGATCATTGTGTTTTTTTTTTATTGTGAGTGTCTGTGGAAATGAAGTAGATAGGCTGCAGATGTATGTTATACGAAGCTTATTTTTTATTTTTTTACCCATCATGCCGTATCCCAAAGAGGGTAAGCAAAGAGTGCAGATTTCTATTCATTCCTATCTGGATAAGCCTCTTTTGCTTCATTCAAGGGTATAATGTTCCCGCATTCATCTTCTCTTATTCCTTTTACTCCTGACTTGGCCCTCCTTTAAGACGACACCAATATGATCGGCACACTTCAATCTAGATCGGCCAAATCTCCTTGCACCCATTCTTTCAGATTTGTAGATCCTTACTGTTGTTCTTTCTTCATTCATTCTCTCAACATGCATGAACCACCTCAATTAAATCACTTTCATTACAGTTGCTACGCTAAAATTTACTCCACATTCCTTTCTAATATCATTGAAGTTTATAAGAGTCATCTCGTAAACTAAACATTAAAGAAAGCTCACCCAAAAGTGAAGGTTAGCCATCCCATATTAGCGGCATTCCTGCCTTGCCAAAAGTACACAACCCACTGTATGGTGTCCTCCTCCACTACTTCTTCCTGATCATCTCCTCTCGGCTCACCACCTCCTTCCCCACTTTCTAATTCTTCAGTCTGTTAAAAAAATCGTCTTCATGTTAGTTAGATAAACTTATTTACAAACAGCTAAAAGTAGTCAAGAACTTAAGATTAAAAACTGATTGGTTGGAATTTCTCGGTTTGTCACTATGCTAGAACCTATCTTGTTTTGCAGTATTCTCAATAGATGTCTTTGCGGCGCTGTCATATTTATTTACAATATTAATAATACTCTGTCATTGTAACAATACTCTGTCAAGTAAAGTGTGTGTTTTTGCGGCTCTTTATAAAAAATTATTTATAAAATAGTAAAAAACAATAAAATAGTTTAATAATAAGTATTAGTAGTAATAATAGTAACAATAAATAATAATAAAACAGTAAAATAGTGAAAAAGTGTCAAACACAAGTGAAAAATGTCAACCTTTGTGTGTAGTGCTGATTCTGAACATCAGTCACACTTTAAATGTGATAGTTGCCACAGAGAAACTTGTGCTAAGTGTATGGGACTGTCTGCCACAGAAATTAGATGTTTGAATCTGGCTACTAGGGTCTTGAAATTCTTTTGTGAACAGTGCCAAAAGGGACTTTCCGAAGTCCCTCTCTTGATCAAGAAAATTGATGAGCTGCAAAGGGACATTGAAAATCTGAAACAAAACAATGCAACCAATAAGCAGGCTGCTGGACCCTTTGATGTCCTCCAAGAAGTAAATGAGCGTGAGATTCGTGCCAGGAATGTCATAATGTATGACATTCCTGAGTCCAATGCGGAGGAAGCGGGCCAAAGGATCCAATACGATAAAGAGGAAGCTGCAAAAATTATTAAAAGTATTACCGATGTCCCAACAGATAACATCAAAGTTTTCCGCTTAGGGCGAGCACAACCTGGCCAGGTGAAGAGTCGCCCGCTCAAGGTGATTCTACAGAGAAGAGAGCATGCACTTCAGATCTTAAAAAGCAAGAAGAAGCAAAACAAGCCAAACATTAAGGGTGATCTTACTAAGGCGGAGCGTGACCACTTGAAATGCCTGCGAGACGAGTTGAAGGAGCGACAGGACAGGGGAGAGAGGGACATTACGATTAAATATGTGCGTGGATGCCCTAAGATTGTACAACTGAAAACTCAAAAAAACTAACAACAGTCAAGTTTGCCAACATTTTCATACTATACACAAATGTCCAGTCCCTCACGTCCAAGTTTGACTTATTGCTCATTGAAGTTGATCAGATCAAGCCAACCATCATTGTGCTGAGCGAATCTTGGCTAACAAGTGGTATACCCGACTCCCTCATAAATATACCTGGATATAACATATTTAGATGCGACAGAACCAGCAAACGAGGTGGAGGGGTTGCAACATATGTTGCAGAAAAATACTGCGACATTCCCATCAGAGTGACCTTGCGGGGTAAGAGTCATTTTGGCTGCACAGAGACATTATGGCTGAACATACATATCGCCAACTTGTCCATGGTGGTTGGTGGAGTTTACAGGCCTCCCTCGTCCCCCATTGAGGATGACATTGCGCTATATAGAGAAGTTCAAACCATTTCCGAGGATTCATGTTTGGTGACTGTATTTGGAGATTTCAATCTCCCAAATATTGCCTGGCCATTGCAGAGCCTACAGGGTAAAACAGCAAGTGAAAGTCTGTTCTTGGAAATGTTTGTGGATGGAGGTCTGCAGCAGCTTGTCTGCCAGCCAACTCGATTTAGAGATAATCAAAAACCAACAATATTAGACCTCATTATGATTAACGAGGAGGATATGATAAATGATGTGCAATTCCGCCCTTGTATTGGCAAGAGTGATCATGCTGTCTTGGTGGCCCTTTTGCAGACACAGCTCAATCACTTGGGATCAACAGTCGACAATATTTTGCCCAGAAAGAATTATCACCACACCGATTTTGGTGAACTGGAACGACTTCTGGATGGAGAATTTTCTTTCTTATCAGAAAACCCAGAAAACATTGAAGATAACTGGAATGACTTTGGACGGAAATTAATGAAAATTGTTAACGTGGTCACTCCTAATAGGCATAAAGCTAAAAATGTAAATTACAGGAAACCATGGATTAATAGTCATACAGTGAAGTTAATAGAGGAAAAGAGAAGGCTATGGGATAAATATAGAGAGAGTGGAGTTCGGGCGGACTATACAGAGTATAGGAAGAAAAATAATGAGATTACATCATTCATAAGAGGTTGCAGAAGATCATTCGAGGAGAATATTGTAATGAGTGGAAATAAGCCTTTTTATAGTTATTTGAATAAACAGCTGTCCTCTAATGTTACCATCCCTGTTAGCATGTTTGATGAGATGGGAAACAATATCACGGAGCACATTCAAATGGCCAATTCATTTGCAGACCAGTTTGAAAAAGTTTTTACTAGGGAGCCAGACGGCCCATTACCGGAAATGTGTGGGGTCAACAGAGTTCAGGAAACCCTGAGTAACATTCAATTCAACACGGAGCAGGTTGCAAAGGTTTTACTGAGTCTAGACGAACAGTCTGCTATGGGACCTGATGGTATACCTGCGATTGTTTTGAAGAAGTGTAGCTCATCTCTTGCTGCGCCTATCACACAACTCATGAGAAGTTGCTTTGACGCTGGAAGTTTGCCTAGCGAGTGGAAAAAAGCAATTATTACACCAATTTATAAAAAAGGTAACCGGCAGGATCCAGCCAACTACCGACCAATAAGTTTGACAAGCATTGTATGCAAGTGTATGGAAAGAATAATAGTTGACCAGATGCGCACCTTCATACGAAGAAATAATATTGTTGGATCGGTGCAGCACGGATTTATGCCGGGCAGGTCTGTCGTATCAAATTTGTTGCTGTGTCTGGATCAGTGGACGTCGGCATTCGATAACCACGAGCCCATAGACATTGTGTATCTTGATTTCCAAAAAGCATTCGATACAGTTCCGTTTAGAAGGTTGCTGCTGAAGTTGGAATTCCTTGGTTTCCGGGGAAAACTATATAAGTGGATTGAAAGTTTCCTTACTGATCGACATTTCCAGGTGAGAGTGGGGGAGAAGCTGTCTACTAGTAGGCCTGTTATTAGTTCGGTGCCACAGGGATCGGTTTTGGGGCCAGTGCTTTTCGTGTTATACATATCTGATCTTGCTAAAAGCTTACAATGTAATTCACAACTTTTTGCCGATGACACCAAGTTCTTCGGTAACCCACTGACTCAGTCACGGCAGCTGCAAGAAGATCTCAACACCATTATGGCCTGGACAAGAGAGTGGCTTCTCATGCTCAATGTGGATAAATGTACTGTACTACATGTGGGACCCAAAAATCCAAAGGTCCAGTATACACTTGATGGAACAATTTTGAGTAAGGTTGAGAAACAGAGGGATCTGGGTATAATTGTAAGCAAAGACCTCAAGTGGGACCAACACATAATTGGTATCAGCAAAAAGGCAAATAGTCTAACATATCTCATAAGAAAGTCGTTTAGTCATATTCCTCCCGAACTGCTGCTCAAGATATATAAAACCTATGTGAGACCTATCTTGGAGTACGGTTTCCAAATATGGTGTCCCTACTTTGAGAAGGATATACAGGTTTTGGAGAAAGTGCAGAGACGCTTTACTAAGATGGGAGCGGGGCTTGGTGACATGTCTTACGAGGATCGCCTTGAGACACTGGGTTTAACCACTCTCAAGGAGAGGAGACTGAGAGGTGATCTAATTGAGGTATATAAAATCTTGAACGACCACTATGACTGCCCAGAGTTGAGAAGCATGTTCCACAGAAGCCACAATCAACATTTGAGGGGACATAGTCTGAAGTTGGTAAAGGACAGATATACTCAGAACCCTCGTAGACATTTCCTTACGAATAGAGTTGTGGACGAGTGGAACGGGCTGCCTGCCGAACTAGTTATTGCAAAGAACACCAATGCATTTAAGAATGGACTTGACAGTTTATAGTGTGACACAAGTGTGGGATATCAAGCACATCAGCTCCAAGCTGCCTGCTTGATGGCATTTAATAATAATAATAATAAATTAAATTTAAAAAATTAAATAAACTTTAAATTCATCACATGTAAGTCTTGAAGATTCGACTGGATGGTTGAGGTTTGGTGAACTATTTAGCGAAACAGAAGGTTTTGTCTGTGCAATACAAGACCAGGTCATCGTCACTAATAATTATAAAAAATATATTATTAAAGCACCTGATATAATTGATAAATGTCGTGCATGTGGCCAAACAGGAGAAACACTCAGACATATTTTGTCTGGGTGTTCTCTCCTGTGTGGTTCTGAGTATCTGCACAGACATAACGATGTGGCTAAAATAGTTCATCAAAAACTTGCCTTGAAATATGGTTTGCTCGTTCTTGAAGTACCTTATTATAGGTACACCCCAATTTCGGTAATGCAAAACAGTAATACAAAGTTGTATTGGGATATACCAATACAAACTGACCGAACGATTAACGCAAATCGTCCGGACATTGTATTGGTTGATCGTAGGAACGGGATAACGTATCTCGTGGATATCACTATACCATATGACGAAAATTTGAAAAAAGCCGAGCAAGATAAGATAATTAAATATCTTGATCTTGCTCACGAAATCAAGGATATGTGGCATACACCAACCACGCACATAATACCTATAGTGATATCGACGAATGGAGTTATTCCTAAGTCTCTTAAAGACAATCTAGGGAAACTTGGCATCTGTTGTGGTCTCAGATATGCCATCCAAAAGGCAGTTCTGTTGTCCTCATGTAGGATGTTAAGAAGGTTCCTTTCTCTGTAGTTCGAAGATCTCTCATGATTACATTACATCGTGATGTATCATGAGAGATAATACCGATATTTTTATATTTAGTATATAGCATTGTATTTAATTTTAATTTATTTTTATTAATTTTTTTTTACAATGATGTATACTTCATATGATATATTGTGATTTAATGAATAAATGATTTGAAATAATAATAATAATAGGACTGTGGTCTGACAAGATGGTATATGGACATATTAACATAGTATTAATCAGATCACACGTCATTTATACAGAGGTAGACCTAAGAAAAGCTGAATGATGCAATGCTATAAGGTTCTGCAGAGAAATGGCATAGTGGTAGAACAAATCCAGAACTGTAGAAAATACAACCGGAGAAGAAAAGCCAACCCCAACAGTCAATATAGGCGATTAGTTGGGAGAGTGTCAGTAATAAGAAGATTCATAGGACTGCGGACTTATCACCTGTTTTCTCGCTATTGTCAAAGAAATTCTTACAAATAAATGTGATAGATTTACAAAGATTTCGGCAAATGAGTTTTGGCATGTACAGTATACACTTGTGTACGGTGGGCCGATATGGGTTAAAAGTATCAAAAAAATTATAGACTAAACAAAAGGTAACACAATAATTATGATTGATTTAAGACTGACCTCAGGTACAATATATTTGCAGAGGAAAACATAACAATCTCCACTATAGAAAATTCCCATTTCCTCTGGTGGAAGGCGTACGAACTTTCTACCCTCCAACACAAACGGCTCCATGGCCTCCAAATCTTCAGCCCACTCGTCGATCAACGCTTGAGCTTCTGCTCCCGATACACCAGTTTGTCTAGGTGTGAATAATGCGGTTAGGTCAGCTCTGAAACAAAAAGTTTATTTTTAGTGAACAGCTATGAAATATATTCCAAACTAGCTTTCCCAGACTTTCCCTTAGACAGACGTTGTCTCCTTTAGTCCTAACCAGAGGCGGCCCGTTCATAGGTGCACTGCACCCCCAGAAACAAAAATACATACATTTGGGCAGCATTTCCATTTGTTATCACTGTAATATTGTGTTTGAATAAATAAAAAATTAATCCGATTAAGTTACTAATAAAATATTTCTAAAACATCCACCCTATCATTCGTATTCAAACCTCAGGCAGGAACAACGTGAGAATAAAATATACGCGCGCACACATTCTACCTCACCTATGAAGTAGGTACCGATACAAATGTGCCCGATAATTTTGTTGACTTTGCAGTGGAGTAAGTGGGATGGGCTACTGTAAGAGCAGCAATCACGTATGAGAGGGAACTTCGGCGTTTGCGCGTCGCAGGTGATCCATCCATACTAACTTAAATATTATATTTTGTATCATTTCTTACCCATTTTTTCAACTTTTTATTAGTTATTCTGTTATCCGGAGCGGAGAAGAATCCAATAAATCAAACATTGAAAGAATCTGTTCAGCCGATCTCGAGTTGTAAGTGTTCGCACTAACCCGACTTTCATTTATATTAGAGATTTGGAACCCGTATTTTGAAGAGCCACCAATATACCTCAACAACTGAAAGACTTAAGATATAAGAACTTTTAAAGGGAGATTTAACTTATATAATTGTAAGAGACGGGATCGGGGAAGTCTTATTGAAACATACAAGGTGTTAAATGGACATATTTCCTGTGATTATCAACCATTTATGTTTACAACGAACACTAATGTCCACCAAAGAGGACACCAGTAGAAATTGACATCAACAAGATTCTTTTCAAATTTAGTGGAGCTTGCCTCTATCACAAACTCTTTCAAGAATGAACTGGATAGAGACAGAAACACAACTTAAATGGTTTTATGTTAACATACCCTCATTTCAGCATGCAAATACACATCTAAAAATACAGGATTCGAACCTGCATCTATCTATGTACACAACACATTTTTTTGAATCTGAGCTCACCCTTAGTGAACATACATACATATTATTATTATCCCACTCTACGCAAGCCAGTCCGGAGGAGACCAATCCGCAGCGAACCCGACCTGCACGTACCGACCCCCCAGCTCGATCAAAGCAACCAAACCGAAAAGCCGGCCCCACACAAATCAAGTCCGCCGCGGATCCCCCCCAAACCAACCCACAATGCGGGAGGCCTAAGCCCCACTCAGGAGCATAGGAGGGCATCAAGAGCTCTCCATTGCGCTCGAGGCTCTTGTGCCTTTTCTGACTGCCTTTTCTAGTGAACATAAACACATTTTTTTACATTAAAGTAGCTTATATAGGAAAATGTTGATACAAACTTTGTATTTTGTTTCTTAGCCCATGTTGCGAGATCGGCTCCGGTTCTCGCGACCGATTCGGCAGTACGTGTAAAGTCCACAGCAATAACCTCGTCCCAACCTTGGAAATAGCTCTTAAACACCTGGCGAAGGAAGAACATATCTCTATTAAATTATACAATATCGTTTCCTGGGTATAAATATCTGAGAAAGTATAAAGAGATCTTCTTTCATGTTTCAAACATTGTCAAATACCTGATGTTCGGTTCCTTCTTGCAGCCTAGTAACCAGGGCGTGAGATGGTCTGTCTATCATAGAAAACAATTCTTGGGAAAGTTTCACAGCGGCGGCACGGACAAGTCGTGTGGATTTTTTACCAAACCTGAGGAATTACATATTCATTAGTCGCGGCATTAGAAGTTTGCAAGTGACTCGAATAAGTTTCTATGAAACCTTAACCCATTGAATGCCAAGGTAGCTTTATGGTACCAAAGTGTGTGACCACCATAAAGACAAACAGCAATAGAATACTATGTATGTGACATCTCTGATATAAAATATATTCAATACGCATGGCACCCAGGCTACATATTGGTGATTGCCAACTAAGTAATATTGCGTACCTGATAAATGTCTTGTAAAATATATTTTAATGTATGTCTTGTTTGAGATGCCTAACTATCTAAAAAAGCAGTTTCTGGGAGGCTAATACTCGGAAGACAGTCATTACAGTAAATTGGTAGTTCTTGGTGGTGTTGAAGGATCTAGAAGGAGAGGAAAATCACCCACTAGGGTCAGGGCTGCTATAGATACAACAGTTGTTGGAGCAGTGCTAACAGCAATGAGGAGAGTTGGAGGATAATCATACATGGTGTTATTGTAGGAGAAAGAATTCCAGGCCACAACCCTCAGTAATAAGGAGGATATATAACAATATGTGTATCTATATAGTTTAATATGTACTTATGTATTTTTTTTTACTTTGTATTTTTACTGTTCTCTATGTTATCTTTTTTTTTCTTTAAAAGGCAATTTGACGTATATAAATAAATAAATATATCAAAGCACTACATAGTTCCATAGTTGACATCCATATTTGGCATTCAATGGGTTGTTTGAGCACCATGTTTAATTGGATCTGCTAACCAAACAAAAACATCCAAATAGCAATCCAGTATGTAAACGTTTCTGCTTGTGAGTAGGGTATGCTGTAATTTTCCACCGCAGGGCGTCTCTACTTGTGGCAGCTCCAGATATCCCATACCCAGCTCCACTCTGTATAGACGGGGGGAGGACCATTTGAAATCATCCGGAACATGCTCCTGGAAAGAAACAAAAAATTATCATATACATCGAAATTTCTTGGTACGAGTATTTATTCACATAATTTTCTTAGAGGTTTATATTCTTTTTAGGTTGGGGACTGGATTTTTCCGTAATACTATGGCAAATTAATCCGTGGTATCGGAAATAATCTCATCAAGACACTGAATCTGAAGGACAGTAAGTCTGAGGGTTAACAGCCCCGATTCGCTTGGATTAAAGGTCTTTTACATTGCAGTAATGTTCCCCCTTTCCCTAATGTCCAATATCTTCTTGTTGGAAGTTGTGTATATCTTAAAATCTTTTTTTCAATATAAAGTGTGGTATATAGCAACTATTTTATTTTTCTTGCAATGGAAGGTTATTTTAGATCAATATGATTTTGCAATTAAGACAGAGCCACCTTCGAACTAGAGGAATGACAATATTCAGGGATATTACAGACGAAACTTTTCCAAACAGTGTATGAAGTACTAACTGTATAGTTTGTGATTTTACTTCCATCTTCTATTCCCATGGCTTTCAAAAATTCTTCCTTCTCCGAACTCTGCGTTTCAGTCTGAATTTCAGAGCGGTTTTTCCTCTCGTTTTTATTTATTTTTTCTGCAAACAGCCGTGACTTGGATTTTAAAGTGTTTTTAGATTTTTTTCCATACCTTTAAAAAAATACCAATAAATATTAATAAGACGATGAGTCTATTTAGATATCATTAAACAAATGCTTTTAATAACCTTACCATAGATAAATATTTAATCCCATATCTAACAGGAATACGTATCTAGGATCAAGTGAGGCAATTTCTACAGGAACTGGTTCTAAATGTACTGTGGATCCACTCGCATGAACTCGGTACATTCTAGTCACATAATACTAAAACAAATATAAATATATACCAGTTAATGTGAAGATAAATGTTCTTAATTGCCATTCATAGGATAACTATTATGTGAAGAAATGGATAGTATGTGACAGCCACATCAATTGAAAACTATGTATCCAGAAGATGACTATCAAGAAAATTTCAAAGTTGGCTATTTTGTCAATGGTTAGAGACAAGCTTCTATGGTTTAGCTTTTTCCCGCCGGTTTCGAAATCAGATGATATTCTATCAAGTAAAACATATTGAATCAGATATTTAGGTTGGGTTATTATGTTATTCTGACTTATTTCCCCATCAGCATCTATTTAAACATACACGTCAAAAATTTGCCACATTGATATAATATGGCATTAACATTATAAAATGTCGATGAGTTTTTTTATATAACAATGGGATCCTGGCTAAAGCATAACTACTGAATGTAGTTCTGCTTTCAAATGATTTAACAGTAAGTAATTAGAAAATATCAAAGAATGATGACTTACCGTATCTTCGATGGTGAAAAATCCGCTAGGAGTTCTGCCGCCTTGAATATATGTAATAGGTGTTGTAAACAATTGAAGAAAATCCTCAGATTCATCACCTTGTTCTTGCCTCAATGTTCTTCCGTCAGCTCCCAGATAATTTCTAAGGTGGACTGCATGAATAGCTGCACAAGCTCTTTTGTCCAACTAAGAAAATTAAACAGTGATGTGAAAAAAGCGTAGCACGCTCAAATAAAATAGTGAAAACAGCCTCGAAAATTGCTATAATTTGAAATATTCCCCTAATGTATATAATATACAAGTTTTAACGAAAGGACAATTGGCAACAGAAAACAGTGAATGTTTCCTAGGAATAGAAAGCACTTTTAGTGACTAATTCCTTTGTAATAGATACATATAAGCTTGTAGGTAGGACTTTTTTTTAATATGAAGATGAGACATCCATTGGGAAAGCTCTTCTTTCTGATGTTGCCAACCTGACTTACGATGGGGTCGCATAGGACTATAGAAATAATATTATGACGACTTACCGTGGCTTGTTCTCCAATCCAGAAGTGTATCTCCCAAGTCAGCTGGCCCTGCTCGTCCAAGGAAGTCTTCAAAACAATGTAACAGTCCCCTTCGTAGAACTTCCCGTGTGCCACTTCCTCGATCATGTTGGGTAAGAAATTCTCTATCTCCCAGATTTGTATTCCTGGTACCTGACCAGCATCCTCGTCGAAGAACTCGGAGTAGTCCAACGGTGGCTTCTCTAAGGCCTCATCCCATCGTTTAGGTCTGAAATTTCCAATCGATACAATATCTATATTTTGAGAAACAGCTGGATATCTTTCACATAAAAGTGACTTTATTGTGACATTGGTGTCACGTTCCATCATATTACTTTCGACTAGCAGAATGTAAACTTTGCAAAGTAATCCTTCGTCTCAACCGATTATAACAACATCTAGTACTTTTTAATTCTCAAGTGTGCATGGTGGACTATTGATTCCTTTTGCAATAGATAGGTATGTATTTACTTTTAATTCTGCACATTTAAACATCTGCTTTGTGAAAAATTGTTATGGTGGAAAAAAAATCATAACTATTATTTGAAAAATGTTGTAAAGTTGCTGATGTGTCTCCAGAACACTGCAATATATATTTGGATATATTTTCTACACCCTTGTATAGATTAAAAAAATGCTAAAGGATAGGTACCACTTGGCTCATTAAATTCTTTGAGATACTTATTTTTCTTTATTGAGATACATAGCTATTGTATTTATTTTTCTTTTGATTTGTAAATTGTATGTAAAAGCAATCATTGGTTGCGTAGATTTCAAATATATAAATATTCTCCATAATGCAGATCAATGGAAAGGGACTGTCAGCTGCAAACAGAGTACACATTGCGATACTCATAAGGCAACACAACATTGATAAGCTTCTCACTGAAGAAACACACAAAACTGGAGAGATAGATATGAGCTAATATGACAGTTAATGTGCTCACTTGAGAGATTGTGGTTTGAGTTCTTCCGGAGGTCTCAACAGCGGAGCGTCCTGCATCCCTTTCAATATCTTGGCTTGATCCTGGTCGGCAGCGGCTCCTTCTTCTCTCCTTCCTTTTCTTAATCTCAATTTACGGGCTACCACATCTTTGGTTGAATCTAATGTAGGTAATTATAACAAAAATAAATCTTGAAAATTAATGCGCAGTGTTTACTTCTTTATAAAAATACATACTCAAAACTTTTACTGCCATCTAAATAACCAAGTTTATTAAAAATTGACAGTAATCTATGTAATAATTCAATTAAGTATGTAATTATTTTCATATGCCATCACATCACGTATAAACCGCAGACTTGATGTTCGGTTTAAATTATCGCTGACCCTTGCAATATAATAATTATGGTAATGATAGATACAAATAATTCCATTTTCTCAAGCATTCTTAAAGTTTTTAATAAATCTATGAAATGATAGGATGGTAATAGTAAATTTCAGTAAAAGAGATAGCTAACATCCGAAAATTAATCATCTTTTGAAGATGTAAAAGTATACGGTTTCAGCTAGTAATAAATTCATACATTCATTCTCCCTTTAAATCCCATTTAGTTGGGGTTTAAAGACCCAATCTGATTTTTTGATTTCCTGCTTCTTACAGGATGCTCGAAAAACCAGCAAAAAGAGTAAAGGTGCTATTCTTAGCTGGTTAATGAATAGCTTAAGGGTATTTTATAACAAGTATAAAAAAGCAGGTATTTTAGAAACCGCAAAGAAATTTGCTGAGAGTGAATACTCTTGCAATGAGATCTACGCACAAGAACAGCGCTCAATAAAAGTGCCTTTATCAAAAGGACCAATATATACTTTGATGCAAAGATGATGGATCCTATAATCAGCAGGGAATATGCAGAGACATTAATGAGAATGATTACTTTCTGAATTTAATAAACACTTACTTGTTGTACTGACAACAGGCGGAACGGCAGCTCCTGCTAACCTCAACTGATTTTGAAGAGAGAAATCTATATTGTAGTATTCAAGACCTGCTCCACGCTGATCTTCTTGCGGTTTCGGAGGCATCAGCAAATCGGGATTCTCTCTCAAATCCAGCTGCTCTAAATCGGTGAGGAGATGTACGGCATCCGGCAAAGTTATCAGACGATTACAGCTCAGATTGAGACGTTTGAGCGATCCGCATCTAGGACACAACAACGAAATAGATTTTTTTGATTTTTTCATATTATTAATATTGGCGTACAAGACAGTCGACCATTTTAAGAATAACGCCAACAGGTTTATAAAAAGATTACAAAGATTGATGACAGTACGCATTATACGGCAATATCATAGCTACAACCCAATATCACAATTTTAGTACGAATTTGAAAATATTGACACAGCTCTCAACATTTTTTTTATACACAAACACTTCACAATTAATAAACTATGAAACAGACTTCACTAAATCACATGTAAATTTATAAAATTACTGGGACACAAAATTACAGAAAAAAAATTGTAAGGTAAGAGTAAAAAATTTAAATTTTTCACTACAATGTGAACAATATTGGTTCACCGAGATACCTGGGATGATCATGTATATTATTCAAAGTGATTGATCTTTGATTGGAGAGAGATCAAATTGTGGTAGAAAAATGGTGGTACAAGCAATATAGTTTTTTTCTTATTGTTGTGTTCATGAAATAGAAAAGGAATGGTCGAGAAGATCAGGTCAAAAATAAAAGAAATAAGAGAAATGATTTATTATTAGAAGAAATAATTAAATGATGCATATCTGGAGAGAAAAGAATGGCGTTTGAGACATGGTTCCTCCATTGACGGCTACGCTCTCTACTCTCTGACTGATTATTTATTTAAAGCCAATGATACACTTCAGATAATACATATGAGTACAAGCAATATATAAAAGACAAAAATATAAATAATGCATTACCCTATTTAAAAGTGTACACATATTTCACAAGTTGTAATGTTTTAAGCCCATAAGGTTGTCATTTATAATAAGATATAATTTATAAAACAAAAATAAAACAAAGCAGTAGCAATATAAAATCAAACAAAATTGAAAAATAAGCCATTAAATGCGTAACACTGAGCGCAGTGGAATGCTGCTATTGCTCCTTGTGACCAATGTAGGATTTTAAGCTAGTGTTTACTGATCGTATTGAAAGTATTGACTATCGAATTATAAGACACCTGTTAGAAAAATGGTGAGAATATTAAACAATTATTTAGCCAATAAAATATATATTAACCTTTTTAAAAGCAAAATTATTGTGATAATTGTCTGCTTTTTATTAGATTAGTTCGGTAGTCTGTCACAATGTGTGTGCAGTTATATTCAAGGATAAGTCTGAAATAATTTCTCAAACACTTATTCTTGATATAAGAGTGTCTCTGATTATTCCCGGTTATAGGTATTACGCGCATGTCCAACTGCTCATCCATCTCTTTGGTGCTCGTCCAAGGATCTGCTGGTTGGTGTGGTTTCATCCTCTTATAATTACCAGAATCACCGCATCCGTTCTGTTGACGTGGTCTTTCCAGTAAGGCCTTCTATTTCTACCCCATTGCCTGACGTGCTCGATATCGCAGAAGCTCCGAATCTGGAGTTTCTTAGTCTGCTTGGAATGGTTTATTTCACTATGGGTTGGTGATTTTTTGAGAATCTTTCTTTTTCGTGGTGTCGGTTTTAGTTTGCACATCGTAAATCATGATCAACCAAGCAAGTTATATAAATATGTTACTTATTTTCGATGAATTTCATAAAACGTAATCTAGGTAATTTGTAATTTTATTTAAAAAAAAACTATTTTTTTATAGTTTATACTATTTAAACGAAGTCATACCCTAATTAAATTAATTTCGTATACGTACCGTTTTATTTTAAGCCTTTATTATTGTTAAAAATGTTAATTCATCAAGGTTAGCTCAATCCGGTCGGATCCAATCGGATCCGGCCGGATTGACGAAAATCCGGTTGGATCCGGCCGGATTCAAAATGACACCGGATTGCAATCCCTACCCACCACCTCAACAAAAAAACATGAAAATTTTTAAATATGTTTTTTTTTTAAATATGAGCAGATAAGAAAAAGGAAAGAGGAATAGAAGGGGAAGGAGAGGGGGAAGATCATTGGAATGAGTGGAACACCAACAATAAGCGGTCAATTATACACCATTCAAAATCTGCAAAACAGACATTTTATATGGTCTATTGTTACATCTCTTTCTAATATCATCATTTTGAAGTACAGTGCAATATACCAACAATCATAAGAGTCCATGTAGGTACAGACAGACATATTATATTTCCCACAAACACAGACATTTCATTATAGAAGATAAAGTTTGTAAGAGTACAAAAAATGTTGTCAAATAAAGGGTTAACTTGTGGCAAATAGTTTTCAAAAACCTTTGACTTCACTTAAGCATTTGTATAAGAAGTGTACATTACCGCAAATGTTTATAAAATAATTCAAATTATACATTATAGGATAAGTGTATGAGGCAGCCACTGCTATCAGAGAACACCGAGCTTTTAACTACTATAGTTTAAAAGCATTTAAAAATGACAAGAGTTAAAAAAAAGAAAAAAAATATGAAGATTAGGCTTGTACCACCATTTGATGTCTGCTTGTTATTAAAGCAATGATGTGTGATCTGGTGGGCAGTGCGCAGTGGGCAGATATGGTAACAAAGTATGGTTGGATGAGCAGAGCAGGCAGTAGCCCCACAGATATGTGAGTATAGTACTTGATTACATTAACTCACATGATTAAAGAATGTGAAATTAATATACAACAAGCTGTCATTATCAACAATACTAACTACATCGTACACTAAAACCTATCTTATCTTTAAAACACCATAACCAACAAGTTTTAGGTGAAATATGTATATAAAAATTGTGTATAAGAGTATTTAGTATGAGTACTGTTCAGGGTCTTGCTGTCGACAAAACTAACAAACTTCGGTTCATAATTGTGTAAAAATATCAAACAAATCAAATCTCCCTTTACACCCCACTCAGGAGCATAGGGAGGCAACAAGAGCTCTCCATTGTGCTCGATCTTCTCCAATGTTGACGACCTCCTCCCACACTGTGTCCAAATCCCTCAACAATGTATGAGAGGGAGATAATAAAAGATGTAATGTGCCTCCGTTGCGTGTGCCAGCTTATAGCGTCATTTGTGATGGGCGGTACCATTTGGAATTTGGGTAAAAATATATTTTTTAATGAATTTGATAAAAAGCAAAGCTTGTGATGTGAAAGAGGGAGATAGCTGCTACAGTACCTGGGATGGAACCTACAATCTCCACTAAGAAAGTCTGTGACTGAATCGCTAGGCCACCAACCACTTTAATATACACTTTGAATTATGTATTTTGTACATTTTGAATTATGTATTTTTGGGAATAAATTTAATGTTTATTCATTAGTATAATACTAAGAGAACACGCTGACAAATCTTATAAGATTTGGCGTGACTCAATTTGTTATATTTGTAAATATTTATTTGTTTTTATATTTAAATTAAAAAAATTAAAAAATTCAGTACTTTGATCTAATGAAATTAACCTCTATTTTTTTAAATAAAATTTAAATAAAACGATTTTTATCTTTTCCACAATTTATTTTCTATTTTTTATCTATTTTTTTATTTTCTTAAAAGTGTTAAATAAAACTTAGTAATTAAGTCATAATGAGTATAAAAACTTTAAAAAGTTAGAAGCAATTGAACTTACTATAAAATAAGTTGTGACAAAAACGGAAGTTCGACTGTATATCAACCATAGTAATTTTATCCATTCATTCATTAGGTGTTACCTGCATAATCCCTCTGGTATCATTTCAAGGTGGTTGTTAGCGGCTGAAAATACTTCCAAACATCCCAGCTTCCCTATACCCGATGGTATACCTTCAAAATCTAGCATATTGTCGTTCACGTACAACCGTCTGAGCACTTGGAGTTTACACAAGGAATTGGGTAAAGCAGTCAGCTTGTTTCTGGACAAGTTCAGCGTCTCCAACTTTTGCCACATATCCATTGCTGAAATCAAAACGTCACATTAACCATCACTTAAATTGACAACCTATCATGGGTATGCGCCATTTTAGAAAATGAGATCTTAACATATCATGTAAGTACTACCAAATTGACCCATGATGAATAAATCTCTGAAAAAGTTGTTCTAAAAAGTATGCTTATTTAATTGTCTAATAGCGAGTCGAGTGGTAAAGTCAATGTTATAAAAAAAACACTTTAATGAATATGTAACAACTAATCACTCTAACAATTCATTACTGATGTTCACACTTTGTTTGGTATGCAAGATTTGCCATAACAAACTGACTCTCATTACATTGATTATGTTTAATATTTTTATATTGGTCAATTTTAAATACGAACCATACCACAATGACATGATTTTGTAAACTAAATACTATTAATAGATCAACAATAATATAACCTTTTTCAACTGCTCACTGAGCAAGCATTGGAGAACTGCAATGAGCGGAAGATGATCGTAAGCCCATAGTGGTTTATATTCAAAATTGCGTCAAAGACGATAGAAATATGTTGAACTCACCTGTTGAAAGTTCCTGGATTTCATTTTCAGAGAGATTGAGACGCTTAAGGTTACACAATGAATAAAGAGCATCAGGTACTTTGGGCAAAGAATTCTGTGACAGATCCAGATCTGACAGATTGGATAATGTTTCTAATGAGGAGGGGAAGTTGGCTAGTGTTCTTTGAGTGTTCCGCATATGAAGGGTTTCAAGATTCAAAAGTGATGGCAGCTGTCTGCAAAAAAAATATTTTTAATTTATCTATTTATTTTTTTTTTATTTATTTATTTATGGCATGACGTGCCTTTAACTAATTAAAAAATTACAAGTTATATTATATAGTGATTACAAAATAAGTTAGGGACAAATGTTAACAAAAATTTAAAAGTTCAAAATGTCACATATTCAAATCATCTATGTATCATCATTGTATCTACACATTAATGTAGTTAGTTATGCAGGTACTTATTTTCGCATGTAAAGTATCACTTAAAGAGATCCATCCGAGAGATGGTAAAGCAAGACGGGTATCAGCCAATCATAATATAAATAACAAGATTGGTTGAAAGCCTTAACTTTGTTTCCAGATGAAGGGGTAATATACTATACAGACGGAACATAATGCCTGAAGACTGTTTTTTTTCTTGATTCAACTGATTCTATTTAACCTGATAAAGGATCCGAAAACACCAAGAAAAATTTTGAGAACCGGAAAATAGAGACAAGCGTAAGACCCTGATTTTTTCATCCACATATAGTGAGTCAATAACTCAGTAATCCATCAAACTCAAATGTGTGCAATTTTTACCCATAAGAAAATTTGTACAAGGAGAATTTTAATTTATACATTAGATTCTTTATATTATTTTAAATAGTTTGAGAGGAAATATCCATTAACCATATCACAAACTTTCAGTCTTTCAAACACAAGCGATCACCTTTTTATCATTATATAACAAAACTTTTTTGCGCTCACTAGTTTAAGTAACAGAACTGATTGACCACATGGTGTGGTAGATATTAAAGTAATGAGTTATGGTAATAGTGAAAGTGATAAGTAAACAAAACAGATAATCTATAATAACTTTCCATGCGAATAGGCATTTGGTGTCTGGTACAGTAATGAATACTCGAATTTGCATAAGTTTGCTTACACCTATATAGTTATTACTTTGATTAAAATAAAAATGGGAATGACGCGAGGATATGACTTTTGAATTCTTATTATTTATTTATCTGTCGACACGACAAAAGGTCATTTAAAATTTTGGCAAATATACAAACAACACAATACATATGTATAGTGGAAATAAAATACGCACTAAACGCCAAAAACTTCATTTTGAGCTAATCTAATAAAACTGATTTTTCCCCCATACAGACATAGTACTATGATGATTTTTGGATCTGTTTTTTTACACCTTTAGATCATCGATATGGACTTAGTGCAATATTTAGGCTATTGACAATGGTTTATAGAACATATCCTCATACTCAACTCATTTTTTTCATTTTTGGCGTTTAGTGTTTATTTTATTTCCACTATACATTACATGAACAAAAGAGTAAACACATTTAAAAAAAAAATGGCAAAAACACACTCATTGACATTTTTCAGTTTTTGAGATTTAAACGGGGTTTAATGCCAAAGCAATCACATTATGATTACAACATTCTAAAGACCTTGCAGTCTAAACATCATACTTCTAAAATAAGAAATCTTTAATTTGATGATTGATTAACTTCGCGGTTCCAACATTTAGACGAGCATTTTGGCGCTTTCACATTAATCGTCACTTAACTAATGCAGGTTTGCGAAATCCCCTGCTAAAAATGACTAAAAACTACAATAATAAATTTAAAGATGTCGATATGTTTCACGGCAGTTCCCATACATTCAGGAGATCAATATTATCTATACTTGAGCAGTGAGTATCCCTCCCCCTTCCTTTCTTCCCCACTACTTTTTGAACTCTTATATTCTTCTTAAATTCCAAATATTAATCTATTTTCAAATTTTCTTTTTTTTAACCTTAGTATATAAGTTGACATTATTTAAATTTGATGAATTTTTGTATAAATATGTATATTGATGCTAATGGTGGTTGGTAATTCAGTGGTATCAATCGGCGGTTGAGGTGGTTGATAGTCCAGTGGCATCAATCGACGACTTTCGTACGTACAGCGTATTGAAGGTGGTAGGTTCGAATCCCAGCCGTGCCGACCATTTCCGCATTCACGACACAACCATTTGCTTAATGTCAAAGATGTTAAAATGTGTATTTGTGTTCACTTCGAGTGAGCACAGATTCATTATATAAAAAAAAAACGAAATTAAAGTTAACACTGCAACTTTCTATACTAAACTCAATTGTCCCACCAACTAGATTTAACAAGTTTTATTTTCCAAACCTGTACTAAAGTGGACAACATTTGTACCTATTCTGAAAGCTTATTAATTGAGGAAGTTTTCTCTGTGATTTTTACCCCATGTGTATTACACCAACTCTCTTTGAAAAATCAAAATGAAAAAAAAAGTGACTCGTGTTTTAAGAACATTTTATTTCTGAATAAAATTTTCTTCCCGATTGCTTGTTTAAAACATTCCTTCATTCATAAGCTATTAGAAAAATACATTTTAATTTTCCAAAGTGGAGTACTTTTTTCACAATTTTCAGTTCTAGGTCAAAAGGTGGAAAAATGTCAAAAAAATCTAACAAACAAATCGAAAACCACTGGCATTAGACCCCTGGTTAATGGGAACAAAATTATTGCTCACTTTCAAGGAATTGGTCGAATTACTAGTCACCCTGTATAATATATGGTTAAGATAAAGAAAAAACATTATAGCTTACCTTAGTTGAAAGAGTCCCAAAGGATTATTATTCAAAATGAGAGTTTGTAGATTTGCTAAGCGTCTTGTCTGAGGTGGCAAGGTCTCAAGTTCATTGTGGGACAAATCCAAAAATAACAAATCGGTCAACTGTATGAACAATGTAGGGGGAATGTTTTCAATGCTAAAAATAAAATATTTAAATTATAGAATATGGGTATAATAATAATAAACAAATTGGAAGATGAACTCGGGGCAGATGGAGATTTTCCCAAAACCTGGATGTGGTTTGATTTGAGGTTATGAAGTATAAGAAACACCCATGTTCTAGAACATTTTCCGCAAACTTTTTGTGTTCAAGGTACACCTACCAAATCAATACATTTCAGAGGTACCTACACCAATGAAAAATAGGGGTCGTTCAAATATTACGTACGTAATTTTTTGAAGTTTAGACCCCCTCCCCCCTCATTAAACGCTCCGTAACGTTTTTTGTCCTTCCCCCGTGTTTAATGAGAAAAGTGAAACATTTTAACTGAGAACAGCAAGTGAATGAAGAATTTGGAGCAATCTTTGATAATGTTGCTCTCCTATCTTCATTGATCGCCCTAAAGGTGGAATTCCTTAATGACTGTTGCGACGTGCATTTTTCTCTCTGCTCATTTGAATGGGAAAAAAGGGTACTTATATCCGGCAGATAAACAAGTGTTACTACCCATTCTTTTCTTTTGAACACAGATTCTGAGCCACGTGCCTTTACTTGGGTCTCATTTTTTCGCTGCACATCAACCGATGACCACGGTACACCAGTGTGCCACGGCACACCATTTACGGAACACTGTTCTAGAAGATTCTTTAAAACAATGCTGATATTTCAGTTGAATAATACTATAGTATGCATGGTATGATGAAAAAAATGTCCTTTAATAGGTCAAATATGACTATGGTTGTGGTTCCTAAAGTGGTATATATGGACCCCGGAGCCCTAGATCTTCAAGGGGTCTACGACATTAAAGAAAAATTATGGATCCATGAAATTGGAATAAAATACCTATAACATTTTTTTTTTAAATATTCACCTATTATTTTTACTTATTGTCAGCTACATAAAGTTTGTAACAAATTTAAAACAAATCAATACAAATAGTAATAACCAAGACAATCATCAACAAGATCATAACAGAGAAGGTAAGAATAAAAATATTATATTGATAGAAATTTTAATCCTTCAAAATGAGTATTAGGGAGTCTGATCTACGCTATTGGATATTTTAACAAAAATTGTTGGGAATATAAATTATTATAAGATAAAAAGTAAGTTCAAGAAAATCTTACGAATTATGGCTCATATTGAGAACCAATAAAGACTTTGCTTTATCCAATCCTTCTGGAACATCCTTCAACTTATTATGTGACAGATCCAGAGTTGTCAATTCTTCCAACTTAAATAAATCTGCAGGAAGCCCGGAACTTTTCACTTTGTTATGTCTAATATTCAAAGATCGTAAACAATGCAGTTCGGTAATTTGGCCGTACAATTTTTCTAAATTATTTCTTTTTAAAGACAAGTTTTCCTGAAAGTAAATGGTGGTTATAAATAAAGCAATCCATATAACTAGTAACAAACATTTCTTGAATCTAAATACCATACCAGTTTAATCAATTTTCCCATCTCATCTGGAATTTCTGTCAAGTTTGTTTTGTCCAATTTTAGCCATTGTACACCTGTCATAAGGCGCATGGTATCCGGAAATTTATCACCCTATAACATTTATTACAGTCATGTAATTGCTAAATAATATTTCTTCAAAAGAAATTAAATTTATTTCGTTCGAATAATGACTTTAAAGTGTTTGTTTACAAATAAATTGAAGTTTGTCAGAAGTTTTGAAATGATATGAATCACTTGAACAAATGAGAAAGATATGTAACAAGTTTCATATATATCATTGCTTAACAATTTACTAAAAACCTGCTTACACTGAAATCATTATTAGTAAAATCCACACCACGAACAAAAGGCAGAACACCCGTGTTCGCCATTATTCTTATGTTAAAAAAATGTAAATTGTAAAAAAACGATGGTCAACCGAGGAAAGGAGAACGAAATGTCACATTTTATTTTGACATTCGTACATTGCTATATAAGAAAATACATCATTTATGGGTAGACTAGTAATAGACATTGGTTATTATTATTGTTTATTATTATTATCGTTGGCCATTATTTGCGGTAAATAATATATTTTTTAAGTTATTATATAGCATGAGTTGGTAAGGCAGACAGTTGGTAAGTTTTCATTTTTAAATCATTAATTTCACTTTCAATGAATCGTCGACTTGCTGCTTGGAACCTTTTTTAAAATTCATTTCGGAAGATTTACATCACAAGCCTATCACATTAGCATTAGATGATCTATTCAATGGTTTTATTTTTCTTAATAAATAATATATTAAACTTAGCTAGACATTTAAATAAAATATTAAACTTTCCCGATAAAAACAATCGGATTGCCATTATTTGCAAAATTTAATCTATGGTTCTCAACCAACCATAAAGAAATGTGGCATGCGCGAACGCGAAGGTTTGCGGTGATAAGTTAGTGATTTTGTTGGAGACATTTTCACACAAGTGGATTGAACTTTAGTTGTTGAAATAATTTTGTATAATAAATTACCTTAATGGATTACGTTGACGACTTTGAACAAGATAGTGGAATGGAATCTTCTCCATTATATGGCAACAGCAGCAAGGATGACACTCCTGAACGAAAATCAGCAGAAGATTTAGGATTGTCTAAAGAGGTAAGAATTGTCTTGCGGTTTCGTCATATTGTGGCGTAATTTGAATCCATATTTAATTAAGCATTTAGAAGTTTTCTGATAACATGTCCAAGCGTTATTATTATCATTAACTGTTTCGTAATCACTATCAACGGGACTTAGTGTGTACTTTCTTCAGTAGTAGGAATCCATTCCGCATGTCTGATGCAAACTGAACGTCTGTTTTTTTTTATTCAATTTAACCAGTTATCAAAGTACCCCTGGCTATGAGGTTTGATTTCCAACTTAATCATCTTTTATGTTTAATTTATTTATTTATTTATTTTATACTTTATGCATATTAAAAATAGTGTACAAAAAATAGTGTATAGACAAGTGGCAATGGCGGGATTATAGCCGTAGCAATCTCTAACATCCAACCACATATGATAAAAATAAAAATATAGATACATACATAATATATACACAAATACATACACACAATACATATAATCAACAAACACCAACAAAAAAAAAAAAAAAATTCATACAAACTTTTATTTAGATATAGTACACCAAATGGGATAGTTTAGGGTGGAGTGGGAAAAAGGGGTAGGATAGGGGAAATAGAGTCTACGATGCACCAGAAGACAACAAATGTATCTTGACCATTTTTTTAAAACAATTTATATTATTGGCCAATCTAGCCGAGGACGGGAGATTATTCCAACAACGAGCACCGTGGACAGAGAAAGAATAGTCATAGAATGAAGTTCTGTGTGGAGGTATGGCAAGAAGACGCTCGTTGTTAGATCGTAATGGAAGACCATGAATTGCTAGGTATTGGAATTTGTCTTTTAAGTAATATGGAGAAGACTGTGAATATAGAGCTTTGTGAACAAGAGATATTGTGTGGAGCTCACGTCTTTTACGTATTGTAAGCCACCCAAGACTATTTCGGTAATTAGAAATGTGATCAAACTTTCTAAGGTCGAAGATAAAGCGAATTGCGAAATTTTGAAGCCTCTCTAGGACGTTGACCAGGTCTTCGTTGAGATCAATGTAGGCAACATCCGCATAATCAATTGTGGGTAAAAGAAGAGACTGTACCAGTAAAGTTTTAATGCTTACAGGGAGAAATCTCTGTTGCCTCTTTAGGAGTTGCCTTTTTAACTAATGTTATCAGAAATTTTTTTGATAAACTAATTTTTATTCTTTCCAAATCGTTGCCTAGCAACCTACAAATGCTTTTTAAATTATGTTTTTGAAAATATGACAAGTAAATTTTCCAGTAAAATGATTTTTTTGTTTAAAGGTGGATGCTGCTGGTATAAAAACAGAAACTTCAGAATCAAATAAACCTAACCCTGTCTCAGATAAGCCTGCAAAAAACATGGACAACACTGTATCACGTCTAGGTGAAGAAAGTTTTGATGATGTAAGTCAGTTTAATTAGTAAATAATGATATTAAATTACCTTTTACTGATTTTGTATCATTCAAGCATGAACATGTTTCCTTGCAGGAACCAGATGAAACATTTGTAGAAAGATTGTGGGGTCTAACCGAAATGTTCCCCGACAGCGTAACAAATGCAACTAGTGTAATAGCATCAACTACATGGTGAGAATCCTTTATTTCTTAACTTTTTTTATGTGGGTAAGAATATATTTTAACTGTAAAAGACATCTGAATTTCAAATTTTGCAAATCTATATTGATGAAGAGCATATGTTTCATATTACATAACCTCAAACCATCTTGGTAATTTCTTTCACCTGCTTGATAAGAGACGTCATCCAGAAATATACTTGCGGAAACCTCGTGTCTTGCAGCAACCATTATAAATAGGCAAGCAGCTTATAGCTGATGTGCCCATATCTGGATGAATACGGGTATAAAACACCATCTATCCGTTTCTGTAGGCATAGTAGTTTTTGGGCCCTAAATTAGTTTTTACCTCAATTAATGTGATGAATTTGTTTGGATTAAATCATGTTCTTCTTGGAGAAATTAATATTTTTGTTTATTTTTTTTCATCCAGGTCTGGTATTAAGAATGTCTATTTGTTTTCAAGAACAGCCACCTGGATTGTGGCCACATCTTCCGTCATATTATTTGCGCCCGTTCTATTTGAATTGGAGAGAGCCAAAGTGGACGAAATGCAGAAAAGTCAACAAAAACAGGTGTGATGGGGTTTTCAAATATTTTACTAACAGTCTCATGAAACCACGTGATCACTAATCTCAGCCATTTTCAATCCTTCTGTTAACATTTTATTATTTTTATCCTTTGATGACGCTGCTGACTGGCAACTAATTTACAATGCCATACGATAATAATAATACTGCGGTGTGTTGTTGTTTGTACTGAAAATCTTTTTGTGTTGTAATTGAATTGTGTTCTCTGAATAAAATAAGAATAATATGGTTAATTGTGCGGCCCTAAATTTTCCAATAGGATGTACAGTTTACGAGTATGACGATTGAAAATGGCAGCCATCCCTTTGTCATGCGTTTGACAGCTCCGTATGAGCCTGTCCACTGAGTACAAATATTAGAGAACTTTTTAGGATGCGCAGATCCGAAAATTGGTTCCTTTATCCAACAGTCACGTGGCTAAAGATAAATTATCAATAATAATTCATTTTACTTTCATCCACAAGCACAAGACAAGACAACAAAACCCATAGGTACTTCCTTTAACTAATTATATGATTGAAACATAAAATTCCTCTGTGTTTACGCCAAAATTTTAAAAATAAAAAATCAAATGTCACACCGGTACTGACAAATGTCACAGTTTATATGAGTTTAACAGCAGTCACGTGGTACATATTGGGTCCATGCGCAGAAGCACATTATTTCTCTAGTATTATTTCTTCTCAAAGAGCCTGCCCAAATTTATATCTGGATACCCTAGCTTGGTATGTAACTTTACCCAGTTTGACAAGAACGCCAATTAGGTGAAGGTCAAAAAAAAACTTTACCCAGTAATTTTTTTTTAATGCTTGCTGCTATCATTTAGCTCACTGGAGAGCACTTGTTGCCTCCCTATGCCCCCAAATGGGGTGTAAAGGGAGTTTCGATTTGTGCTGCCATCGACAAAAAAATGACAAATTACCATTCTTCCTACGAAATCACTACTTATGGCTCCACATCCAAATTTATAGGAGGAGCGTAAAATCATTCATTTTTTAAGACAAATTTTTCAACCATATCACCTCTTTAGTCGTGAAATAAATATTTTATTCAAAAATTAAATGCAAGGCTTCGAAGAACCATGACGTTTTACAAAACTGAAGATTTCTATTCTATTCTATGGTCTTGTGAACTACAAGTAACAATCCTAGTCCCAGAAAATATTTCTGCTAGTCAAAAAGAATATAAGTTTGCTAATAATGATGTATTGAAAAAAATTGACGATCTTGGAGAATATCTCAACTAATATAGAAAACAGTTAAGCATTATTTCATACAATACAATAAATATTCCTGTTTTTATGATTTTTTCAGAAATGTTGACATATATTTAAACATTCAAAGTCTAAATAAAGAAAATGAAAAGAAAACGTTGCCTTGGGCATAGAAAATAGTAACTCAAGAGATGAGGGAAAGCTTGCGGTAACATTCCCTTTCTATTCCAAATAAGACGAAAAAAAATTGTAACCGAAAAATATATTAGATCGATATTGTGACTCCTTCAATCCATTCAGGAAGAGCTGCCTGTTATTAGGCTTCATCTCCAGAGGCCTCTTCCCGACTTTTTTAACACCCTCGAAAGATAGTTCATGTGGCAACAATTGTATAGTGGAAATAAAATACGCACTAAACGCCAAAAATGAAAAAAATGAGTTGAGTATGAGCAAATGTTCTATAAACCATTATCAATAGCCTAAATATTTCACTAAGTCCATATCGATGATCTAAAGGCGTAAAAAAACAGATCCAAAAATCATCATAGTACTATGTCTGTATGGGGGAAAAATCAGTTTTATTAGATTATCTCAAAATGAAGTTTTTGGCGTTTAGTGTGTATTTTATTTCCACTGTACAATTGTTTTCAGTCATGTGACCTAACGTGCCTTTTGACCACTGATGTGGAGGTACTGGGTATATCCTTCACATCAGCTTGTCGCTGTAAAGGTACTGGCAGTAGCTTCCACTTATTCTCTTCAGAGGTGCTGGGGGCATCTTCCATAGCCAAAGCTAATCCACCCCTACAAGGTTCTGCATGTTTAGTATAAGGGACCCTCTGTTAGTTACTAACTTACCTGTTATTCAGTCACCCTTTGGTACGGGTCAAAGGACTTTTTGGGTAGAAAGATTTACTTCTTCTGGAATGATAAGACTAGGTTTTTAGAAGGAATGAGAATAGCATAAAGGTGTAGTAGGATTTGCTCTTCATATTAGACACCTCTTACTCTCGTCTACTGGACTAGACCCTAGCATCCATTGGGATCATTTGTACCACAGTTACAGCCTGAACTTGCATAATAAAGTCCACCACAAGTAGGCTTGAAATGCATACTTCACGTTAGACTTCTAAATAAACCCCATGGCACTTCTTACAGAGTGTTCCGTTGCTTGTACATGTTTTTGAAAATTTGTCATCTGCACCTTCTTTTAATCGGCTGTTGAACGACAGGCTTACAGAATTAAAGAACATCCCAAATTTGATTCAGGAATAATAATATATTAGAACTTAATAGGTGTTTTTGACATGAGTATTATCTTTTAGTATTGATAAAATTGTATATGGTTATTCAATATATTTTTTTTTTTCAGTTCCTTTTGGGTCCCAACGCAGCAATGATCGGAGCCGGGTCTCCCCCACCGCCCATTCCACGATAAATGTGCGCCCACCTGGCGATGCTGTCTCGAACTTAGGATATATCAATTCACCTAAATACCAAACACATCTGTACGACACTCTAGTCTCAAATGTAACGTTGAATGTGTGTAGCTATCAGAATTATTATTAAAATATGAATGTTGTATCCATTAAGATTACTGCAGTTCTCTTATAAATGTTATACGTGACCACCGTATTTACTTAATTATAATTGAGACTGAAAAATTATTGCCCTTAAAAAAATTCCCGCATAGATCATAGATAGGTGTAAAATGTAATTCATTTGTTTCTTCTGTGTTACCATAATAAATGTCTGACGATATTATTTGAAGGCGACGACTTTTTTTTTATCTCAATACAAATTAAAAACAGCAAAATATAAAATGATAAAAATCGAAAAAAATTACGATACCTACACATAAAAATTGGTGCTTTTAAAAATAATTATCTAAAAATATATTCCTAGAATCTTCTTTTTATATTTTCTAGAAGTGATATAAAAAAGTTTATTGTCTATGGATAATTATTATTGTCAGGTCACAGAATTTCATAATCTGAAATTGTCTAAATTTATCCTGTCCTCAGCTATTAACGTTATTATTTATTCCGTCATTTTTTTATGTTACTTTAGTTTTATTCCAGACATTACAATATTTCTAATAGTTAAGAACATTTCGTAATATAACCATAAATATTTTACAGTATTTGACCATTACTAAATAATATTATGTATTTTTTAAAATAAAAAATAGTTGTACGAATTCTGTTGCTGTTGAAATGTGAAACAAAATCGGGCTTTGTTGTAATATTTAATACTTTTATTGGTTATAATTTATCCACATTTTTTAGATTAGTAGGTATTTTATGTAATATTCAATGTTTTGAAGCATTTATACCATATTATTACATATGATAATATCATGTTAAGTGATGACATACATATAATATAAATAGAATTAGCTATCATGATTGTGTTTCTGTCAATCTTTCAACACAAATAATACGATTATGTATGTTTATATATTATGTAGAATGAAATAATATTATCAACATGGTAATAAATTGTCTAATTGTTATTGATTATTTTCATTTATTCCTCTGCTGGTTAAGGCTTATACCAGTAACTGACCCAAAAAACCAAACTTGATTCTTCAGACCCGAAATGGGTCCGAATGTTGGACTGTATAACTGCTACAAAGCACACATAGTTTTTATTTTTCCAAGTTACAAAACTAGCAATAGAGAGAAGTATGTTTAACATTAGTTTGAGTGATCAAAAAGAGAAAGGACCAAAGTTATCGATGTTACAAATAGAAGTAAAGCTTGTCCGGCCATTTAGTGAGAACCGTTAGAGAGTATATTGTGTTCTGTGGTGAGAACCAGGGGGTGTTAACTCTGGTTATAGTACTTGCCAACAAGAATATGGTGATGTTGGTACATCGTGGTGGTAATGTTGGTAGACAGTTGGGCATGAAATTTGTATAACAGACGCAAAAAATAGAATTACCGGTTATGAAAAAGTTTCGAAATATGATCTTAGAGTGAATATAAAAAAACATCAATTTATTATTATATTATCATGCGGTGTTTTTATTCGTGAATTAATATTTATTTCTTTATAAGACACCAGATTTCGAGAAATAATGTTACAAAACTTTTTTACTTTTTGAAAGCTGGCTACACTGATCTTGTTACCAAACAACATCCAAACCAGGGGGGGGCAACTCCATAGATTCCATATTATTGCAAGCTTCGCGATCAGGACGCCACAGTGGTACATAGTGGTTATATGGTGGTCATTATTGGAACGACAGCCGCATTTCCGCCCCATAGAATAAGTACTATACTGTTTCCGCCCGCCGCCATTTGTAATCAAACAGGTTGTTTACTGTTTAGTTGTGTGAGCCGCGTGTGAGATATATTTTTGTGTTTTATGCGATATTAAGACGTTTTTTTCTTGTTTTTACTAGTGTTGCGATATATGGACACTTTATTTCGTTTTCTTTAGTGTGACGATATTTGAACGCTTCGTCTAGTGATCTACTGCGAACATAGGACGCTTTTGTATTTTTACTGTGTATTTGTGCGATAATGACGCTTTTTTCTTGTTTTTACTAGTGTTGCGATATATGGACGCTTTATTTCGTTTTCTTTAGTGTGACGATATTTGAACGCTTTGTCTAGTGATCTACTGCGAAATTAGGACGCTTTTGTATTTTTACTGTGTATTTGTGCGATATTAAGACACTTTTTTCTTGTTTTTAATAGTGTTGCGATATATATGTCATCAATTTATTGATGTACAGTTTGTGCCGTTCCATCAATCGGATTTTAAAAGGTCACGTGTTATATGCAGGAGAAGATGAAATAAAGTTATATTGTCAAAATTATCATAACAAAAAAAGCATTATAAAAATAAAAAACAAATATTTATTTCTTTAATGATTTGTTTCATTGATAGATCATAATTTGATATTACCTATATTATGTTATTCCATTATAGCAGTCAATGCATTCCCCCTTATTAAATTTATTGAAATGACTTAACCCAATTCAGTAACAGACATATTCCTGTTTAAGTTTGACATTTTTATCTTGAAGTGTTAAAATAAAGATGAAAATGTTAAATTAAAATGTGTTTGTTGCGGAATTAGAGTAAGTCATTTTTGAAATTATGCCTATACATTCTGTGAGTTTGAATGTCCCGGGTATGCGCGCGAAATATAATACGCGCATGCGCGTGATGTTAGTACATGGATTCTACGTATGTACCAGGGAGGCGTTGTGATCGTGAGTATTTCAATCCCACAAAAAAATTCAGAGTTGCCACTCTATTTTAAGTAAGTATTATTATACTCTATGATCCAAACCCAAACAACAGCCATTTTTATTTGGCCGAGCGCTGGCTGTTTTTGTTATTTCGATTTTTTTCCTGTTTCCAACTCGGGAGATTGTGTTATTAATTTTGTGTGAAGTCGAATCGGTGTTTCGTATCGCTGTGAAAAATAGTCTCGTTGATGATTGTGAGAAATAGACTCTGTTTTGTTTTGACAAAATATGGACTCTTGTTTCGACAAATGGACTCGTGTTTTGTTTTGAGATTTAACCACTACGCTATTGTCTGCACATAAAAAGTTGTTAAAACAAAGACTCATAGTGTAATTAATATTTACAAATGGTTGTGTGTCGGTTCTAGACATTGACTCTTTCGTTTACCTTATTATTTTGTTATTATGAGTTTCAAGTATCGGAAATGTTCCTTCTGTGGCGTCATAATAATCACATACAATTAAAGACACATTTGTATTTCTTTTTAAAATATTTTGTAATAAGTACGTACGTAGAATCATGATGTATTGTGTCGTTTAAACATAGTTTTTTTCGTGTACCTAATTGTTATTGATAATATATTTTTGGCTTAGTATTATTTTATGCAATAGATACCAATACATACTATTTATATTGTTACATGTTTTATTATTTGCATAGAAAATAAATGCCATATTTAACTACTGCTGCATTTTAATTCTTTATCATAACCATTTTCAGGATAAATGATTCAACAGTTGTATTCTAGTATAAAGATGGGATATTTTTATATCCCATTTTTGTACTAGAATGCAACTGTTTTGGTCGCTAGTGCGCATTGTACCGACCCATATTTGAATTTCCCGCTTTGGTGTTCGGGTTAGAAAAGCGTGAGCGAGAAAGATAGATGCAATCTGTCAATTTCCGTGTTTGCATATTTTTACTATGAAGTTGGTATTCTTCTCTCGTTAGAGAGTATATTGTGTTCTGTGGTGAGAACAATGGGTGACAGAATTATGAACCAAGAAAACATGGTGTGAAGACCAAGAAGAAAGACAATAACCAGAACAGAAAATACAACCTTGGGAGGAAGGCAAAACAGAAACAATAAGCTGGACAACGCCAGAAAAAATGCGCAGATTTATTCCTTTGCGTTTTCTTTATTATTTCATTACTTAGAACAAAGCATGCAGAGATGAAGATGGGCTGGAGGGGTAACCAGACTTGATAAGAGTTAGAAATGTCCAAGGTCGCACCCATAATCGAAAATATAATATAAAATAGGTATGGGCATGTTATGAGATGACCACATGATCCAGAGAGCTATGGATATTGAAACTCCAGGCAGACCACCTGCTTTGCGCCACATGGTTGTTAAGCATCAAGAGGGACCTGAAGGAACACGAAGTGGAGCCAGAGATGGCGTTCGATGGACAGTCTTGCCGCAATAGGACAAGGAGAGCCGACCCCAAATAATGGGACAAAAGCGAGGGCGAAGAAGAAGCATTTTCTTATCCTGGAGTATATTTTAGCCTCCTCCATGTACTTTTAGCAAGTATATAGGTAAATAAAATACTTCTTTGCTTTTAAATAAAATATATGTGTGCTGTTAAATAGTGTCATGGACATTTTAGGAAGATTTGGATAGAGATGTTTTGTGTAAAAATAGGTAGGCATTTTATAATTCTCCCTATGCAGAAGGTAAAATGTTAGTATGGGCTAATCGATATTAGGAAATTAATACATACATAAAGAAGAGGATGCACTGAATAATATGTTTCTATGAAACTATCATTACTTAACTATCAATACATTTTCGGTTGGGAATAATTTCTAAATAATGGGAAGTTTTTCTTCCCTTGTGTGCCGCTAGGGGCGCCCTAGCTAATCCGGTCTATTGTCAAATTCAGTGTGGCCAACGGAGCCGATTTACTCCCATTTGGTAGGTAGCAGCATAGATAATATTAAAATAATATTCTGGGTAGTGGGTAGCAGCGCTTCTCATCTAAATATTATAATAATATGACAGCTGGTTATTAAAACATAAATACGTTCGGAGATTTGTCAGTTTGAGACTGTATTTTTGTTATTTTTACCATTGCGTTTAGAAATAATTTTAAAATGAATAGAAATTACGGAGAATGGTCTATAAATCAGTTAAAAAAAGAATTAAAAAGACGTAATGCGAAGGTTTGTGGGAAAAAGGCCGTATAAGTAGGAAGGTTAGTATGATTTTTATAATAAGATTTTTCTAAATAATCATAATACCAAGGGCGGATCCAGCCTTGGCACCAGGGGGGGGTCACAAAGTAAAAAAATTGGTATCTGGAAACTACGCTTTTCCTAAAAAAAAAAAAAGGTCATTTCCTAAATTTGTTATATGGTACTTTTGCTCCAGGGGGGGGTCATGGCCCACGGAAATTATAATTATGCTAGCAAAATAACGATTTTATTAATAAATATCACTGCCCTACTTCAGATAGCCTAGGGGGGGGTCATGTCCCCCGTGACCCCCCCCCCTGGATCCGCCGTTGCATAATACACATTATACTTACAATTCAAAGTTTCCTTGAAATAGTCATTTGATTGAAAATGATCCTTGCAAACAACTGAGCTAAGTGACGGTTTCCAATTTTCACGTTTAATAGCATGTAACCACTTTGACATCAAGGTTTTATCCTTTGGAAAAAGATGTGTTCCCTTGTTTTTGCAAAACGGCACGCAACAATATGTTGAAGGCATATTTAAAAATATTTTTTTTTTTTCAAACTTTTTCCTTCACGTATTAATATTATATATGTAGATATTGAGATTATAATCGTTATTTTGACATTTACCATAGACCGGGTTAGCGAGGGCGCCTCTAGTGGCCAGAAAAAGGAATAAAAACATCTCTACGTTGGCAGCACTGAATTTGACAATAGACCTGATTAGAAGTTCTGCCACCTAGTGTGTATTATCGGAAGCTCCCCAGAAAACTTCCCATTAAAAACTAGATTTTATTCGAATAAGTACCTACTTTCGAGTTTTCTCCAGAAATGCCATAGAAAAAATAATGTCGATTATGATAACTTTTTGACTTTTAGTTATCTGTGATAGCAACATCACGGGAGAAATGTCACAGCTGATTTAAAAACATGGAGGTTGTCATCACTAGTCTTGATGCTTTGATACGTAAGTTTATTTATATTTCATTAACTCTATTGTTTTAATAAAAACTTAAATTAAAACATTATCTACTTCTTCAAACTCTAGCATTGCCTTTTTCGTAATTGCCGACATTAAATTCAATTTGTTGAATTTTGTATTGTTATGGGCGTGAGAAAAACAACTCATTTTATATTTCAATACTCTATTTTACACTTATGTTACATCGATAAGAATTTTGTAGCAATGTACAATCATAAATAAACGAATTTGTATCTGAATTTGAATAGTTATTATACGTTTACAAGTTGAAATATTGGTATATTATAAACAATTATGTTTTGTAGATAAAGCAACAAATGCCTCCTTAGAAAGGCCGGATCCTGCTGCGGTGGAAGCTTTCTGTGCAATCCTATCTGATTCAGCTAATGGAGCCCATATTGCCACGCGAGTTATTGCAACTCGAATGAGATCTCACAACCAAACAGAAGCCTTGTTAGCCTTAGAAGTGTTGGATATATGTATGAAAAGATGTGATGTTATATTTAGGGTAGAAGTGGATAAATTTAGGTTTCTGAATGAAATGATTAAGTTAGTTTCACCTAAATATTACGGGAATAGGACTGCACCAGCTGTTAAACAGAAGGTTCGTTCAACCCTTTCTTTAAATATTATTTTTATATTATATGATTATAATGAACAATTAAATTTATACAAAAAGTGAGACTAGAAATGGTTTTAATATCTCTATGTAAAATGGGTGCCCACAAAACTCATCAGTTTTCTATTTAAGTAAATTTTATTGCGTCTAGTTTCTCATAATCTATATGTAAATATTAAAAAAATGAATTCCTTTTTCCATTACTCACTGCATCACATGTGAATGGCTGGACCAATTTCACAATTTTACTTTTTTGTTGTGTTTGTTTTTCTCAGGAAAACTTTAGGAAATTTAAGAAAACTTGATGACCATATTAACTTTCCTACTTTAATATTCTTAGGCCCAAAATTACAATACAGGCTTAAGGTCTACCTTAACAGTGAGGAGCACATTAAGCTTCGCTTAACAAAATTATGCAGATTACAATGTCTCCTTAGCACGAATTTGGGGCTTATCCTACTCGTTAAGTTAAGGGATACCCTGGGGTGTCCTCAACAGCGTAAAGCTCGCTTAACTCAAGTTATTTTTTTTTCTCTCGCTAGGAGACGCCACAAGTCACTATACAGACAAACTGACATTTAAAATGTCATTATATAGCCGCGCAATAATTACGCTTTTTGAAGATGAAATGTCTAATTAATTATGATTCATTACGCTTATTTGTTCGCTGTTGCTTAGGTTGTTTCACTAGCGATTCTATTTGGATTTATTCGTGACCCTTTCTTTGATTATTTGACCACCACATTGACTTATATACACTGTTCGCTCTGTTTGATAATAATTACAAGATCGTTTTGCTTTAACCTAGTTGAATGTATGATATATTATGGTTATGTTTATTATTGAACACATCTTTCACTTTCCGTAGCTGTATCTTAATTAAGTTAAATAATCGAAGCAAGGGTCGTAACACATAAATACCAAGTCAGAATCCAAGAGCGAGCATCCATAAAACCAAAACAACAACACAAACAATGGCGCGCGTCCCGGTGAACATGACAGATGTGGAGCGTAATGCATAGATAAAACCACGATAAAAGACAAGTAGGACTACCAACTTAACCATATATACGGCTTAGCCAAGCCGCAGTCGAATTTTGATTGATATTCTCGTATGAACGGTAAGCTCCACTTAACTTTTAAGCCTTCTCAATAAAGCTACAGGATAAGCTACAAATTGTAATTTCGGCCCTTAGTGCTTTTGACAATTTAAACATTTCTAATTTAACATAACTTTCACTTGATAAGATATAAAAGAAAAAGGCAATCATGGTTTCACTGATTTTTAAACTCAGGCCCACGAGCACAGATGATTTGAACATCAATCAGAACAGGCGAGTCACACGGGCTCGCGACCATGTATGCGGGTTTAAGGGGCCCCTTTATGACTTAAGTCACCCTCACCACTCACCCAACAATCTCCGATTGATACTCCACTCCTCTGCGCAACCAAGATAGTTGGCATGATTGTCTGAAAGTGTGCTATAGATATTGTTTAAAACAGATGCATCGGCCAGAGTTATATTGCTTTAAAATAATAATTTATCATTATAAAGATTCGAATTTAATACGTAGGTATTTGTAGTTGTTAAAGCAGGATGTCTTTTTAGATTTTCTTCACTAATACTTTTACTAAATGTAATTAATGCAATACTCCTTTTGTTACCTAAATATAAAGACTTTCTCTTTTCCGTGTGTAGGTTTTAAATTTAATGTATAGTTGGACAGTGGAATATCCGCGTGAATTAAAAATCAAAGATGCCTATGAAATGTTGAAGAAGCAGGGAGTAGTCAAAGATATTCCAACACCACCAGTTCCAAGAGAAGAGCCTCAATCCACTCCCAAACCTAAAACTAAAGATGGCCTGTTTCAAGATGACGAAAAGGGAAGGTTGCTACAAAAATTGTTGCAAAGCAAAAATCCAGAAGATATTCAAGCAGCTAATCGACTCATCAAAACTATGGTCAAAGAGGTGCGTCAGTCTAATGCAAATTTTTCTTTTTTAAACTCTTGATACAATGCGCTGTAATTCCTTCACTGATGGTCTAAATGCACTAAGTTTTCCACTTACTTTTTTTTTACCCATCACGCCGTTTCCCACAGATGTAGGCGGAGCATATATTCTCTATGTCTTTAACAATAGGCATCCTTTCCTTTGCAAAATAATAAATTTGAAAGGAACTAATACACGGCCCTGTGGAACTCCCATTTCGATCCTAAAAGCTTTAGTAGGACTCTCTGACATTGTAATGCTTCACTCATAGTCTTAGGTTTGTTTGTTTTTTTCAAAAGACTACTGCAGTAGTTAGGATTGTTTTCTGCCAGTTTTTAACGGTCAAGTCTGTATATTATAATTTTTCAGGATGAAAGACGTACAGAAACTATCTCGCGGCGAGTGACAGAGCTTCAAACAGTCCATAACAATGCCAGACTCTTAGATGAAATGTTGGATCAATACAAACCGGGCGTTAGTTCTGTCGAAGATCTGGATCTAATCAAAGAATTATATGCCGCATGCGTTAGATTAAAACCGACAGTTTTCAAATTGGCTGCGGAAACGCAACACAATGAAGAAATGTTGAGTAAGTAAAAATAAAAGATATTTATATTAATAAATGTCAACTTTTAGAAATAATAAAAAGTTGCATAATTATAAATGAAATCTGCAGATCTTACAAAAGACGTTTCGGGAATTAAAAAGTTGGCAAATTATTGGTCCCTCGCTAGAGAATTCGGTTAGTGAATTTTCCTAAAAAAAAAGCATGTGGTTGTAATATTATTTTTTATTTCATTTTTTTCAAGATTATTTATTTTTTAAAAATAAGGTAAAAAATATTATCTGTGTAGATCGATTTAATCTTATTTTATCGTACAACCTACCTTTTACAAATATCAATTTACATAATATAATATATTATCTGCTTTCGATGAAGGTCCTGCTTTTAGTAATTGAAGAAGTTTAATGAACATTTTAGTTACCCTTTACAAGCAAAAAGCTATTATCTAATTTGTATTTAAAATTATTTTTCTATCTTTTTTTATATTAAGTTAGCTTTTGCTCGTTTGATCGCTTTAAACTTGTAGTTTTTCAGACAGCTTTGGACCCTCTACAGACTCTAGACATTTGTTATTATAAATATCCTATTAATTTTTTTTTAATATGTATCTTAATATTAATTTAATTCCATAAAAATGTTTTGATTTTTTAACTCTGTCATGCATTTGGCTTAAAAAAAAGAGTTTGTTGATAATATAAAAGAGCAATGTATTCATGGTTTCACTGATTTTGGAAATTCAGCCCTTCATGACTCAAGTCACACTCACCCACTTATCTCTGATTAACAACCTACTCCCCCACGCTACCAAATCCAACGAGACGCGGCGAATGCAGTCCTTTTATTTTAGTTCTAGGAAGACCTAAGTCTGTGAAGCAGCAATATTAAGATTTTGCGAGTAAACCTCTCGCTCCCATCTCTACAGCATATTATACTTATTATACTTATACTAAAGCCATTTTGAACTGTTTTGTCTACTAGTTCTTTGTACATAGTATTATATGTGAGTCCCATAAATTTTCTTATATAGGTCTGTCTAGTCTTATTATAATGAATATGGAAGCAACTAAGTACTTAGTATAAGAAACCTTTAATAATATTTCATTGTAAAGAAATCTAAACTATTATGTTTTGAAATGAATTTTTTAGGTGATGTTTTAGAAGCAAACGATGAGCTCACTCAAGTGTCCAACAAGTTTACCACCGTTATCTCACTATCCAACGCTCGTGCTGAGCAAAAAGCCGAACAATCAAGAACAAATAACAGTAGTGAATCGTCCAATGTTTCCGCTACAAATGGAAACTCTTTACTAGATCTGAACACAATACCAACTCACACTGCTCCGGAATTAGAGGATCAAAACAAGCAATCTAATATTGAAGTATTGGGCGATATATTTTCATCTAATAGCACAGTGGAACTACCACCACCTACGGACATCTTAAAGCCCATATCGTTGATTCCGCAAAGTAAGTTTAACTAAGATACTCGCTCGGTTATATCTGCTTTTCAAAAAGATGGTTAAGTGACTATGTGATGTGAATGTGGGAACAACAGAGGCCTTAACATAGTGTGCATGAATTCCCACTGCCCAGTGCATAGGTTTTCTGACTCGATGGAGGACTAAATATTGCTGATGAAGCTTTTATGATTTTATTACATCAATGCACTCTTTTACCATACAACCATATATTTTCTTCTTAAGTCGGTCCCTCAATGCCGAAGATCTTGACCACCATGCATTCTCACCAAATCCCTCCCGGTCTTAAGCCATTATTATGGACCCATTTAGTGTGGTCCCTGTTGCCCATATATAATGAAAACTAAATACAGCAGACATCAGATATTGTGATCATGTTTGTCCAGTGAGTTTTGATTCTAATAAGCGGTGGCCATTTTGCATAAAAGTACATTTTGTGTGAGTAAAAACTTAATTTGTCCAAAATCAAAGCAACTTTTTCTTTTTTTTTGCAAGTTCCCTGTTTTGTTGACTAAGGTAGATTTCAAAATCAAGACTCGGAAACATCTGCGAGATTCGCTCTTCCCAATCACTAATGTCATCATTGTCTGTCATTTTGCATCTTAAAACTACTGTTATTTGATTAAACTTTTTGTAACATACAGCTGGACACAATTCAAGGTTGACCTTGACTTTTTGCTACAATGCTTATACCCAGTTTGTCTATTGAGTCGTAAAAATATTTCTTAACAACTGCTCTAAAAACCCAAAATAAAGTTTGTATGAAATTCTTCATCTTGAATCGAGATATCCACTTTGATTATATAAAGTGGCTTATTCTATCAACCAATGATCACAATAACCTACCCATGCTGGATTGGATAAATTTAATATTTCTTTATTTGCTCTTATTCCAAAATCACTAATCTGTGTCTTCAGTTACAGACGTAGTAGAAACCAAAACAGCACAGCAACAAACAGTAAATAAAGGCCTCAAAGGTTTAGATGATTTGGGAGAAGAGTTATTGAAAGCCTCTTACGGTCCCTCTTCCAGCAAATTCGGATTACCATTCAATGGGTGAGTAATAATTATGGTTTTTACCCATTTTTAATGCATGACAAATGTCTATAAAATATCCTTCTGGTTGAAGTTTGTATAAAGTCAAGCCTCAAATCGTAGAGGACTACCTTATAACTCAAGTAATGGGCAAATTCCTTAAGCAATAATTTTATTGTTTTGTTCAATCTGTTAATTTCAAATAGGTATCTATTTTTTTATCCTGTCAATATAATAGACATAGACCATATATTTTAGTGCTGCTATAAGATATGGCGAAACCATAGATAAAATATTATCAATCTATTGATTGCTTAGATAAGGAAAGAGAGGGGATACGTAACTATGCCCGGTGGCGTGTGACCATTTTTATACCTGCCCCCGTAGACAAATTCAAACTGGCGTTCGACTAAAAACGAAGATTTCGCTAATGTATAGTGCGAAAAAATTATCTGTCCACTGGAACATGTAAACAATTATTTAAACCAAGCAATGACACTTATATAAAAAGTGGACAGCTAATTTTCTTCCTACTCTACATTGTCGAAGAATTCGTTTGTAGTCGATCGCCAACTGTATTTTGTCTAGGCCCACTGTTTGCTATAGAAAAAGTGCCTATTTGCCACCAGCATGTCACTTTTCGGATCATCCGTGGCGCTTAAAAGTTTCCTTTCTTCCAGTACCTACCTTTTGTTTGACATCGCATGCATGTTCCTTAGAGTTTATAATTTGCAGTTCTAGCAAAATATTTATATTTAGTACAAAAAATGTATTTTGTACCTGCGACCAAAAAATGTCGAAATGGTCACAGATTCTTAGTACGGCAATGCATAGAAGTTACGTATCCCCTCTCTTTCCTAATCTAAGATTGTTTGAATAAAGGAAATGTTGAAATGCTGGTGTATCTTGCCAACACCTTCCTTGTGGGATTTCTCAATAATGGTCAAATCATTGTCTACCTGGGTTTTTTGTAATCTATTTTTTATCAAGTCTATTTGAGAAATATATTTATTGATTTCAGGAAATCGGATAAAACTCCGTTGAATTTAATTACCAAAACAACAAATGAACAATCAGCTGTGGATTCCAATATGAAAAGTCCTCCGCTAAAAGATCAAACACTCACCAACAGTAACGAATTAGATTTGGACTTTTTGATCAACAAGACACTGGCTAAAGAAAGCCACTGCGCTACTAGAATTTCAGAATCACATTCCTCCGATGATGTGGGCATGTTGGATATTACAATGGACGGCTCGTCTAAAAAATCAAAACGTAAAGTCTCGAAAGATGACGAACAAGAAATAACACTGTTAGAATATTTAAAAGATATGAAAGGCGCTAGCAATAGTAATAAAGAAATCAAATCAAATGATCCAATAGAAACACCGGAACCGGTAAAAAGCAATAGCGTCAAACCACACACTGATAATATCAACACAAATGTTTCGACTCCAGAAAGTGTTAACCATAAAAATGAAGTGAAACCTTTGACGGATATCAATATTGGTTTGGAAAGTATTACGCCCGGGGATAAGCCTCCGATGATTGTGTTTGAAGAAAACGACGGCATCAGCGTTATATTGCATTTTACAAAGAACAAACCTAGACAGGATGTTTCGGTGATTGTTCTGTCCATGACGAGTAAAAATAAGCTGGCAATACAAGATTTTAAATTTCATGCGGTCGTTCCAAAGGTAAGAAATTTTGATAAGATTTTATTTTGTCATACTTAAAATGCCTCTTGTATGTATTTATTCACTGCAACGGTACAATCTTTTAAGATTTCTCTGTTGTATTGTGGACCTTACACATAAGACATATCGTCTCTATCCTTTATCACATTCCAATCTACTGTTGAATTCACATCCTGTTAAGATTCATCATCCAGCATTTCCTCTATATTTTCAAACTCTATTTTCCTCTTCTGCCATCTATGCCCAGTATACGTTTCTCGTATTTTCTTGTTTTTTTGGCATTTCATGATTATAAATATGCTTGGCAATATACTCTTTCTCTCCCTGATATTTGAATTGATTATTTAGAACCTTCCCAGATACAATAATTTTGATAACAAAACAAAATAACTATAAATAATAATATTATTTTACAATAATAAAACAAAGTCAGTTACTGGCAACACTTGCAGCACTCAGAAGTCTCTCTACTCTATGGTCTCGTAGATGATACAACATTTTCCAAACCATCTACCTTGTGTTCTATATGATCACAAGAAACTAGAAAACTGGCATTTATGATCACAAAACTGGTCAAGAAAGTGCAAATGTAATCTAACAATTTTTTTGTTTAAATAATTGAACCAAGAATCCTCGTTCAGTTTGTGCTGTGCACTTTTTTAATTTTTGGATTGTTTTTGATGACAAATTTATTACATGGTCAAAGTAGACTTTTAAGTATCTGAACAACATGAGTAGTTTTAAGTCAAGAAATCAAATTTGTAGTTTTGTTTATTATTTAATAGTCGAAAGCACTGCACATCTTTTTTTTCAATGTTTAATCTGACGATTGTTAATTTCAGGGATGCAAAGCACGCCTGCTACCAGCATCGGGAGAAAAGTTTCCGCCATTTTCGCCATTTCTTCCCCCTGCCGCCATCACCCAAGTTATGTTGATCGCCCACCCGCCTAACATTAGTGTATTTTTAAAGTTCGTCATAACATACACGTGCGAGGAAGATAGCGTAACCGAAATGGGCGAAGTCAGTAAATTGCCTTTGGATGAAATTTGATCTACAACTCACCTTATTATTATAGAATCTAAAAATAATAATAATTTTATATCCCATTTGATTGAGGATTCTGACTGTTTAAATTCAAATGATATTTTTATAAATCCTTGATTTCGCAGTTAACTTTATAACACTTCACTTTAACGGAATAATTTTTTTGCTATAACTTTGTTGTGCTCTTACAGCCGAACTCAAAATAATAATAATACCATTAACCATGATTGTTACTGTAGTGTTATCCGCGTTTCAATAAACAAAGACAGCCACTCTCAACGTAAATAGGATTTCTACCTGTTGGCCCTCCGACTTCTGATAAGTACTAGGTATTTCTACAAATATACATCTAAAACTGCATGGACTATCATGTTATATGGGTAAAGGTACTTTGAAAATATTATGCTCAAATCTGGCATTATTTATTTATTTATCGGAGACACTGAACAACTCAAACAAAAAATACTGAAACAAACACATAGAATCTCCAGTGCTCCAATAACAAGTATGTCCCGCTAGCTTTTCGATCAACAATTTATTTACAGCTATTTTCATTAGCTGAAACATGTACACTTATTATTTTTTAATTTATAAGAGATACAAACAAAATGCATAGTTAGGTGGGTACATTGCCGATACATAATTGATAATAATAATAATAATTAATAGGATGATTTATATAGCGCCGTTTTGTGACATTAAAGCCACCTCAAGGGCGCTGGATCTATGGATATTCCATCCGGGACTTCCATTTTCGAAGTCAGATTCGAAGACTCCAGCCTCAAACAATTATAAAGTGCTCTCTGTAACTTGAAAAAGCCATTTTGTTTAAAGAATAGAGATTTTTGTCGCTATACAAAACCATCAAAGTAGATTATTGAAATGGTGTGTCACTAATTTCTGTGGAATGCATGGCTCGCATAAAGAAATTCTGTCGTATTGAAACACCAAAAAGGAAATATAGATAGAGTTTTGACAAAAGATAGGTTTTTAAAACCAGCCAATAAAGATGGACATTCTGATTGTGTGTATAGTTTTATTTTATTTATTTTACAACAATACATAATTAACGCTTACAACAAAGTTACGATGAAAAAAATTATTCAGTTACCTACTATTTTTTAAGATTAATATGTCAAATCGATGTTGATATAATAAGATTCTAAATAATATACAAAAGGCAGTATGATAACGCTTACTGATTACACTTATTTCACAAATCGTCTATATTAGTCTATCGATAATTAAAGTTTTTTTTATTATTCACAAATTTTATAATATCGTATACAAAATCATTCGATTCTGAACTAGAAAGGAAAAATCCTTTTTTCCTAACTTTCGCTTAAATGTCGTGTGTTCAAAGTGGTACCTTCAGGATCGTTCAAGTTTTTTGTAACGCTATATGTTACTGTGTATTACAGGAGCGAAAAGTGAGGTTCGAACAAAGGTATTTAAGTAATGGCTGGTTTACACGGGCTTTTTAGCTAAGTGCTTAGTACTTTTCATTAATACTAAGCCTCAATATGACAAGCGAGAAGTAACCGTTTACACGTTGGAGCCAGTAGAAGTTATTAGTGACCAGAAATTACCTAACTTGTCGAGTTGTTTACACAAGGTCAACAACCGACATCACGTGGGTCAGGTATCGACTTGTTGCTTAGTAAATAGGATCGATTTCTATTCACCTGCACTACTCACAAACACTTATACTAAGCACTAATCTCACAATTTACACTTTGAGGCTTAGTATTAGTGACAAGTACGAAGCACTTAGATATGTAGCCTGTGTAAACCAGCCATAACTTTCAAGGACCTAAGCGAAAATTATATAATAATTTGTGGTTTTTAGGTATATACATGCCGTACATGCGTGTTACACAACATTTAGGGAAAAGGAATGGAGTGTTACGGCGTATTTCATAGTGGAGTGTTGTCAAAGTTGGGACCGTACACCCGTCTCCACGTACAAGTGTCTGTAGGAAGACATTGCTGCTTTTTGCTATCAAATAGATAAGTCAATTCTTCTAGATCTGTTTTCTTAATACTTTGATTTATGACAACTTTTTGATTGTTAACATTACATTTTATTATTGAATTTGAACGCATCACCCATTGTGAGACTACTCCAGACTAACAACCATTTAATAAGTAATGTAATAAGTTGTAAAGTTTTGGTTAAGTGCTTATTCTTAAGCATTCTCCTTTCCATCTGGAATTGACTACAACACTCCACAAACTATCAACAAAAGCCTTTGTATAATCTAATATTTATTGACCAATTTGATGTTCTTAAATAATATAAAAATATTTATATACTTCAATTAAACGCTTGCAATTTGGTGTTACAATGTCCTATTTTGTTATGTGAAGAATTTTAATATCTGCTTATTTTTGACGAGTGTTAGAAGTTTTTTTCCCTTGATCTGATTTATATATAATATTAGGTTGATTTTTATTTATTGCTTGTTATGTTATTATATTATGTTCCTAACAATCGGATTATTGCAGTCAAATTAAAGCCAAATTTTTACTTTTAAATTTATTCTAGAAAATATTTTTGTTTCTTAATATATGATGGCGATAATGGTGAAGAGATTTCATGTCACAGATTTGAATTGAAATTGCCCAAAATGAACTCAAAATAAGTGAACTTTTATGCTGTTTTAGAGATCTTTATCCTCAAAATTTATTAGATCTACAGTACAACTTCGATTATCCGGATTGCTCAAAATAAATAGAAAATATTTGGAGTCATATTGAGAATTTTTAATATGCCAAAACAAATCGATCATTTATTATTTAAAATACTAATTTTAAGTACCTATATGACCATTGACCATAGGATAAACAAATAGGGAAATAAAAATTGTTCTTAATTTATAATAGTTTGATTATGTTTATCCCAATTAATCCAGGTTGTACTGTAGTTCCGTTACAGAAAAGAAAAACACTTGTGCACATTACACTGGTTAATCATGGTGATATTCTGTAACCTTTGCTTCAAATAAAAATTTACAAATTTTAAAACAAATTGATTGAAATTACAAAATATTAAGTTATTGTTTAAAAGCATTGCTGTGAATTTGCTAATACACAGATCTGTCATTTTTGGTGTAGATTTTAAAAGGAATCATCATAATTCACTCCATTTTAAATCAGGGCCCCGTTCCACCATCATACTTTGCACATTGCATTATGCGAAAATCGCCTTGCGCGAAACAATCTTGTTTCATGAAAACATGTCAGGATCATTTGAAAACTCTTTCCAATTGTACAGTGGTATCTAGGGTGGTGTGTGTTGAAACACAACGCAAATTTGAGACGTCAAAATAGTTTTTTCAATTGATTTGCAAAGTCGTAATATTTTTTTAATGAATAGTGTCTATGGTAAAACAAAACTGTTTGTCCTCTAGAACAAAAATGATGCTATAATTCGAAAAAGTTGCGAGGTATGATGGTAGAACGGGGCCCAGTTTACACCCTAGCTGGTTCAGTCGCTGACTTTTATTCCGAAGGTTGTGGGTTCGAACCCCTGTGCCGACCCATCTTTCTCTTTCACAACACAACGACTTTTTCCGAAAGATGCCAGAGAGTGTATGTTTTGTATTCGCTTTAATCTTTTTTTTTTTAATAAATTAAATTTCATAACCTAAAAATCTTTCATAGCCATGATAAATGGAAATTTGTTTTCATAACTTCACCATTATATCGTCCAAGTAACAGTTACATTTTGGTTGTTAAAAATTGTTGTGTAGCCCAAGTATGAATCTGCTTATAAGTGGCTTTTATTTGTGTACTTAATTATATTCCTATTTCCCTCCAAATTGTTTAGACCTAGTCATATTTAGGCCGTTGTATGTATTTTATAAAATGATGCTTGAAATATATATAAAACTTTTTTTGAGTTATAATGTGTGAAAAATCTCGTTTTCATAGATCTCAATATCACAGAAAAAAAATAATAATATACTTAATTTGGAAATTTATCTATGCATTTTTACATAATTTTTTTTTACAAAAACTGGTGTGATATAAATGTGTTGTCATGCTTAATATAATAATAATTATTAATTAAAAATTTTGATAAATAAAATGTGGGGTTAAGTTAAAAATTGGAATGTACATAAGTGTGCAATTGATTACAAGTTATTGTAATATTAAGATTATTGTAATTTTATGCTTACTTAATTATTTTTATGAGAGAAAATATATTATGATGAATTATATTTATATATAGAAGGAATATGTACTATATAATTATATTTATATAATATTGATACACACATACTTTATAGGGTGTGGCTAGTTTGCCGCTAGCGGTATACTAGAAAAGCGCACTAAAAAGCCGCTAGTTTCGGAACAAAAGTTCAAATGCGTCAACAATTCAAATATGTTCGGTTTGCAGAGGGTAAAATGGATTTGGGGTACATGTGAAGGGGTATGGGGGGCTCTGCCCCCCAAATAATTATGTTCAAACCTAACCTAACCTATTTTCATGACTGTTAGTCATGAAAATAGTAGAAAGCGTGCTAACGAACCTATTTTTTAATGAATTGAGCACAGCCAAAGTGAACACAAATACACTTTAGACATCTTTCACAGAAAAAAAAACGAAAAAAAAGATCACCCGCACCGGGATTCGAACCTACAACCATCAATATCAACAGCGGCAATGGTAACCACTCATTCACAGTGGACCTACGTCACACGCCGAAAAACTATAATATCTACTATTATTATCGCGCATGCGCACTTCTTCTTTGCACTGCCACTGGCGGCATTTTAGCGCGATTTGCTAGTATACCGCTTGCGGCAAACTAGACACTTCCTACTTTATATTATTATAATTATGTAGTTGAGTAAAGTTCTAATTATTGTGATGCTACTAGTTTTATTCTTATTTACCTTAAACTTGAGATGTCTTCAACATATTCAAATCTCGACAGTTAATCATTTTCGCTGTGAAGAACTAAGCGATTTCAGTATTGGAAGTTTGATTCTAAAAACTTCTCGTTTTTTATCTCAGTTCCGGGTATCTAAACCAGGGTATCCCGACTGGTGGTCTCAAAGGTTCTGCGATCCATCGAAGAGTTAAATAAAAAGCTTATTGAAAATGTCATAACTGCACCAGTTATGACACAAATCGAGAAAACGCAGCTCTGAAAGTTGCAGAAGTCTGTTTCAAATACACATTGTGCGCAAGGCCAATTTTTGTTTTTCGGTTTGGAATTTGAAAACCGGTCATATTCATAAACCTAAAACTCCTCAACTTACGGTTCCACCGAGAGAAAATTTATGCTCAATTATGTCATAATACAGGACAGAGTTAAGGTAAACTTGAAAAGATTACAATGACCAGGAAAGAGCAGAGAACAAATTCCTAATAAAGGTACCAGGTTATGAAAGCTGCAAGGATGACATTCGATGGATTCAATAGCGGTGGAGCAATTTACCGATGGATATTTCAGACTACAAAAAAATGGTTGTATGATTTAAAAAAAAATGTGAATTAGATAGGTACTTATTTATTTTACAAAATAATAATATTTACAATATTTTGTAATCAGGCAACATTTATTTAAACAAAAACTACATATAATATTTATGTAAACTAAATTTATGTTCAGTTCCATATCTAAATGGAATGCTCAAGGTCCTTAATGCACTTTTATTCAGTTTGGTCACACTTTTCATGTAGGATTCATTTGAATACTAAACACTTTGGCATGGGTTACATTATTCTATGATTTCATCCCGAAACGCCAGTGCCGTGATTGGCTTCTGATGCCCGCAGTATTCCCGTTCAATGTTACCAGTGCTGACGTTCCACAATCTTGCATAGCCATCTGAAGAACCTGTAACAAAAAAGGGAGTTTAAATTTCTATGTTTATATTAACATCGCGTTAGATATTTTAGTCAGCCCAAAGGTAAATACTCAATGATGGAAGAAAAACTGCAAATAAATAAAAAAAAATTAAAGAATCTTATTCATTTGAGATTACAAAATGAGTTATTAGAGATATTAATATCCTGTCAGAAAGCTTATTAGTAAATTTGAAATTACGTTTAAAATAGTATTCCTATCATGAAAACTTCTAACTTACATTGGCGAAATTTGATACAAGTACACAAATAGGTTTTTTTTTTCATTTTTAAGACATGGCTTTAAATTAATTAATCAAATTACTAAAAACATAAAACAAATTTAGTCAAAGTTGTATAAAATATATCAATATAGTTTGTGTAAGCGATAAAAGAGAGGCTGATGAGAAAAGAGAATTCTTTCCACTTAGAAATCCAATAGTAAAAAAATTGTTTCGTTGACGATTTGCAGCAGTCAATCAAAATTGAGGCTACAGACACCATGAACATGCATTTACGTTTTGGCTGATGGTTACAAAATGAATATAAAAATAAAGAAATAGAATACCTGTGAAAATATACTCAGAATCCGCGCTGAAGGCCGTGTCCCACACCCACCTCTGTTTGTCACACTTCAGCTCCCTGACGAGACTGAAGTCGTCTGTGTTCCAAACTCTCACCGTGCGGTCCCCTGAAGTTGTCACTAGTAATCTGAAATTATTTGTCACGGTTTTGTTCATTTTTAGAATTTATTACAAAGTTCACAATACAACTTTTTTCAATTGTTAACATAGAAATAGTTACTAGTTCTTAAGAATCTACTTACACAGCGTATGCTCTTGAGTGTTTATTATATGCACATAAAAACATCCATAAAACCCCATTAAATGCAGACTTTCACAACTACAACACCAGAGCGGGAGAACTGATACGCCCTCCTGAGCACAGGTTAGCAAAGGTGTCCAAAAGCTATATTTGCACTAGTATTAGATTATATAATCACCTTCCACCAAGTCTCAGGTCCCTTAATACTCTGTGCTTCAAGAGAGAGGTGAAAAAGTATCTAGTTGGCAATGCTTTTTATTCTGTTGACGAAATATTGGCCGACTACTCAACTAACTCATAACTGACCTCTATTTTTATTAACTAATAAATATTAAAACATAACCAAGTATAATTCTAGCTGTTCGTGTAGTTCTGTTAGTCTTGACGCGTTCTTGTTACTATCTGCCTCTTACTCTTGACATGGTACTAGAAAGACCTTTTACATCTTTCTAGTACTGAAAACCAAAAATATAATATGTGCTTTGATATAATTTTTCTTGTTTTCGTTTTTTCTTGTTTATTATTTGTATTGTATGTATATGATGTAACATGTATGATGATCCCAAGTGTCCTGCAAAGGACCTACGGGTTGATACAAGAAATAAAATAAATAAATAAAAAATAAAAATAAGAAACTATTTTACCTTGAATTAGGACTAAACTTGCATCTCAAAGCGTATTTAGAGTGTGCATCCAATTTATGCTTAGGACTTAGCTTAGTCGGCTGATCAGCTACTCCATCGGAGAGCATCCACACGTAGCAATGTCCTTTGTTGTTAACGGCGGCCATCATACGTCCCTCTGGGTCTATTGCTATGTCTTGTATCGACGCTTCTGTTTCTGGAATCTACAAAACGTAATCAAAGTTGAACATCTGGTTACTTACACAGCAAATATTTCACTCTATATACTCCTCCTATAAGGCTGGACAGATTTTAATTTTAAAAAGTTAGTGTGTTAAGGGTTAATCAAGGATGGTTTAGAATCACAGTTTGATTTTCTAGACACAACTTAGTTTGTTGCTTTCGAGACGAAATTCAACACGCAGCTAGTTATTTTACAAATAGACTAGATGACGCGGGTAAACATCATATCACCTACATCCACTACAGTTCCAGTCACTCACAACCAAAAAAGATTCAACAAGTAGAAATATATATTATATATTTCTACTTGTTGTTATATTATTATATATTTCTACTTGTTGTTGTTATAGCTAATCATTTTTATATACGAGACTAGCTTTCCCAACAGACGTTGTCATGTAGTCCCTACTATGAATATTGAATTGGTAATTGTAATTTATACACAAAAAATGTTTAAAACATGTTTGAATGTTAAAAAAATTATTTCTGAAAGCTTGAAAGAAATTCTATCAATAATCTTCGTACCGGTGCCGCAGTGTTCTGAAAACCAATGATTGTCAGGTAGATAAATATTGTGTTGTCATGGAATTTTCACAGATGGCGGTGTTCCGTCCGTTCCAGTATTATTTGCTATGCATTTATCATTTTTTTATTTGTTATTCTGTTATCCGGAGCGGAGAAGAATCTAATAAATCGATCATCATAAAAATCTGTTGAGCCGATCTCGAGTTATAAGTATTCGCACTAACCAGACTTTCATTTATATTATAAGATTAAACTGACCAGTTGCTCATTGTGATCTGTTTTCAAATCCCAGAGGTGGATAACACCACTTTGATCTCCGACCATTATCTCGGCTTGATTTGGATGCAGGCAAACTGCATTCACTGGTGCAGATACTTGGAAAATCCTTTGACATTGCAGTTGGCGAGACCTGAAAATTTATAAAGCTAATAATTACACAGATTCCTAAGTTTGATGATGCCAATATAATCTGAAAATCAAAAGTATTTCTTAGCACTTCTACCGCCATAACACGAAATAAAATAACTATTTTTATGCCAAAAATATTTTGAGAAAAAAGACATTTTATATAAGTATAAAAAAAGTAAGGTGTTTTTGAATCTTCAAGGATATGTTGTGAATGACTACTCTAGTTCTCAAATCACTGCATAAATAAACAAAAAAATTCTCTAGTAAAAGATACACGCATAAACACAGTGCTCAACAACCGTACCTTTGTCATAATATCAAATGAATATTTTATAAGAGCATAGAATTGCGTATACGCCAGTAATTAACAAAAATGGATATATTCATATCCTGGCGCCAAATACATGACAGCAGTCGCAGTCTTTAAATTTGGTTGCTATCTTGTTCTCAATAATTTCCAACTTTTATCTCCATATTTCATTGATCATTGTTAAATATCTACTTGGGCTATACATGATTAGGAGTTTCGGAGACTTAACCATTACCACCTAATGGCGAACGTTGTTAACGTAAAGTGATCACATGAAGCCAGCCTTCGAAATAACAGTAGAAGACGGTCGTAAGCCCGTGGTGGTTTGTTCCAAAAAAAAAATACATGGGTAATGAACTGTTAGAGTCATCAGCTGTAACATATTAGTTAATGTGTTAAATAACACCTGCCTTTGAACTAGTCAACACAACTCGATATGGCCTGTAAGCTTCAAATGAGTATCTATCAACTTCTTAATCGTTTATTTTATACCAATACTGTATATTTAGTGTATTGTGTTTAAAATAATTTTTGTACATCATATAAATCGATAATAATATTGTTCTGTAAGGCGGAGAGAAATATATATATTTTTTACCTTAAATCCCAAATCTTGGCACTGCAATCTTCTCCTCCTGTGTACATCCATTTACCATCTTCCTACAACATAAACATATTTCATAAACGCAAAACTAGATTTGAGTTGTGAATCTTTCATATTTTCAACCCTAATGCGTTTTTATCAGTCACTGGCTGATACCCAATTTTGCTTTACATCTTTAAAATATAACCCTCTCTTTTACTAAGAAGATTTTAAATAATATATTTTTTAGTGTGGGAGGAAGTCATAAACATTGCCCAAGATTGAGTGCAATGGAGAGCTTTGGTTGCCTCCCTATGCCCATAAGAGGGGCGTAAAGACATTTTGGATTGGATTTTTTGATAGCTTTATCTACATGATTATTGATGGTTCTTATTAAAATTTATAATGTGCTTTTTCAATATTTAAGGATATCAGCTAGTTGAATAATATAAAAACTAATGACTTACTTGGAATCCTACACGAGATATATTCTTGGTTATTCCGTCATAATTACAGACTGGATCAGGGTTGGAGCTTGCCAAATCGTACATGCGTATGTGCTGATATCCACACGCAGCCACCATGGTCCTGTCTGGGGTTATATCCAGAGCGTTTACTTGCTACGATTATAATAATCATCTTTAATTAGTAACACTTAAGGATAAAAGAAACAACATTTATTATTTTTGGAGTGGACTATGTATGGATTTTTTTAGCCCTTATTCTGGGAGAGACTGTGGGTATGCATAATGATTTCTATAGAGCAAGGTTGTCAAACGTGAGGCGCTCAGGCCGTATGCAGAAAAATTTACGGGGAACAGCATAAGAGGTCGAGGTAGAGAATGAAGTGCCAGGAGTATCTGCGACAGATATGCCAGGACATAAAGTGAAGTTCATATGTAGAGGTAAACAAAAACAGCAGAGAAACAAGAGGAGTGGAGGAGATGTTCATGCTTGCTGCCAACCAATTCGCAAGATTGAAACGATAGAAGAAGAATCATTGAAATATATGTAGGTACGCTGCACCGCTTTACACTTGTGTACATGGGGATGGATTTAACAGCATGCACATGTGGGATGACAAAATAATTGGATCGTTTGATAAACTAGTGCCCCACGTATGCATTGAAAGAGGTAATTCAGGACTTACACGCATTGACGAAGTCGCAAAAGCATGCTTGCTAATTTCTGCCTTTTTATCGCACTAATTAAATAATGCCTAGTGCAATCATAGCAAAGATAAATGAATGTGTAGGTGGTTATTCCGGTATTCAATTTGGAGTGATTTATTGCAGTCATTATAAAACTTATAGAAAAATTACCGAGTCAGGATGTTGCATAGTCCTGAGGCATACTCCAGTGTACGCCTGCCATAGCTTTATTGTGTGGTCATATCCACCTGTTACAAGGATAACTCTATCTACGGGACCTGCGTTAGAATTAGTATCCCCTGCCATGTTTTTGTCCAGTTTAGCTTATCCTACTGTTTTCAGCGAACACCTCACCACCAAATCATATTGAATCTTCCTTAAAATAAGCCACTGTCACTTCTGATGCTTATATACCAATTCGATGGGGTTTAAGATGAATAAATATATTTAACAATATTACAAAACAGTCCGCATAACCTTAAAAAGTTCTGTCAAATTTGATATATACATACCTACAAAATTTGATATTATAGGCTTTATTATGTACATAGTTATGGAAGTACCAAATTTTCGTAGAAGAGTAGCGGAGGGAAGATACTGTATCCATGGAAACAGACGCACCGTCAAGTTGGCTACCATTGTTGTTATGCAAGCAAAAGTACACGATAACGACTCTTATTTTCTATGGGTGCGTTTACACAAAATTACCATTTCCTCTGAGCGTCATATAAGATGGCGTTTCCGTCGTTATGTACATAAGTACTTGAGCCTCATAAAAAATACCACCCTTGCGACCGAAATATCGACATCCCCTTTGTATGTGGAGTTAAGTTCCGCCTTGGGGAATGTTTTATGAAAGAAGGGTCGATTTTGTGTTTCACTCGCACATTTGGCGGGAAAAGCAGTTAGAATGTGAAGATTTACGAGTCAAAAGGGTCTACCTAAGTAGGTACACACGCCTAGTACTCGCGCTATAGATTTTTGTATGAGCGTCAGCCCAAGCGGTTTGTATGGCCGTGTTAGAACCATGCGAGTTGTTTTCTTAAAGCACAAAGTTTCAAATGTGCCGCCAAAACTATAGTATTGCGGGATCATTTTGTATGAAACCAATACAGTATGGAATATTATCTAATAGTATGAAAGCCATCCTAACATCCATTTTATTTCGTCTATTATGCAATATTGCTCTCCAATTTGTAATTTATGACAAGTTTGTTTACATGCTTGAGAAAAATCGATAGACCATCTTCATTTTTAACGGAATATCGTTATTCATCTATCTGGTATCAAGCTAACCTCAACGGTTACTGCGGTGGCACCTCGCATATTTTTGGCGGCATCCGCCCAAATCTTATCCCAGTTTTTTGTGGAAACTGTCCAATTAATTCCACATAATTAGGTAGTAAAGACTTACATGATCACATTCCAGGGGTCGTCAACTTTGAAATTAAAAAAATGTATTTTTCGTAAAAAATATTTTTTATTTATTATAATAAGAATACAGGGAGAAGTATGGTGGATGAAACAAATTCCTCAGTCAAGAAAATGAAATCTTACAATAATCAATATATTAAATGCTGCAGTTTGGCAGAGATTAACTACACATATAAAAACAGTATTACTGGTTACTTTTAGTTTACACATATATATTTTTTTGTTTTTTTTTTCAGCTTTTAATTAAGTAGAGGTAGGTCAACCACTCACCAAACAAACTACATACACTAGAATACTTAGCATATAAGTGTAGGGTACAATTGTACTGAGAACAGAAGTGTGTTGGGGACATAACATACATATAGGTATATTATATATAATAACATATATAAAATGTGGCTGTAATCAAACTAAAGAGATCAGATATTATTACAATTGGAGAAATAAGTCTTTGTACATCATTTATATTAAAATAATAATATGGTCTTGTTCTTGAGAGTTGAGAGACAAATGATCAGTTGTATTTGGGAAATTACCATATTAATATTACCATTATAATTACGTTATTACATTACAAATTACACATAACTTAAACTACAATTACACTTTAGTCGCTACCCTCTTCTTCCTCTGATTCTTCATCTTCTGACTCGTCCTTCTTCTTCTTACTCTTGGTGGCTGCCTTTTTGGGGGCCTTCTTCCCGCGCTTTTGTGCCTTTTTGGATTCGCCACCACCACCGTTGGCATTAAATGCCTCCAAGTCCTTTGTGTATTGTTCTTTAGCTTTGGCGGCTTTGTCTTCCCACACCTGGAACAAGATAAAAAATAAAAATTAGTAAAAATATTTTTTTTTTCAAAGTTGAAAAAATGGCGCCAAAAACCATCAGTTGGTGATGCATGAAACGAATAATCAGGTACTCATTTAAATCGGTGAAAGTGTCATCATTTCGTGGAAAGAAAATAAATAATAAAATAAAAATGAAGAATTCAGAGGAAACTTACGCTCTTATCCTTCATCGCCCTCCACATCTCTCCTCCTTTCTTGGCGATTTCTGTTACTTTGAGGCCAGGATGCTGGGCCTTGATCTCCTCCCTGGCACTGTTGAGCCACAGCATGTAAGCGGACATTGGGCGTTTAGGTTTGTCAGTCATTTTGAATACTGTAAAATAAAATAGAAAAGGTTAGAAATGATATGAGAACCGTTGCGCGTCCACATATAAAGCGTTACGTATGTATGTACTTGTTTACCACACGGCACAACGTTTCTAAAGCAAAGGGAATAAACGCGTACTGATGCTTTTGGCGGGAAAGCGTTATCCAAGCTATAATTCCAGTTTACAAGAAAAATACTCCGATAAAATAATTTTCCCGATCAAAATACATTATTTGCCATTAAGTTAAGCTATAAAAAGCGAAAATATTCAAATTTCAATTTTAACTACTATATCGAGCTAATAGCCAAGCCTCGAGACAAAGCCATTTTGTTTTTACAATATTTCGATGAAAGTACGCGTGGTATCGCGAAATCTGGTTCTACGAATATTAATAAACTCAATAATCTACAACTCCTGAAACAAATAAAATATGCAACGCGAGTAAATTAATCGAGAAATCGCCGTTTGATAAAAATGCGTTCGTACCCACGCTTACTAAGAAAATGTATGGGAGTTAGATAGCCATATTCGAAACGAAATTCCAACGTGTAGAAATAAATGAAAACGCGAAACGGGCTTCCGAAATAAAGAAAAAAACTTATTTTAGCTGTATATTCGGTTGAAATGATAAAACAACTCACCTTTGTGTTTAAATTTATAAAATACAACAATACAGCAACTCGCTAACTGTTAAGCAAAAGCACTCGGAAGAAACTAGAACAAAATGCAGGGAGCCTGTTCTTACAAAGTCGGTGGCCTAGGTGGGTTCCGCGTCACGATCGCAGCGCCCTCAACTATTTTCAAAAATATTGAGTCATCAGTATGACCAACTTAGCGACTGTTAAAAGCCGGTTGTCAAAACACTGACTCATACAAATGCGAATTTCGATGAAGTTGATGAATTTATGCAATATTTTCGTTATATCTTGGTATAATTACGAAAATAAATAGACAAAATCTTGATTATTTATTAAATCCTTACTTTTTACTCCCCAACATAGCTGTATTTAGAATCGTTAAACCAAATTCTTTATCTCGTATTTTTCTTATAAAAGAAAAGAGATACAAATATAAACAAACAGCTGTCATTGAAAATTGGCGCGGTAAACTCTTAAACATAGTTATAAAAACCCGATTATATCATAGTCCCTGGTCCCATTACAGTACGATAATAATGTTGTATGAATTGAAGAGTTAAGATAGAATGTAAACGTTAATTCCCTAACAATGGCCTTTCAAAGGGATAATTTCTAAAATTTAAAAAAAAATCTAAGGAACAAACTTATTTCCATTCTTTACAATACCTTCATTTTAATACAATAATAAGCAGTATGAAATATTCTGCTTTTTAAGCCAAATTATAAAAGGATATAGGTACTTACTATGAAAATAGAAATATTGAAAGATTTCTATTTTTGTAACTTTTGGGGACAAATTTAGACCTTATTTCCTAAAAGTGGCTAGTTTGGGCGACACCAATCCGCCCTTATACCTAACTATAAAATCGACTGCGGGAAAAATATAATATTGAATTATATTAATTGGGTTGATTGCAATCAAGTATCACAAAATATAAAATTCATATCAAGGAATGAAACCCATCATTTTTAGTCCTAAGTTTCTATTATTGAATCTGTGTTTTTTGTTTAATAGTTTTGCTCTTATTCATTCCGTTAATTCGCCGAACTTTTTTTTCTAAGTATGATTATTTCTATTCTTGTTTTGTGTATGCATGCATATGTATTTACGTTTACCTTGAATATAATTGAAAATTTGATATAAACGAAGTGGTTGGTAACTTGGCGGTTACAACGCCGACTTTCGTATTGTTTCGTACTAGGTCGTGAGTTCGATCCCAGGTGCCAAAACATCCTCCCTTTTCACGACAAAAGCTTTGTAGCTACTGTGAAAGAGTGTATTTGTGTTTACTTTGAATGAGCACAGATTTATTTCGTTTTTTTTTTAATCAGGAACACGAATGTGAGTTTAAACAGATAACTAGGGCTAAGGTGACTAGATTATTTCCGGTTTTTTTTACTATTTTGTTGTCCCGCCACGCATTGAAAATGTCCCGCTTTCTTTAATGCATCCTAAGGTGTATAAATGGGATCGAGGAAACGATCTTCAGGACGAAAGTCGGCTTCGAATACAACATAATAATAACTTTATTTCATTACTTTTGTAAATAGTGCTTATTTTTCAATTTAAAAAATATTATCGACTCGTATTAAATTATTTTGTACAAATACCGAGGCTATATGAAAAAAAAAATGTATATATGAGTAGTAACGTCAGTGTATATGACTATCCGTAAGGTATTATATTATTCTCTTTGTATATGACCCTCCCCCTCCATCACCATGACTTTACAGCATTTCCAAATCTTTATAACCATTTTATAACTATAGGATATTATATAGTATGGTGTGCTATGGAACAACAATCCACTGTCTATGCACTTATGATAAGGATATTCCAATTAGTTTCTTGTAAGAATATTTAGAGTTACTTCAACTGATAATTAAGTTATTATTTATTTATCGTATGGTCTTATAATGTATGTCACATTTCATGTAAGTTAATTTTTATTCTTTTTCAAATAAGTAAGTATACAAAAAAACAGCAATTAAAATATTATAAATACTTATATCTCCTATTGGATTGTCAAAAATCAGTAAAAAGAAAGTAAATAATTTAAAAACTAAAATAAATTATAAATAATTATGGTTAATTTAAAAGGCAAACAATTGTAGGTATATTGGAATTGTGTCTTCTTGTCAAAAGTTAAAATTGCTGTGGTGTAAGTATTCAATCGCCCTTTCGTTGAGATGAATGAAGTCGAGAAATGAATGAATTGTTAGAGTCATTAGTTGTTACATAGTATTTAAGATCTAGTCCTGAAAAAGGGTCACAAGAATCTAGACATAATTAGAACATTGTGCACCAATAAAGCCAATAGGCAATAAAGATGAGACATTAACAAAAATGGATATACTTATATCCTGGCGCCAAATACTTGACAGCATGCAGTCACAGTTTTTAAATTTGGTTGCTCTCTTCTTCTCAATAATTTCCAACTTTTTTATTTATTATTAAATTCCTACTTGTTGCATACATGAGATTTTTCGACATGTTGAGAATTCTCATGATTAGGAGTTTGGGAGACAAACATTACCACCTAATGGCGAACGTTGTTAACGTAAAGTGATCACACTAAGCCAGTCTTCGAAATAACAGTAGAAGACGGTCGTAAGTCCATAGTGGTTTGTTCCATTTAAAAATCGAACATTAGTAATGAATTTTTAGAGTCATTAGTTGTTACATAGAAGTTGAGAAAGTCGCCATCATAGGCTCTGTCCCTGCATTCGGAAACTATGTGTCGCACCGTCTGCCTTTCCGCTCCACAGTCGCACTCAGCGGAATCTAGCCATCCGCATTTGAAGAAGAAGTCGGCACATCTGCCGTGCGGATTCTGCTCAGTCTCTTCTAGGCAGGTTGAAACCGGAAATAATTAAGTTGAATTTTGCAATAAAATAAAACTCACCACTGATTCCAAAAAATGTCTTAAATGTTAGATATTTCTTATTTTTGGTTGCATTCAGAACATACTGCTTCTCTATTTATTATTATTTGGTGTATAGCAATTATAGCATTATTTTGTGAAAAAAGTTCCATCTAAAGGAAGTTCTCAGCTGACTGGCTTATGGTATCGGAAACTATATCTTATCACCTATCAGAATTGTTAATCTTGATTCTGTAGTAATCATACTTTGTTATTTCTTCTTCTTGTTACTAGCCATCATCCTCACTCTTGATGGTCATGCTCATCATGCTTGGTGTCATATTGCATCACACTGTTGTAGCCGGGTGTATCCGACCGGCATCAAGAATGTTGTCTATGTCACATTGCATCACACTGTTGTAGCCGGGTGTATCCGACCGGCATCAAGAATGTTGTCTATGTCACATTGCATCACACTGTTGTAGCCGGGTGTATCCAACCGGCATCAAGAATGTTGTCTATGGTTTCAATGCAATTGAATGGGGATACGCACAGCATAAGCGGGTTCCTGCTTATGCTGTGCGTATCCCCATTCAAATGAATAAAAACATTCTTTGCGCCAGTCGGAATCAGCGTTCTACGTGTTTTCACCCTTATGCCATAAACGAAACTATTGTTAAACATTCTTGATTTTAGTTTAAATGAATGCTCATTTTCAGGGTTTATACCAAGTAAATTTCAACAAACAAGAATTCTGGGTTACATGCTTTCGAAATGTTGTCAATCATTGATCATTATTACTGAAGATAATGGTTGATGAATTTTTTCCGTATGAAATAATGGTAATCCAAAATTAACACTGCAGCTACTGGATATATTATGTTATTGTGCTTAGATTTCAGTAGTCTAGTGGTAAAGGCGCTTCTTATCAAGAGGTCCTAAGGTTGGATTACCGGTCTCGTCAGTGTTTTTCACTTGATATTTCTACCCGCTGCTAGCCTATCTCAGATTAGACGGGACCAGTTGGCTCAGGCAATAAGTTCCGCCAGCTATCCAGATCCATTTATATAATTTACATTAACTTTTTAACAGTTTTTAATAAATTTCTAATTGATAGGATGTACATAGTAAAATTGCAGTTAGCCATCTTTTGAAGATTATGATCGGCTAGTTAAAAATAAAACTAGATAATACATAATGTAGAAATCATTTATTTTACTTAATAAACACCAATCATTGAAACATATCTTACACATTAGGAATAAAAATAGTTTTCGGGGAATAGTGCATAAAAAATTGTTCATTTTAAATCAATTATAAAGAAAGATAAAAAAAATATTCTTCTTGAAAAAGTTTGAGGATCAAGATATTTTTTTTTTGTGGGGAAAAGGGTAGCATATTTATTTATTTACATGGAACTGAAAGAATACTAAGGATATGGGTAGCAGAAATTTAAATATCACAATTTTATTTTTAAAACTTAATCATCATCATCATCACTTCCGCCCGAAGACGCCGCCTCTTCTTCGCTGGTTTCTGCTTCACTCATTTCTTCTTCTTCCTCCTCGGATGATTCTTTCTTCTTCTTCTTATCCTTACTATTGCTACTGCTAGTCTTACTGCTTTCCTCCTGAAATAAAAAAATTACAGATTTTAACAAGAAAATTTCACATTTATCTTCTAACTCATGCTGACATTGTTAGTCTGTGAATTGGATCTTTCTCATATTCAACACGCCTGATATTCTCCAGATAGATGGTTGATTTGACCACCCAATAATAAACGTTGTTAACATAAAAATGGCCACCTAAGTCCTCCTTCAAATCATAATGGTTCAATCCCGAATATAACTACTAAACCAATGTATTGGGAAACAATCTCAACAGAAATGAGTCTATCAGATCTTGGACAACAGAGCAGTGGGCTTACAATCACCTAGGCCAGGTTAAAAGTGCATTCTATTCCTAGGAAACATTCGCTGTTCTCTGTTGACAATTATCACTTCGTTCAAACTGGTGTATATACAGTGAGCGACGAAGTCTGTCACACGACGAGTGACCCCGTTTTTACAGTTGCCCAATAGTAAACAATAACCTATAAGTTTTTTCTACACAAAATTGACAACAGAACAATCGTCGTTAACAGTATTATTCTGTCTGGTGATGGGGTAAAAAGCTTTTATTTTATATTTATTTATTTCAAATAAATTTCATCACTCACCATATGAGTGGTACATTGTCACCATGGAAACACCGTTAGAACAATACAGTTGGTGGACATTTTTATTGCACTTGACTGACACAGTACCAGTGTAGGATATGTATGTATCCACCTGTTTCAAACGACACATCTCACACACCACTACACAGATAGCGCCAGATGTGTGGTCCACAGTCACTTCGAGCAGTCAGTATTCTGGGCTATTCCAATATAAACACTATATATATTGATAGAGTGTGAATACAACAACACTCCCTGTGAAAACTTATTGTTTATTCAACTCCAACAGAGTGTGAATAAGCCTTCTAAAATTACCTTCTTAGATTTTGGTTTGTCATCATCATCATCAGAAGAAGAATCATCATCACTGATGTACTCTTTACTCTTGTATGCTCCGGGCGCAGCAGCTTTGGGTGTGGTCTCCTTTCGCTTCTTAGATTTAGAAGGACCCTCATCGTCGCTGCCCTTCTTCTTCTTGGCACTCGCCTTGGTGTCTTCATCGCTGCTGTTAGCTGCACCACCGCCGCTCTCCTTGTATTCCTTCATAGCCTTATTGTATTCTTCTTTAGCTTTGGCAGCTTTACCTTCCCACTCCTATAAACAAACAACACAAAACATTACAAATGCAGAACACATAATATTGCACCAACTACAGAACTCTACATACTACTGTCATATATTTCAAATGAAAAATAAAAGAGTTATCGGCCAACCAGAAACTGTCTTTTTAGATAGTTTAGCATCCCAAATATAACACCCATTAAAAATATCCTAGCTTTATTGAATAAAAAACTTGTGTATGATACACGTCTACATATTCGGTTGGTATAATATCTGTCGCACTCTATTTGAAACCCATCAAAATGGCATTGGAGCTATCAGCTATCACAAAACATGAAATTTGTAGAAAAAGTGGAGAATTATCCTTGCTAGTGCAATTTTATTTATGCCTTTTATAAATAAGGAGAAGAACGTTGTATTGTAGCGAGTATGCACTCTTAACAGTGACAACATATAAATGATCAATTTAAGTAGGTATATTTTGGGAAGTATTGTGTGCGGAACCTAGCACTCTCCAATACATACATTGCCCTGGGTGCAGTTCGTACGGAATATTGTGTATATTTTATATCGGCGATGCCACATACACGGCATTCTGTGTCCCTTAGTATGGTAGCCACACGTTTTGGTATATAAAACTACTTTGGTATTCAAGGGGTTAAAAAAATATTAATTGGAAATAAGACTAACCGATTTATCTTTCATCTCCTTCCACATCTCTCCGGCTTTTTTCGCTACTTCCGTGATTTTCAAACCAGGATTTTTAGCCATGATGTCTTTTCTCGTTTCGTTCATCCAGATCATAAATGCCGTACCGGGGCGTTTGGGTGCATTTGCGTCTTTCTTCTTTTTCTTGGATGAGGACTTTGGTTTCGTGGTGGCTTTTTCTCGCTAAAAATACACAAACATTAATCGAAATGAACAGTGTCTGTAAGATATTATAGACAATCTTACATATGTGTACTTACGACAGTTTTGGCAGATTTAGGTTTCTTTTTCTTCTTCTTTTCAGCATCTGATCCGCCCTCTCCAGAGCCTGATTCCGATTCTGATGTGTGGTTACTATCAAACCTAAAGAATATACAAAAAAAATTATTAATGAACACATTTGAACTGTAAGTCTCTTAAACTCTTGATTTCCTAGAAAAGCGGTACCGTAGTTTAGTGTCCATAATATTATGGAAGTAAAAACTAAACAATTACCGTTTTCTAGGAAACTACGCCATTTGGTTTACATACACAACATTTAAGGTGACATTATGTCCTGCTGTAGGTAATACGGATGCTAAGCTACGGCACCACTTTTGATGTGTTCCCAATACAAAAAACAACAACAACAGCGTTTGACTTGAAGACTTTAGAAAGAATAGACCACAGTTCTGAGCGTAAACAAAAATATAATATTTATTTACTCTTTTTAAAATAGCACCATCCAGCATAACAGGTTTACACCCTTTGCGCTGGATAGTGAGAAAGAAATATAATAAGCTATCAAATTCTTTAACATTTGGAATTTACCAATGATGATTTTTCACAACCCATGTATTTATTTATTTGATTTAGGTGGAAAACTGTAGAAGATATATTTGTTTATAGAAATGGTGCAAGAAAGTATAGTCGATTGAGAATGACGTGAAACAAACACATTGATTTCATCCTTAAGGAAGAACAGATCAACCCTGATACCAGGGAACCTCAGGGTGACTTTTTGCCTTACCCCTACATGCAGGGATCTGTAGGGGTGCAGTTTTATTTCCCCAGTTCTGGCTACGGAGGATGTACCTGGCACCTTTGTAGAGCCGACCTGATGTGATGGATATAACGGGTTCTTCGCATCAGTGGTAAAAGGGAACATCAAGTCACACAACCAAAAGCAATTGTTGCAACTGGGAGATGAAAACCCTGTTGGGACCTATCTTTCGAGGGCATAAAAAAGAATATTAAGGGGAATCCTTGCAGAGGGCAGGAGCCGGTAAGAGGCACTGTCACTCTGCAAGAGGCCTCTGGAGACCAGGCACAATAAGAAGCAGCACTCCATGAATGAAATGAAGGATGTCACAATAGATCTTATTTGGTCGCGGTGATATAAGGGGTGGTAAGGGGGCCAGGTCCATGTATGTTGTGCGAGAAATGTTATGTCAGTAGAAGAAGCCAAAGATGTGTGCCTGAATAAAATAAAGTTATTTCATAACCAAACAAACATGTTTAAACATACTCTAAGGCCACGTCGGAGCCTTCCTGTTGATCAGGATTGAAGTCTTCATCCGTACTCTCGTCAGAATTGGAGTCATCCCCTTTGTCATCATCCTCGTCCCTTTCTTTGCCTTCAGCCTTGACACGAGCCAAGTACGCATCCGGCTCGTTCTCCGCATCAGAATCTCCAAAGTCGTCTTTATATGATTGTTTGTCCTAAAAGTACAATTGAATTTCATGATATATTTTGTTTGTTTGATAAGGTTGATCCAAGGATGGTTCAGATTTACAATTTGATTAGAAAAAATGTTTTTAATTAATTAATTGTTGCCGTCTGTTGAAATTTGTAAGAAATATTGTGTGAAAAATTTATATTAAGAAATATTGTGCAAAAAATGTAATATAAACCTGAAATGGACTAATTACAGTACATAATGAAATATTAATTAATTTAAAAGCAAAGAGATTTAGTTAAAGAGTTTCTGATCTTCCAAAAGCTTATGACAGAATGACGTTGTCCAATCAGCTACTATTGATATATATAATCAGGTATGTTCGGATTCATTTTGTTCTAATATATTGTATCAATCTGTAGTTAATAAGTTGTGCTTTATGTACGAAATATAAAATATAAATCTTACTTTGCCGGTATTTTTGACGTTTAGTTTCTTAGACGAGATGTAATCAAACAGTTTGCCGTATTCTTCTTTTTCGATGCTGCTAAATGTATGCACTGTACCGGATTTTAATTCTATTTCAAAATCAAATGATCTAAAATAAAAAAATGGATCTATTTAATGGAAGTATTTTTAAAACATCACAATAATAATGTATACATTTCTGCTTGTCAGAAATCATGTAAGCGTATGAAGACGGATTTGATGACAAGTGTACCTTTTACATCAGTCATCTTTTGAAAAAATTAAATCTGAATAAAATTGTTTGGTGGGCTAGGGGTTGACCGTTAACTACATGAGTTTGAAAAATGGGTAAGGGGGTACAGAAAAACTGAGAGGTCTGAAACCTCACCACATATCATGAGGGAAGAAGGGAGTCAAAAAAGTTGGTGAAACAATCTGAGAGAGAATTTCAGAGAGAATAAAATCCATTAATAAAATTTATAAGTTGTTGAACATGCATTTTTCTTGGTGGAAGTAATTTAAATAATCAAATTTAAATAAAAAACTTTTTAACTATTCCACAAATTTATTCATGCCAATAAAGTGTTTATTATTATTATTGTACCTGACATGTTTCGAAGGGGCACGCCCTTCATGGTCACAGATTTCAAATAACCTGTGACCATGAAGGGCGTGCCCCTTCGAAACATGTCAGGTACAATAAATTTGTGGAATAGTTAAAAAGTTTTTTATTTAAAATCCATTAATTAATATGGCTATTTCAATATTGCAAATATAAGAGCATACGTTTACTTTTCGTAAAACTATTAAAAGTCTTTACATGCCCCTTACCTGGTAGATCCTCCACTTCTTGCAAAGTTAACAAAGGCAATCTCCTCAAAGCGAATGTGAATTGGTGGTTTGTGGATATTAATGAAACCTTTTTCTAACGGATACAGGAATCCGGCAGCTGCCTTGTATGAACACGATATGGCCGGAGTACCTGTGTGACTGCATAAAGAAAAAACATATTATTGTTAATATACTATCATATTTATTACATGAGAGTGAAAGATGAGAATTTGTGACAAGTGGATGATTGTGTGTATATAGATAGTTTATTAAGTAGGGAACTGAGGTGGTTTGGGCATGTAGAGAGAATGAAAAATCTATAAAATGAATGAATGCTTGGCCAATCTAAAACGTTGTGGAACAATCATATCAGTGTCATCTTAGCAAAGGGCCAAGTCAGGAGTGTAAAAAAAGAATATGAAAAATGTATGCGTAACATTCTTCAGTTGAATCAAGCAAAAGAGGTTTGTCTGCACAGGAAAGAATGGAAGTCATTTTTCTCTGCCTATCTTTTCCAGGAAACGGAATAGTGGGTAAAAAGAGGTATAAAATAGTTATTACTATAAATTATTCAGGGCATATATGCGGCAACCACTGGAGTGCATGGTCTGACGATCCGGACTCAGGAAGTAAATAAATCAGGACTTTAAGAGGAAATATAAATTTACCCAACAAACGTTCCAGGTCCGGTGAGTTTCCTATTGATGACGACTTTCATTATTTTCCCCAAAACTTCGTAGGTGGGACCGGACAGTTCTTTGGTAATTTTTCCCTCGTACTTCTCTTCCAACTCTTTCCTGCAAATTAAATTTATTTTAATCTTTAAGCAGGTGCCGACCATCTTCTTTTTTCACGACACAAGCTTTATGAAGTAGCTCACTGTGAAAGAGTCAAAGATTGTTCACTTTTAGTGAGCACAGATTCATTTAACAAAAAATGCTAGGCCCAAATTCATACTTACTCAGAGAAAGGAAGCTCAATTGTTATCTCTTCTTCTTTACCAAATAACAAAACCAAGAAATGGTATCTGGTCTGTCCTTGCTTGATGGGTGGATCTAAGGACACTATGAAGAACATCTGCCTACCATCCTTGTGGGGCAGTAAGAAAAGTCGTAACACGGTCGACATGGGGATTTTGTAATCATACGTTTTACCGTGGAGTTGGAAGAATGTTTGGAAGATCTTGATGTCGTAACGACCACTGAAATTAAAATTTAATTAAATTAACAATTTTGAAACGACAGTCCACTATCAAATTTAAAATAATGAAGAGTATCTCCATACCGAGGTGTAAGACACTGTAGTTCCCGGAATATGGCAATGGCATCTCCGGAGACTGATATGACGCTGGCTTTGTCCATGACTTGACGGTGGAATGCATCAACGGGATCTAAGTCGCCTGCCATTTCACTTGTCGGAATGTGGAAACGCATTTCCATCAATGAGACTGGAGTTTCGTCATTCTGGAAAGATAATCAGGCTGTGATAGTAATTATCAGGTCAGAAAATGTTTATATACACAGTGTAACATTGGTAGTGGATAACCCGAAGCAGGGAAGTAGAGGACCTCTATACCTATTGATTTAACCCCCATATACCTATGTTCAGCTATATTGGATGGGTCAAAAGTTATTTATGTTTATGAATAACATTTTATTCAATAACATACATAACTTTTAAACCACCCAATACAGTTGAACATAGGTATATGGGGGTTAAATCAATAGGTATTGAGGTCCTATTCCTCCCTGCTTCGAGTTATCCACTACCAATGTTAGACCGTGTATACATTTCTTCTGTCCGAATGTATGTAAATTTATTTTTCCTAATCTTCTGAACATATTTTTATGTGTATGATTAAGTTGATTTAAGAATGATTTAGGTACATTCACAATTACTTGTTTCTTTTTTTTAAGTTATATATTACTAACGGCAAAACCTGCCAGATTTAATGTAAATTAATATTTTTTACCTGGTGGAATTCTAGAGTTACTTCATTTTTTCCTGTGGTACATTGAGATACATTTTGAAGAGGAATTTCAAACGCCGTCCGACTGCCAATATCGAAACTCAATAAAGATCCATTGAATTTGGCAGTACCCCAATTCCATCCTTTTAAACATAATTCTTTCTCTAACATATCTTTACTGTAATTTGTTTTGAAGAATTTTGCTACCTTTTCTTGTTCCTAAAACAAAAATTAAAAAAAAAAAATTGAATCGAAAGAAGCGCTGAAGAAGTAAAAGAATATATAGGTGTATATAATTTTCAATTTTGGTTTGAGTAATTCCAAAATATTTTTTTTCTGGGTAGTTTCATAGGCACACACGGCTCATGGCCAGGAGCGTATAATTTTATAGAATCACAACATAATAGTGTGTAACCATATAAAGTGATAATGTTTCTGGTGCACCAAAACACAGTAGTGTGTTTCTAGCTTAACAGCAGAATCCACATTCAGCCCTCACATTTCAAACTTGTGAATAATTCTGCTATTGGTCTTCAAGCTTAGATGTCCATAACCAGATACACAGCACATCACAATGATGTTTCGCATAGACTTGACGGAACAATAATGAAAATTCACATTAAGTATTTTCTACATCTTTCTCATTCTTCATAAGATTATCAAAGAAAATTGGTTGGTAAGGCCTATCATGGTCTCTAAATGGCACTTATATTGATGCAATTTGAAAGTTTTTATGGATTATTAGTAATTTTTATTACTAACCCCTTCTTTGAAACCACCAAATCTGTGGAGAATACCATTTTTGAGAAATATACGTAAGCCCCAAGAACCAACAAATCTTTGAAAGTTCACCAGCTCCATATCACCCGAACTGATTTGCTCTACTTTGCCAGTTTTGCTGTTCTTGAATATGATAGTTTGATCGGTCATTTTGATTCTGCCGGGAACCTGAAATAAAAACACGATTTAGATGACATTAACTTCTGAATTTGATGTGAAATATATGCCTGTGACATATTTGTTAACTTTAATCAATAACTAATAGCTATTACATAGCTGGGTAGTGAAAAGAAACAATTAAAACATAAGGTTTAGTAATTATAACAAAAAAACTACGGTAATTACAACGTGATTAACAAATAATCAAAATTCTCTCACCATTGATCCTTTTATTTCGGCGGATATATCGGAATACTCCAGAAAATCCATGATCCTAGTCTATTTTATATTACAATAATAAATTAAAACAATATTTAAATCGTGAATAACCCTAACAAGCGGGAAAAAACCTACATCAACATGAAATAATATAAAGCACTAAACCACAAACCATAGAAAAATTGCATGCGGCTTGTCAAAGTTTCATGTTCGCTCCATCGTCCATCTTCCACAATTTTTATTTTCTTTATGTTGGAACCTTGTTCAACAGTTCCGTTTCAAATTTTTACAGAAAGGGGCGTATGTGGGTATTTTTATAGAAGACCCGGAACCACCCGGAAAGTCTATGTTTATTATTAATTGTTTATAGCTAAGGGCTTAAACATCATAGTAGGTACCTATTTTGTTTGCTCAATGACATTACAATTTCTTTTATATTCTGTTTCCATGTTTCTTTAAATACAGAATAGACCGATTTTAACTACTTACATTAATTTCTAGAAAAATGTTCGAGGATATCATTTTTGGGAACCTCATCCAATTACACTCTCCCAGGCACTTAGAAATGTTAGTTTGAGCTTTAAAATCAGCTAAATGATTTGCCTCATATTTATGTGATCATGATTATTGTCACGGAAATGGAAACAGGATCCAGATCTCCGAAAGTATTTGACTGAAATACTGAAATAGTTAAATGCAGTTTCGCTAGCATGGACAACTGTGATACAGCCAAGTCCATCTCCTCTCTACAATGACAGAAGTGATGGGCCTACCCACGGCCTACCTGAGGCACTTCGTTTCAAACCCAGAGACTTTTTGTACCTGGGCTTTGGTCAGGTGCCAGGACTCACACCCGTACAGGAGACAGGGCAACCCGCACACGCTCAAACAGTTTACATTATTTCGTCTCGACACCAAACGCCGACGTTTTCTAAAAATAATAAAAAACTGTTTAGGGAACAAACTTATCGGAATGATCCTTTTTTGCTAAACAATCATAATATTTTCTAATTTGTGTCCGGGTCGAAAATTTTCCAAATTTAAAGGCCTCCAAACGAGGTCGAAGAAAGTGGGTTGCTTGTTATTTTAAGTAATATTAGTTCCTGAACACAAAAATATACTTTCTTCTCACTACTTAAATATATCGTGAAAGTTTGCAACTACTTTGGGACCCATGACAGAACCATAATCGGCAACTGAACAACTAGGCTACCGATGAATTTGAGATCTCCGTTTGATTTCAACTTATATAATATAGGATTATCACTATGAAATATTAGACATTATTTAAATGTATTATTTATATACAAAGGGTTTGTAACTGTTATGCTGAGTGATGATTTTTTTTGATTAATAAAATAAATTAATTTTCCTTTTAAATATTTTTAATTATGTGCCCAGTGCAACTCTTTGGTTGTCATTCATGATTCACCATCTGGTAATATTTTAATCTATGGAAATGTTTCATTGATAACATTGTTCAGTTGGTATCGTACTGTCGTAATGCTGACTTGTCCCAGTGTTTATATTTCGTGAGTTGAAAGTAAATGTTTCCTTGTGTTTAATTATTGTGAATGTGGGAGTATGCGGAGGTGTGTGTGATATTGTGGAATTATTTTTTGAGATACATGTGAACCAATGGCTTCAATATCATTGCCCAGAGTTCTTTCTCAAAAGAAAACAAGTTTAGAAATTGAAAGAGAAAATTTTGAAAAGTTTCAGGTATGTGTTGTTAAATAAATCCTCTTTTAATACGATAGGACGATACCTCTCAAATGTATTCATTAACTGAGGAAATACTAGTGTATATTGAGTTCTATTATTTCATAATGTGTTACAACTACATTTTTGATTTTTATCATTTCCTAATATTCTCTAACTTTCAATTGTCATAATAATTAATTCTACAACTTACAGTAGGTAAGTAAATAAATTAATGAATCACTAAAATGATTGTTGATTCATATAAAAAAAAAATGCAAATTGAAAGTCAATTTATTATTAGGTAATGTTTTTCAAAATCTTAAAATGAATAATTGGTCTGAAAAGTTTTTAACTAGACTTTTCAAATATGAAAGTACATGTTAACATACAGCAGTTAAACATTTTAGTATTAGATACAGTAATAATATATTATGTATTAATTAGTGTTTCTTAATCTAGAGCTATGTATTGAAATGTGCAAAGAATTTTATAACTTTTTTCAAACTATGAATTATTGTTGTATGTATAATTATTAAATGAATCAAGAGTTCTAGAATTCTCATTCTTTGATAGTATGTTACCTACCCCGTAAAGACCCCCCCCCCCCCCGTGTTTTTTTATGATTTTCCACTAATATTATTTTGGGAGAGTAAGGGGGTTCTGTGGTGCATATGCTACCCCTATTTGGTGATGTTAACGATATCCAAGAATATTGATTTTGTTTTAGTCTCAAGAAGGGTTGATCTCCTCGATATTTGGCCTTCTTGGACATCATTCAATATAGACAAAGAGATTAAGCAACTATTAGCCAATGTTGTGAAGTGCGTCCTCTGCGACCTTTTTAGGTAGTGTAGCATTGGGATTCCACAAACTAAACACAATTATTGTTAATACAAAACTGTTTATTATTGTAACTTAAAAGTTGTCGAACATGTATTTTCTTCTTGCTGGAATGTGGTCAGAATAATTAAGTTGAAATTAAACACTCTTCAGCACTTTTCCACTTTTTTAATTTTCCAGATATATTATGTTCCTTACAATGACACACTATGGGTGTACCTATGAAACGTGTCTGGAATAATAAAACTGTGGAAAAGTTATAAAAAATATTTTTTTTTAAACTGTTCCAGTATAAAAAGTGTATTTGAACTTATATCTTTGATTTTTGAGATGTAGTTGCTCTTCCATAGTACTTCGATAAGCTCTAGTGCTTTGGCAAATTTCACTTATAGTCTCAAACATGCTCCCTATAAGGGCAATGCAAGATTGACAAAAGCGCTCAGTCTCATTAAATATCATTGTAAAAGTTAAGCTATGATAATAAAAATAAATAAAATATACTTTATAGGGCACAACAAACATGTATAAAGGACTCTTTAAGGGACGATATACCTGATTAATTGGACAATCAGACTTTTCTATGATTGTCAGGTCTATCCGACAGGTTTTCCTGCTACTTAAGAATAAATGGGTTAGAGAGCATCTGCTGTTCTATTCAATATGACTTTCAAAGTTTATTTCACACACTCGTCTTATTCTATTGAGGTTTTCAAAATGTATTTCATTGTCGCTCACTTCTTCATCGTTACTGGATAGAATATCCATATTATTATTACATATGAATTATTTTCTAATAAAATGCACCAGTAGAATATATTGTAATAAACTTGTAATGAGTTACACTATTATTCATCACAATAAATATTTGTAGAATAACTCCAAGTGATTATTTCACATTTTATTGATTGATACATCCTGTTGGTACTGACTGATTTTATCACATACTAGCTGTGTCTACTTTATGTTACTCCCTACACGCACAATACACTACTAGGATCATGGTTATAACATAATTCCATTTTGATTATGGCTTTTATCAGTTCTATCTTTATCGTTTATATTCAAAAAACAACTGCATATTATTTATTCAAAAAATTGTCTAATGAAATAACATTTTTAAGTAAATTTAAAAAAACAAAGTTACTCAATATAGAAATACTGCTCGTTTATTATTTTTTATACTTCAATCCGAGCCCATAATCCCGGCATTTCTTATATAAACTTAACTAATGTAGTTTTTGTACAATATTATAGGGCTTCTCCATTCTTGGTTGCTACGAATTAGAATAACCTTCTTTACATAACGACACTCTAGTTAAATCAGTTGGGCAATTTAACTGACTGACAGAGATCGCTGACACGATGTATTAAGAACTGTCAACAAATTAAATTCAATTTGATTTTCCTCTCTTATTCCGTATCTTTTGAAAGTCAGTTCTTTTTTTTTTTTCAAACACTTCTATCCAAATAGGCTTATATGTTTTTGTCCACCAAATACAATTCGGTCTTAGTATCTTTGCTCCTTCTATCTTTTTGAAAGAACTCTTTGGACTTCTGTAATTTATTTTTATTTTATTTCATTCTTAATGCACATACAAAAATGATAAATAAAATAAGTAATATGTACTTATCTTCTATTATTGTTAGGTTTGTGTAGAAAACATATAGAGTACCGACCTCGATAGCCTAGTAGCAAAAGTGCTGATCTCAAATGAAGAGGTCCCGGGTTTGATTCCCAGTCGAGTCAGAAATTTTCAATGTGTTTTTTCACTTCGGGGTTGGAATCCTGTCTCAGATTGGACGGGACCGGTTGACTTACTGATTGCTTTGTATTTTAGAGCACTTAATTTATTGGAGTTTCAGAGAGAGGTGAAGAAGTATCTTGTTGAACAAGTATTTTACAATATTGACGATATGCTAAATGGGACCGTTGACTCTATTATTTGAGATTTAGGTTAAATTGTGTTTTGTTCATTTTGTTGCTTGGTGCCCATTTTTAAACAGGTTGACGTGAAGCTATTTTGAGCCCTTTACACTCAAAATAGCTTTGATATTATTGATCTTCAATCTTTAAATTGTACTTTCTTTTCTTTTATTTCTGCCAGTAAGAAATTATGTATATTATTTTTGTTCTGTATACTTATTATATATTTATATTGTTATTTTGTATACTTGACGATTCCAAGTGCCAAATTCATGGCCTAAGGATGAAAAGAAAGAATAAAGAATAAATAAAGAATTACTTCTTCTTCTTAATTTAGGCCTTGTGACCTGTAATTCAGGAGGTGGGGTTGGCCTCCTGCGAGGTCGATTCCCAGCTATCCTTCCACCTTTTTGGTGGTCTGCCCGGGAGGCATCTTCCATGGGATTGGCCGTGTAATGCCATGTGAGGGAGTCCGGTTGAGTCCATTCTCCTCACATGTGCATACCAGAATCTTCTTCGTTGCCTTCCCCATCTTACTATGTCCTCGACTTCGCACACTTCCCGTACCATCATATTTCTGACTCTATCTCTGAGGGTCTTCCCGGCTATGCTCCTAAGAGTTCGTTTCTTTCGTTTCTGAAACTCTCGGCGCATTTTTAGTCACTGTGGTATCGGCCCTGGACTCGATCCCGTATGTCATGATGGGTCTGACACAAGTTTTATAAATCTTTATCTTGCTGTTGATTCGCATATCAGGGTTCTTCCATACGGAGTTTCTAAGGCATCCTGATATTGAAGCAGCCTTGTTGATGTTGAAGTGGTCAAATTCACTAATGTCGGTGAAATTTCAAATCATGGACATATTCAAAATGTGGAAAAATCCCATGCCTCCTGAAGACTCGAACCTGCATCCCTAGTCGTCTCAAGTAGAGACTATAGCCACTGGGCTAACCTACTCAGCTAGAGATTTGGATATAATTATAGGTTAATAGGTTGCACCCCACAAGCGTGACTGTTTATTTGACTGATTTGTTTGTAAGTAGGTATTAAATTTGAACAACTAAGTTTTTAGTTTTCTTTTCTCTGCACTGTTTCTTTACCAAATTTTTATCATTTTTATATATATTATTATGTTGGCAATCCTGGAGCAGTTTCAATATTAATATGTCATGGATATGATGATAAGTTTAGAAATTGTTAAAAAATCCTTTATTTTTCTACCTGAGACGTGATAAAGCATTAATCTCTTAATATAAAAGAAAGTCGGGTTAGTGTGAACACTTATAACTCGAGATCGGCTGAACAGATTTTTATCATTTTTGGTTTATTGGATTCTTCTCTGCTTCGGATAACAGAATAACTAAAAAAAATGAAATAAGATAAAATATAATATTAAAGTTAGTATAGAACGGATTTAATGACAACAACGCCATCTGTGAAAAATTTCATAACAACACAATTTTTATTTACGTGACAACCATTGAGTTTTAAAACATTGGTACGCAGATTTTTGATATAATTTCTTTCAAGCTTTCAGAAATTATATTTTAACATTCAAACATATTTTTGTATAAATTTCAAATTTGAAATCAATATTCACAGTAAGGACTACAGGACAACGTCTGTCGGAAAAGCTAGTAATTTATAAAATAAACTATACCAACTTTGGTAGCCTATTAAGAGTGAAGTCATTCGAAAGATAATTATTATAAAATTCAATAGGGAAAATTCTTAATAGAGTTCTAACGGAGTATCAGAAAACATCATAGGTCTTCTTGAAATGATCCACAAATCATAATTGTTTTTATATATTTGATGAAAATGTCCTATAATCATGATGGCCGCCACAAGCTTTTTTCCTTCCCCGCGGGACAAAATATTCGGCAATGTCCGCCCATTACTCTATCTTCGCTGCGATGTTACAAATTGACGGCAAATGTATCAAAATCGCGGCAATATTTCAAAAATACAAACGAAATAAAAAAAAACAAAATATCTATAGTGACTCTATCTTACTAAAATGTAGTTTATGGTGTGTTTCTTCTTCTCTGGTTTCAATCCTATGATTGGTTTGCAGCAATTCCCTCAATTCTTCTCCTCACCTCTTCCCTGTCTTGTGCGGCTCTTTTAAGATCCATATATGACTGGCATCGCACGTCTACCAACAGGTCCTCCAGGTACTCTCGGCGTGGGCGTCCCCTGGAGTTCGTCCCCTCGGTCATACCCTCCATTATGGCATGCAAGAGGCCTTCTTGTCTTATTATATGGCCGATCCATCTTGCACGCCTTTCGGACAAGGTCCTGAGCAGGTGCCTTCCTCCTTCGATTCTTTGGAGAACCTCCTCGTTTGTAATGCGGTCTCTCCAGGAAATTCCCAATAGTCTTATGTAGGACCACATCTTTGGTGTGTTTAGCCGTGGTTATATTGTTTAGTTAGTTTAGGGTGCGACTTGTGCTATATCATAGAAAAAGTTACGAACCTACCTTATATACTGTTGAAATTTGACACACTTTGATTTTTTTTCACGCGTTGACAATCGAAACTAGGCATTTGAACAAATCCTCAATTTACAAAAACATCTTGCGACATTTTTATTTATTAATACACAGATACATTCTAACAAACATCTTATCAGAAAATTAGGTATACCCAACTCGATTACTAATTTACTTCCAATTGGTACCAGCTGTAGGAGATTTTATTTAATACGAGAATTCTTATTAGTTTTATTGATACGTTTATGTGAATAGCATTCAAAATGTATTTTTGAGAGTTTTTTTAAAATAATATAGTCAAAATTTTTGTGTTTAAACATAAAAGAAAATAAATATGGACAGTGACAGACCGACTGTTTGGTCCCGTTTCAGGCGCTTTTTTAGGACAGCTGTTGGTAGAAATCAAAGGGTTTCTGTTATGATTATGGGTCAATAAACACCTTTTAATGATTAACACCTTTATTGTAACACAAGTTATTTAAGCACAATAATTATACAGTGGCCATTTTTATTATATTTTTGACAAGTCTACTTATTCTCTATGATTCTTACAGACTATAGGAGTTAGTGCTGCCAACACTAAAAACTGTTTGTTGTTCCTTTTCAACACCCCTCCTCAACAAATAGTTTTTCTATTTCCTTATTTAGATCATATGACAAACCTTAAGGCGGTTGTACACTCTCGGCCGAGACCTCTCGTCATGTCTCGCCGAGACTCTCGGGCGAGGAGCGAGAGCTCGAGTGGTGGCCCTGTACACTCGCGTCACTTCAGTTGTAGTCGTGACGGCAAGGGCGATGGACGTAGACGCAGTACAAGTTGCTTCCGCTGTCGCGCTATGCGCAATCAATTATTTTATGTATGCACACGCGTACCATACAAAAAGAATTAAAACGAAGTGGCGTAAGAGGAGATGGTGGATGGTTGCTATACATCGAAATAGGACCCGGTAAGTCAGTACATATATTTCTTGAAGACATTTAAAAATAGGCGTAAATTTCCAAAAAGGGGCCTATATTTATCAATTCTGCAATAAAATGAGAGTTTTAAAACAGTAAAGCTGAATTATTATGTGATTTTAAATTACTTTTACAGGCAACTGATGGAGAAGCAGTTATCAGAATTGTTAGTAGAACCTTCTGGGCAGTTCAAAAAATTTACTCGAATGTCCCTAGCTGACTTTGAGTATTTGTTGCAAAAAGTGGAACCTATCATATCGAAAAAAAACACTCGACTTCGAGAATCTATTCCGGCAAGAACACGGCTAGCGATTACATTGCGATTCTTGGCTTCTGGAGATAGCTTCGAGAGTCTTCATTTTCTTTTCAAGATATCCAGTTCGTTGATATCACGAATAATACCAGAGGTGTGCATGGCACTAAATAACGTATTAAAGGATGAAATTAAGGTGAGTAGTAAAAAAATACTTTATTTTCAAATATTTTTATTTTCAATTTAAAAAACGTTTTATTCTATTATCGTGAGATTTTCGTATGTAAATTAAATTTTAATTCCGGTATCAACTTAATTTTTGGCTCTTATTGGCTGGAAAGTTTCAGATTCCAGAATCAACTTTTTATTTATTTAATATTCACGGCCACATTGGGCCAATACAAATGCATTAATACTAAAATTACACGTAACGTACAATGGCAGTTTCTAATATAAAATATGTCAACAAAAAAGTATCGTACAATGGTAACAATTAATTAAAAATAACGGAATAAAAGAAAAGAGCAAAATGCTACATTCAATTAAAATAAGGGAATTAAAGAGTAACTATTAATTAAGAAAAAGTGAATAAAAGAGTAACTATCGATTAAAAACAAGTGGGTAAAAGAGCTACTATTAATTAAAAACAAGTGGACAAAAAAGTAACTATTAAGTAGGTAGTCAAAAATTTTAATTTACGTACGAAGATCTCACAGTTAGGTTCTTACTTTCTTTATAACTTTTAACTACTTTCTCATCGCATGATTAAAAGCAGTGTTTACAATATCAGTCTTAGGAGAATAAACTAATTCATCCGACAAAACTGTTATTTGGCGAGACGAAGAATGGGGTGATTCATTTATCACGTGAGATGTTTCTGGTATGTGAAGGACTGGCATGTTGTCTAATGCTCTAGTCATCATAGGTGAAGATGCTGAATATTGACGAGGCGGAACATCTGAGTATGATGAGCATGACGAATTCGACCAATAGGTAGATGAAGGGCTTGGGGAAATAAATGTATTTTTGGGCGATGGACTACATGGTGGAATGACGTTATTTCTATACAGTGGAGCATAGTCATAGGCGCCAGACCAGTTTCGCATTTTTTTTATGAACAACCCATCGATTTCATACATCATTTGCAATCGCTCATCATCACTGAGTTTTCGAAGTTTATTCGCTAATATTTTTCCATATCTATCGCAATCGTCTTCCTGTGTTTCCTTTTTATTTATGACTTTATTTAAAGTAGAGATTGCGTCTTTCATGTGTTTGCCTGCTTCAAGTAATTCTGGTGGATGTTTTCGCCTTCGTTGTGTCGTTGGAGGATCAAGCGGTTCTGTTTCAAGTGTCGATCCAGCTGAAAAATAAAAAAAATATTTATAAGAACACGGAGTTTATTCATTACATATGCAGTTGTTGATTGTTGAACATCACGAAATTTTAATTAAATAGTAAAAATCTAAATAATGCGAACTATCTCACCTTCATTTGTAGCATTATTATCTTCACGTTCATTAATATCGGTATTATCATTACTGTCTTCACGTCCACTTTGAGAAAAAAGTTGACTCTGTAAAAAAACATGAAAAGTTATTAAAATGTGTTTCTTTTGTTCCAGTTGCCGTCAACTCCAGAAGCATGGCTGCATGTGGAAAATGGTTTTAAAGACAACTTTCCACGCTGTGTAGGTGCTATTGATGGAAAGCACATTGTAATGCAAAGCCCAGTATTCAGTGGATCAGAATATTTTAATTATAAAAAATGTTTTAGCATAGTCCTTTTAGCTCTTGTCGACCATGACTATAAATTCTTGTTTGCTGATATAGGAAGTCAAGGGAGGATCAGTGACGGTGGTGTGTTCCGTAATAGTTTGTTATGGCAGAAAATTTGCTCTAATGATCTTAATTTACCTCCGTCGACCCCTTTGCCAGGTTCAACAAAACCAACGTCTTATGTTTTCTTAGGAGATGGGGCATTTGCTCTTAGCACGCATGTAATGAAACCATATCCAGGTGAACACACCATAGGAACATCAAAACGTATATTTAATAACAGACTTTCATCTTCTCGAGTAATTGTAGAGAACACTTTTGGTATACTGGCATCAAAATTCAGAATTTTTAGAAAGCCTATACTATTAGATCCAGAAAAAACTTCTGCCTTAACCATGACTTGCATATTATTGCACAATTTTCTACGTAAAAGTGAAACATCAAGGAGCATATACACGCCACCAGGAACTATGGATATTTATGATAATAATGGGGAATTGATTCAACGTGGTGCTTGGCGAGGAGATATGAATGAATTTCAAGAAACTTGTGCAATAACACCTTTGCCAAATGTAGCGCGGAGATCGCCACTTGATGCCAGACAAATTCGAGAAGAATTTACATCGTATTTTTTTAAAAATACGAATTAAAATTACTACTGTACACTTCGTTCTATATAATAATAAAAAATGTATATGTATACAAAATAAAGATATTTACCTGATTTTCTGTATTTATTGTATTCTTGCATTTGTATAGATTACCCAAGAACGAGTTCATTAAGTCGAAGGCAAACCAAATTGGTTTGTGTACTTCTTCACATCCTGCACCAGATTGCAAAGAATTTTTAATTTTTCGTAGGTGTCCTCTGTACGTCGCCATTAAAGAGTCCTTCTTTTTCTTGAGATCGTCCACAGAGAATCCAGTTTGATCCGATATCCTAACCCAAGCGTCATGTAAACGTTTTCTGTCTTTATGAAACTTGTGATTCGGTTCCCACAATACGGGTTCCGTTTGGAATATCTCTATGAAGTTTAACTCACTTTCATTGTTCCACATATTTAATTCCTTGCTGTTCGTCATACCAAGGTAAATTTGCAGATAACTACGTTTATACACGTACCGCAAATTAGAAAAGTTGACACGTGCAGCACGGTCGCTTGCTGTTCGTGCACTGAAGCACGCGAGAGTGTACATCAATGCTCTCGCCGTTCCTCGCGAGACATGCCGAGACCCTTTGACTCGGGCACAAAAACCGACACGGGAGCGAGAGCGGACGAGTATGTCCGAGACACCCCGAGGCGAGCCGAGAGCTACCATGTACACTCTCGCACTCGGCATGTCTCGGGGTGTCTCGGCGAGAGTGTACAGCCGGCATTAAAGCTATGAATTTATATTTAATACAATTACTTAGTATTTAATCTATAATGACATATTTATTTACTTAAGATATTATTTCTAAATTTCTCAAAGAGCATTTTAGCCAACGGTTTTGTAAATATATCAGCCAAGTTGTTTTCTGTTTCAACATATTTCAAAGTTATACAACCACTTTCAACATTACTGACTATATAATGATACTTAATATCTATATGTTTTAATCTTTTAATATTTTCTCTGTTATAAGCTAACTTAATGACAGATTGGTTATCTTCATACATTATTATATTATCAACTTTTACTTGAAAATCAGATAAGATACTTTTCAACCAACACGCTTCAGTAATAGCCACACTTAATGCTACATATTCAGATTCAGTAGAAGAAAGTGAAACGTTTGTTTGCTTTCTACTACACCATGAAATAAAACAACCAAATACCTTAAAAATATATCCAGTAGTTGATTTTCTGTCTTTAATGTCACCTCCCCAATCACTGTCAACAAATCCTTGTACACCTGTGTCCATAGCATTATATGATAAACTTAAATTTAACGTACCTTTTATATAGCGTAGTACTCTCTTCAAACATTTATACAGCATCTCACTGGCACAATGTTGGAACCTGCTAAGAAAACTTACTGATACACATAAATCTGGTCTTGTTCCACTCACAGCATACATCAAGGAGCCTATTAGTTGTCTGCATTTTGTTTCAATTTCAGGGCTTTCTGATTCATTCTTATTTAATACACTAAAGTCAAAGTTCTGATCTATCGGGGTACTTACCGGTTTACAATCTAACATGTTATATTTTTCTAATATTTTCCTTAAATATTTTTCCTGACTCATAATAGTTACATCTTGTTTCTGTATAATATCGATACCCAAATAATGTGAAGCTATTCCCATATCTTTCATTTTAAAATTATTATTCAGTTCTGATTTTAAGGTTTCTATGTCCATTGTATTATTTCCGAAGAATATTATATCATCTACGTATATCAACACATACATAAAATTTCCATTTTGATTTTTCATATACAAACATTGATCATTTTTGGATTTTTTAAACATCATTTTAGACATAAATTCTTCAAATTTCTTATACCAACATTTTGGAGAGTTTTTAAGTCCGTATAGTGATTTATTCAATTTGCAAATCTTTCCATCTGGCAACTTTATATAAACAATGTCTTCAATATCTCCATGTAAGAATGCACCCACAACATCCATTTGATGGACATATAATTTCATTTTATTGGCCACAGACATGAGTATTCTAAATGTTGTTAACTTTGCTACAGGTGAATAAACATTCATATCATAATCAGTTTGTTGAAATCCCCTCGCAACTAGTCGAGCCTTAAATATTTTTCTACTGTTTACCTCTTTTATCTTAAAAACCCATTTTGTTGATACTACTGCTGAATCATCTGGAACCTTGTTTACTTCATCCCATGTATGATTTTCATTCAAGGTATTCAATTCAGTTTTCATGGCATTTTTCCATTCTTCACTTTCTACGCTTTTCATGGCGTCTTCATAATTTAATGGTTCTAATCCAATTGCTAAAAAACTTACATCCGATATGTAATCGTTCATCCATGCTGGTTTATTTCTTATTCTATTAGGTCTCATTTCGATATTATTTTCTTCCAATTCCTGTATCACAGGAAGAGATACATCCTGTTCCGAAGCATGTTGTGATGCTTCAACATCAGCTGTCTGTATATTTTCTGAAGAACATTCATTTAAAGGATTTCTATTATCAATTCGTGCATCTGAATAAATTAATGTCTGGTTTGTACATTCTTTGTTTACCTCTGAAAGTTTTTCCACATCTATCATATATTTATTGGTCTCATCCGAGTGATTCTCAATATTTTCATTATTTCCTTTGATAAATGTCACTTCTCTTTTAACCAATATATTATTTTTATCTGGAAACAGAATTCTATACCCCTTCGTAGTTTCACCATAACCTACAAAAATTCCAAATTCTGCTTTGCAGTCCCATTTGTGGCGTTTTTGTTCTGGGATGTGTACTGCTACCGGAGATCCAAAAATCTGTAAATTACCAATGTCATATAATTCTTTGTTATACCACAATTCATATGGAGTCTTATCTTTTATTCTACTTTTGCCTGTTCTGTTTAAGATAAAGACAGAAGTATTTACTGCTTCTGCCCACAATCTTTTGTCTAAATCTTTTGATAATAATATTGTTCTTGTTGCTTCGTTTATTGTCCGTATTTCTCGTTCAGCTGAACCATTTTGTTCCGGAGTATATGCGACACTAGTCTGATGTATGATCCCCATTCTATTTGTAATTTCTTTTAGTTTTGCATTCACAAATTCCAGACCATTATCTGATCTTATAACTTTTACCTCATGTTTTAAATTTTGAGTTACATAATTCAAAAAGGTTTCAATCTTGTCAACAGCTTCAGACTTTTCCTTTAAAAAATAAACTGTTTTGTATTTTGAAAAATCATCCTTAATTATTAAATAATATTTCGCACCACCATATGAAATGCTTTCCATAGGTCCACAAAGATCTAAGTGAATTAATTGACCAGGTTTTGTGCTGAAGCTTGTACTCGAGATAAATGGTTGTTTATGCATCTTGCCTTTTATGCAAGATATGCAAGTATATTCCTCACTATCTAAACTTATATCAATATTACTTCTCTTTAAAATATGTTTTATTTGATTTATGTCTTGATGCCCCATTTTTTCATGCCATTCAATAATGTTATTTTTACTTTTCCCTATAAATGCAAAATCTTCATTGGACTTGTTTTTAAACTTCATGAAATATAATTTCTGATGACGATAAGCTACTGCACCTACGTAACCAGTTCTGGTATGAATAAGTTTACTAATTTTTTCATTTGTATATATCTCGTAACCCTTGTCAATAGCAGTACTTGCAGAAAATAAATTGCATTGTAAATTGGGAACAAACAATACATCATATAAGGTTGTATCAATCCATTTTTCACCGTTAAATGATAACGTTTTTATATTACCTGCTCCAAGCGCATTAATTCCTGAGCCATCTCCCATGGATACTTCTCTGGGCTTATCAAAATGTATATATGAATCAAACATACCTTTGTTGTTGCACATGTGTTCTGATGCCCCACTGTCCAAGATCCATATATTGCTTGGAACTTGTCCACATTTACCCGAAACCTGAAAAGCATTACTAATATTTTTTTCCTTAACATTTGAATTATTGAACTTAGAATCCTGTTTATTTTTAAACCAACATTTTTCAGTTTCATGATTATTCTTTTTACATACTTTACAATACATATTCTGTTTATTTTTGAACCAACATTTTTCAGTTTCATGACTATTATTTTTACACACTTTACAGTATTTTTTACTTAATTTACACTCTTTCTTGTAATGGCCCTCCTTGCCACACAGAAAACATCTTCTTCCCTTCTTTGCGATAAATGCTGTGGTATTCTCAGTTTCATTCTTTCCCATGATATTCCTTTGCTCCTCCACTAGTAGTCTTGCTGTCAGTTCTTGAATTGCCTTGTTTTCGTTAGGGACTGAATCCCATGCAGATATGAAATGTTTGTACTGTGATGGTAAGGAGCTAATTATTTTTGTAACTACCATGTTTTCAGGGATGTCACCAGCTAACTGTTTGATTTGATCCACAACTTCTTGTATTTCTGATATGAATAAAGCCATGCCTTGATTATTGTATTTCATTTCAAAAAATTTCTGCTGAAGTAAATGAAGTGTTAGGTCGGATCTCTGTTCAAATACTAAGTTCAGTTTATCCCAAATTTCTTTTGCTGTATTGCAGGTTGTTATTAGAGGAATCGTTTTATTTGCCAGTCGCGATACAATTATCCCTTGTGCTTTGGAATCTTGAATTTTCCAATTTTCATCGACGGCATTTGGCGCCTCACCTTGTTCGATTACTTTATAAACATCTACGGCTTTTAACAAAACTTTTGTTTGAAATTTCCAAGAATTCCAATTTGATTTATCTTCTAATAAACTTGTGCCACGCATATTAAACATTTGCGCTTCCATATTTTGTATTTTTTTTAACCTCTTGTTGTATACACGTGGCTTTACCGCCAATTATTGTTTGGTTTATTTTCAATTTTATTTTTTCTTTCAAAGTCACTATTATATTTATCTGCAATGACTGGGCCCATAACCTGTTATGATTATGGGTCAATAAACACCTTTTAATGATTAACACCTTTATTGTAACACAAGTTATTTAAGCACAATAATTATACAGTGGCCATTTTTATTATATTTTTGACAAGTCTACTTATTCTCTATGATTCTTACAGACTATAGGAGTTAGTGCTGCCAACACTAAAAACTGTTTGTTGTTCCTTTTCAACAGTTTCATTTCAAACTCTTGAAACTGAATCCGGAAATCCGGATGAAAAAAATAAACGATCAACTATGTCCGGTTTTCATTCGAGATCTGAAAGGTTTTGCGCCATGACTTTGAAGTGATTTTTATAATTATATTTTTATATATATTCGTCCGATCGTAGTAAGCCATGACAATATGATGAACTAAGGGAAAAAGGTAATACTTCCTTAATTTTTAATGTACCTACCTACATACATATTATTTATTATCAAATTGCTGCATTAAGCTTAAGCATCACATATTATCAAAATGAAATTTGAAATTGAAACACTACGGAGCTACGATCGTCTCTCATCGATATTTTAAAGGCTGGATTAATGTGATTACTTTACGTTAAGAGCAAGAGTTGGTCGGAGCCAATTCATCCAGTAGGGTAATACGCCAAATAGTTCAATTTTAGCAAATCTTCAAAATTTTTGTCGTGAGTAACTTTGTAGAACATTTTAATAAACAAACATAAATTAAAATAAACAAAAACTTTGTCAGTTCTACTTGAGTATGTATATTTGGTTAAAACGTTTTCGAACAACCGTCCATCTTCAGTAACCGTAACAATAGTATTGTTACGGTTCCTTCATACGAAACTGAAATTTATGTTTTATTGTAGAATGAAATTTGAAATTTAGTTATTGAAAATTCATTCACCTAAAATGATTTAAATTACTTCCACCAAGAAAAATGCATGTTCAACAACTTATAAATTTTATTAAAATGATTTTTTTTAAGGAAACAATACCTTAATTATTTAGAACATAACTTTTTCGTGAATTAGGGGGCAGATATATATGCTTATTATTTGCCTTACGTCTATATCAAAATGTCCACCTCTCACTGAATACCCCGAATTTGACCATTCATTTCAATTTTGTCTTGAATTGAGGAAATTCGAAATTTGTGTGATAGAACCTACACATTACAATATAAAATAAATAATTATTTAAATTAAATCAACACTTTTTATACTAAAGTTTCAGTATATCCTGAGACATTCTTTCTAGCCAACCGGTTCCGTCCTATCTGAGACAGGCAAACCTTTCAAAAGTCTTCTTCTTCTTCTTCTTGCCCCTTCCCAGTTCATTTGGGGTCGGCCATCCCGGTACGCCGACCATAAGTGTTTTCACTTTAGATAAAAAAAATCTAAAGTTCAAACACACATATAGGTACCATCTGCAAAACTTTATAACTTTGTATAATGTCTTACCTAAATCATTTAGTTCTGCATAGGTACATTTTATATTGATAACCTAAATGGAACAAAGATACGACAATGTTATAAATAATTAATAATAAGTTATTATTATCATTATATTATATCAATCGTTATTGAGTATAAAATAATATACGCAGTGGACAAAATGGTAGGTCATTACCTTAAGTCTAAAGGTAACACTATGCCATTTTGTAGAGAGGACAAATAGGCCTATGACAAAAGAAATTCAGTTGTAGCCTTGTTACTCTTCTCAAGACAGGGGAAATCTTGCAATTGGATTCAGGAACCAGGGCCGTCGCGTGGTTTTCAGGCGCCCAAGGCGAGGCTTTAATCTGCGCCCCCCCCCCCCCCCCCCTTCATAAAACTCGTAATTTTGTTCACTCCAGTTTTGGTTCGGGATAATCATAATCAGCGCCCCCCCCCCCTCCCTATAAATCTCGTAATTTTTTTCATTCCAGTTTTGGTTCAGGATGATCATAATCAGCGCCCCCCCCCCCTATAAAACTCGTATTTATTTTTATACTACATATTTTATACTATCTGATACCCGTCTTGCTTTTCGTCGTTGTTTCCTTTAGTCAGGCTCATTTAAACAGATTCTAGTCTAGCTTCTCTCCGCGATGATTTAGCATATGGGTGTTTATTAAACTTTTTATTGAAAATATTGCATTCGTATGGCTTTTCTCCGCTATGAAGTCGCTCTTTCCCTAGATTGGCGACGTCTCTTAGCCAAAAATTTCCTGTTGCTTGCTCGGTTGCAATGAAAATAAAATTTAGTTAGAGTTTTTTTAAGATTTAAATTTAAAAATTGATTAAACTTTTTATAGCAAATATTGCATTCCTTTGGCTTTTCTCAGCTATGAGTTCGCATGTGAATCCCTGGACTGTACTACAAGCAAAATAGATTTTTTTTGCCCACGGCGGCGCCCCTCGAATCGCGGCGCCCAAGGCGACCGCCTCGGTCGCCCCACCCACGCGACGGCCCTGTCAGGAACTGCATAGTTTTTCACGAAAAAGTTTTAGTTTAGAAGAACTAGTCGCATATTTGACTCTAAAGAGTGCATTGCACTTTTACTCTATCGATTTTACTTAATAATTCCGGGTGTCCAAATGAAACTGAAATTTCTGTTTTATTGTAACCTCAAAATCACTCGAGCTCGGGTGGAGGTCTTAAAACAAACTTTAATTAAATAGTTTGGCTGGTTTAAGATGCTTTTTGAGTATTATAAAAACGTAAGACGCAAAAAATGTAATATGGTTGGAATTTCTCTCATTCAAAAAAATTTGTTAGAACTAAACATTTTTCGTGAATAGGTATTCATGGGCCATGCTGTCCTGCCGTACTCGTACCTGCATGCCCAGTCGAAGTGTCGAACATAATATTCGTGTTAAACATCATAATATTGTACAAATACATTCAAGCACCTACAGTGCTCAATTATCTTTGATGTGTTACATTTCAAATTAATTACATACCTACTATTGTTATATTATGATTTTTACATTTATTTGTAATAATTATGAGTAAATCTTATTGGAATAATAAGAAAGGCTGGTTCCAGTTAGAATTAGAAACGCCCAATAAAGACGGAAACATGACTTTTAAAAAATCAAACCATATAATTTTTTCAGTTGCACTTTGTAAATTTAATTGAAATAATTACATAGTAGGCTGAAACATCACTTGAGTGACCTAAGACCGCTATTTAGTGAAAATGGTAATATGTTCAATCTTCATCAAGTTTGGGGCTCTTAATCCCAAAAGCGTTGAAGATATGAACATTTAGATTTGAAAAAAAATGCTAATATTAGTATGTAGGTATTTCACTTTAAAAAAAACTCATTATAGGTTTGTATCATTCGATTATAAAAAGCATCATTTGCATTTCTTTTTTTTTCTCGACGATATCTTCGCAGCTGCACTGCACTCTGTATAATAGGTGTGTGGCAGCAGTTTCTCTCTACTCCATAATTCTAATAAAAAAAAATAAAAAAGTTGTAATACCTGATTATGGATCAATAGCCAAAATCACTCGACTTCGGGTGAAAAGCCTTTTCTAATCTAAACTTCGGCAGAAAATTGATATACTTTAAAATATGAAATACCTTATAAAACACCATTTCTCAACACTCACCTTTCATAAGAATCTTGATGAGAGTTTTTTGGAATGTTCGGGTGTCCCACAGGGATCATCTTTGAAGCCTTAACTTTTCAATATTGCATAAATGTTTTATGATTCATTTCTACTGGCAACAATATTAATAAATTATATATAACAAGTAGTGTTGCATTTATCTATGTGCGGGATTTGTTTTAGATTAGATAAGATTATATTAACATTAATATACCTATATCTATTTGTTTAGTTTGACGCGATTACTTGGACAAATAACCTGTCGATTAGTCTTTTTTGTGTGTGTTTAACTCATATTTTTAAGATCTTTCTATTTTTATGATTGTTAAATGTCAATTTATTACTGTTTGGTTAATTGTAAAAATTTGTGAGTTATCGGTGCCCAATATCAGCTGATTATGATTTCAGTATAAACTTTGACTGTTAAATAATATCTAAAATATGTAATTAGGTGAGTCATTTTATTATGATTTTTACATTGCTTTTTTATGATCAAATTGAAAGATATATTTGTTGGAGCTGATAAAGGAAAGTAATTAATAATTACATAATCGGCAGGATATTTTACAATCAAACAACATTTCTTCCGAATCTTTAGTTTAAAATGTCCTTGTTCGCCCTCGCCTTTGTCTCATCAATTCTTTTTCGATAACCATTTCTATCAAGCCCCAACTGTGATTCAATTTCATTAAGGTTTCTTTTGATGGTCGATAACCATCTGCCTGGTCCTCTTTGTTGATTTTCAATGTCCATTGCACCTCCGATTATGTTGTCCTGTCTTCGCCACATAACATGCCCATACCATTTTAGCCTGTTTTCTGTAATCGTTTCGGGTATACTCGTATATGGGACATTTTTCACTTTGTCGAGTTTAGTTTCTCCTCCAGCTCATATACATATGGACATCTTCATCTCTGCAGTGTGAATTATTTGTTGGCGTTTTTGTTTCAGCAACTAATTATGTAGGTGCCTGAAATTTGGAGCCACAGTATTATGTGATTGCTCACATTCTAGCAAACATTTTCGTATCAAATTATTCTACGAGAGGTTGATATTTTTTTGTAATCTTTCTCACTTATGTCGAGTAACGTACGAACAAACCAAATAATTGTGTAGATTTTTCCCCCTCGGGAAGATCACACTCCCAATTTTATGAACATTAAAGGTTGTCTTAACTTTTTATATACCTAACTACCTCAGGTATACCAAGACTCTAAGAATTGAGTTTTCTTAGAATCACCTTTTTGATTATCTGTGTGATACTGTATTATTTTTTAATCACCATTTTCACATATTTCTGAAAAATATATGTTAACTAAGTACCTACGTACTTACTTTTGAAAATATTTAAGAAATAAATAGGGCAATGGCAACACCATTCCAATGTGGTAAATAATGGCATTCATTATGGTTTCGTGTATCTTATGGAAAATGTACTAGATTTTCAGTTGTCTAAAAGAACTTTATAAAGCTAACGAGACATTTCAAGAGTACGAACAATGGATTGTAATAATAATTCTATGAGGTCAATTCCCAAACAATATCAGACACAATGACTTATTCAAATGGTGTTTGATAAGTTAGTCATTTATTTATTTTAGTTTGTACAAAAACACCGTGATATCGCACCTTAAAGACAACATTGACGCAAGTCGAAAATTGTTAATTATTTTGCGTTACACCCATTTTTATCTAGAATCGCGATTATAATATTCTGGTGTTCGAAATTCAAATTGATTCCAATACAGTCTTCATTGTATTTTTTATCAACTGTTAATTTTAAACAAATCTTTAACTTTATTCTAACAATTTGTATCTATTTTATTGCAGGTTAACCATTGATATGTGCATGCCTATTCTTCAGTGGGATCCAAAACTGTTTAACATTACTTAATTTGTTTATCCTTAAATCAAGTAGCAGTAACAATAATTTATTGGTTGTGGCTGTGAAAACTAACAACAATATTATATTTCTATATTGATATACTAACATAGTTTATTAATACTTAGTTTATTATGCATGATATAAATATTTATATTATAAATTAACTCAACTGTGGTTTAATGAGAATAAACTCAAGCAAAAGTTCAAAGTGTCGTGTGAATAAAATAATATTTTGGAAAGTAAAAAAGTTGCATGTTGAATCGGTGGAAATTTGAACAGTAACAATATGTCGTTTTCTACGAGACAACAGATCCAACTGGTGAGTATAGAACATGTCATTCTCTATGGTAATAATGATAATTAATTACATCTATTGTCTATGCACGATTAGCTTCATTGTGCGCCCACAGATGATAAAACTAATTTAATATAAATACACTTACTAATTACCCATATTGTTATGCCTTTCTTTTCTTGCACGCCTAACACAACAAACAACATAAAAAAATCGTAGGTATTTTTAAAAATATTTATATTATTTCTGTTTAATTTGTGTAAATAGTTTTTATTTTATCACAATTAACTATATATTGTCGGTATATTTTTATATATGTATGTAGTTTTATTACATAATTAATTTAAACATTATTTCAGTTTGTCTATGTGTCGTTGAACGTGCATAGATATAGTAGCTGGTGCTGTACCTGTTAGGATAGGAAATATTTTTAAATTTCGAATATGTACCTATTGTAATGTCAGATTTTCAGCGCTAAACGAGATTGCCGAAAATAATTTAGTAAATGAATACCAATTTTAGAACAAAATGTTGTTTGAATTTTCAGAATGTTTCAAAATACTCTTCTCATCTCAGTGACATTTCCAATAATCGGTCATAGACACGTGTGTTCCAATTCCAAACTCAACTCAAACTGTCTGTGGTTAATCTACGGATTCCTCCTACGCTCGAGTACCGTATCAAGTTTCGGATCGATTATAAAACTGAACTTTAGTTTCAATGTAGATCTAAAGGTTATATTACTAAGATCTAGGTATATGTACGCTACGATGCATTTATTTTATTGTATGGAAATGGAAGCCTATTTTTAGTTTCCTTCGTGCGTTCTACTAAATAAAAAACGACTCGTTTATAAGTTAGTAGTATATAACGTTAGCTACGAAAAAAAATCTTCGCTCTGTGAATATAAAAATTCATTCAAGCAAGTCGTTCTGAATTGAAAACAATGCTAGATACGTAGTTTTAGGCCAGTACCTCTATCTATAAGTTTTTTTGGAACTTACGCTAGCGTGAAGAAGTAGTAACAATTTTTTTTTTAGAAACGTATATAGCGCTCTACGGAATACTTCGGAAAGCTCCGCAGCACATAAAAAATCCCGCGAGTTTTTCACTTACGTTTTACGTTAGTGAGTAATATCCGGAATAGAGGTATCATTTCCAAAAAAATCAATACATTTCTAAATGGTAGGACAAGTCATACTAACCGAATCAACAACGTAGACACGTAGAGCAATGCTGGTGTCAGCTAGTAAATTCGTCCAAACGTAAAGGGATAGTTTCTTCCTTAAAGTAATTATGTAGTATAGCATAGATAGAGAAAATGATTACCCATCGTTACTATGTTGTTGCTATGGGGACCAAAGTGCCATGCGATTGCGTTCAATACCATTATTATTTGTTGACAGCAAGGTGACAGACCAGCAGGTCAGAACATCCCCTCTCACGCACATTTGACCATTTTTACAATCACATACTAATGGTCCGTTTTCCTAGGAATACGGTACTGCTATAAACAGCGGCGAACGTGTCAGTGTAGAAATTCGATTATGTGGTTACGTACCTAGTAACAAAAAACACCGTCGCGTTTTTGAAAGACATCGCTTCCTAGGAATCCAGTGCAGTACACTAAACAAAAAACGGCAAAGCCATTTTGATAAAATGCGGTGTCTATGGAAAATATTCGTTTGAGGTTTTTCCCCTTTAGTTATCTAGGGTCCAGATAGTTTACAAACAGTCCTATTTAGTTCTTATCATTAATCTACAGTTTATATGGATAGATACATAAATAAATCCCCTAACTTACTAGAATATCACCAGCTACTTTTTAGGCATAATTCAAACTCCTATGATTTCTTCAAGAATTAGGGTAGAGTTTTTAACTGCTACCAAGAACCAAGTAGGTATTATACTATGTCATTTTTACTCACACGAAAATGACAATTAAACTCAAAGAAGGGTGCTTACCTTCGAAGAAAAAAATGCATCTGGCTGGAAACTACTGCATATTAAACTGTCTGATATTCTGAACAACTCATACTTTTATGGGCAGGTAGGTTCGTTTCGCTTGCAAGGGGGAAGTTAACAGTGCGAATAGTTCTTTATAACGGAAGTTTTTTTGTTTATCTGCGTTTGTGTGTAAAACCTAGGTATTATGTCTATCATCCCCATAGTTTCTTGGTAGGTATGTTACCTTTCATAGTTAACTATTAGAGATTTTGGGGAGAAACCCCATTCTCTTACTAAGTATACTGTGTGTGTATTTTGTTTGGAGAGAATACACTGGTACGTATGTATCTTGATATTCGTTACTCGCGAAAAATTGTATGGTTGGGGGGTCCCATCATGAGCATTCACTCGTTCAGTATTGAACATTGTCCTTTCTTCCACGATTCTCTGTCTCTCCGCATTGATATCTGGCTGGACAGTGGACACCCTCCTAACATCGTCAGATCACCTCTGCTGTGACCTGCTCCTGGTCTCCACTCCCTCCGGAGTTTTCTTGATCTATCTGATGATATCAGCTTCTCCTGCCTGTGATTTTTCTATGACAGAGGACTAAAGAGGTTTCGGTGACTATATAATGAGTCTTTTATGACTTAGAGACAGATTAAAGAAGATTCAGAGCAGCAAAATTTCCCCTAAATAACCCTTGCGTGCATAATAAAAAACAATAAAAATCGAAGTGAGATAAGGAGAAGAAAAGAAGACAGGCTAGTCCCAGGTACAAGGTTATTTTTAATCTGTCATTCGGGTCAACTGGTTCCGTTAAACAGCTGATGCATTACTATGCCTCTATAGACCAAGTACCTCAATAATAATATGAATGCATATGCATGGGGGATTCCATACTGTAATATTGAACCATCTATAATATTTTTATTGTAGCTAGCAATTTCATTATGTATGTTAATGTATTCATAATAAAAATAATGCATCAACTTAGTATGCAATAGGGCATAATGTGTTATTGCTGCGATAACCATTTATAATAACCATATCGTTGCACCAACGCAAAAATGTCACATCTTAAATTTTATTATTTGTTATAAAAAACACACACACAATCAGCCAGTTACGAAATTTGCGAAAATATTGCGAAAAATGGTTAGAAAGTTTATTTGTTTTTTTTTCACTTGAAATTTCCTCACCACTCTTCCGACATCCTGTTTTCAATAGGCACCGGTTGATTAGAATAAATGGGCTCACGCAATAAGTTCCGTCGGCTATACCTTCAGTATAGAACAGTGACAATTTATTATAACTTCGTTATGATACTTACTTATTTTGCGTTTCCGGTTACACTTTGCCACACCAGTAAGCAGCGACAGTCATCGCCTTGTCGTTCGCAAGGATAAGGTCTTGCATGTTTCACCAATCAGCGGGCATGTCAAGAGGTGGTTGTCGTCCTGGAGCTCACCACATTCACAATCTGTTTCGTCAGCAGAGAGGTAGCCCCATCTGTGTAAGTTTTTCCTGCATCTGGTGACACCAACCCTAAGTCTATTGAGGGCAGTCCATAAAGAGTACGGTAGCTGTTCACCCGTACTGATGCCTTCACGTGGTGCCATCCACTGCGTTGCTTCCAAGTCCTCTTGCCACAATTCTTCTCTGCGTTGCTGTGACGACTCAACAGGAGAAGTGGTCTTAGTAAAGCTATTCATGGACTTAAGTCGCAAAGCAGCCGGCTGATGGTAGTATAATAAGTGTCTGGGGTCGTTATGATAAATAGTACTTAGGATTTCTTTTACCGTAATCTTGAGGAAAACTCTGTGATTCTTCGACATGGTAATACAAAAATCGCGCAGAGAAACGGCTTTGATACACTATTTTCGATTATATAAAGAATAATAGGCGTTAATATAGTGAAATCTTTTTTTTTAATTTCTACGATTTGACTTAATTAAGCTTCATCCAGAAATGTATCTGGATACCAAAGAGACGAGATCCCTTCTCTTTAACTACTCCTCAAGGCCCTCCGTTTATGATCACGCGATGTCACTCCAAAAATTAATCGTGAGTGGGGAAAATCGAATGGATGATGTGGAGTGATCGGGTGAGTCGGATATTCATCAGTCCAAAAGTCAATGGCGTCAAGCCATTCGTCCATCACTCCAAACTAGTCCAAACGGATCGTCAATGGTGAAACTCACTTGATTGTCAGTGTTAAAAAATTGGTCCATATTTGTCTCATTTTGTCATAATCCCTCCACCAGGGTACACGTGATAATGTTTTTAATTTATGTAATAATGGCAAAATAATATATGTGTATTAATTAACGTTGTGAAATTTCGTTATAATGATTGAAAAAAAAACTCAACTTGCACATCTGTCAAAAATTGATGTGCTCCATTTGAATTGATCGTGAATGGAGGGTTAACTGTAGTATGTTTTAGCCATTTATCATTTTTTAAACGTATTCTTCTCATTTAGCTGAATTTAATGTTAATAAATCATATTTGAGGTTTTACAGTTTGGCAGTAGTACAGAGATAACCCTATATGCTTTATGACGTGGCTTCGCTTATGCCCCTACCACACGCTCCGTCTTACCTGTGGTCTTGCCTGCGCAAACCTGGCTTGTCAGGTAAGACGGAGCGTGCGGTGTACTGTTTTATACCAACCACACGCTCCGTCTTACCTGACAAGCCAGGCTTGCGCAGGCAAGACCACAGGTAAGACGGAGCGTGTGGTAGGGGCATTAGTTTGTATTGGCGCATAAAAAATTAAATACTCGACATGCCGTTTTGTTTTAGTTTTACCTATGACTGCATTATGTATGTATGTAGGTACGTGATTGACAAAAATATGACGTCTCTTAATTAAACAATAATATGTCATCGAATATGAGGGCGGATTCATAAGTCCGATGAAAATGAATGAACCCGTTATGCCAACATGAAATCTATACAGTATTGTATGTTTAGATAGGACATTGTGATGGTAACACGTAAATTGTTCGAATTACAATTCTTCGAAAATCACAATTCACCTAATGGCAATTGTACGAAATCACAATTCTCCTAATGCACAATTCTTCGAAAAAAAAATATTTTACGTTAGCGTTAGCAAGCTTTATACTATTTACCTACATGAATGAGTTAGGTTAGGTTATAATTATTCCCCCGAATTAATTTAAAGTAATACAAATATTAAAAAAGAAATATATTCGTAGAAATATTCATTCGAATAATTCGCTTTAGGACAATTGTACATAATTCGAACACTTGATTTTAGAAGAATTGAGTTTTCGAAGAATTTTCATGGAATCATTGTTTTGGGTATACACTAGTATACGTTTACAAAATTCCATGCTGTTAATTGAATAAATATATAGCTTTTTCAGCTCTTTTGATCGAACGTGTCGTCCATTCGCGGTTAAAATGGAAAACAATGATTATGAAGTGTTTTTTCACGAAAAAAAATATCAAGGAGACGAAAAATATCTCGATAAATTTTATCGTGGTCACTCAAGATGTTTTACAAGTGGCTTTCTGAGTTTCATTATGATAGAAAGTTCAAGTTTGTCTTTGTCTCATTTTTTTAGCCTAATTATCAATCCAACCTCATAAAGATGCTTAAGCTTAGGAAATTTGGATGTAGGTAACTAGAAATATTTAGGTGTTTCTTTGTTGTAGGGAGTATTGTATTGTCTATGCACGATTAGTCACCTCAGCACGAACTATGCTTGTGTCATAATAGATATTTGAAGAAAACAATGCTCTGCAACTGGAAGTACCTATTTACGTGTCCATGTCGATATCATTGAGTAGGTACCCTGCAAAGTTATAACCAGGGTGGCCAGAATTTTTACAAAAAAAAAATACCGAATCGTGGTATCTGAAAACATCAAAGAAATTCACCAAAAATAAAAAAGGGTTATTCTCAAATTTGGTATCCGAAAAGTTATAAAAAATGAAAAAAAAAAATCATTCCGAAAATTTGGTACTTATACGGAAAGAACTGGTTTATTTTTGGGAGGAAATATATCGAAAAAAAAAAGTTCGGTATTTTTGATATACTGAACACCGACCACGGTGATAAAATACCCAACAGTTCGGTAAAATAGCGAACACCTGGCAACCCTGGTTATAAAACCTGTCTCACGACAGACATAATATGCAGGGTAATTGTTAGTTTGATAGTCCTATTCCTATTATAAATCACCAATTACGACTGTGGTTAATTGGACATTTGTATGTAGGAGTTTCTGATCATGTACTCTGATATTTCGTCGATATAATATCTCTCGCGGACACCTATTTATTGTTAGAGCAACGAATAATAATGTAAAAAAAATATTTCCCGTAGTTACTTGGATTGGTTTTGTCATATCTATGAAAAATATTTCGCGTGGAGCTAGTGTTTCAACGAATATACCGAACGACGAACTTACCAATTGGTATTTATTTTATTTATTTATTTATGGTACAATGATAATATGTCGCTCAGCATAACAGTAAATACCTTTTCGCTGAGCGCCATGAAACAGTTTTGTACAAATTACACAATGATTAACACATTAATAGAAAAAAACAAAATTCCTTAAAAACAAAATGACAAATACATAAGCTTTTAAATTATGATTTCCAATATACTAATAAATTTGTTATATTATGTTATATTAAATATATCTACATATTGCGGTAATTTATTGAAAATTTCCATTACTTTATTAATGGCCGAGTGGTGAATTATATTTGTTCTGCCTGTGGGTGGATAAAATAGTTTATGATGCCGAGATCTGCCATGAGATGTATATTAGATTATTCTGATGTTTGGCATTTATCTGCACTCGATTCAAGGAATGCTGAACAAAAGCGGAGATAATAATAATGCAGGCACTATCTAAATTTATTTCATCATTAAAGGTTAACATTTTCATCCGAAAATCGTAGTGTTCAACCATATCGAACGCCTTTCCACGATCAACGAAACAAACACTACTTTCTGTGGGTTTCGAGATTTCATCAAAATAGTATTGATGGCAGTTAATGCTTCTCGTATGAATTCCTGTATCCACCATGATCCTGTTCGCATTTGCTTCTATTTAGGACGTGAATGAATGTTATTGAAAATTACACTTATATAAAAAGTATGTGTAAACTAACCTATAAACGAATCTTGAACATTTCTATAGTTATAATGCATTATTTTACATCTACTTTACACAAACTAATATTTACAAGCAAACAATTATTGACCCTTTTTATGCCCTATATCCTTTGCCTTTTATGTCCTAAAGTAATATACTATTTTAATGGCACAACCATTTTGGCAGATAGTTGGAGTGGTTGGTAGTCCTACTGTTTCGTGCGGAGGTCGTGGGTTCGATCCCAGGTGCCGACCATCGTCCTCTTTCACGACACAAGCTCTTAAGTAGCTTACTGTGGAAGAGTCAAATAGTGTATATATATTCACTTTGAGTGAGCATAGATTCATCACTACTTATTCCCGCCTTCTAGAATTTTCTCCGATATCTAGTTCTTATATTATTTGATTCGTATCCTTACGTTATCCTTCGTGCCCTTCGCCGTGCAATCAACCACAACCGAAACATTTGTTTAGTAAAAAAAAAAAGAATATTTACAAAGAACCAGCAAATCTCCTTAGGTAAGTACACATACTCTTGTTATAAAGAATCTCTAAAAAACGACAGGTGTGCGGGGATATCGAACCAGAAACATCTGCATGGCGGTCGGATTTAGTTTCAATCTCAGCCCGCGTCACTGGAGGCACCTTCCTTAATACTCGAACCGATCATCTTAGTTTATGCCCAGGGGTTTTCAAAGTGTGCGCCTCTGCGCCCTGGTGCGCCATAGGAAGTGAAAAGGGGCGCCGTGAGTCGATCCTCTATCATTATCCGAAACCCTGTGTCACAGGTGCAGTAAACTACATAAAAGCTAGGCCTATAAAGGCCAGACTTTTTAAAAAACTGTGCAAAGATATGGGAGCAGAACAAGCGGTCCCTGCTGTATTACTGCAATTTACGATGGCTTTCATTTGTAGAGATGCCTATTTCGTGTGTTCGAATTGTTAAATTACGCCAAGAAATTCGCACACACGAATTTGAATCCTTCATTAATTCCAGGCAACAACCAAGCAACAACACGTACATTCTGAAACTATTGGAGAGAATTGCAGAGTTTAAGAAGAAACTGTAGATGTGGATAAAAAAATGAAAACAGCCGTCAAAATTGCTTCTCATAATTTAATTGTATAAATATGCGGTTTCTAATGAATCCGAATGAGATTTTTCGACACGTTGAACATGTCGAGAATTCTTATGATTAGGAGTTTCGGAGACTTAAACATTACCACCTGATGGCGAACGTTGTTAACGTAAAGTGATCACACTAAGCCAGCCTTCGAAATAAAGACGGTCGTAAGCCCGTAGCGGTTTGTTCCATTTAAAAATGGAACATCAGTGTAGAATTGTTAGAGTCATTAGTTGTTACATATTCGTTTTCCCCGTCTTCGGAACCCTGATGGGAGGAAGAACAGCTCTCTCCTCGACCAACTGTCAAATGGGCTGAGATTTGAATTATGGGCTGAAGATCGTTTATACCATTTATTATCCTCATTAACCATGACCCCTCCTGTTAACGTATTGTTTGAACATGACACTGTAATGGTGCGCTTACACCAAACGAGCATGAAGTCAGCGCTGGAGATGGAGCTTTCATTCCTTATCGTAATCTGTCATCGCTCATCAATTATTATTAGTTCTTGGTGTTAATTCTCGCTCGTTGTTGTTGCTTGGTGTAAATGTCAGCTATAAGGGAATGCTCTATGTTCGTTTGGTGCATGTAAACGCACACTCACAATTTAAATTCGCGATTAATAATATGTTGCCTCTCAAAGTCTTCTTCTTCTCTTCTTCTCAGCCTATTCCCGTCCACTGCTGGACAAAGGCCTCCTCCATCTCCTTCCACACCGCTCTGTTTTGGGCTTTTTGGACCCAGTTGACCCCAGCTTATTTGACGAGGTCGTCTCTCCAACGTAGTGGTGGTCTCCCGACCCTCCTGGCGGTCGTTCTGGGTCTCCAAGTTTCAACCCTCTTCGACCCTCTCTCAGAGTCTACGGATAATAATTAATTTCATTCATTCATCATACAACGATAAACCAATAACGCAAAACAACCAGATATAAGTACATACATGTATATCTCATGAATTCATTTCATGTATTAGGTAGGCATAATGTTTCATCAGACGTATGAGTTATACTGTTTGTTAGCGTAATACGGTAGTGTTTAGGACGCACCGAATTTCCGCACATCGACGTGGTAGAAATCCGCACAAAGATAGTTTACCGCACATTTCAATAAAAAATTACACCAGTACCCGTATTCTAAGTTTTATCGGAAGGTAGTCACGGATGTAAAGTGAGTAACACGATACATTTTGTATGAAAAACGTCTATACGTATCGAATGCGAGAATCGCTTTTGTCTCTAGAAATGTCATTGTGGCGGCGCTATACACGTTTTCCATACAAAATGTATCGTGTAATACTCACATTACTTCTGTGACTACCCTCCGATAAAACTTAGAATACGGGTAGGTACAGCAGCCCGATTCACGGAAAAGTTTAAGTCTAAGTTTAGTTCGAAGTTCGAACGAAGTTCGATTCAAACTTTTCCGTGAATAGGGCTGCTGGTAATAATAATTGTAGGCGGCGACTATCTACAGTCTATGTACCTATTCACGGAAAAGTTTGAATCGAACTTCGTTCGAACTTCGAACTAAACTTAGACTTAAACTTTTCCGTGAATCGGGCTGCAGTTCATATTGTTAACGGACGTTGTCCTGTAGTCCTCGTTATTAATTTTCAAATTTGTAATGTATACAAAAATATGTTTGAATGTTAAAAAAATATTTCTGAAAGCTCTAAAAAATTCCATCAAAATCTGCGTACCTACCAATGTTTTAATGTCAATGGTTGTCAGGTGAACAATAATTTTGTTGTTATAGAATTTTTCATAGATGGCGTTGGCGTCGCAGGAAATCCGTTCCATACTATATTTTATATATTATTTATTATGCATTTTCAACTTTTTAATAGTTATTCTGTTATCCGGAGCGGAGAAGAATCTAATAATCGGAACAATCTGTTCAGCCGATTATAAATAAACATAGAATGCTTTTTGATTTGATCCTTTCGTATCAAATACTTGATTTTTCCTAACCACGGTTTTTCTTAATCACACCGTAAGTTGCGAGATGTGATCTTCTTGCTACGATGTATGCATATTTGGCTTGTGCGCATGATTTTCCGCGCTGATTTTTTTTTATAATATGCAAAACTTTCATAATATTGTTTTGCTATTTTCACTGAACGCACTTAATTTTTATGGGACGCGAGTTCACCCGAAGTAATTTATCATTAATGTCTTATATTTTTAATGACTCCAAGTGCTTGAAAGGGCCTAGGGATGAGAATAGAAAATAAAAAAGAACAAATTAACGAGAGTCACGCGTTAGGCTCGCATCTATAAAGAACCCGAGCCAGATGGTTCACATTAAACGCACAAAAAAGTTTTGGATTAAATTAGTATTAAAGTGCTTAAATTACCGCAACATGACGCTGTGCTGTTATTGGTGCTTTCCCTGTGCGGTAATGAGAACTAGCATTACATTATGTAGAGTACACAATACTGTATTGTGTTAATGTTTCGCGCTCAATGAATATGCATTAGTACAATATGCATAGTTACCTAAGAGTACTTGTCCAAGTATTTTTATGAGAATATCATGTTGAAGGTATGCAGTGACGTTCAGAGGCTTTGACACCACCTTTACTCCTATTAAAATACTTTATTACTTACCTTCGATACCTTCATAACTTCAATACATAAATAATAAGTAGGTACATCATTATAACATAACAGAATTCCCTTTATATCTATCAGTGGAATTTTCATGTTATGCAAGTCGGGTATAACAATAATTATGATTTTTCCTTTTATTATTATTGATATTATACTTTTTTTTAACCCTTTGCAATATTATACCTTTTGTATCATATAATATTCCAATTAGACCTGGAAATTTTCTTATTTGAAAATGAAACTAGCACAAGCATCCCGATGGATAAATTGCCGGAAAAATAAAAAAAAAATGAAACTATTGAAAACAATCTAAAATCATGAGAAAAAATTGAATTTTTATAACAAGCATACATACAAGCGTGATAATATTTTAAACTAGCATTTATTCATACTTTGCACTGCCTCAGAACAGGCCACGTCTAGTGAGGTAGTAAAATTTCTAACGATTTTGTACCTAATGTAATATTTTTATCTACTAGATCGTAAGCCCGTATTGGTTTATTCATACCATTCAAAATTCAACATCATTAGTGATTTGTTAGAATCATTGGTTGTTGTATATTCGGATTGCTTATAGCTTTAAAAATTACCTATTTCCATATTTTCAGAAATATCGAATAACTCGAAAACAAGTGCAGTGCTAAAAAAGATCTCCAGAAACACTGTTTTAAGTACCTACATATGTAAATACTTTGGAACCATCTTGCTTAATTTTTCGTCAAAGTTTACAATGAAAAAGTTTAAAACTTCCCCACTGCTTATGATTCTAGGATTTGAACTTGGGCTTCCCAAATGCTAGATGTTGACTCTACGCCTAAGCTATCATCTGTTCCTAGTGATTGTTATTTGTATGCAGTGTTAAGGTGATGTTATAACCTGGTTGGTTTTTGTTGTAGGCCCAGAGTATCAGCAAAGCCATCAATTCGGTGGAAACTCCAGTAAAAGAAAAACATGTTAGAAGCACCATTATTGGGACGTACCACGAGAAGGGAGCTACCACATTTTGGGTAAATACAGTGTACTTATTTTTGATTATCAATGGTTGGGAATTAATTTGATTCATTCGCACTTTCTACTTTAAGAAACACTATGGGAATTTTTCAAAGGCAAAGAACTAAATACAGAATCTTTAATTCATCTTCAAAAAAACTTGAAAAACTGAAGATCTGATAAAGAAAATATCGTTATCACATCTTTGGTTAATCTTTTATTTAACCTTATATTCTACTTCAGAGGCTTATTACACAGTATGAGAGGGTATTTCCTATCTTCAGAAGCTCAATGAGAGGCAGAATAGCTCTTTCCTTAGACTGTTGGGCATCCTTAATACACTTTTGGAAGTTTTTCTTCTGGTCAGGTGGAAATAAAACTCGAGAAAATTACTTCAATGTTTACTGCGCTGGGAGATTTGTTTTGCATCATCATGGCAGTTTACCAACTATTCTGCACACCCCAAAACACAAGTTTAAACACATATTTTGATCACTAGTTTAATTTGGTTTATTTATGACCCCTGGATAATTTTTGAACCCATCATCTACGATTCTGCAATATTATCGCGAAGTTATGAATGACTTTTCTAATTATTCTTCCATTGTTCTAGATTTGTGTACTGAAATTACACTTGCAAGAAAATAGAATAGAAGCATGGAAATTTTGTCATTTGCTCCACAAACTGCTGCGAGAGGGACATTACAATTGTCTGGAGCATTCCGTACGGCACGTCTCCATGATAGAGGACCTCGGTAAACTGTGGGTGCATTTGAAAGAATGCTACGGGAAACTCATTCACACCTACTGTCGGTTGCTCATCACCAAGATAAAATTTCACAGAAGGAATCACCGGTTTCCGGGAAACCTGATGCTAACCGGGGAAGAGTTGGATGAGATAGGGGAGAATGATATCAATAATTAGTAATAATGCTTTTTTCTTATATCGTTCGGTACTCTTACGTCGTTATTATTCAAATATTCCTAAAGTTTGGTTATATTAGTTTTCAGATGTCCGTGGAAATATTCGACTATATGGACGATGTTCTCGCTTTACAAGCAGAAAGTAAGTTACATTTTCAATGTAATTCATTTAACTGAAACAACCCATGGCACTGCTCTGTAACGGGCTTGTGATTTGAAGCTAGGCAGCTAAGAAGTAAATTTACTTTTTTTTTTTTTAAATCTGTGCTCAATCAAATTGAACACAAATACACTGTCGACATCTTTCACAGTAAGCAAAGGGTTGTGTTGTGAAAGTGGAAATAGTCGGCACAAGGATTCGAACCCACCTGAAAGCAGTTGACTGATACCACTAGGCTACCGACCACTTATATGAATTACTAACACAACAACAACAAACTCCCTTTTACACCCCAGTCAGGGGCATAGGGAGGCAACAAGAGCTCTCCATTGCGCTCGATCTTGCGCAATGTTTATGACCTCCTCCCACACCATGTCCATGTCCCTCAGCTCTGCTTCGAACTTAGTTAATTTTCCGTTAGTTCATTTTCCGTTAGTTCATTTTCCGTTACTCATGACAAAAAGTAACGATCTTTTGTAGTGAATATTTCCAAACTAAAATTAGGTGCATAGGTCTAGCCATTATCCAGTTTTAGCGAGACACAAGCACAGCTAATCATTTTTATATATAAGATTTTAATGTTAAATTTTTCTGTTCCAGTTTTTGATTCCATCAATAACACATCGTCGATGACCAGTGCCGGACAATGTAGATTAGCTCCCATACTCCCCTGCGTTCAAGATTCCAATCAGCTTTACGATTTTTCCGTCAAACTGCTCTTCAAACTTCATTCCATGCTTCCATCGGACACCCTGGCCGGACACAGAGATAGATTTATGAAACAATTTAGAATATTAAAGAAGTTCTACCAAAAAACAGATAAGATGCAATATTTTAAGAATTTGATCACTATACCCAGACTGCCGGATAATCCACCAAACTTTTTAATCCAAAGCGAGTTGAGGACGTATATCCCTCCTGTAGTCATTTTACCCCCTGAAGATACAATAGAAGAACAGGACATAGTCGGGAATTTAATAGACACTTCGGAAACATTCAGTCAAGTGAGTCAAATCCTAGTAATCTCAGTAACATTATCGATGCAGAATAGGTTACTATGTCTTATGGAAATCTTTATTGGAATAGGTACATATTATTTTATGTAAAATCGACTTTTTGTTTCAAATGTAAATTATGATTTTGTTGCAGTTAACAAGTCCGGATACCCCTTCGGACCACGTTGATTTTGCCCAGCAAAGTCATCCTTCGGATCCTATTGTCGAGAGGGATTCTCTTATTGAACATTTACAAATGGAACTTGGTAGAGGCAGGTTAGTTTATAAAAATGTTGCCATATCTGAAAATAACATATATTATTTTAGTTTATTTTTTGCATAATAAAAATCAGCACAACATAAATGAACCATAGAATTCTATACAAAAGTGGAGCCCAAATAATTTTTCAATGTTTGACAGTTTGGCTGGCAGAAAGTGGTTGCTTCTTGATGGAGTATACTCTAAAGATGTTCTTTATTGTTTTTGAGTATGTAGTTCAAACTATAAAAAAAAACCTTTTTCTATAACTAAAAATCAAAATAGGTACCTATCTAAATTTATTAACGAATCTCTATAAAATAACATTCCTTTTAGCCTACCAATCTGTCAAAAGTCTGGTCAATGAAGCTTCACTATTTTGCTATGTGTGAAAACACAAAGAACGCTGATTCCGACCAGCGACGATCAGCGCAAAGAATGTTTCTATACATTTGAATGGGCAAATTATCTATGGTCAGACCATAGATAATTTATACACTCCTGTTTAACATCTCAAAAAAATTAAAAAAATAGAACAATACATTTCCATTTTAATTGACACTTGTTTCAAATCATTTCAAATCGTGGAGTGTCGTTAATTTTTTTTTAATTTTAACATGTAAATTATAAGTTGAAATGTTTTCAGATTTTTTTAGCCAAATTTATGCGTTGGATTTCTGTAATATTTGTAATTACTTGTTGCTTCCTTGGTAAATTATTTATTTTTCAAAAGGGATACTTATTTATCTTGTTTTCATTTCACATCATCAAAACTTTTAAAATTTTTGTAAACAAATTAAATTGCTATGGATAGAAGTAGAAAAAATGGATGTAAAAAATTAAATTTTTCTAGGTACTATTATATCCATTTATATTTTACATTTCATTATACCTACTTACTTATCAATTATTATTGTTGATTAATTTTTTATATTACAATGTAAGCTTCAAAACACTTGGGTGTAAAATACTTACGTAGTGTCAAAAAACAAATAGATCTTTCTCATTAATAATGAAATCAATTAGATTATGAAAATAAAGGAAATTATTACCTAAGTTTATGGGCCGATACGATTTTTCAAGTTTTTTTTAAAGAAACACATATCTATAAGTTTATATACAGATTGGTAAATAAGCATGTTATGGATTAATTTGAAAACATTTGAAATATTTTTTCAATAAGGTTTTGATAAAAAATCATTTCAAAAGTTGCCTTTTCTCATATAAACTTTTCCTTGGATGGAGTGACATTTTATTTTTAGATTCTTAAGTTAATGTGGTTTGTTTGGGAAATGAAGAAGTTGCCGTTCAATTAGTCAATTTGGTTAATTTAAGGGATTTGATAATATCCCCGAATGATAACACTATGCTCTGTTAGGTTAAAACATATTCATTTAGAAGGGTTTGTCAAAAATCGAATCATCCTGCAAAGTTATTAACTAGCCAAAACTTATTAGGGGAATTTTTCTCAAATTTACAATATTTATACCACAGAGATACAGAGTTTTCAATGTAAAATGTCATTAATAATTTTGTTGCCGCTACGATTTTGTTAAAAAAAAAACAATTGTCAGTGTTGATTTATTTTTTTGTTGAGAAAGCATGTTAAATGTGTTTGGTTATGCTTCCAGTCTCATAATCATCAACATTTAGATATGTTGGAATCATTATATGCTAAGCAAAAAAGATGAAATCAATCTTGCTCCTTGAATTTAAATAAAAAAAAACACAATATTTATAAAAACATGAAACCCAATATTTTACAAACCTTATTAAAACAGTAAAACGTATGAAGTTATTCAAAGTAAAACAAAAACCAACACCTCGCGTTATATTTTATGATGTTCAAGCACAGTGCCACAACCAAAATAACTGGCAAGCTCAAATGTCGATGACATAATAACCAAACAAGTAATATGTAACAACAACACAACGAGTAAATTGAAAATATTGCTTAATTCAAAAGTGTTTTTACATTGTACCTATTGTATCATTTCAGGAATGAAATTCATAGTCTTCTGACAGGACATAGAGTGACAGTTGAAACATTAAATGAAAAAATAGCTGCTCTTGATAGAGAGTTAGGCAGTGTTAAGGTGATAATATATTTTTTATTTCTTACGCAACTGTGTTTGTATTTGATTTACATTTTTTTAATATGGGTTGGCTGGAAGACATCCTTCGGGATAAGTCCTCGCTTCGACACTTTTTAATGTTTTGTTATTTCAAAACCGTGAATAAAGTTTTATTTATTTATTGTTTTATTGCAGAGAGAACTTGATAATGAACGAGGAGAAAAATTATTGTTGATTGAAAAACAGAAAAATATTCAAGCCAATACAGAAGACAAATGTTAGTACATACATAATATATATTTTTTCTTATTTGTTTATTTAATTCTTTATGCAACATATTATAGTTATCAACTTTCATAACATATACTTTCAACAACACTCACTGAATGCCTAGTAGTGCAACATACATGGATTGGGAATTTTTTTTTTCTTAAAAAAATGAATCTAGGCTCACCCAAATTGAACACAAATACACCGTCGACATCTTTCACATAAAGCAAAACTTGTGTTGTGAAAGTGAAAATGGTCGGCACCAGGATTCAAACCCACGACCTCCAATGCGCTGTGCGTACAAAAGTCATCGACTGATACCACTGATCTACCAACCACTTCAAAATTAAAAGCTCATTGTAGATTTTTTATTTGTTTATTCACATGAAATGGATAGAAGCAAATCAGATGATGCCTTTAATTATTTAGTTAAAAAAAATAAAAAGGGGCGTTGAGTTAGTAGTGTATAATTGTATTATTATTTTGCCCATCACTGCGGTAGGTTTCCTCAGGAGCGTTGCTTTCGGTACGTTGGCTACGGAAGTAACCTCCTCGGTCTCTGGATGAGAAACATTCAGCCTATCTCATATACTCTCTTCAAAGATGCTTTCAAAGGATTTGTTTGCATTAAGATTCATTGGCACGCTTGCCAAGCGGACTGGTATGCTTTCAGCGCTGTTTTGTGCACCATCTAGAGAATCTATATTATGCTCTTTCTTCTCCAAATACATGCATTTTAAAATATAGTCCTATCCCTTTGCATATATACTTTAGATATTTCAGATTTTTATGTGGTTCATCATCATCAATAAAGTATGCTTAATTGATTTTACAGTAAAGATAAAAGCCGCAGAAGATAGATTAAAAAGTGTGGAAGAGAAGTTCCAAAAATTAAAGACTGCCTACACTCAAATGAGAGAAGAACATATCACATTGATCAGACAGGTACCTATCTATCTAACTGAATTGTTGTCTCTGTCAAAACTACACATCATGGTAACACCTCTGACTAGTCATCGTGACTAAATAAACACATGACGACCCTGATGATTCAAACTGACATGTGCCGAATGTGTAAGGAGGCCTTAGAAACGCCACTTCACATTCTGTCAAAATGCATATCGTTGATGTATAAATGCCGATACCACCTGGCAAAGTTCTTATTATACCCCGAGGATATTCCAAATATCGCCGCAAAAACCATTTTCAACCTTTGGGCGGACATTGGGCTCGACGGCCCTCTATAATCTAATTAATCATGAATACAGAGGTTTACTGTATCCAAAATTTGTAAATTTATTTGTCACCATCATTTCAGAAAGCTGACGTGGACAAGCAATTTGTGTCATTGAAGAGGTCGACTCAAGAATTGGAGATGAAAATTGAAAATCTGCAAACTCTCAACGATAAGTTGAACGAGGAGAGATCTAAGTTGGTTTCTTTACAATACACTCTTTCATGTGGTTGGTTAAGCCGAGCTTTATCCATTCTTTTTGTCTTTATCTTTGTAGAATCAACGAGAGTCTGCAGACAAGTGAGAATGAGACTAAAATGGAACTGGGTTCAGTGCGGGAGGAGCTGGACTTGTTGATGGGGAAATATCAAGTTGAGAAGGAAGAATTTCAAAACAATATTTGTAAACTGGAAGAGGAAATTGAGAAGCTGAAACTGGATAAGGAACTGCAGGAGAAGCAAAAAGAGGTATATTCTTATTTTTTGGATGACTAGATGCTCTTTTGTAGCATATTTGTGTTTTTGAACTGCCTGGTTATATGCAGCGTTCTACCTTTGGCCTAAATGCGGCACATTACAGTTACTTAAGAATCATTTGGCATTTAGTTGAAAGTCAGAACTCTGCATAATACGGGTGTATTAACACTATCCAAATTGACAGCAGGCTAATAAGTCTATGTTGAAAATATATGTTTTACATAATATTAATATAATTAAATAAATCATCATTAACTGCTTTTTTATAATGGGTGTTTTGCTTCTATTAATAAACTTACGCATGCTCTTAATCTAAAATTTTCAAATATTTACAGGCCAAATCTCTTTTAAATGAAAAAGTAAACTTTTAAATTTTGTTTCTGAATGTCTTTCATCTCTCAAAATGTATCTATCTACCTAGGTAGTTATGTTTTGTTTTACTTAATTAAATTTGTTCTCTATATATGTGAATACTTTGATCAGAGATATTTTGCCAATTGTCAATAAATTATCAAAATTTATTGTTGAAAAATATTTTTCTTTAGCGAGATTTGGCCCATATTAGCTTAATTATTGGTAAAAGGTTGTCGGAAAAAACATGCGGAATCATTAAAAACTAGATTTTAGATAAACAGCGTAATGGTTTCAATCTTTAGACATTTTTTCCGAATGCTTTGTATATTACTAAGCACTCCTTCCAAAGCATCGTTTTATCCAACAAATTTCCATGTTTAATTTACTACTTAGCATGTTTTTTCCGCCCATTCTTTATATTGTGTAGCTTATTATACTAAAATTGCATGTTTGATGGTTTTAAAATAAAATCATAACAAAATGTAGATGAATACCTTTACCAGTTAGTTTGTGTAAGCTTCATATTATGCTAGATTTGTAAATTAAGTAAATTTTTGGAGCGTTTGTTTATTCATTCTTAAATGGATTCAGGAAATAGAGTCGTTAAAACATGAGGAGCAAGTTTTGAACGATAATTTAATAGAAGTAAAAAAAATGACGAAGCTTCAGTTGTCCGATGCTAATGACAAATTGCTAGAAATACAAGTACAAAATAATGAAATTATCAAATCCAAAGAGGTACTTTTTGCTTTGTTTGCTAATTTCATGTGGTTAAATGTCGATGGTTTGGCGTTGTTACTTATTGTTTACTGTTTACACTCTGACTAGGAGAGTTTGAAATCCATGAGAGTAGAGTATGAATCCTTGTTAGAGAGCTTACACAACAATAATAAGACGCTCAATGAAAACTTGAGCAGTCTAAACGAAGAGCTGTCGCGGAAAGAAGTTGAGAATTCTGAAATTCTAAAACAGAAAGAGGTAACCTAATATTCAATTTTATGATTTTCTCCTTAAAAGATGTGAACGATTATTGTAGTTTATATTTTTCTATCTTAAATTATTGTTTTATGACGAATGTCAGTCGGACATTGAGGGGATAAAAAAAGAAAGTAATACTTTAATTGAATGTTTGCAAAATGAAAAGGACGATTTACTTAGCCAGCTGTCGGACTTAAAAACTACGCTGCAGAGTGTACAAATTGAAAAGGATTACATATTGAAACAGCATGAGGTATTGCTTTATTTGCTTTTATTATTTCATACCTATAAGTTAAAAACGTTTTGCATTTTTGGAAATGGCTAATTCTTGGTTTCGACTGGATATTTCTGATTCTGGGCTCAAATTGAATATACACTGAAACTGTATCATTTCGCAATTTTATACCTACTTAATAACTGATTTTCAAATCAAATTTTGATCTTTATTAAGTACCAGATAACCCAGTAAATGTCGTATCACCTACAGTCACTCACAACCAATAAAATAACAATCCATTGTTTTGGCACATCTGATAGGCAGAAAAACTTGTTTTTTTTTTAATTTTCCTCGCAATTTTTGCAATTTTGAATGCTCAATTAGCCAAATCTGTGCAGCCTTTCTCAAGTTTTTGCGAGACACGCCCACAGACAACCTTTTTCATATACTTATAAGATTTGTAATAGTAAAGTATGATAAAATAGTAAATAATTATTACATTTTATTTACATGATTATTGTATTTTTGTGAAAAGGATACAATAATAAACTTAAGAAATAGAGTTCAGATAAAAGAAATCATGTTGATGTAAATCAACATGATGTCAAATGTACTTATCTTTGAAATTGTAGTGTACCAATTTAATTGAGGCAGATTTTCTTAATTAGTATTCTGTATATTTGCTGATGCTTTTGTCCCGCTTGCAGTGTTCAATGAGCTCAATTTTATTTTATTTTATCATTGCATGTGCGCATGTCTTAAAACTAATCTATCAATGATATCATATCTTAGAATGCCAATGAATCGCTTAAAAGAGAAATAGCCACTCTAATGGAGAGACAAGAGGCAGAAAATAATGACAGCGTGAAATCTTTAGATGAAATGAAACAGTATGTCATGAGGCTAGAATCCGAGATGCAAAGCCACAGTTTAGAAAAGGAGGTACACTGCGTTTATTTCTTATTCTAACCCCAAATTCAAATATGATATTCCAAATGGAGTCTTCAATTTTTTTTGCCATTAGTTATCCATATTAAATGTTTAAATATACAAGAGTAATACATTTTGTTGAATTTACAAAACACGTTAAAAATGTCATAGTAATGGTTTCGAGCCTTTTATAACATTGTAGGTATATCATAATTGGTTAAGATCGTTTGTAGCTCGGTATTTTCGTTACACCCTAACCCCACGCTTAATATTTATCATACATAAGATAAAATCAATCTAAAAACGGGAAATCTTTTTCATAATTACATATATTATTCGCCTGCAAGTTGTTTGCGGGAGTTAATATATCAGTGTAATATGTGATACTTGATAGGAGTTTCCCCACATAAATTGTTGCTACAGTCCACAATGTTGATGAAATGATTTGGGACCTTTTAAAGGACGATATAACTGATTTATAGAACAATCAATCAATTAATGAAACCTTTTCTATGTCTATCGTCCGAGAGGTTTCGCTGCTATTTTAATAGTGTAGGTAGATTCGAAAAGATGTATTACTTGAGTCTATTTAATCAATTTCTTTAATCTTTGATGATAGTTTATGATAGTGTCAATTTATATTCATAAATCTAGTTAAATAGCCTTTTAAAATAATTTTGCTTTATTATAGATTAATTAATATTATTAATAATGTAAACTTTTTGATTCTTTTTCGCATGTGCATGATCCAAATTGGGCAATTGATGTAATGGAAAACGTATTGCATGCTACCAACATAATATTATCTACCTGAATAATTGGTTTGGTGTCTTTGATAATATTTATTTATTAACTTAATACAAAGAATTTGATAAACAAACTGTTCCGAACTTCCCATGAGAAATCAGAACTAGAGTGTGATTTACAGGACATGTTACAACAGCTGCAATCAACTAAAGAGTCGGCCAGTTATCTTGCCGATAAGTTGCAGATCACCGAGGAGTCTTTATCAAAAGGTACAGACTTCCAATATTTATTTATCTATTCAATACGGCCTCAGGTCTCAGGATTTGGTTGCGCAGAGGAGTGGAGTATCAGTCGGAGATTGTTGGGTGAGTGGTGAGTGTGACTTACGTCATAAAGGGGCCCCTTAAACCCGCATACATGGTCGCAAGCTCGTGTGACTCGCCTATTCTGATTGATGCTCTAATCATCTGTGCTCGTGGGCCTGAGTTTAAAAATCAGTGAAACCATGATTGCATTTCTCTTTTATATCATTCACAAAATTAACAAACATTCAATGAATACACTATGTAGGTGATAAGGGACCGTTCAAGTATTACGTAACGCATTTTTTTAACATTATGGACCCCCCCCCCCCTCCCGGGGTGCACCGTAACGCTCTTTGTTACCCCTCTTCCCATTCTCTAAACGTTGCCTAACGCACATATTACAACTACGTATGCCTCAAATCACAATTATTACTGGAAATTCACTAAATACCTTTGTTGCGGCGCCGGTAATACAATAGTAACGTTTTACAAGAAAACCCCCCCTCCCCCCCATATTGCGTTACGTAATACTTGAACGCTCCCTAAGCAACGAAATGATGTTACAAGGAGACTTATTCTTCAGTATAATTTATACCTTGTTAAAATTAAAATTTCTTAATAATTTTTGCTTGGATTAATTTATGCACTGGTGAGTGATTTGTGAAAAAAAAGACAGAATGTGATATCTCTTGATTCATCGGAAACAAAAATATAATAAAAGAACAAAGTACCAACGATATAAAATCAGTTTAAAAGCAAAATTTATTGATTGGTGTATTAAACAAGTTTAAAACAGTATAAAGAAAGGAAGTAAGGAAAGTGGCTAAAGTGACGTCCTTCAAACATGGCGTGTGAATGTTTATTTAGTTTAGTGTAGCTCAGTGTAAAATATGTCCCTAATTATGAATATTATATATATAAAAATCGTAATAACTTTTTTTCTCCATCACGCCATGTGCCGTAAGGGCTAGGCAGCTTCTTCCACGACCATTTCTTGTACACCCTTTGCTATTTCTCTTACTTCTGACCTGGCCTTTCTTGAGGACGGAATCCATGTGTTGGATCCACATCATTCTGGGTCAGCCCCGCCTTTTTACACCTTTCCTTTCATCCTTATAAATTCTCTTTGTCATTTTGTAAAACCTCATGTCATTGTGAAAAATCAAATTCAATATCAAAAAGTATCAATTGAGTGAACAAATTATTAAAATTTTAAGATTTTTGATATAATTTTCAATATTTTTTCAACTACATAAGTATGTATTTTATTTTATGATTTAAATTCTTTTAATTTGAAATTTGTATGAAGTTAGGTATAAACTTTAAACTTCAATTGTTTTGTAATTCAATCATATTATGATCTCAATGGATGAATGGATGGATATAATCATAGTATGATTTCACAGCTGCCTATTAATTTTTTTTAAGTTATTCAATATTTTTCAACTTTGTTTTTTATTTTATGAATTAATATTTTTTTAAACTACATTTTTTTTTGTTTTATTGTTTTGTAATTGTGATATGATCTCAATAGATGAATGAATGAGTATATAGATAAATAAATATAGCATGATTTAATAACTACCTATTATATTTTTTATTTTTTTTTAATGATTTTTGGTATTTTTATCTGGGTATCTATTTTGTATTTTGTATTATTTTTAAACAATTTTTTTTTTCTTATGTGTATTTTTTTTGTTTTGTAATTGGCCTAATGGCCGTATGTGATTCAAATAAATAAAATAGTGCAAGTGAAAGTAAATTTTAAAACACATGACATATTTTTATTTTACAGAAAAAGTAAACTTAATAATAGCTCAATGGAATATGATGCGGGTCAGTATAAACACATCAAACGATATCATCAACGGTGTGATTCACGAGTTGGACAATCCCGCCATCTCCTCCCTACAGTGTGGCTTGGAATACTTCAAATCATTGCTACCAGCTACCAAAGAGACGTTGGATATGTTGGAGCAATACCTGCTGAAATATGAAGTTAGTTCAAAAAATGATTTACTTTTTTTAATAAGAGGAAAAGCCTATAAGACGAAAATATAAAAACAAAAAGAAACACATACAAAAAATCATTTTATTCTTAACATCTATTTAGGTATAATTACTAAGCAACAACAAAAATTACTTGTACCAATACATTACTCTTAAAATATGGCTTGTGTGGTGCAAATATTTCCCGTAGACACCAATGTGGACAACACCAAGTGGAAACTTGTAGAATTTGCTTAGTTTTTTGTCATGGAAACCATGCTAAATTTTCACTCTACTGCTACTCCTACACATTTATGATGGTGGTGTAGAAGAAATAAATTAAGATTTTTTTCATTATGTTGAAACAGAATGAATGTTGCGTAATCCTTAATGAGTTTTTGCCTTTGAGTAAAGATTCATTTTCTTTTTCAATTTTAATTTTACAGAATGAAAAACTACCATCGTCAGATGTTGCCAAATACATAGTTCTATCAACACATTTAATAGGCACGAATATTATACAAGGTGTCGCCACATCAAACACATCCAAAGATATTGTATACGGAGAGCAGATGGCTGTGGAGTGCAAGGAGTTTGCCAACGCCATGCTCAGTTGTATAAACTATGTGAAAGCAATGGAGAACAATTTCAGCAGTAGCAAAGTTGAGTCTAATGGAGACGGATCTACTGGTGTGGAGGAACATGTGACCAGGTTGAGGGCGTATTTGAATAAGATTGGAACCTTGGCGGAGAAAGTTGGAGGGGTGGACGACAGCAACTCGGGGGATTCCGTGGAGGGAGAACTGGCCAACATGGATAAGGCCATAGAAGAAGCTGCTGCTAGGATTCAGGTAAAAAAACTTTATTTCTTTCTATGGGTTTTCGAGAAAAAGTTAATATCTTAGCTAAAACTAGCAATAAAGTAAAATAGACAACCGATCAAAAATTTTTATTTCTGTATAAACAGAAAGATTATCTGTATAAAATCACCTCTGAAACGACAAATTTTACATTAAAATGAATTTATTGTCAATGATTAAATTGATTTTGAATGTCATGAAAACGTTTTATGAACTGGAAAGTGACGTCATATAATAAATGAAGTATTCCATTCCACTGTCAAATTGAACGTTGTTGAAAGTAATCAAATGGCACTATGGTTCTTACTCAGATTATGAATCAACACACGTCAGTTTTATTTAACTATTTGTATAGCAAAAAAGTATTTACAAAGCAACACAAAAATATCTGATAAAAACAGTCAACATTACTTAGAAAAAATTGGTCGGTTGTCCATTATTTGTGTTTTATATTCTGAATAAAAATATTCCAATGGTTTGTGCAGGAAATGTTGCAAAAGAGTAGGGCGGCTGACTCGGGTTTGAAATTGGAGGTGAATGAAAAAATATTGGATGCCTGTACCAGCCTGATGCAAGCGGTCAGAGAATTAGTCAAGAAGGCCAAGTCCCTGCAGGGTGAGATTGTGTCCCAAGGCAGAGGAAGTAACACGGCTAAAGAATTTTACAAGAGAAACCATCAGTGGACGGAAGGGCTCATATCCGCTGCTAAGTCTGTTGCCATGGGTGCTAAGCTCTTGCTGTAAGTATTTAGACATGTGTTGATAATAATTTGTATAGATGTGATGTGTGTTGAATCACTCAATTCTAATTTGAAATTGTTCATACAAATAGTTGAAGCCTTTTCCAAATTTTCTTGGCAAAATTTGGATTGACATAATAATAATATAATTCCTTTATTGATAATTATTATCAGAGTATAATATTATCTAATACAAAATAAAAATTGAGACAAAATCACTATCATTGATATTCTCCCCGAAAATGAGTAAAACTCGTGCTTCGGGGAGGAAGGACATTGATACAGTTTTCTTCGCATGTTATAATAGTCTATAACACACTGCATATGAATTGATTTTTTGAAAAATATTTGGTAAATTAATCCATTGAATTCCTAAGTGTGTGGCTACCATACAAAGGGACAACTATGGATACATAGATATGTGGCATCGCCAATTTAAAATATAAGCACAGCACCCTGGACAATATAATAATGTTATGAATGCCAACTACGTAATATTATAGTATCTAGCATAAATACTAGCTACCGAATATTATGTAGTCGGAATTGAATGGACTAATCAAATATGTCTCCTAGTTTTTAAAGCGCTTCATAATATGGCTCCAGAATATTTATCAGAACTCTTCACCCGATTTTCTCCTAATGAAAGGCACACTTCGCTTAGATCACTATCACAAGCAACTAATAAACTTTATGAAATCAACATCACAAATAAACCAAAATATATGAATAGAGCCTTCAGCGTCGCTGGACCCAAATCATGGAACTCGCTCCCAGTTAATGTAAGAAGCTCTGACAACTTAGACGGGTTTAAGAAGGCCTTAAAAACATTCCTTTTCCAAAAATCGTACCCAGGTTATCCTTCTTCTTGAATTATTAAAGTATGTATGATCGATCTGTACTTCTTTGCTTATTTATAAAATAATTGTTCTTTATCCATACCAGTAAGTAGTGAAGGATGCCCTTAAGGAGTCTCTATGATTTTATTTTTTACTATTGTATTTATGATTTTATTTTACATTACTGTATTTTTATGCTAACATAATATGTGTGTATAATTAGTGCAGCGCCCTTGAGGTGACCTTTCGGCCACAAAACGGCGCTCTTAGTATAAGTTATCTTAGTATTATTATTATTAATCATAAGGGTGTTTTGTTTGATTTCAGCACGGCTGCTGACAAGGTTGTGTCTCACGATGGCAAGCTGGAACATGTGATGGTGGCTTCACAAGAAATAGCAGCTAGCACGGCTCAGTTGGTAGTGGCTTCACGTGTGCGGGCCACACGGGGCTCGGAAAAGTTGACCGCCTTGACGAGTGCTTCCAAACAAGTTTCCGTGGCCACTGGAACCGTCATTGCCACTGCAAAGAGTTGTGGGGAAATGATTGAAGATTCTGGTTAGAATCATAATCACACTATCTTATGAGTTTTTGTTTTATTGCAAATTTTCACAAAATGTCTTGGCCTTTTGCAGAAGACTTGGACATCACCGGAAGATCCTGGCAGGCCAGCAAGAGGATGGAGATGGAGTCTCGTGTGAGAGTGCTAGAACTGGAACAAGCTTTGGCTACTGAAAGACTTAAATTGGCAGCGTTCAGAAGAATGCAGTACAGTGCTGATAATGAGGTAAACAGCTATTTTAGATTATAAGTTAAAACACTCACTTATTCATTTACCTGATTGAAAAATAGAATATAGTTTGTTTTCAGTATTGTGCATAACCTAAAATATGTTCCAAAGTGGAATCTCATTAAAAAATCACCAAAGTTATTAGCAGTATTATTTATCTATATAAAAATCCTGATAATTTTTTATTTTAAAACTTCTACGCAACTTGATGTTGCTTTTACATAATCCATTATACAAACAATAAATTATGGTATTTTAGTATGTCATTGCATCACTCTTTTATATCGCAGACTTAACATTCCATTTTAATCACCGCTGATTCTTGCAATTATAATTGTAGTAATGTAAGATACAAATTATTCAATTTCCTCAAATTTATCTAATAAGTGGTTGGTAGCCCAGCAGTTACGACGCCGGCTTTTGTACGGTTTCGTTCGGAGGTCGTGAGTTCGATCCCAGGTGTCGACCATCTTCCTCTTTCACGACACAAGCATTAAGTAGCTTATGTGAAAGAGTCAAAGAGTGTATTTGTGTTCACTTTAAGTGAGCACAGATTCATTTTTATAAAAAAAAATTATAGGATCTTTGCAGTAAAATTTGAGTAAAAGAGATAGCCATCAGAGATATGGTAAAAATGCAAGATGGTTATCAACTAGTTGTACTCGTTCACAATAAAACAAAACTTTCATTAGAACTCAGTAATCTTCTTTACAACATCCGGAGTTTGTTAGTGAAATAGTTGTAGCCGATCATTATCCTTGTTTCTTCTGAAAATGTGTTAACACATGGATATTATATATGTGGATTATTTTTGTTTCCAGACTGTGGAGAGTTGAGATGGTGGAGAACTATTTGTTGAAAAGGACTAACTCGTTAAGAATAAGTAACAATTTATCTCGTGTTTCTGTCGAGGTGGTCATGTATGTAGGCTACATTAAGTTGTCGTCATTACATATGTTTTAGATTATAATAATTATATGATCACATATCACATTATTTTGTTTTAAAAAGTTGACAATAATATTCCTAATCCGATTCAAATTTATCATCACATAAATCAAAGTATTGTAGTGAAAATACTCTACGAATGTGCTATAAATAAACAATTTGATAATTCGCGTATTATAGATTGAGAATTAAAATAAGTGTTAAGTTTCTCTCAGTGAACCGCTAAAGGATCATATTTTAATTGGCCAGGCTGTGCCTCTTATGGGTTAATTTCATTCATAAATAATTTTTTTCATTTTTAAGTGAATTGTATTGCCAAAATTTTATAAGCATATTATATTATATTATGTTAAATTTATCGTCATTGATAGCAACACTATTTCATGTTATTTTATTTTACTAAAATAATATGTTTAATACCTGTTCAAGTTTTGTATATTCATTATGTAAAAGTTTACATCTCTGTCGATAAAAATAAGGTTTTTATTATTTCTCAGTCAAAATGTCTGTATATACAAAAATTATATGAATTTAACCATACACTGTTTTGCTTTCTATTATGGCATAGTGGATTGCCACATTAAAAAAAAGAACCTTTCGATTTGCTAATCCTAAGTTTCTCTATGGTTTCAACGTTTCTGTGATATTAAGCAATGTTTTTTTATGATTCATCCTCATTCTAACAGAAATATGTCGATAAAAATATACATTCCCTTTAATATACAAACTCATCTCAAGAAAAAAAGTTCATCAAAAGTATACCAAAGTCATATTGTGCAAGGATGAAGCTTCGTTCGGAGAATGTTTACGTAAATATATTAGGGCTAAGTTTTTGCTTGCATCTATGATAACTAACTTTTTTTACCTAGATTTATAGATACTAATTAGTATTTTTTATATAGTTTTATATATTTTAACATAATGTTCAAATAGTGTAAAATGATTATGTAAAAACTGTATGGAAAAAATACTTCAGTATCTAAAAATAAAGTGTTTTTATTTTATACAAGACATCTCGGTAAATATTGCATTACCTCTGACCCAAGGATACTTCATTTCCAGTATCTCGCCACTAAAAAAAAAACAGCTGTCCTGTTTTGTGACATATCGGACTGACAGGAAGAATTTGTATGGGATCTGTATATTTTCTCACTAATTAAAAATGTGGGGTCACAAAGGGAGATAGACTTAAAAAGAGTAGAGAAGAAAGGATCGGAAATAAAAAAAAATTTTGCTGGCATTATTTCATATTTATTTCGATAAAAAAAAACAACATTAATCTAGTAACATTGATCATATTATGCAATATACATACATAGTGAATAATACATTAAGAGAACTGCGTGCTGTTGTTTGTCCTATTACGTGTTTTGCACATAGCTACTATTTTGTTAATAATAAAAATAAATTGTACACATAATACTGTTAGGAACATATTTATTACACTCTGACGAAATGGTAAATGCACAAGCAATGTTGACGGCATATGAGAAATTAGCAATGTAACTCTTTGTAATAAAAAAAATAATTATAAGCAACTATTTTGACTGCTTTTCGTGAGATTGAATGAAAATATTCTTCAACTGCACAAATGCTAGGAATGTATAAATGCTGTAATATGATATGATCTTGAGATTGTGTGCATTTGAGTGATAAAATTGTTTTTATATAAAAAATATATTTGTATAATAATTTTTAAATGCGAGACAAAAAAGAAATAAATACAAACTATAAAAAAATAAATGAGTTAAAATTCACAATAAACTTTTTCATTTATTCAAAAAAAATCTCGTTAAATCTAAAGATTATACATTTGGTTTTTTTTTGTAAACGTAGCTTCTACTTGAAATAAAGATGATACGACTGAGATATACTGTCACAATTTAACGATAACAATACAGAATCAATTAATAGCTAGATTAGTCAGGTAAAGTAGATAGGTTTAAGAAATAATTTTTATTTACGGGCATGCTTGATTTTGAAAATCTGCAAGCGAGTGATGTGCAATGATAATTATAGCTTAACATCTATATTTAGACTCTTTTTAACATCAAGACACAACGATATAAAGTTGCAGACATTCAACCAAAAATTCATCATAAGTTCGTCAAAAAAAATTTTTTTTTCACATGTAAATTCTACAAAAACATAATTTTCATAAGAATAAGATCACATTGTGTATAATTTAATTACCATTTTGAATGCATTTTGCAATATTCGTTAGGCCGATGACAATGCATAATAATTTACAATAATTACAAAAAAAAACATACCTATTATATTTTTTTTAGTAAAAAAAAAACAAAAATAATATTTCACATTCCATATAAATATTTAAATAAATATGGCAATAGATAATTTTTGGCACTGTAGTTTTTTTTATACCCAAAGAAAGATAAATTTGACATAATGGCCTTGGAAGTATATCCACTATTTTTTTTATTTTAATCATTGGAAATAAATAAAAAATCTTAGTTGAGGATTAAAGGTGTACTTCCAGTTTTGTACTGCCCCTTGTATAAGGTAGTGCACACCTCTAACAATTAATTATACTGCCTTTATGGTATCAATCTCAATCTTGTCCAATGTTGACGACCTGCTCTCACACTATATCCAGATCCCTCAGCTCTGCCTCAAAGGAACAGAACAAATTATCAATATTTCAATTACTATTAATTCTAACAATATGGCTCACGGCACTGATAAACACTTCAGCTTTTTATATCTTGATGTTGAGTAATAATTGTATAGTGAAACAGATTTTGACATTGCTGTAAAAGAAAAATAATAAAATGGAATATGTGCGAACTAACCATATTTATAAATTTTAAAATCTAGACCGAGAATTGTGCCTGACACCAGAGGATAAGAAATAATGGGATACATATGCCGACAATAGATCTACTGATCACCGGTGACATCAAATTGTAATAAGATGGAACAGGCATGTCGTCACAATTTTTTTTCTGAGTAACGAGACACCGGTTGACAACGTCACTCTTGGGGCAGAATAGGGACCTAAGCCAAGTGTAATAAAATGGCCGCCAAAGGTATTGGTCGGTTGTTGTTCTCATAGTAACCACGTTCAAACGACAGATTTTTACGTTGTTACCATGGGAACACCGATACCTTTAAGGTGGCCATTTTATTACACCTGACTTAGGCCCCAGGACGGCTAGGAACAATTTGAATGCTGCAGGAGTTGTATGACCTTTAAACGTAAGTGTTGCAACGAGCAAAAATCTGGATGTAAATTTTGTAATGATTATTTTTAAACGTAAAATTAATTAAAATTGTGACAGAATGTGATCATTTTATTCTGAATACACAACGACAGTTGAGACTTGTGTAGGTGTGTTAATGCGCTGGTTGAGGTTGATCCCATTTTTGATGCTTCTCAGGCGCTAAGTGTACTATGTGGACAGCGACGGCTTGTACTTTTTCAAACTTAGGAGGTATTGGACACAGGCGGTATCTGACTTCATCTCCTGGCAGCGGCACATACTCACCTTCAATGCTGAAAAGACAAATTTCAAAATAAATAAGTGGTGTTTTATAGGGGCAGATCTTATCAAATTATTACTACCAGCTATTAAAGGCTAACATTACATTAAATGCTTGATTTTTACTGGCTTATTGAAAATTTACACCACTAAATTTTTGAAAACTGATTTGTTATGAACACATATTGAATATGAGATGCCACTTCAGTCGAAAGACTAAAGCAGTGTAGTACAAAACACTCATATGATCGTTGTTGATATACGTCTCCGAAACTTGTGTGCTAGGAAAAAGGAACGAGTGACAGCTTGAGGTCTTTGAGAGGAAGATTAACTAGTAAATGAGGGTATGGTGTTGGAGATACACAACTCTACAAGGATCCTGATGTCATACAAGTAATCAACAGATTATGCTGGGATGGGCACACAACAAGAATGAATGAAGAAGCCAGGTGCTTAAGTGTGCATTTACACCAAAAGAGTATAGAGACAGGGAAGTAGAGTATACTTTTTTTATGGTTGATAAGACTAGCGGTTACGACACCGCCTTTCGCACTGTGCATACATTTTCTAAAAAAAAAAAAAAAACAATGAGCAAAAACTAATTAATGGGCAATGATTTCCAGCTCTGGCTCTATGTTACATATATATATATATATATATATATATATTTTTCTGTGAAGATGTGATCACGGAGAGAAATATATGAAGCGTACGCGAAACGTTTTGGGTACTCCGTGTACTCAGGTTGGCTCTGAAAAGAGCCGTTGGTCGCCCGACGTTTCGATTGGATTCCACCAATCATCATCTGGGGCAGATGGGAAGCCGCTGGGAAGCAGCTAACGCGCGGGGTGTGGAGAGAGGTAGTGCACTAAATGTTGACTACCGCGGCGTGTGTGTCACTGCATGGCAGGTGACGTCATTCGCGGTAGCTGGGAGCGGTGATCGCGGCGAGGCGCGCGCTGCGCCGAATCACGTGAGCGCCGCTTGGCGCGGGTGGGAGGGGGTCGACGTTCGCGGCATCATCGGAGGTATTGGAAGATGAACGTGAGCTTGCTGGCTCCGTCGAAGTATATATATATATAGATAGCTTGAAACAAACTAACAACCATTTTTTATGTTTATCTCTCAATACAAACAAATTTTATAATAGATTCCTAAAGAGACTTCTATATTAATTTTTAGCGTCAAATATTTTTATGAGTTGATCCCTGTCAACATTCAATGAAATCATGTGATCTATTAGATAATGAATTGTCAACATAGGTGTGTATGTGTAATTGAAATAAAGACTAGTACAGTAAGTTCTATATTACTTGGATCAATGCTGGTTTGATACATGCATTTGTGGTTATTTTTGGCAAAAATCTTCATATTACAGATTTTGTTTATTAAAAATTTCGACACAAAAAGAACCTACAACATCAGAAAATTCAAGTAAACTTAAAGTAGATAATCTTTTCAATCTTTTCATATAATCATATATAAAAATGATGAGCTATTTTCCGTGGTCATCGCATCACGCCTAAACGCCTGGACCGATTTCGCTAATTCTTTTTTTGTTGTGTTGGCTTTCATTAGAAGGTTTTTATGAAAGAAAAAAATAAGAAAGTTGCGTGGAAAATTAAAGAAAACTCTACCTAGGCAACCTTATACTTAGTACTTTGTCCACATAATATTTATTCCAATTTTGAGATTTTGACAGAAACTGTCAATTGTTAGGTAGTTGGTGCGAATGACAGAATGCGGATGGAATATATATATCGAGGGGTGAAAGGCTATTTGGTTTAAGCGACATTTTATGAACTTTACAGGAGAGCCATTTAAAGTTTTTTTTTTTGGAAAAAAAATCATTATAAAAAAACGACTGATCGTATCGAAAAATGGTCTAAGAAGGACAAACCATAAAAAAATCAATACATATAGTGGTAATACTATCAAAAACAACAATTTAAAAGTGTCAAAGATACATGTCGCTTAATACAATTCGCCCTTTTTTTGGATTCAGTATAAATGACTCAAGTACCAATGGTATGACATATACATGCAAGGAAAAACGTTTTAAGCGACAAAGCTATTTTTATTCAGAGGTAGGCTAAATGATTTATGTCACATTGCTAAAATAAAATAGAAGCAGGCTATTTGTTTTAACTACAATTCGAAATTTAAACGGGGAGCGGCAAAATGACTTAAACAACAATCGGCATTATTAATGCATTGTTTGATATCCACATTCTAACAGGACATAATAAAACTTAAGGGTTAATACAAAATAATGTTTGTTGTTAAGCTAGGAATTATATTGGGATCATCATCATTGCCCTTATCAATTCCCGTTAAGGAATACAGGGAGACACACCAACACTGATATTAGGCTATAACGAGGCATATGTAGAGAGTGGTAGTCCACCAAATATTTTGATGAAAGCATTTTTACATCTTGGGTATATAGGGTAAGCAGTACATCAACAGAAACTGGCCACCTCACTACTTTTTCTTTAAAAATAAGACCTGGGTAAAAATATCTGTTCTCTAAAATCGATGCGCTGATAGCTTGTTTTTTTCTACACGCTCTCTCTAAATTTCATTGAAATCGGCCATTTATTTATGTTAGTTTTGTGCGATTTTTTCATGAGGTAACTAATAATTTGTAAAATATCAGTAACCCGTTGTCCATTTGCTAAGGAGAGGTGTTATACATCAAATGTGTTTACTCTTAGTTTTTTTAGTAATTTTATTATTTAATTTCGTAAAGAAGGCTTGTTTCTACAATATTCATAAAAATTAGGAATGAAGATAATGTATTTTTAAAATGACGAGGGGTGGCCAGCAATCAATCACCTTAATATGTCCCTGGGACGAAAGGGAAATATACTTAGGTCACGAAGAAATCCTACCGATGAATCAAAAGAGGAATATGTGATCTGGAATAACCGGAAATCGAAATTTGTTTAAAATAATGTGAAGAACGTTGGTCATGGTTTCGTGCCCGAGGGAGACATTTAAAGAAAAGTTTAGGGATTTTGGAATAAATAGAAGTTATGAAGTTTGTTTCCTAAATCCGCAATAAGACGAGCTAAATATCGAGACCGAGTTGGTCCGAGAAACCACGGGAACATATCAGGGTGGACACAACCTTTAATTTGACCAAAAGTTTTCAAACAAAGTGGGAGGATGTGATTATCAATGTACAAGAACGCAATGGAACTATCTTGTAGCTTCTTTTTTCGCCTACGTGGGGACATCTAAATAATCACTATTACTTATTCCGCTTCCTTTATTTATACCAAAGTGTCATGTTATGCAAAGTTTTTCATGTTGCGATCCCGAGCATAACTATTCCGTCCATCTTTGATTCTATTCCATCGTTTTCTGCGAGGGCAAGTTCTTTGGGGGAAACGGGATCTTGTATTGCTACAAGCCCTGCTCATTGCCATTTCAGTTTTGCCATGGCAACCATGATGTCCTCCGCCAACTTATTTCTTCTTGGCTTATATCAAGCATTGATCTTTCCATGGATCGCTGCATATATACACCTTAAATCAGATTATTTAGAAGCCTCAGTCATGGTATTAGAATGTAGATGGCCAGTTTTTCGACCTTTTCTTCAGAGTTTTACGTCCCCTGGTAGCTCACGCATCTCTATAAATTAGGAAACCTTTCAGAAATTATTTTTCTAACTATTTCTGTAACATTTTCCATCGTTCTACAACATTTGACAATGGCATGAACTTCACCTATCTCGAGTACTTTCATTACTTCTGAATTGGAATACTTAATATTGTATTATATTAAGTTCAAATCTACATATCTGCACAAAGTGTCAAATTATAATGAACTTGAAAGTATTTCATTTATATTGTAGTTAAACTGTGTTTTCGTACTGAAACGATATTTTTACACAAATATAGTTTGAATAAACACTTTTGTGTTGTCTGCGTACTAAATTTTACTTTAAAACAAACAATTTGATAGTTTTTCAGCTAATCCTGAAAACATGTATGGTGGCCAGTTACTGTAATATTACCTATGCTAGTTCTGGTGGCTAGTTACTGTACTTTTTGACCACTTTTAATGTTTTTTTTTTAACATTTTTCAGAAAAATATAATACTTTGAACTTTTTAGAAACAATTGATTTGTATAATATTTTTATGTAAATAATGAGCGAGATAGAAATGTTTGGGTCCTTAAGTGGCTTGTCCTATGTTAAATAAAATAATAATAAGAAATAATAAATTTTATTGAAACATAATAGTAATGTACTTTAAATAATTATTAAGATGGTGTTAAAAACGGGATATATAACATTTCGTCTTGTGTAATAAAACACATTTTCGTTCTAACAGTTATAAAACGACAATAGAGGTGAAAATATATGGATGCAAGCATCGCTGTGTATAAAAGTCGTTATAATAAAAACAAAATGTTAATAAATAATGAATAATAACAAAACCCATGTATGTATAACCTTTTAAGCTTAAAAACTGTCAAAAACCTGAAAATACCGCGCCATCATCTAGCAACTTGGTACATTTAAGCTCCGGAATTTTAGAATCGCCCAGTATTTGTATTGTATTAAGCGACACGAATGAAAATAATCATAATAAATTTTGATAGTTTAAAGGACGGTTATTTTTTCGGTCGACAAAAAGGGTAAATGATTTAAATCCAAGCTCTTTTCTTAGGTATGTCTCAAGTGACTTTTATTTAAAAATAAAAGAGCGACCAAAAAGTTGAAGCGACCACAACCATAAATTTTGAGAAATAAGAAATTGGTTGAAGAGTCGTACATGGTTGCAAACCGTTTAAGCCAAAATGTTTTAAGCGACATACATTACTGTTTATAATTATTGACTAAATGCATGAAGCGACATTCCAATGTAGTAGTAGTGGAAGGCAAAATGAATTAAGGTACATTCCAAAACAATTCGCATGCACGGCAAAATGCATTAACTACCTTTCATCATAAATTTTGGGAAAAGAAAAAAAGCTTATGCTCCAATAGGGTATTTTAATCGTAAATTTTGTATGGTTCAAGTAACGCGGTTGAATAAATTGCCAAATCTTATGTCATATCATACATATCTTTTTTAGAAACGAGCCCTATAATAAGATTGTTCAAGCGCCATAAAAGTGCTCTGATTGACACGAAACCCAGACCAATCGACGCAGAAAAATTCGCCGATTCCAACGATATATATAACTCAATATCGCCCACAATGTCGCTTAAACCAAATAGCCTTTCACCCCTCGATATGGTTTAAAACAGACGCGTCGGTCGGAATTACATTTTATATTTTTGTATATACACAATATAATTTATTCATCACCATACAAATTCGAATTCAATATGCATAGTTAGGAACACAGGACAATGTCTGTCGGGAAAGCTAGTTTAATTATAGTTTTGAAACTAAATTGGCGTTTGACAGAAATGAGTTGTTGTGATTAACAGAATGCAGAGATGAAAAATGTATCAGATGCATCAATTGGAATCACATTGGTTAAAAGGTAATTCATTTATCATTATACAAATCGAGTCAATATTCACAGCTAGGACCACAGGACGTCTGTCGGGAAAGCTAGTATAAAATATAACAAAGTTTTTTAAGTCCATTCCAATGTGGCTAATTTGACAAGAGAATACATATTATAAAACGCACCATGTTTTTTTAGCTCAAGAGACTGATGTGAAATATTAATTAAATGAGGTTAAATGGTGTCACCTTACTGCCATCTCAAACAAGAACAGCGAGATACTGTACAAATATATCTTGGTTGTAGTTGTCGATGGTCAAGTATGTAACAATTTCATTTAAAATTGACTAATTATTGCATTTTAACAATTTCACACCGCATACATAAAATTATCAACTTTTATTAGCCAAGATTGATCACTTAGGTCTCTGCCCACTACACCGTACCATACCATGATCGTGCTAGGAACGTGTCCGGCAAAAAAATATTCTTTGTGTTGAAAAGTATGACACTACTTCCACTAGACCATTCCGTCACCGACCAACACCGTCGCGTGCCATGCACGGAGCGTCAACATTTGTCGGCGAGAATATATTGCCGGTGCTGACATGCTCCATGCATGATACGTGACGGTGCCTAACCGCTGCACACAGGCAGCGAGCCGGTGAATATACGGGTTGTAGAAGCGTATGATGACCGTTGTACACGTGTAAGTTCCATGGTTACTATGGAAATACTATCAAACTGTTCCTACTCAGGGCCCTGTTGTCAGTTCAACAAAACGGGTTGCATACGGGCAACAAACGGGGTGCATACAGGCATCATACGGGTACAGAATGCGGTTGATCCGTTTCAGTGGGCATAGTAGAGCGTACCGTGTTGCTTTTCGTGCCGGACACATTCCTAGCACGGTCATGGTATGGTACGGTGTAGTGGGCAGAGACCTTTAAATTAAGAACGTTCTTAAGAGGGTAAGGTAATGACTGATGATTTCAATTCTATTCTATATTTGATCAATTCAATGTTATAAAAAAAAGTTAAAAACTTACTCTGAAATGTGGACAAATATATCTTCTCCCGTGTTTTCAGAGGTTATAAATCCGTGACCTCTTTCTCTACAAAACGTTTTAATCATTCCACGTTCTTGAGGATTCCCTAAAGCTCTCTCTGATCTGCAATTTAATCAAAAGCATATGTTAATAATACTCCTTTGAGTTTCAAATGAAAAATAATTGATTTGTAAACTTATACCTGTCAAAATTTTTAAAATCGTCATATCAAATTTGTGTTATGTTATTAGTTACCTGTTTATAGTTTACAACAGCAAATAATGCATGATAGATTTTATGTGAAATTAGGTACGCGTATAGGAATAATGTGGGTGAACCGCGTTTATACTCTAACCAAGGTTACCAATGCCACGGTTCACTAACGTGCATTAAAAACCAACCATATATAACATTGAAGTATCTTATGTGTTTCAAATTATTAAATGGTGCAGAACTTACGTCGAAGCGGTTCTAGTCCGCTTTGTAATAATCGGACTAGGCAGTTGAAGATGATTGTTAGATGAAGATTTGTTTGGGGAGTCATCGGGTGAAGACATTTTAAGCGAAACTAAAATATACGTAACGAGGAAAACACTGACTTAGGACGAGAAGTCCACCAATATATTATATTATCTATGAAGTCCACTGGATGACTCAAATAATGTAGCTTCTAATAATTATTAAACAAGACGTAAGTCTAAAGATGGTTTAAAGCAAAAATGACAGGCAAGAGAAAAGGGCCGATGCGCGGCTCAAATTTGACCTTCACTATGTCATGGGAAATTCATAGATGAACCATAATAAAATGCTGAATCAGGCATGTCTATGGGATACCTATGTATTCAGAAAGTAGGTATAAATTTTTATTTAACGTTACTTTAAAGTATGACTTTAATTTCCACAAACTCTCAATTTCCAATATCTATATTAGTCATATAAAATGGTTATTTATTTACTTTAAAAAAACAAAAAAGATCAAAAATCTTTTTATTGTGTGAAATTAGAAATATACCAGGCAATTATTAAGTAATGAGACGAAATAACTAAGTACCGCGTATTTATCATAATCTAAGTACTTGGAAATTAAGACATCATAGTATTTATTGTTCAAAATAAGCAAAACGTACATTATTTAGAATCACAATATTTTTAGTTACCTATTTCAAAATTTCAAGATTCGTGTGCCGTAAGATTATTATTTATTTATTAAGTTTACGGTCTTAATAAGACCTATAACAATTTAAAGATACAAAAATCAACTTACAGCTAGACATGATACTTTGCATAATATTTCAAATTTCGATGCAAGAAATCAATTTATAATCAAAATACAAAACTATTCCATACAAAATATGTATATTATATAAAATACATGCCAAAACGAAGATTAAATTTAATACTGTGTAACTAAAATACTTATCATCGGTCCAACCAAGTTCAACAAAAAGGCGGTGTTGCAAAAATTGAACGGAATTGAAAATTGAATCAAAAATCTATAGATAAAAGCGATTTTTTTGTTTTGTTCCAATGTTCCATAACTTCCATAGAACAAATAAAACAAATGTTTTGTCCATGATTTGCCTCCAAAATCATCCGCGTTGCTAGAGAAGTTTGGTTAGTTTGTTTTCGCCATTTTACTTCAACTTTGGACCGGCATCATTGGAGTTTGGGCTTAATCGCCGAAAACTTGAAAGTTACATTAGTTTAAGATTATATAAATGTCTGACAGAGAGGTAATTGCTTTTTTCTACCCTATTAACTATTTTTGTCGCCATTATGCATTGTTACATATTTTTCATAACCGTACAATAAACGAATGAAAATAATAATTTCTTTAATATTTTCGACGTGTGTTTTATTATAGTTTTCTGAATTGCAGAGAAGTCACTCTCCGCGAAATGGTTCAAGGAGTCACAGCGGCAAAGAAGGGAAACCTAGGATGTCTAGGAGTAGATCGCGCTCTCCAATCAAATCACATAAAAAGTATACTGGGTATATTATTTAACGATCTTTTTTCGTGTCGAGTGAACTTTTTTAGCATGCACAAGAAAATATTATAATAGGTATTTCGGTTTCCAAGTCTATCGACAAAACAATTATTGTTGTTGTCAAGGTTAAACTTAAATTAGTGTGGGTACTCTTGTTGGTACCATAGTTACCTTTTTGATTTCCGTAATTGTATTTATCTGTGATATATATTTTTTTTCTAACGTTGATAGATTCCTTACATGATGTTTCCCTTAAATTATTACAGGCTTAAATATGAAATTACAATTAAACATCTTGTTAGGTCTTAACAGAATGGCTCAGTGGATTTTGCTGTAGCGCAACTTTTCAAATATACTTAAATGGTTAAATTTTGATGAAGTTTTCTACAATCATTTGTTTCTTTATATGTTCGTTTAACTTCTTTCGTGTATAAACAAATTTTTGAAACATGTCCTATATTGTATGAACAAAATTACTACAAACTTTTTTTATTACTGTAATATGTGCCACAGTACAGGAGAAATTTGTAATCTCCAGCATTTTAATATATTGATTAATGTTATATTTATTCATGGCTATAGCCGCGGTAGTCCTCGGATTCTAGTTTTGATGTCTACACGAGTTTAAAATCCTGCCTCAGATACATAGAAAACACCATAAGAGCTCATTCCCACTGTGTCGTATGTAGAATCCGACATAATAGGATGTTGTTGCCTCTGACAACTGAATTAGTAGGAACAATTTTTGTCAGATGGCAAAACAATTGTTGCCGGATAGTTGTGAACAGCGCCACATAAATTGTTCAGCCATTAAAGCACACAACATCCGACACAGCGGGAACGGGCAGTAAGGTATCCAATATAAATTTGTATAGGAGAATGGTTTTTGTTGCACTTAACATCCCATTCAGAGCTATGCTCTGTGTCTATATCTAAAAATCTAATAAACTGAGTGTTATTTAAAGAAAATAAAAAGCAGTGGGTGATCAGTTGATGAACATAATCCGTTTCAAAAAGAATATAATTTTTTTAAAAATATTTGAATTTGGAACAACAGGAAGCAACTAGTGACGGGCGGCTCGAGACAGAACCATGGCCACCAATAGGATTCCATTATTATTACGCATGCGCATAAAGGGTATCAAAATTTTAAAAGTTTGGCGGGTTGGAGGGATTGTTAAAAAAAATATCTCACAACCTAGTGGTGGCCTACTTCATATTGCTTTGTACTGAAAAGAAATGTCAAAATTCAATTCAAATTATTGTATAATAATAAATGGAATGGTGAACGGTGGAAGCCTTCATTGAATGTTTAAAAAATTCATGCTTTCAAATTTATGGTCGTTTTTTACTCGTAACACATTTTATTAATTTGCAGCGCCAAATAATAATAGTTTCATTTTTTGTCGTCGGAGCATATTATAATATATTTATTTTTTATATCAATGAATTTGTGCGCACTCTACAAATACAATATTTAACTCTTTCACAGTAAGCTACACTTAATGCTTGTATCGTGAAAGAGGAAGATGTTCGGCACCAGGGATCGAACCCACAACCTCCGCAGGAAGCAATGCGAAAGCCGGCGTCGTAACCGCTAGTCTACCAACCACTTCCATATTTTATTGTTTTTTTTTTTGTTAAATAAATAAAAAATTAAGTTACGAAAAAAATGAAGTTACATGTTCCTGCAATTCGACGAAGTGTGCTTCTTTCTACTACCTTATAAGTGAGGAGATCTCTCTAATGGCGGAAAGGAACACTTTTTATATATTGAAATTAAACTAGGTTCCTACTTTAAAATAATAAATATCCAAGCTCCTCTATTTATCTAAAGACTGGTTATATAAATTTATTTCATTATTAAATATGAACCGTGAATAGCAAGAAGTCATTATCAAAAATTCGACATTATTATGTTTCAAAATTTTTAAATTTTTGATACCCTTTATGCGCATGCGTAATAATGGAATCCTATTGGTGGCAGTGGTTCTGTCTCGAGCCGCTCGTCAACTAGTGTATCAACCAAGTCTCCGTCAAAACAACAATATCATTTTTAGTTAATTATGCGACTAAACTGATCAGCCACTGAATAAGAGTTAGACAGGTGATTGAGACTTGTTTTTGTTTGTAGGAGTGTAAGTCCTGATGGCTATCGTGGGAGGTATAGATCTCGTAGTCGTTCCGGCTCTGGAGGACGAGGTGGTTACCATAGAGGAGGCTCACGAGGAAGATATTCTTATAGCCGTTCTCGCTCCCGTTCCTATTCTCCCCGCCACAACTATAAGAGATCCCATTCACGTAGCCCCATGTCCACTAGGAGGAGACATGTCGGAGATAGAGTAAGTCGCATTCGTTTCTATTCACAAGTATATTGAATCAAGTACCTACCTATGTAATAGCATTCGTATCTCGTTTTTTTATTGAGGCATCCTCAAACAATTTCAGTTTTTGTATCATTTGTTGAAATAATATTAGTTTGTTTTATTTTTTTTCACTAGATTGTCATTGTGTATTGTTTGAACAGAAATTTATGTTTTATATACTCTCAATTCTTTTTTTATATTATTTTTTATGTATTTAAGACTTTTTCTCATGTTTATGTTCCCTTAAATTAATAAACTTAGTAGTTTATAAAGTAAAAACTTGCAGATATCCCTCTACATTTACAAGTGTTACATCAGTATGAGCAGTTGTTCTAGATTTTAGTATTACTTGGAAAATTAAGACAGTTCAAATGAGTTCCTTTTTATTTAACGACCGCTCATAAAATGCAATATTTTGTTGTTGGTTGGTCATAAGTTCAAACGGACACAGACCAAGGGCTGAAGTTGAGTGCAATAAAATGGCCTCCCAACAGTATTAATCAGTCGGTGTTCCTATGGTAACAACGTACAATCAACAGCTTTTTACGTTGTTACCATGAGAGCAGCAACTTGCCGATACCATTGGTGGCCATTTGATTGCACTTGGCTTGGACCATGGTAATGAATGTGCCAATGACTAGTTTTTTTAAGTCAGTCTCTGTTACAATGTTGCCAATATATAAAAAAAGATTTGAGTGAATATAAAATGCAAGTAAATATAAAGTGATTTATTCAACGCTAAGTAAAGCAAAATAATAATTATTACGGTTCTTGGTTGAGATACGCTTACTAAACAAGAAACACATTTTTAACAAGCAAGTTACCTTAATATTATTTATCTACATGTATACAAAGTTTAAGATAAAAGAAAAAAACAAATAAAATTTTTTGGATTTCTAGATAGAGAGACAAGACAGAAATAATCAAAGCGTTGGGGTCTTAAAAAGCACATCACAAGTATATATTATATGTGTTCTTTGATTAGATTTTATAAGCAGCTCTTTGCAAGATTTACCAGCACTATTTCACTATCACATTCAGCTACTTATTTATTATTAAACATCATACAGTTTATATTTTATACTTACTCTTTAGAATATTTCTAAGTTATACTTAATATTAGAATAGAGAATATTTTTCTTGCAGGAAAATCCAACCCAATCCAGGTGTTTAGGTGTTTTCGGTTTGAGTATCTATACGACCGAGCAACAAATTAATCATATTTTTTCTAAATACGGCCCCGTAGAAAGAGTTCAGGTTGTAATTGACGCAAAGGTAATCACCAATTTCTTTTAATAAAATATAATTCCGAGTTAGAAAGAAACATATGCACACAAAATTATAAACTATATTGGAAAGTGTGTGATCAGAATACTAAATATATAAATAGAATGCAACCGTGTTTCTCTTAAACTCGCCGTTACATATTTTTTCATTATGGAATAATATATTATTGATTTCAATGCAGACAGCTCCTAAAAAATTGTGTTTGTCATTTAAGACCGGACGCTCCCGAGGATTCTGTTTTGTTTATTTCGAGTCGACAGAGGACGCCAAAGTTGCCAAGGACGAGTGCACCGGAATGGAGATTGACGGTCGGAGAATACGAGTGGACTATTCCATCACACAAAGAGCACACACGCCCACTCCCGGAGTTTACATGGGGAAAGCCACATTGTAAGTTTTATGTTTTAATCAAAGTTTCAGTTTGTTGTCCGATTTTATACAGGTTGCATTTTCGAGCTTAATGCAACTATACAGACAGTCGGTATATTAATTTTAAGAAAATTTTAGAAGAGCTGTTCGTTTTGAGCAGCTCTCAAAGGCATTTTCATACAGATATTTTTTTTTGCAAAAGTCATACGACTAAATTAATTCTATTGTAACATGTTTCAATTTATCCATGGAGGTGCTGCCTCTTATGATGCCTCCTCCAGAAGCCACTTGCAGTGTCAGTGCCCCTTCTTGGCTCTTACCCTTTGCAAAAAGGCTTCTTAATTGCCTTTTTAACACCACGGAGAAATAAGTCCTTACAGAATTCCCATCTCACGGTTGTTGTTGTTTTTGGTCGTATGAAGTTTAAACTGGATATATCCTCCATATTGGGTCATCTCTGTGGATGTATTAGTAGTACCCTCCAGTAAGTCACACGACATTTCCATAGACCACCGCGTACAGTTATTAGGAATTTATTTATAAAAGTAGCTTTCATCAACACTCTTAATTATAAACTGTGTTCTGTTGGTGTATCTTTGAAATAAATGAATAAACGAGTTTGTTGTTTTCAGCTTTCACAGAGACAGAGGTTACCAAGATGACAGAAGACGGGATAGAGATGACTATTATTACGGGAGCAGCCGAGGTTATTACGGCAGCCGTGGCAGCGATTACCGCCGGCGTAGTCCTTCTTCCTATTATAGGAGCAGTGACAGGGGATACCGCAGGTCGCGCTACGAGAGGTCCCGCTCTAGGTCGTACTCGCCTCGTAAGTAAAAATGCTATCCATAAAACGCCTATTAAATCCCATGCTAGATTTTATTCTTCCTGTCGATATTTTTTTATTAGTTGGATATTGATTTATGTTTGTTGGAGAGAACTACTCGCGGATGAATGTGACAAAAATTATATTTTTTATTTCCCATGTAAAGAAAAGCAATTCTGACTATAAGTAAGTATTATAGCCTATGTGGTTTTTGATGGAAATCCCGTTTTCGTATTTGCAAATTTTTAAAGCATGGATGTAATTTTTCCACATTGTTTCGCTTCATCCTCCCATGTACAGTGGTGGGCCAAATTATTAGGGAAAGTTCAAAATTCATTGTATTTTTTCTAGTTATTTTTTTTTTTCGATTTTATCAAATACTCTGTATTAAGTGTTACTTCCTCGGGGTATTTTTTGTGTATAAGTAAGTTTAAACAAGTTTTTTTTCACCAACAACAATTAAAGTTAACCTCACTTATAAATAACATAAAGTAGCAGTGTTGCCACTTATCAAAGTTGCTAATAGTGGTACCAGGAGCAATAATTCATGAATAATAATAACATTTTAAGATTGTCCCTAATAATTTGGAGGCCCAAAGTATGTCAGTTTTCTTTTTACCTCGATGTACTACATCTTTATTATCTTCCGGATATTGGAAAAGAGGTACAGCGTTGAGATAAAAACATTTCTATCGGAGCTGGCGTCCTTTAGTTGGACCTTCCCAAGAAGCGGGCAATAATAGGACTGGTGACGCTCCTCATCTCGAAACATAATTGTATTTGTATTGTGATGTAGCAGATGCCAACATAACAGAAATGAAAATGGCGGTGATGCCGTGTTTGATTTCCAGGTCGATATTAGTGACGGAGGGATGACAGCCGAGGAGGTTAAATGTAGGAACTAACCTGATCCATGTTAACTACATTCATATTTTATCAACTACATTTAATGAATGTACCAATACAAACAACACTTACCCATCTTACCTTATTATATCTAATTGTAACATGCTGTGTCTTACTTTTGTTTGTTTTTTCTTTTCTTTTCTCTTTTTATTTTTTTTCAACACATTGTATTTTATTTTAATTTTAATTTTAGACTTGTATTGTCTCATTTCCATTTTTGTTTCACTCCAATGTGTAACTTGTTTCTGTTCATTGAATGTTTTATATATATATATAAAAAATGCCGAGTATTCATGCATTATTTGAATTAGTGAGCTGAGGGCAATCTTGAATATTTGTTAGTTTTTTTTAAATGTCCAATTACGGAACGTATTGTATAGGTCTCGAAAGGGTAATTTTGATCCCACGAGATCAGTCATGTTGTAAAATAGTGTATATGTATACAGTAAATGTATATGGAGAGCGCATCGTTTTAATAATTAAATATGCAGTGTTGATGTTGTCTAATATGAATTTTGTTTGTTTATTAAGGATATCAAACAAGAAAATACGGCTGAACTTCTCTTTGTTAATGTTGAAAACATATGTCAAGTTATAGAAAATGCCACATTAATGTGAAGAATTTGAAATCCCAAAAGAATATGATCGGGATGGTAGCGCTATGAAGATGGATAGCACGGAACTTCGGAACACAAGACAGAAAAGTTGGTTTTAGAGAAGAAAGAAGTTTTCTTTTGTCGAGTGGCGATCATATTCTTTACTTGTTGTGCGCTTCACCCCTCTTCAATACCACGTGCGCCAATTGTTTGTTTATTTTTATTTCTCCATTTTATTTTTGAGCGTTTCTTTCACACTTTATATTGGACAAACTTTATGCCGAGTATATCTGTAATAATAATAATTAAAGCAAACATACAATATACTTGTTGTATCTTGACATTCCCCAAGGTTGCATGTTGATATGAACTATCTAATAATAATAATTTAGGAATTGTTCTTTTTTTTGTCTCTTTGATTTTTTATTTTACACTCAATAAATATGGATTGATTAGATTACAATCAATTTGGTTTTGTTTGTTATCATTTGGAAAGCTCTCGTCCAAACCGAATTCACACACTCCCCAACTCTCATTCTGTCCTATGTTCACCTTCCTGGTTTTCCGATCTCCTCAATTTATCAACTTGACATATGATTTAAACAAAAGTTTATTATTTTCAGCGCATGCAACAATTGTGGCCGTGTTCAGACTAGCATGTTTCCCAGGCATTTCAAATTGGCCTGAAGACAAATGTCGATGTATTTGTTGTGCACAATACGGTAACACTGGCACAATTGTTGCATATGCTATGTACCTGGTTTCTAGCAAGACAAAATGGATAATGTGTGTATTAATTTTATTTGTTTGCACTAAACATAAAAACTTGCTTCTGAGTCATTTTTAGTTTCTTTACGCCTTATGTTCTCTATCTTTTAACAGATTAATAAAAAACAAATTCTGTAATAAAAATTGAAACAAAATATTAGGAGTGTCATCAAGTTGCAGAACATTCAGATCCCGGGTTTGATTCCCGCACACTTGAAATTTCTAGACTATTTCGTAAAGATTGTCTGACAGCATTAAGTTTTGCCTGCTATGTCGAGTCTTTTGTAAAAGAGTATATTTATCTTTCTTGGATCCATGACTATCAAAAAATCTGAAGAACAACTGCAGAGTTTCCATATCCAATGAAGAAATTCAATCCAGAGATGTATGTTGGCTATTATGATGTCCTGTCCAGAATATTCCAAAAGATATGAAGTGATATAACTGGTTACTTGAATACAAACATATGAGAATAAGAGGTAGCTATGGGGGTTGGAATCCTCCTGATGTTAGGGGATTTTTCGCCATGTTGATGTAGGATTATGCAAATGTGCATTCAAAGATCAATATTCTTAGAGATGAAATGGACGTCCGCCAATCGATTACAAAAAAAATGTTTGTGATCATTGCTTTATTTGGTTAGTATGACTTGAGAAATACTCGCGCTGCACTAAGGGCAAATCGTACTGAATGAATTCTAAACTCTCTGCATTAACAAAGAAGGTCAAAAGAATCTAGAAATAATTAGAATGTTGTGCACCAATATGAAATGAAATGATTACCACATTACAAATTCGATATCTTTTATGTTTCATCGGTTTTCGAAACAGTTTTACTTTTTCCAAAATTCTATCACGTTCGAACTATAAATAATTTATTTTATCTTTATTTTTCTTTTACAATCTTGTTGGCCTACAACAATAAAAGTGAGGTTAATATAACGCCAAAGACAACTACTGGTACTCACAAATTGTTCGATCCATTTTCGATATGGACCTATTTCAATCCAATGGTTTTTGAACACAACTACTTTCTGTATTTCACTGACCATCCCTACTTAAAACTAAACATCATGGTCTTATTCTTCTTTTCATAAACGATTAATCTGTTTATACAGAAACGTCAGTCTTGATTAGGGATGTGGATGCCCAGCTTTTCTGTCATCTTTTCAGATATCTACCTGGAGTTAAACATTCCACTATTATCTCGCGGATCACTATTTATGGTAGTCTTTATGATCTCTCCCGAATAGACCATTAAAGGATGACGTCATCTGACATTGGCTGGTGGGACAATGGCTGCCATGGCGACACACATGCATAAACCATAGTGATGGGTATTAAAGTATTTTGCATAGCGACACACCAAATCTTAAACTTTTTGTTTATGTTTATCCATCCAGGCTAATGTCAAAATCCACGTGGCCGTTAAGGGTCTATAGACAATAAAGATTTTTTTTCCTCTTTTTGGCATTTCATCCACAAGGGGGATGGTTTGGCCAGTAATAAAGATGAGAAATTAACAAAAATGGATATAGTCATATCCTGGCGCCCAAATACATGACAGCAGTCGCAGTCTTTAAATTTGGTTACTCTCTTGGTCTCAATAATTTCCAACTTTTATCTCTATAATTCATTTATTATTAAATTTCTACTTGTTGCATACATGAGATGAGTTTCGGAGGCTTAAACATTACCACCTAATGGCGAACGTTGTTAACGTAAAGTGATCACACTAAGCCAGCCTTCGAAATAACATTATAAAAGACGGTCGTAAGCCCCCAGTGGTTTGTTTCATTTAAAAATTGAACATTAGTAATGAATTGTTAGTCATTAGTTGTTACATATTCTTTAGGTGGGTTTATATGAGTGGTTTTGCTTACCTTTGTAAAAAGGCCAGCTTAAGAAAAGTCTTGCTGTACACACTGCTGCAGGTTAGCTTTGCCCATCAGCGAAAACCCTGAATTGAAATGAGTCTATCCATGAAAACGTGGCTGCTGGATATTCGGCTAAACTGCCGCCTTTTTCATCTCTAATTATTTTCTTATATAACGAGGTTGGGATATGTGATCTATAACAATAATTATTTGATTCCATTCTTTTCGAGACAATACAATTTAGTAAAGCTATAAGGAATTCACTAACATGGATTTTTCGCCACTGCTAAGTGGTCTCTGCAAAATCCCTAATTCCATCTTCTATGACAGTTAGGAAAGTGTTAAGACGAGCTTTTTTTTTCTGTGGTCTTCTAGTCTTCTTTGGATACTCTGAAAATTTGCATTTCATATCTGTTGAATAAAAGTACTGATTTTGGGAGATATTAGAAATGACAATTTAGTCAAAGGAAATTGAAAGAAAACAAAGTCATTATATGAATATTGTTTATTTCTTATTTAATTCATATTGTATTTTACGGACATCATAGTCCAGTAAAACATTAAGTACGTAATGGATAATAAATTCATTGAGGAATGTAATCACAGACATGTGAGGACAGAGGGTCGGCAATAGGATTGGCACTTAGTTAAGACAGTCATAGACAACTAAAAGAAATTACAAAGTTATACTCCTTAAAGCCTAGTTCACACAGGGCGAGTAGCTACCTACCTGACTCGACCAAACTGCCGGTTAATCTACTGGACAAAATTTTAGGTGTTACTAAATTACTCGCCACTCAACCAATGTGAACTAGGTTTATCATATACTTTTTTACAATATAATGCAGCAAACAATGTTGGATGTGCAGAGTATTATAATAAATAATATCAACATTTTAAAAATAAAATTCAATGGACGATACAATATGAGCAATGAAATCTTATGAATAACATTCTAACTTCTCTAGCAGCCATTGTTGAAACTACAAAGTTTGTGCAACTGAATTCCTTACTCTTGAGTATGTGATAATTTTGAAGAAAATCGCAATAATTGGTTTTGATCTGAAATACAATATCAATGGTAATCACAACTTCACAGGATCGAGCGAGTGGAGAGCTCTTGTTGTCTCCCTATGCTCCTCAAAGTGAGTATTGATTGATTTTGTTGGGGATAATGTATAGATAATGCTGTAACTTGGAACTACATCATATCAAATTTTTAACTTCATTCACTATTAATTGTTTATATTCCATTTAATTAGAAAAATGACTTTTTCCTTTCAATTGATATATAAAATTAACATTATTGATACATAATATTGACAGGCATTGTATGAAATGCCATTGGATAGTGTCTAAAAAATTTTAATGTGTTCCGCATTTATCAATAGATGTCTTTAGCAGAGAAAATTGAAATAATGTGAAATTTTTTCATGATGCGCTCAGGTAATTCACAGCATGGCTATTGTTTTGAATATGTACTGAAACTTAACTACTGAATTTCACACAATGATCGCCAATATAACCTGACAATAATCAAAAGTGCAAAACTGAGATTAAAAAAAAGCACAATTATTGTTGATGGATGCCTATTGAAGTAAGTTCGTATTCTAAAAAGATCAAAGGTCTGGCCACAACACCGTGTCAAGACACAAAAAACAACTCAATTGTATGTTTACAACCTCTGTCTATCTGTATGTGTACCATTAATAGTTTTGTATTTGTTTTAAGCATTAGTTTCTAAGTCACCTGTGACCATGCAGGACCTGTGCCTGCGAAACTAGTCAGGTTATTAAATTTGTGGAACAACAAATAAATTGTTTTATTTAAATTACGCTCTACTATGCCTGCTGAAATGGATTGACGGCGTTCTATGCCCGCGTGATGTCCAGTTACAACCCATATGTGAACAATCAACCCTACTGGGTTTATGATTTTATAACTTAACTCTTGTTGGTGATGACTTAATTAAGGGCAAAACGTTTACCACGCCTTTATAACAGTCATCACATGCGTTTATGACTCATGTACATGGTACTTGCCATGCACAGTGCTCGTCATCTCTGGCAAAATTTTATCACCAACAAGAATTATTGAAGCTACTTGCATGGCATGTTACAATCCAAAATAACGATGGAATGTATACAGACCCTGAATCACCTTGGTGCAAAAAACACGGTGAGACTAGTCTGGGTGCCCGGGCACTGTGGAGTCATGGGCAATGAAAAGGCCGATGAACTTGCCAGAGCTGGCGCAGAAAAACCCGCATTTGGCCCCGAGCCCATCTGCGGACTACCACGTAACGCTCTCAGAACCAGCCTAAAGAACTGGGTCAAAGACAAAAGTTACGAAATTTGGGCAAACAACCCAGGGATGAAACATGCGAAGGAAATAATAATAGGTTTCTCGCAGAAGTTCACCTTTGAAGCACTCAAGCTTTCCAAAAAACAAATAAGGATCCTGACGAGGACCTTAGTAGGACACTGCAGACTGCGCAAATATGTCCATAATCGGACTCTCAGACACTCCAATCTGCAGATTCTGCTCAGAGGACTACGAAACACCAATTCCTCTGCAGTTGTGAAGCACTTGCTCACAAAAGAAGTTGTACACTCGGTGGGCCACTACTGAACGATGAGAAGGTAAGACTGCTCGCACCTAGGCAAATTGTGAGCTACATGACTCACATAGGCCTGGATAACGAGCTGTAACATTGAGGGAAGTCACAATATTCCTATTCTGGTCGCAGTGACACAAAGGGTATCTTGGTCCCTTAACCCTTTTTCCAAAAAAAAAGGCATGTTACAGCGTTGGTGGGTGAAGAAACATGGTAGTGGGAATAGTGTCATACTTTTCAACACAAAGATTACTTTTTGTTTGACACTTAGTACATTCATGGTATGGTATGTATAGTGTGAACAGACCTTTATTATCTTGAGAGAGACGATATCTATTATACAGTGTTGTTGTGCAATAAGTTGTGATTTTTATTGTCAATTTACTTCTATATTTCACTACATACAACTAATTACAAACTTGTCTACGCTAATCTATAATGGCTTAGATTCCTGTTCTGAATAACATTACAACACAGTTCAATATTTTACTGTTTGCTAAAACTAGAGGGGACTAGGTTCAATCTTACATTAAACTACATTTACCTAAGTATTCATTAGGCGACGACTATATTGAGAAAAAAAAAACACCTAGAAAGAATATAAATAAAGTGTGCTTTTTGCATTTGAAATCTTTTTCGTTATGAGGGCCATGATCAATAATTAGTATGGGCAATACAAATTATGGATGATCTGAAATAAACTCACAAAAATAAAATTCGGGTAAAACATAATGGGAAGTTTTCTGGGGAGCTTCCGACAATACACACTAGGTGGCAGAACTTCTAATCAGGTCTATTGTCAAATTCAGTGCTGCCAACGTAGAGATGTTTTTTTCAGTGATGCCAACGTTGGGCAGTTTGTTTTCCATTGTGTTGCTAAGAAGTTGTTGATTTTGTTGCGCATAAATTTGAGAATAAATCTCAGGGGTGCTGTTCTGTATTTTTTTAATTTGTATTTAGGTAGGTATATAAAAAAAGATGAACAATTTTATTTGTAATAGTATGTAAAAAATGTACAATGATTACTCTAAACCTATTGTAAGTTATCATGTATAATAATATATAAGTTGTTTAATTTGAAATAAACTAGAATGATATTTTGGAGGTTAGATTGTGAGCGACCATAAGAAGAAGAAGAAGTAAATCGCCCCCGTTGGCAACACTGAATTTGACAATAGACCGGATTAGCAAGGGCGCCTCTAGCGGCACAAAAAGGAAAAAAAACATCCCATTCAAAACATTACAACTTAATTGTATTGTTTACAAAAAGTTTTACCCTTTAACAAAAAATCGCATCATTTTATACAGGGTTAAACATAAAATTAATGCAAGATTTAAATTATGTAAATAAGCGGGTTAATGCTTCTTTAAATTGTATTTTTTTATTAAATCTCAATGCGTACATGATAGGGTTATGTATGAAACAGATAGAGCACTTTCACAATGCACACATATTAATACACGAGCTTGTTAGTAGAGACCTTGACTTCGAAATAAATACGAAATAGGAGACATTCCAAAATGAGAAAGTGCACAGTTGTAACATGTTAGGACAAAGTTACTATCACTATTCACTCACTTTTCCGACCACATTTTGTACATAATTTTTGAATTGAGATATTAAACAAACTTTTCAACATTTTAGTGTACGATTAGCGGCAAATTCTAAACATGTGTTAATTATGGGACATCCATTATCATGAACAAAACACAAATCTAAAATTGAAGTAGGTACAATAATTTTGTGTTTTAAATTATTGAGTGAAAGACTAAACATTTTATATAAAGCAACTTTAAAAAATCAAAAATAAAAAATTTCATTAAAAATAAAATATAATAAAAAAACAATAAAAACACAATATTTATTTGACTAAAACAATCGCATTTCTTATCAACAAAAAAAATACTTCACAGTAAAAACAATACTAGTATTTTTTAAATACTTAAATAGTCTTATTTAATGGAGGAGTTTTAGACGGAAGACTGTTTGGAAATAAATATGGTGCGTAGATTAAAATAATGTTTTTGCCGATTAGACATTATTAAAGGGCGGATAAAATATCAATAAGAGTTAAGTTACAATAAGACTAGCCTAACTATGTGGAAACACAGAAATATTAAAAAAGTTTGGAATGATATGTAGAATGGCAAGATTAATGACGTTTCATACATGGATATAAACTATTGGTTAATTGAAATGTTTCTGTATTCACTAATGGCCAATTTAAATAACCCATCTATCTTATACATATATTTTCTTCACACATCCGGATATTAATGTTACATTTCTGTTTTTAAACAAATATAAGATAAGATTTCCGTTTGATTTTGGATCTATCTTTCGGAATACTGCGAAGTATGCATTCTATAGAAATCAACTGAAGCGGTCATATTTCGCATGACGACATCATCCACCAATAGCGTTTATACATGTCGACACCCGGTAGCAGCCTGCCACATCGTACGATGCCGCGCAACTATCAGTCACCAACAAGTCTTCACAGTGCCGACACAGAACACGCATCATCAGTCTCACGATGCAGATCGCGGTCCGCCACTCAGCGTCTTCATTCTTTGTAACAATCATATCAACAATGAAACTATTCAGACCTACAAAACCTTCTACCTATCTCTGCAAACCACCACCACACCCACACAACAATACATTGTTTGAATCTCTAATAATATACCCCGATTTTGAAAGTGTTGTGATTTGTATAGTTACAATAAAAGTTGTTGTCTTCGAATCTGATTTCGAGGTTGAATATATTCGTGAGTTGATTATAATTCAGCACTTGATTGATCGAAATAATGGCAAATTTGCACATAATGTTTTCAATTTGAAGTGGTCGATAAGCTTGCAGTTCCATCGCCAACTTTAGTTCTACTGTTTCGTACTGTAGGTCATAGGTTCAATTCTAGGTGTAGACCATACCTCTTTCACGACAAAAGCTTTAAGTAACTTATTATGAAAGAGTCAGAGTGTTTTTGTGAGCACAGATTCATTTTTATATTAAAAAATTATGCGTCCGAACCTATCCGAATATATTTGTAAAAATTCACAGTTTCTATGACGATTCGGAGGTTTACCAAACAGAAATCCTACCTATCTTTGTTTAGCGAAATGAAGGTAACCATGTTGCTATATAGCATTAAAGAGACTAACACAGATACGATATTGGAACTGGCCGATAGTGAATGTTTATTTTTATAGATTTTAACACCGTAGCTGCATTTTCACAATAGATTTCATGAATGTGCAACTACGTTGTCAGAATCTATTAACATACTGGTGATAATTAATTATGTATTGCACAAAAAAACATAGTTTTGTTGCTACAAGCTAAAATATGGTGACAGAATGATCTCTTTGTAGTCGTCTTTTGGCTTTTAACGGAGCAGTTCCCATGAGGTCGGCGGGTGTAGGTAGACCTGGTTGCTTGCATCCGCTCTCCTGATAGTAAATCTCCGCACCTCCACACGAAGTTCCAAACACGAGACTATCTTCATTCCTGCAAAGAAAATTGATACAATATTATATAAATTCTGCTTGTTTTCCCTCCATCTTTTGTGTTATAGAATTAGGCCCTGTCCGCACTGCGATTTTTCACTGCACAAATTTATTTATTCCGCGCGGAATATATTCCGTGATCGAAATTAATAATCGCGTACAATTTGTAACAAATCACAGAATTTTTTTCCGCACAATTTTTTTACTGCAAGTGCGAACACTCCCATAAGATTCAATGTGTTACAGAATTGCGAAAAAAATCCGTGCGGTGAAATTTCGCAGTGCGGACGGGGCCTAATATTCATACAATTTCTAAAGAAATATTTTGAGGGACATTGTGAGATAAGAAAAGTGAGAGTATTGTGAAGTGTACAGATAATTTATGTCAACATTCAAAATGGCAGTTGGAGATTCTTGTAACTTAAAGGGCCATTTCCTGAATTAAGTAATTTTTACATAACATAATAATATGCATAAAAAAATAACAAAAGAAAAAAAAATAAGTACATATTATTATGATGCTTTTGTGAAATTGGATCAAGACCTGACAATAAACTCGGTGAGGTTTGAATCTTCTTGGAAGTCATTGTGCATGTAACCCATCGTGGCCACGTCGGCTGAAGCCCATGGTCCACCCTTCTTCACGGCACCCCACTGAGGATCCAGGGAGAGAAAGCTGTAGGCTTCGCTGGTATCTTCGTATCCTGGGAGAGGCTCCATGCACATTTGCTCTATGTTGGTCAGACTAGTCGTGCAAGATTCCCACTGTAAATATAATATTTTAGTAGATAAGTTTGACCCTACCTCAAGAAAATGAAGCATGCGGTTCAAGATATTGACTTACCAAAGATTGTATATTGGCCCGGTTCATAGCAATATCGGGATCCATTAATAAGACCATAGACATATTGTGATGGCCACAGACAAATAATGTTACTTTAACACTATCTAAACTGAAACTAGATATTTGGGAGTCCTCGTCGCTGTCACTTTCACTACTGTCTGATTTTGTTGCTCTGGAAATTTAATGATATTAGAAATAGTTTGTTTAATTATTGTTCGACAAATAATTTAAATGATATCTGGAAGTAATTACCTTTTTTCCGGTTCGGGCATGACAACAGTTTTTTCTACAGAAGGGGTGCTTATTGAAAATACTTTGAAATCCATCGGAGTCACACCTTTACTACCGTAACCACTCGATTTATCCGAGAAAGCAAGGTGGCTTAATTTTTCCATCAACGGCGTTAGTTGAACACCGCTTAATTTTTTACGTCCCTGCGACGAATCAAATAAGCTCCCGGTGTCCGTTCCGCTTTTATCAGTTCCTAAAGGTTTCAGCGGTAGACATAAACTCTTTCTTCGTATGTCTTTTGTGGGACTTTCTGCTACAATTTTATTAAATTCAGATTTTGTTTCATTTAGAGATTGTCTCCGAATGGGAGAAGTTTTCATATTCATATCAAAGTCTTCGAAAATCTTTTGCGCTCTTTGTGATGCCTTCTCGTATAAATCGTTTTCTTTAGTCATTTCATCGTAATGCATTGTCAAATAGTTGTTGTAGAGTGATTTCGAGATGGGGACACCTTCACTGTTGAACACTGGAAACATTGGATCCGAAATAGTCGCACTGAACGATTTGATATTATTTGTTTCCTCTTCCTCTATTTGATTATCGTCTGAATTGACACTAAAATTTTTTATAGTTACTCCGGATTTTCCTAACCTCATAGCGGCTAAATGAGACATGTTTTTTAAGCTGCGATTGATGTCATTCAGACTATTAACTTTCCTTACATTCACTAAAGGTTTGTACACTACATTTTCATTTGTCACTTTCAATTCTCGTCCTACCCGTCCTTTGGACTCCGTAGGATGGCTAACTTCATCAACGTCTTTCTGAGTGATTTCATCAAAGTTTAATTTTAAAGCCTCGATTTCTGAAGGCGATAAGTCGGGTGATTTGAAAGGAGCATTTAACGCTTCCGTAAAAGCTTGATCATCCACATTACGACATATTGACATGACGTTGCCGTGTAATCTTTTGAATTCCAACATAGGAGTAGAAACGACACTCGTTTGTCCTGTAAAAACCGGAGTTGGGGCGATACACGGTTTTGGGTTCTCCTCTATACTGTCCCTTGTAGCGAAGCTTAAAGATAACTTGGTCGGCCTGGCACGAGGTTTGATGGAGAAAGGTACAACATCTGGTATGTTTGATGAGGTTGTTGGCTCCTTGTTTGGAATTTTGGTTAAGTCCACAGGTTCTCTCGGTGAAGAAGGAGAAGGTGAGTTAGTGTGAATTTCTTCTTCTGGGACAGCGGTAAACAGTAACGACTTGTCTCTTTTCATTGATCCGAGTATCGGCTCCTTCGCCGGCTTCTAATTTGGAAAATGACGATTAACCAAACAATATTAAATTAATTTTCAATAATAAAATATGAAAAAATTACAAGTTACCTTATTTGATTTCAATTTTTCTGCACCGTTTTGCTGCCATGATTTAATTCGATTGGCATCTTTTTTCAGAGCTTCGTAATGAGATTTCTTAACGTAAACTAAAAACAATTGAGCTCCTTCGGGAACATCGTATTCCACATTCAAAACTTCAGCCGGTAATTTAATTCTAAACGGATCCATAATACAAAGATAGGAGGTTAGTTTCGAAGTCAACTGTGTTGCCAGAATTCTGAAAATAACAAATATTTTATATATAAAATAACCATGGTGGCTCAAGATGGCAATATCACAACAACAAAAAAATCACTGGTTTGGTAAAATTGACAGCAGAACTGAATTGGTATCTGCTACATGACAATGGATTTGGCTGAAAGAAAGCTTGGTCAACTGAGAATGAGGTGAATGGAACACCTCGATTCCATTCCTGAAGGAAGGCAAAGTGAGAAGAAAAAAAAATAGAAGTTGTATGGAAAATGTTATGTAGAAAACAGGCAGGTTGGGTTTGAAAAAAAAATCCTCCGCAGAATATTATACGGCCCTATAAATGATGGTCAAACATGGCATAGAAGATAGAACACGGAGCTCTATGATCTCTACCAGGATATCAGCAAAATCAAGTTCATTAATATTAACAGACTGTGCTGGCTTGATCATTTGCACCGAATGGAGGATCTGGAGCTCCCAAAAAGGGAGTTGTTTAATGACCCAATCGGTAGAAGAAGTGTAGGAAGACTAAAGCCACAATGGTTGGATGACATTGTCTCAAGAATGTTGGGTTCTGGGGCAGCATAATTAGAAAGTAGCAGGCTGTAGAAGCTTCATAGAGGCGGCTAAGATCCACCACAGGTTGTAATGCTGGAGACGGTGGTGTATGAGAAACACTGAGTACAAATATTACTAGAGAACTTTTAAGGATGCGCAGAACCGAAAATTGGTTCTTTTATTCAACAGTCACGTGACTAAAGATAAATTATGAATAATAATTCATTTTACTTTCATTCACAAGCACAAGATAAGACAACAAAGCCCGTAGGCACTTCCTTTAACTAATTATATGATTTAAACATAAAATTTATCTGTGTTAACGCTAAAATATTAAAAATCGAATGTCACACACCACTACCGACAAACGTCACAGTTTGTACGAGTTTAACAGCAGTCACGTGGTACATGTTGGGACCATGCGCAGAAACACATTATTTCTCTAGTATTATTTCTTCTCAAAGATGAGAAATGGTATTATGGCGGAATAAGTGTGTACAGATAGAAAAACATGGAGGTCCATTTTCTCTTAGGTTATGTTATGAAAGATGATTTTTTATTGTTTTGAAAATTGAGAATGGAAACTTACTTATTGTTGTACAACACAGCTCCCCCTACGACACCACCGGTCTGCCGACAGTGATCCAGCAGCTGCATACTTTCCAAAAATATACTTGTGGCACTCTACAATGGTTATTTGACAGCCATGCAAGAAATTGTTAGTCAAAGGTTAGATCAGTAAAGATTATCCTTAAGTATTTACATTTTTTATTGAGACTGTTAATACACTTTTAGTTCATTAAGTAATGAATGAAGAACTTTTACAGAATTTTTCCAGGCTTAGAAAGATGTCATTTAGCATTTATATACAATATAAGAATAGTAAAAAAGAAATGGTTTGAATCTTTATCCTGTCATGCAAAATTAAGTCAAGGCATAATTTTTAGTAAAGATTAAATTATTTATTTAAAAATATACAAAGTATACATACAGAGAACAATGTAGAATTAACCATATTTTTTAATATGGTCTTTCTAACTTTAAAGCATTATAAAAATAATGTGTTTTAAAAGTTCCTTTTATGCTGATCTCACAGGTTTTTGAATTATTCCGGTATCTTAAAAAATAGCTTAGCAATTAAAATTTCCGTAAACCACGTTTTGTACGAAATTTGCTCAAACTCCAATTTCAAAATGGCCGCAAAAAAAAACTATTGTTTTTAAACAATTTTTAATGTGTGTTTTGTGTTTAACTACCTATAGAGAACTCATGATAAAAAAATCAGGAAAATTAAAAAAGTCGAGCAACATGGCCTGGGTGATTTGAAATGGATTGACCCAAATTGAAAAATTCGAAATCGGTTCTTCGGTAAGATTTGACCAGTTGAAGATTGTAGCTATTTTCTTTAACCTTATAACTTCTTTCACAAAGTATGTGCATTTTTTAGAAAATATTTTAAATGTCACAAAAAAAATATAAACAATTTCTTTTAAATAAGCTGTGCAAGATCAAGCGCAGTGGAGAGCTCTTGTTGTCTCCCCATGCCCCTAAGTAGGGAATGTAGATACATAATAATAATATGGAGATGTATCAAAAATCATAAAACTAGTTTCTAAATCTACAACCTTTCATACATTCAATGTATCAATTTTTCAATATAACAAATTATTCAAGTCCAATGAATTTCGGATTCATAACATTGAACTATTATTGAATATCAAAATCATCATGCAGACAATTTGAAGAAACAAAGAGAAAATTAGCATAGTATAAAGTTAACAGAGATAATTTTAAGTATACAAGCTTTTAAGCTTAAACATAAATAGAGATCTCTTAAACTTACTTTGGGTAGACTCAAGAGGGGCAAGGTTTGAAACATGTAGTAGCCGTGCATCAGAGTGGGGAGGTATGTCTCAAATATTTGGTAGAGCTTCTCGGAGAATCTGGGATTGTTTTCACCAGGAAACAAGGTTGCTAACGTTTGGAGATCACAATGGAATATGTTTATTAACGAGATTAATATCTTGGCTCTATTCTGTAAGACCCAGTCTGGAATATTACGATCACTACCGATAGCCTGAAAAAAATAATATAAAAACATTATTATTTTGATTAATTTCCTTTTATTGGCTTTGCATCCATATTTGGATGATTTTATGCCACTAATCAAAATTAATCAAACAGATTCACCGGTATTAATTTTGTAATTAATATGTAGTTGTGTCGGGTATATACCTACTAAATTATCACGATGTTCTTTTCCATATATTTATATAATAATCTCTAGGTATATATTATCCACAGAGCCCAAACTCAATAGGTACTCCACACTCAGTGGGTACTCTAAATTTGGGATTCTGTGGTATATGTGGATTAATTGTATCAAAATTATAAACAATTACAATTTTCCAATTAACTTAAGATTTCATTTTTTTGGCTTACAAAGCCAATAGGCAATAAAGATGAGACAGTAACAAAAATGGATATAGTAATATCCTGGCGCCAAATACAATGACATGATAGCAGTCGCAGTCTTTAAATTTGGTTGCTTTCTTGTTCTCAATAATTTCCAACTTTTATCTCTATATTTCGTTTATTATTAAATTTCTACTTGTTGCAACCATGAGATTTTTCGACATGTTGAACATGTTGAGAGTTCTCATGATTAGGATTTTCGGAGAAAAACATTACCACCTAATGGCGAACGTTGTTAACGTAAAGTGATCACACTAAGCCAGCCTTCGAAATAACAGTAGAAGACGGTCGTGAACCCGTAGTGGTTTGTTCCATTTAAAAATCGAACATTAGTAATGAATTGTTAAAGTCAGTTGTTATTTTTTTCTTCCATTTTTTTATTTTACTAGGATTTTCTTCAGAAGGTCACCTAAGTTACTTCTTCTAAAATATTAATATATCGTCGCTGAAAGTGCAATACCGCGTAACAACTATTTGCAATAACGCGTAACTAACAATTGTGTCAAAATTGAGATTTCGCACAGAGAGATACCTCTAATAGGGTATTCCCATCCCACAAAAATTCGCCTCCGTTGACCAATCACAACACGTTCATTTTCGTCACGCCACCGATACGCGGTTTTGCTTTTGCGCTACTCCCGTTCTCTATACCGCGTATATGTTAGTATTTGTATGAAACTCGAGCGGCGTTGGTCATCAAAAAAGTTAGTCTTCATAAAAAGTGTTGTTTTAAGTGATTTGTTTTCAAATTTGGCCACGTAAGTAATTTTTACATTTACTTTAGAATTAACACTATGCATTTCACATATTTTCAAGTTATACCAATAATATGTAATTATAAAATTTTGATATTCAAGTGGACATTGAGTTACGCTGTTTTGCTTTGTAAAATATTTATGCACATACGCGGTTTTGACTATAAATTATTTCTATTGTAGTATAATTTTATCGCGATTATATTGAAAATGAACGTGATTAATATAATAATGTTACGATAATTACATTTTCTAGATATGATGGAGAATGAATGTAGTATTTTACTAGAAGATCCTGACGTGGAAGATGAAGTCACGACGCTGAGACAACTTCAACATCAGCGAAGGTTGAGGAAAAATAACTCAATTTCAAACAACAATGACGACATTGCAGTTTCATTGATGACAATATCCACGATGTTTCCTGATCTTGGTGACTTTTCTTCAGACGATTCCATCGCTGATCCAAATTATATACCTGAACTTCCTCACTCTTCTACATTATTAAAGGAGCCATTTGATAACGGTGAGATTCTTTCTCAATGTTCTACAATATCAACAGACTCATTGGCATTAACAGAACCAATCAATTCTTCAGAAAGTGAAGTTGAAGATCACAATAAAACACGAAATAAAATAGCTAATTCTGCTTGTTGGAAAAGGAATGTTAACAAGAAGAAGAGAATGTTTGGGGAGGAATATGTTGGGTTTAAGAAAGTTGAAGGTAAATACATACAGGACTACTTTAAAGCCAAACGTCAATTAAAACCCATTTGTAATTCAAAATTTTGCATAAACTCTAAAACAATGTATTGTACAAAAATTAAGAACGAATCGAGACAAGAATTATTTGATAGATTTTGGAAAAATATGTCGTGGATGTCGAAGAAAGTATATATATTATCGTTGATTGAGAAACAAAACACAAAAAGGGCTACAAAAGAACAATCCAGACGTGGATTTACGAATTATTATTATTTAAATGTAGACGATCAACGTAGACGGGTATGCAAAACTACATTCCTAAATACATTTGACATAAAAGACTGGACAATACGTTATTGGCAACAAAACATTAAAAGCAATCCCCGTACAATCCCAATCCAAGAGCAAAACACCGATGTGAGTTCAAAAATAAAATCTATAGAACAATTCTTGGATACACTACCTAAACTGCCCTCACACTATTGTAGAAAATCATCAAACAAACAATATTTAGAACCAATCTTCCGATCCAAGTGTGAACTATACAGACTATATCAAAATACTCTAACGATTCTCAACCGGCTTCAAGAACATTTTTCGACACAATTTAAAAAAAAAATAATATTGGTATATTCCAACCTAAGAAAGACCAATGTAATTTGTGTTGCGCTTTCAAGGCAGGTAATATTACCACAGAAAATTACAATATGCATTGCCTTTTAAAAGATTTGGCCCGAAATGAAAAGCACAAGGATAAAGAGGCGGCACAACGGGGTGAAATTCACGCCATTGTGGCGGAGTTGCAAGCCGTCAAATTATGTCCAGCTCTAAATGCCAACGCATTGTATTTTAAGACAAAATTATCCGTTCATAATTTCACTGTTTTCAATCTTGGTAACAGTGATGTTACTTGCTATTGGTTTGACGAAACAACAACAGACTTAAAAGCAACCACATTTACTTCATTTTTTGTGCACTATGTCACGCGATTAATCGAAAATGAGCCTAAAGATGTAGTTATCTACACAGATGGATGCACAGCTCAGAATCGAAATTACGTTTTGTCGAATGCACTACTACGTTTAGCAATAGAAAAACATGTAACGATACAACAAAAATTTCTGGAAAAAGGCCATACGCAGATGGAGGTGGACTCTGTCCATTCTGTTATCGAGAGGAAATTGAAAAATCGCGAGATATTCCTACCGAGCCAGTATGCCAGTGTTGCAAGAGAAGCGCGATTGAAACCAAAACCTTACGAAGTATTGACACCAGACTTCTCCTTTTTCAAGGATTATGCCAAAAAAGACTACCTACTTTATGATTCCATACGCCCAAGTCGCGGAATTGGAGGACTCTGTGTCGTAGATATAAGAGTGCTAAAATATAACCAAAATGGTAGTATCCAATTTAAAACGAATTACAAAGACGAATTTTCCGAACTGCCTAATAGGCCGAAATCCATAACAACAAGATTACAAAATGCTCCACAGATACATTTACAAAACTTGAAAATTCCGAAGACCAAATTGGAACATTTGCAACAACTAAAATCTGTCATCCCGTGTGATTATCATAGTTTTTACGATAATTTACCACATGATCAGTAAATTCATTTTAAAATTGAAAATATATCGACTCTCATTTAATTTTTACTGACATCACCTAATTGTTTTATTTTTCTTTTCATTACTTATTTATTTTAAAAGTACTGTAATAAAATTAAAAAAGTTTTATATACTTATTACCATCCTTCATGTTTACAATTTTGTGTTTATTTGATTGGATAAAATGTACATAGATTAGGTACCTTTTTTCTATTTTTTTTCCTTGCTTTAATTTTATTAATAAATGCATCGTTTCTGGAATATATATTTAAATACAATCCGTTCATACGGCAATACTTCCTGAATAATATAAATTCGTGTTTCAGTCTTCATTATTGCAATTAGAAAGCCTTCTTCACATTAATGTTTGTTCAACAAAATTTCATCAAATATTGTTTTATTATGTTTTATTTATACTTGTCTCAATTTATAATAAAGTACCAGTATATAAATTAATTACGTGTTTTATATTATGACGTCCCTATGTCATTCTTGCAGCAGGTTGAGATATTCGACTTGATTTTCTTTTATGTAATTCCGCGTATCTACCCACAAAGCTGCAATATCACATACTAATATGGCATTCAAAACCGCCTAAGCGCAATAAAATACAGAATTACAATATTTTTCAGCATAAATTCATTACAATTGTATGTAAATAATCAATACAAGTCTATCTTTTTTTATTTGAAGATTGTAGGATGTACACAATTCAAATAAAACAGTTTTTTGTGTCTCCTGTAAAATTGAGGTGCGTGTAGTTACGCGGTATTGCAAAACGTAGTTACGCGGTATTGCACTTTCAGCGACGATATTCCAAGCAACTTTCTTATTTTTTTACACAGATAAGTATTTAGTTGATGCATTTACCAAAATATATCGGCCGTACTCTTGAATGACAAATTTCCCACTGTGCAGTGACAATATTCTTGGAGTGGAGAACATGGCCTTCAAACAGTGTGTTACTCCCATCAGTTGGCCGCACAGGGACATCCGCTGGGAGTCTGACACCCAACTGGGATGGAAGTACAGCACAGCATCTGCAGGGTCATCACTCTCTGCGTGGCACCTCAGCGAGTCGTACACAAACACAATCATCATTTCCCTGTAACAAATAGACACCATATTTTAGGACATTTGCCAACTTCAAACATTCCCATCCATCTGAAAAAGAAAACATTCGAGGCATGTGTACTCCTGGCGCTCTCGAGACATCCGCTCTAAAGGTAAACTCCCACGCTATGTCAATATCGCCATATACAGTAGGTGCCAGATATTGTCAGCACGTTTGTCCCAGTGTGTTTTGATTCTATTAACCGGCAATTCTAATAAGCGAAGGCCATATAGAATATAGGTACTTTGTACATACCTAAATATATTTCACACAAACATAGGTAGGTACCTATGCATATATTAGAAAATAGACAAATAGATCAAGTAGACAATAAAAATCAAGAAAAAAGTCTGTCCCATTATCTCAGATGGTTTTCGAATATCTGTGACTTCATTCATGCATTTGTGTAAAAAATGTGCCTACATCACTAGCAAGTGTTTCACGCCTTAAAAACATCTGGGAGATTTGTTCTTTACAAAAACTAAAATGTGATCAGAGATAATATTTCACTTAGGGACTGAAAAATGAATGTTTGGATAAGGGAAAAGACCAAGGTAACAGATGTGACCCAACGAATCGTGTATCAGTAGGCCTAGACAAATTGCATTTGGCAATAATTATTACTAGTGTTTGACTGACGGAAAACCACAGACTGTCTGGTATTTCTGGCCGGAATTTTGAAAGAGACCAGTTCAACCAATTCGGAGGAATATTATGAGCGATTTTGAAATTTATGTTTCACTTGCAAATTCTAACTAGTGATGGCATCCTGTTTCATATTAGATAAAACTGAAGAAATTTCAATACATAAAAATATTGTGCGATTACAATGTGAAAAAAAAATTGCACTATCAATCCAGTACAAAGACAGCACAGATAGAATGGCAAGAAAGTAATTGATCATCAACCGAAGGATACAAAAATATATATTCTTTCCGATGGCGCTACAGCCCAATTCGAGCCTTGGCCTCCAATACTCGTCGCCTCCAGACAACCCTGTCCTCTGCCTCGGTCCTCCAGTTCCGACAGTCAAGAAGTTGTTCGGCATCCTTCCTGACTTCGTCCTCCCATCGCAGCCTTGGTCTACCAACCCTTCTTCGACCTCCTGGATGTCCATCCATAATTCTCCTCGGTGCCCGCGATGATGGCATCCTCTGTACATGTCCGGCCCATCTAAGCCTATTCAGTCTTGCGTGCACAGAGAGCCTGGGAGCTTGGTAGATGTTGTACAGCTCTTCGTTATATCGCATTCTCCAGGTATCGCCATCATGCACGGGCCCCAGAATTCTGCGCAGTACTTTTCTCTCGAAGATGTCCAGCAGTTCTGATGATTTTGCTGTCATCGTCCACACCTCGCATCCGTATGTTACCACGGTTCTAATTATTGTTTTGTAGAGGGTGATTTTGGTCACAAAAATATATATTAAGGTGCATAATTTATTTGTGGCAACGAAACATACAAGAAATTGTAATCCAAAATTGTGAATACCTCATCAATATAAAAAGGAAATGTAAATTTTTTCAAAATGTTTAATTTTGGACCTCAAAATTTATTATTATTACAACCCATGTATTAATATTAAGCTAATAAGTAGTTGGAATTTTAAGCGAACTTTGAATTGTTTTGAAAAATTATAGTACGGTAGGGTAATTTGAGATTAATGTACAATGAGAAGCCGTACAAGCCTCGGCGTACTTACTTGGCCATGATTGCTGTTGTTGCTCCTTGTACTTATTATAGTTAGTAATACATGAATTAGAAATTCTATTTTTACTGATACTTTCGCATTATCTTATTATTGAGTAGAAGAATTTGGGGGAATATTATATTAAATAAACATTATTTTGGTTTGACGACGACATATTTATACAATTTTGACAATTCGCACTGACGTTTAATATACCAAAGACAACAGACAGTTTAATCCAAAGACAACTAAATAATAATAATAATTCCTACAACTTCTATAAACATGTTTGTACAGTGAAACATGATACAGTATAAACCTTGAAGAATATCTTATAATAAAATATCAAATAATCTTGCTGAATCAATTGAAACGATTATTGATTTCCGTGTTCTTAGTTTTTTTGATTTTGTAACTGATTCACTGGAACATAAGTTTCTCGGAAATTTCTTTTGTTTATGAACAAAGTTAACATTTATTTTGTAGTCAATTTTAGAGTAGGTATGATGTAGTTATTAAAGATTATTAATTCTATTATAGGTACCTAACATTTATCAGGTTCCCATCTTAAACTATTTTGGATTGAGAAATGACAACAAACTAGATAATTATTCAGTCATGTTTCTCGTTTCTCATCTGTTTAAGATGAACTAAGCACATATTGCAATGATTTTTTGCAACAACAAAAAACTCAACCTTAAAATGTAAATTAGGAAGAAAAATCACAAAGGTTTTACGCATTTGCAATGCATATTTGGTACGCTACGGTGTTAAATGCTAGTTAACGATATAGGTCAATACAGATGCAATAATGTGGAAATGAAGCATGAAGAATTTAATATACATAATAAATAATATGTAACTCGCTATCATGTAATTATGCCCTCAAATAAAATCACTCTACAGTGAAACCTATCGTAACGGGCATAATTCGTTCACAAATTTGCTCGTTATGCGGAACTTTTTTTTAGCATAATATCTGAAGTCTTACAGTACAGTGAAACCACGCTCGATATGCAATTTTTTTCACAATATGTTTTATTTAGTCGATATAAGTTTATAAGTAGAACGTTTTATTGTACAATAAGAAAGAGTTCTTACTTTTGTCTTGTTAATCTATGCACTTCATGAACCGAAGTGTGATATATTTTGCATATTTTCAGGCGTAAAATAATATCTGCAATTTTTTCGACGGAAAATCTTTCCTAGAACCACAATCAATAACCTAATAATATCCATAAAATTATTAAGATGTTTGTTTTGCCAATCTGAAGATTCGAATTATTAAAGTTGGTAATGAACCCTGTTAGGTAATATTCAACGTTCTATCAAAATTTAAAATCAATCGGTATCAGTGGCGTTCCGTGGGTTATTGGCGCCCGGGGCGGGAACCACACCCTTTGGCGCCCCCACATAACTTTTACTAAAAAAAAAAAAGGTCATTTCTATAATTTGGTATCTGGAAACATGACATTTCTTAAAAAAAAAGGTCATTTCTATAATTTGGTATCTGGTAGCATGACATTTCCTAAAAAAAAAGGTCATTTCTATAATTTGGTATCTATATTATGCCTATTTCGAAAACCGGACGTATAGTATAGCGCGAGCATATTTTGCCGCCCTGCTAATAGAGGCGCCCGGGGCGGTCCGCCCCTCCGCCCCCCCCCCTCGGTACGCCACTGATCGGTATAGAATTTTCGAAGATAGGTAAGTACCTACAACTCTCTGAATACAGAAAAAAATAACGCTTTGAAGTTTAGAACGGAAAAATCGGCAGGCTCGCTTATCACTCAAAATGGATGTCGTCCAATGAATGTCATCCATTGGACCATTGGACGACATCCAAAATAATAATTTGTCCCATTCACTATCACTCCATTCGTACAAATGAAGCGATGTCACTTCATTTCGACAGACCTGAAACTTTTTTTTTCAACAATTTTAACGAATTTTCACTGCGTTATAATACACACATGCAACTGTTAAATTTAAAACAGCAACACTAATATCCTGGTGGAAGAATGATGAAAAATGAGACAAATTTGGACAAAGTTTTTAACACTGGCAATCAAGTGACGTAACGACTATGTCCACTCGATTTTCCTCCATAGACTAGCCGTTTGGCTGATTTTGGACTGATTGACATTCATGGCACCCCGTACACTCTGAACTCTGCATCACCAAGGAGCCAGCAACAAGACCCTTACGTTCAGCCATGGTATCTACCAACATACTAAAGGAGATCAACAGGAGCAACAAGTCGAACTTCCACGACAGGGCTTTCAGCGTAGCAGGACCTGTCACCTGGAACCGACTTCCTGAAGAACTTAGAAAGGACCAGCCCATCAGCACATTCAGGAACAAACTGAAGACACTGCTCTTCCCACAGAGCTTCCCGTGCGCCCTTGAGATGGAAATCCATTAAACGGCGCCAAACAAATTATCCAGCATCATCATCATCATCAACTCACCCAATCACTCTACATCACCCATTTGGTTTTCTCCACTCACTGTCATTTTTTAAAGTGACCACGCTCCATTTGGACGGATGGAGTGGTTGTGAATGGGGGGCTTTAGGATTGAAACCACACAGTAGGTATTACACATTTGTATTACATTTAACAGTTAAGTTTAATATATTTTTTATAGAATTGTATTCGTTTTCGAGTGATTCGGCATAAGTTTAATATACCTAGTCTTAAGAATTCTGATTATTCGTAGATATTTGTTTTCAATTATTATTTATACGTAGGACACGCAAACCTTTTGGTGGCTCGAGCTCAGACGTGAGCTGCAGGAGATTTGTACTCTGGGTAAGATATGCAGGTCGGAATTCGATACTCCAGAACTTTTATCTATCCTTAGCTTCTGTGTTCCGAACTTAACCAGATCAGCTGATATTTTTCGGTTGTCCACACCAAGGACAAACGTGGGTTTGAGGTGGCCTCTGTATCGAATGGCCAGAGGTTATGATTCCCTGCAGTGTTCTCTTGATATATTTGGCAGTCCCAGTGGCGGATCATAACAAGTGGAGGCCCTAATCGGTAGAAATATGGGGGCCCTAAGTTTTCCGTATTAATTTGATTTAGTACTTCTTTTTCAATAGACAATATTGCCATATCATTTAATCTATTTTCCCCCATATTGTTTCTTAAACAGTTTTTTCTCTTCTCTATTTTCTTTCAAAAACAACGGAAAGTGTTCAAACTCATCTTCGCATATAACTACGTCAATGTCATCTGTGAAAAATATATATTAACAAGAATGATTTTAATTATTATGATATTTTCTATATAGAAATGTGTGTAGTAAAATAATCAACGGGTCCCGAGTTTATGAAGGTAAATTAAATATGAGAAAATATTACAAGTGATAAAATAAAAATAAAAACTTTTTTTTTTCCGCGTAAACTAGTACAAAAAGTGTACACGGAGTGAGTTTTATGACGTGCCGTTTGTGCCGTGTTGGTGCAACGATGGAACTCGTATTCCATAATTATTATTACTCTGATTTTTAATGTATCCATTATGACGAAAAATGTTCAAATGAAAAGAAAATACTTACCAAAAAACAAAAGACTGATTTTTTAAAAAGAATGGCATTTTTTTAAAACAAAATTAATTTGAATTTAGAATTCACAGCCAATATACACTTTTTTTTTTGTTTGAAATGGACAGTTCTGGAAAACGTCGATTTCATAGGTAAAGACCTAATATATAAAAAAAAATCAAAGCTAATAATAAAATTTAAATAAATAAAAACTTTTTAGAACATTACCACAGTTTTTAATTAGGTGTTTCCTGAGGTCACAAGCTACATGATCACATGATTTTTAGAAACTTCCGGAAAAGGATTTTTAAATTGTTAGGCTGTGAAACTAAAAAAGCGCTAAACGAAATTTGTAATTCAAAATAAGCAAAAAAGGCACTGTGCTAGAAATGAAACGATTCGGAATAAAATGGGACAAGTAATATGGAACACACAATTTTGCAAAGAATTGATCCTATGAAATAATCGAATCCAAATGCTTAAGTATTGGATGCTTTTATCGAAAACCTCAGACAAGACTTTGAGGAATTTGAAAAAGAAGCAACTGAATTATCAGGTATTTCATTCAATATCGAAGAGGGCCAATCATGCAGACAACAAAAAAGGAAACTATATTTTTATCTATCACTAATGGCTTGTACACATCTGAACACGCGCGGTAGCGTAACCAACGTCACGTTGCATGCAACGTATCAAAACTCCATAGTACGCGGTTCGCGGTGGTTCGTAAGAGCTCAATCCCATTTGACTTTGAATGAAGTAATATGCCAAAAACGTTTTTATCGGTTGATAACAGTGTCACAAATGTACGGATGTAGTATGCGTCGTGGACACACTTACGTCGAGCTGCAAATAATGCAAGGCGTGCGTTGCCGCGTCGCGTACCCGCCTCCGTGGACAGTAGGCCTTTATTCTATCTACTCATGTTCTTACGTTTGATGCAAAACGAAAAAAACTATTAAGCTTTATCTTCCCTTAAACTGAATCTTGACAAAACAATGAAACACGTCTATCTTTATTTTAAAGAAAGAATCTATATATTAATTTACAGCTGTCTAACTTCATTTATCTACGAGAAATGGTTGTTCAATAAAAGTAAACCCCCACTCCTTCAACAACGGGATAAAAAAATTTGACTACTCTTTATAAAGAAACCTTTTTTTTTTAAATTTTGAAATAGCCAGGTTTAAACTTAAAGGAACTTAGGAGCCACTTAAAAATTTATACTTAAATACACTTTTGACGTCTTTCACACTAACCAAAGGGTTGTGTCGTGAAAGCGGAAATGGTCGGCACGGCCGGGATTCGAACCTACGACCTCTGGATTGATACCACTGGACTAACAACCACCTTATTAGTGGAAGGTTTTGTATTAAAACCTATCTGCTTTCTAAATTTCACATCTCTACGATTAGCCGTTTGGGCTGTGCGTTGATGAGTGAGTATGTCAGTCAGTCAGGACACTTTCCTTTATATATTCATTCATTTTCATCATTCATCAGCCCTCTCAGTCCAGTAAGTATTGGACATAGTATTGGACTCCCTTCCCGACTTCCATTGCTCCCTGTCGGCAGCCACCCTGTGCCACTGGTGTCCGGTCGCCTTTCTTATGTCGTCGGACCACCGCACTTAAGTTGGTTAAATATTGGCCATTTATATTTATTCACTGACATATTCACCGCTATTAAAAGTAGCGGCGTATCTGTAGGAAAACAACCCATTAGTCCGCGTACCTGTAAATCCGCCACTGGGCAGTCCACATCATGTCTTCAAGAAACAGATTTCCAGAGCTCTTTTAAGCAATTCTATACTTATTCGCGATAGCTTGTTGATTATTTTTTCCCCACACCCCTTCCTCCCTTTTTCCCTTCCCTTCTTCTTGCGCTCTCCATTTGTCTTTGAGTTTATCTTTAGCTGTTTTCATATTTCACTTATACTAAGAGTTTTCCTTTTGATATTTTTTTCCTTCTCTTGAACATGTTGTACCTACCTGTTTAAATCAATAATATACTATGTATACCTAACATGTGACACATCTCGATGGAGGTCAACTTAATTTAAGGCCATACATTTATATTGTTTCTACTTTTAATGTATAGTTGTCCTCTGTAATGTGTTTTGTCAAAATAAATTTGAGAAAAATACATTTCTAATCGATTTCTCGTTGTATAATGCAGGTATTGTGTTGAATACCTACAATGGTCAATGCGTAAAGGTCATCATATTGTTAAACAGTTGACAAATGACAGAGAAATAATATTATTAAGCCATTAATAATTTTCTATATTTGTTTATGAATAATAGTCAACTATTCATTCTAAATACATCCCACACCTGTTGTAAGTGAAGATTTGAGCTAACCGTCATAAGTGAAACTTAGGGCCGATCTTATAAACGAGAGACCAAATATCCGTAAGTTTATCGATGGTTTACTAATAAATTGTCGTACTGAAATTTGAAAAACGAATTATTTATAAGACGGAAAAACGAGCAAATGGATCATATTTCGGTTTATTTGGTTTGACTTTTAACTAACGGATGTTTGTCATGATTGCAATAGGACGAAATAAGGTATTGGATTGAGTACGGTCGTTAAAATAAGAACTTTATTCGTTACATTTTTTATACAATCCGAGAATATTATAATAATATGCCTGGTAGATATTTGAAAATAAATTAATTACTAGAGGAACAATCGTACCTGGGTTTTCTTGTTCAGACGCGAAGCCTGGACCGTTAGGTTACCAAAGCCAGTAAATTTAGTAAATGTGTGATACAAAGTTTCATCATGTTAGATAAATGAATAGACAATGCGAGATTAACAATAAAGAAAGGAAGGCTGATCCGTGTGATCCGCAAGTCGATAACATGTTTATAATTAAATAAACATACACATAATTATTGTACGGGCAAAATGAGTTATTTGTCTCACAGCCCTTACATTGGATGATGTTTTTGTATGAAAACAGTTCTCTTGGGATACCGACCATTTTTTTAAGTACCTAAGCTATAGGTACACACATGTTGTATGGGTACCGTTCAAAAGCGAATATTTTATAGAAGTTTTTACGAGTTTTGAAGTAATTTTTTTCCGAATATTTTAAAAGTGATTTAAAAATGAACTTCACTTTTTTCATGAACTTTGTAGAACATTTTTTTTTCTAAACACGCATACCTACATTTGAGAGAAAAAATAAAATTTAGTTGATTGATTGCTTAAATAAAAATATTATATAGGCAAACAGGTAAAATTTTGGGACTTCCGAAAATATACCTATTAAAAAACTTCATGAAAAACGGGAGCATTCCATATAAATTCTGAATTCTTCCATAATATGTTCTAACTAAATCATCTCCTCCATATACCATACCAGTTTGACTAACATTTTACCAAACACTCTGCATAAAATTGACTAAATAACATTTTCCTACATGAAGGTGTATAATATAGGTAGGCACTTAGTATATTCTTTCAAACCATCTGTAATGAACACATTGGGCAAAGTCATTTTGAAAAATTCTAACCCGACCGGGAATAAAACCTGGGCCATTTTTTCAGAAGAAGGTACCTACACGACTGGTGCTACGATAAGAAAGATCACCTATGTACCTAGTTTTTATTATAAACAAAACTTGTCAGAGCAAAGGAAGAGATTTTAGTACCGGAGATCGAATCTACGAGCTTTTTCATCTCATTGACAGTTTATATTAACAAGACTTATACTCAACACTTTCAAATAATTTCAGAAGGAATAATAGAAATAGTCTTCTTGCCCGGAGTCCTATACACCTGTCATTTAATATATTTATTTATTAATAAACAATAAAACCAAGTGTATTACTCGTACGAGTACGGTGAAACGAGTTCCCCGCTGGACGTGTTTTGTGTTGCGTGAATTCAACTACATACTATTGGAATTTGATTTTTTCTACACTCGATAAGCCTTTTTTTTTCTATTTCTTTTTGACTAATTCTTACTATCTTTTTATTTATTTAGATATTATTTTGGTAGTTAGTTTAACACCATATAAATTACTGTACATTTATTTTTTTATATTATTTTGTTTTGTTTGTCCCGTGTGACGTTATTGTTGCATCGGGACGGCACGGTACGTAAATACGTCATTATTATTTTTTTATTATTTTTGTTTCTTTATTTTGTATTTAAATCACATGTAAATATTATTATATGTGACGTTAAAAAATGGAGGAACGTGATGGAGGTGAGATCCCCCCTGACATTGGGGTGATTTCATCGGTCTCTGACCCTCCAGAGTCGGGGAAAAAACGTAAACTTGCTCAAACTAACTCTGAAAACACAATTAAAGACAAGGATGTTTCTCTTGCTCAGAACACGGGCAACATAATCCAAAATGAATTGTTATATACACCGGATATTCCCGGGCCGTTTGTCGTGTTTGTTCAGAACGCTGATGACACTCATTTGCATCCGCTAACATTCGGGAATTTCTTATACAGGAGAAACTTTCTCTGCATAAAACCTGAATGCATTAGAGCCGAAAACAGATATAAAATTTCTCTAACATTTAATAATTATTTATCTGCAAACGAATTCGTTAAATCGACCTTTGTCTCTGAAAACAAATTGAAGGCCTTTATTCCGACTTATAAATTGGTTAAATCAGGACTAGTAAGAGATATTCCCCTGGAATTATCTGAATCTGATATCGTTGAAAATTCTTCCACATTTGGATCCTCGATTAAAGTTTTAAAAGCCCGCCGACTTAATAGGAAAAAAGTTGACAAAGACACTAATAAAATATCATGGGTCCCTTCAACTACTTGTATTCTGACTTTCCGCGGGCAAATCTTGCCCAAAAACATTTACTTATTTTATAACTCCTTACCAGTAGAACTATACTCTGAACCAACTATAATTTGTCACCTTTGTGCTAGATTTGGGCACTTAAGGAAAAATTGTCGATCCAAACCCAGATGCGCAATCTGTAGTTCCACTGAACATAACAAGGATAATTGCACCTCTAAAGAGGTGAAGTGTCCTAACTGTCATGGAGATCATAGTGCTCTGCACTCTAGTTGTCCCGAACTAAAAAGGCAAAGAGACATAAAAAAAGTTATGGCTGCGGACAACTTATCGTTCGCCCAGGCTGTTAAGCTCTTCCCGAAATCTAGCAAACCCTATAGTGAAATCGTCAAGCCCTTAGAAGGGAAACTCCCCTCAGTCCAAGTTCCTAATAATTCCCTAAACTCTAGTCGACGAGTTACAATCTCGACTAAAGCTAACTCAGCTCCTCTCAAAAAAGTTTCACCTCTGTATAATGATAAATCTTACATAGATAACCTTTTTTACACTAACGGGCAGGCTGGGAATCTAACTCCTGGATGTGCTCTTATAACTCCAGAGTCATCCACTTCATCACCATCTGATAACGAAATCTCAAATGAGAGTTCCTCATCTCTCAAAAATTACATTTCAAAATCTTCTACCGATGAGACAAATTCTTTGAAATCAGCCTTAGAGCTGTTGCTTGATATTATTTTTAACAAATCTGATATGTTTACTTCAAAAATACTTCCTCTTATTAAAACAATTATAGAAAAAGAATAAACAGACAATATTCTCAACATTTCGTTGGAGAATGCTATTTGTTATTTCGAATTCAAACTATTTATTCTACTAAACGTTTATTACCTACTAATAATTCAATATGTCAGATAATAATCAATTGAATATTCTTCAGTGGAACTGCAGAAGCGCAATCTCCAACAAATCAGATATTATACATATGTTAAATCAATTCTCTATTCACCTTTCAGCTTTAAACGAAACATGGATCAAACCACATTATACCTATAATATTCCTGGTTACTCTGTCTTTCGAAATGACAGAGTTGAGGGCAGGGGAGGTGGAGTAGCCATATTGGTGAAATCATCTCTCCATTGTGATCTCATTCCAATTCCAAGCAATCCCTTCTTAGAAATAATTGCTGTCTGCATTGACGGTATTGGATACGTCTCTGTATATATTCCCCCAAATGGTGGATTTGACAGTAATTATTTCAACTCGATTGTCCCTTTACTTCCAACATCATTTTTCCTGCTCGGAGACTACAATGCCCATGCCGTTGCCTGGGGAAATACCCTAACTGACAGAGCGGGTAACCAAATACTGTCATTTGTAGATAAGCATGACCTATGCATCCTGAATGACGGTTCACCAACCAGACTGTCTCCCCCTAATCAGAATCCAAGTGCAGTGGACTTAACAATTTGTACTGGCAATTTGGCTTGTTCATCAAGCTGGAGTATCCTAGACGACCCATTTTCTAGCGACCACTACCCAATTTTTGTTACTCTATCCGTAGCTCCATCCAGAAAGTTTTCTTACAGCAGACAATTGTACAGTACAAAAAGGGCAAACTGGGCGAGATTTGCCGAAATCGTAAAGGAATCAATGTCTAAAATCGGAGATACGTCCAAGTCTCCTGTCCAAAAGCATTATGATGACCTGACACAGATTATTTACGAGGCGGCTAATAACAGCATTCCCTCTAGAAATAATTCCAGCAAAAACACGAAAAATGTCCCTTGGTGGGATCAGGAGTGCTCTGATCTTATCACTGAAAGAAAACAAGCTATGCGAAACTTTAGGAAAAAATTTGATTCAGACTCCTTTATACAGGCAAAGGCCATACAAGCCAAGGTAAAAAAAAAACTACGAGCTAAAAAGCGACAGAGTTGGCAGACCTTTTGCTCTTCTCTGTCCCCAAATTCTCCCCCTTCACATGTTTGGAATATGATCAGACGCTTCAAGGGTTCCTTCCAGACCTCCAGAGCTTCTGCTCCTCTTTCTGACTGGCTTTCAGAGTTTTTAAATAATCTAGCTCCTCCTACTGCCCCTAACTTGGACCAACTAATTCCCCCTTGTATAAATAACAGAAATCTTCCTCAAAATAACAATAGATTGTTAGAAAAAGTAAATATGTATGAACTAAAGCTCTGCCTACTATCGGTAAGGCACTCATCTCCTGGTGAAGACAAAATCCCGTACGCTTTCTTTCAGAAAGCTCCTGACATCTTTATCGAATCCTTTCTCGACCTTCTCAACAAAATACTATCTTCGGGAAACATTCCCAACTCTTGGAAACACCAGTTAATTATTCCCATCTTAAAACCTGGAAAAAATCCTAAACTCGCTTCCTCCTACCGGCCTATAGCCTTGTCCGCATGCGCCATGAAAATTCTGGAACACATTTTGAAAAGCAGACTGGTTTGGTATATAGAACACAACTCTATACTACCTTCTACACAGTTTGGTTTTAGAAAGTCACTGTCTTGTGTAGATAATTTGAGTGTATTGATCACGGATATCCAGATTGCTTTTACTAAGAAAAATCCGATGTCAGTTGTATTCCTTGATATAACATCTGCTTTCGACAATGTCTCTATCCCTCTTCTTTTCAATAAACTTGTAAGCCTCGGTATCCCTCACAAAATTGCCACATTGATCTTTCGCATGTTTACGGAGAGAAGCATTTCAGTGAGCGGAGACGTCCCTGGAGACCACAGGGTGGTCTGGAAGGGCCTTCCTCAGGGGTCAGTTTTAAGCCCTATCTTGTTTAACGTCTATTGTTCAGACCTTCCCAAGATACCTGATGACTGTCAATTGATTCAATACGCGGATGATATTGCAATATATACTACTAATAAAAATAATGTATGTGCTGAAAGAGCTTTGACAGGAGCCTTAAATATTGTCAATTCATGGATGGAACGGAATAACTTATTCCTATCCCCTCAAAAGTCGAGAGTTGTATCGTTCTCCAGAAAGCACGTGAATCCATCTATTTCTGTAGAGCTTAACGGAAATATAATCCCTCAGTGCGAAGAGGTTAAATTTTTGGGTATGTCTTTAGACAGGAAATTGACCTGGAGCCCTCACGTAACTCATACACTGGCCAAATGCGAAAGAGGTTTAAATATACTTAGAGCGATCTCTGGCACCTCTTGGGGCTCCCACCCTTCCTCTATGAAGAACATATACAATGCATTAATTCGCAGCCACTTAGATTACGGTAGCTTTTTATTGACTCCAATATCCAAAGCCTTGGTGAACAAGCTGGACGCTGTACAAACAAAATCTTTAAGGCTCTTGGTTGGCGCAATGCCCTCCACTCCAAACAACTCTCTCCAGGTGGAATGTGTTGATATGCCACTAAAGATTAGAAGACAATATCTTTCTGATTCCTTCTTTATTAAAAAACGGACTTTCACTGATCATCCATTGCTGAAAAATTTACCCATACTACGTAACCTATATCACGTTAACGGTTACTGGAAAAATAAATCGAGTCCTTATTTATGCAACAGTTACAGTAATTACATGACTCAGTTTGGCGTTAAACGTTACCCTTTTCCATCCGCTGTTTATGACCTTCCTTTGGAAGTCTTGCAATTCTCCCCAACCGTCTTTGAAAATATCGGTATCGGTAAAACTCCTAAAATGTCCTCCAATCGAATAAATCAGACGTTCTTTTCAAAAGCTGACTCTTCTTGGCCAAATCACATCCAAATTTTTACCGATGGCTCCAAATTTTCTACCAATGATCATTCTGGATCGGCGGTTCTCATCCCCAAACTCAAAATAAAATCAATGCTAAAACTTCCTCCGGAAGCCTCCGTTTTCACGGCAGAGTGTGCTGCTCTGCACCAGGCTCTCACTCTGTGCGATCACCATGAATTGGAAAGAGCAATCATCTTCACGGATTCCTTATCTCTAGTAAATGTACTTGCGTCCGGCTCAGGTACTGATAACTGTATTATCTTAGACATTAGGAGAAACCTATATAGTCATAAAGTAAAAGGGAGAGATATTGTCATCGCTTGGATCCCGGCTCATTGTGGTATAACACCCAATGAGGACGTAGACGCATTGGCAAAAGAGGCCACCAGCAATGGATTGGTCCCTCGAAACTTTGAACTCCCCCTGAGTGATATAAAACGTTCTGCCTTTCTCGGAGCAATGTCGGCCTGGACCGATCATTGGGATGAGGTAGGTAGAGCTAAGGGGTCGATTTATCGGGACATTAAGGAGTCTATCTCCAGAAAGCCATGGTACCATGAATTCAAATTATCCAGATCAGAAATAGTCACACTGACTCGCATGAGATTTAATCACCACAGACTGGATAGTCATCTATTTAAAATAAATTTAGCCTCGTCTCCACTCTGTGAGTGCGAACTCGATATGGAGACATTAGACCACGTCTTCCTCGGTTGCCCAATAAGAGATTCATATGAACTTTATTACGAAATCGATGAAATTCAGTTCCCCATTAATATGTCTTGTCTGTTACACTCTGAAAAGCTTTCTGTCTACAAAAAAATTTTAAAATCAGTAAAACAGAATTATATAATTATATAAACAGTATGTGTGTGTGCGTGTATGTATATATTTTTATATAAATGCGTGAATGTATGTATGTAAGGGCGTGATTGTAAGTATGTAAGGCCGTGTGTGAATGTAAAAATAGTAAGTCTTTATATAAAATAAAAGAAAAATAATAAATTAGAGCATAATATTTTTGTTTTGCAAATCATCAAATATTTGAAACTGGCACAAATCGTCCCTCTAGGGATGGGATGCCATAAACATAATAATAATAATAATAATATTACTCGTACGCCATAATAAAATGTTCACATTCACTTTATAGATCTAGCCGAGCCTCTGCATAATCTGAAGGCTGTTTGTGAAAAGCTTCTACCGAATCAACATGATTAATATTTGGTCACATATTATTAATACAACATTTTGTTTAGTATGAGATTGTTTTTACCTTCAAGATTTCCAGTCACGGTTCTAGAAAGCGTTTTGATTTTCGCCAGCACTGGAGGCAAACAAATTCTTATTCAGTTTAACTTGGGAACTCGCGCGAGTCGCGTCTGTGCATTGCTTAATAATTATTAAAGTTCGCAAATAATTATTATTAATAAATAAATAAATAAATAAATTATAATCGAATCGGCGTATTTATAACACGTGAGACGAAACGACTTTTACGATTTAAACTAATTATGTTAAGTTAAAAATAGCAACCATTTTTTTTTAATATTGATTGATTGTATTTTGTTTTGTGAATTTATTAATACTTGTGCAAAAAATACTTACTTTTTTATTTTTGTTGTGATTTTTTTTATGTGCAATCAATGTCATAGTTACACATAAGGATGCCCACAGATAAAATGGAGATGTTATTCAATATGGTGAGTGATTTAAAAATCATATTTTTATTTATTTTATTTATTTATTTACATGCATACGGCACCACTGTGCCTTCAACAGGTAAGAAAGATCTAATTAAGGTCTTTTTAAATTTGTATATAAATACTTCGTTAATGATTCAATATTAGCCAAATAATAATTTCTTTTTTATAAAGCAGACAGTTTCCTTTCATTTCTACAAGTTTATAAAACGAAATGTAGAAATTAATGAAAACTGTCTGCTTAGTAAATTATTACTTACCTACTGAGATTTTAAACGTGACAATTTCTTGCAGGAGTAGGTAGGTACTTATCGTAGAAACTCTATTATAATTTCAAAATAAATTCTACAGAATCACATTTTTATTTGTAGGGACCTACCTACCTATTTGAAATTTAGAATAAAATAATAATGTTTCTTTTTTTTTAATTTCCACAACTGTTGAAAATAATATTTTATATTAAAATGCGAAATTTCAGTCATTCTTCTTTTTCTTGAGTTGTTCTTTTAATGTAATTTAGCTAATAGGTACTTCGGCTAAATTTTAATTTTGGTCTTTTTTATATACCTACCTATGCATGGGTTTGGGTATGCTTACTATTCTGGATGTCAAAACTTTAATTTTCCACTTACAAACACCTACTTGAAATATTTATTAATTAGGCATTCTAATTAATAAAAATTTCACAATATTTAAAAACATAAATTTACCCTTTTTTTTATTCAAAGGTGGAAACATAAGAAAATAAATTTAGTGACTGAGACATTTTGTTCTAGACAACTTGTTCCTTTCGCGGGTAGAATTTTCAATAAAAAATAATCGACCGGTACCTAATTGAATTCGGGATCTTTTTAAAATGAGTCTGACACCTTTAATGCAACTCTGCTAACGAGGTGTGTTAACATGATTATTGAGAAATTTATAGGCATAAACTTTTATAATAATTTGCATTTGATTGTTAATTAATTGAATGTTTATAAAATGCTTATGGGAAAAAAGTGTTGTCAATATCCATTCTTATCTTAAAAGTATAAGCAAATCAATCGGCACCTACCTACCTGCATGGAGTCTGCATACCAAGATATTGTCGGCAAATTACAAGTAGGTACTATTATAGTTGCATAAGATCGCTGTGACTATGACATAAATGTTTTGCAAGGAATGTGAGATTTTTGTTAGGTTTCGCGTCTTAATACAATACAGTCGTTTTAATCTAATGGGTGCTACTTTTGTACTATGAATATTGAATTTAATATCGCATTGTTTATATGAATTTTTATGTGAAGCACCGATTTGGAGTAGTGTATTCAGTTGTTTTTATTGAGAAAGTGGTTGATAACTGGCGGTTCAATCGCCGATTTTCGTACTGAAGGTCGAGGGTTCTATCCCAGGTGCCGACCATCTTCCTCTTTCACGACACAAGCTTTGAGTAGCTTAATGTAAAAAAAGTGTAGGAACCTATATTTATGTTCACTTTGAGTTACCACAGATTCATTTTCAACAAAAAAAGTGTTCAGTTAGTGAATTCATAAGACAGATCTATTGTTTTCTGCTCACCTAAAGAGGTAGGCAGAGGAGAACGAACCTTTTTTCTTTTGATTCAGGTGCACTTTCAGCGACATATTAGGTATCACATCTTAGATTATCCAAAATGACATATTAGATTATCCTATCATATTAGAATATCGACATACCTATTAGATTATCCAAAATGTCAAAAAGCTTTGTTTGTATGAGCGTGCGCCTCCATAACAGGCTTTCAGACAAACTTCGATCTCTTGAGATGCCAAATTTCCGGAGAGAGGTGAAAAAGTACCTTGTTGAAAATGTATTTTATTCTACCGACGAAATGCTAAACTAATAATTTTGAGACTGCTATCTATTTTAATTTATCTGTTAATTTTGTCTGACTTGGTTCTGATGTGGTGGGTTGTTGTTTTTTGTTGCTATTTACGTTCTGTCGTGTGTTTGTTGAAATTGACTTTTTATTATTTTAGGGTGACAGGATTTGGTTTTGACTTTGTCTTCTGTCACTATCTGCAAACAATTGTAGTAAATATATTCAAATGACACTTTTCTTTCTTGTTGTTATTGGGTAGTGCTTTGTTTCGTTGTCACTTTAAGAGAGAAAGATTCATGTATGATTTTTTATTGAGTTTTTATTATTTGTTTTTTTTTTATTTTTAATTAGTAATTGTGACGAAATACTAAAAGGGCCCTTTACACCCTTTTAGTATTGATTAGAAAATATTGTTATATGATATTGTAACTGCTTTTATTTCTGTGCGTTATCTTCTTGTAATTGTGATATCAACCCAAGTGTCTCGAATGAGATCCATGGGGGAAAAGAAATAAATAAATAAAAATAAAAAAATAAATATCATTTTCATAATTTCAAGCAGCTTTTCCTATTTCGTTAATTTCTTACCTCATCCTTCTTGACAACGCTTCTTACAAATTGAAACTAATTATCCAACTTTACAATTAACAGATTTTTACCAAATATCTTCCATATTATTTAACCATTACATTATGAGGTAAGGAAATTCAGTTGTTTATCAAATACATCAATAGAAATCTGAACAATAAAAAAAAGTTCATGGAATCTTCAGTTCTCCAAAAACAGGCATCTATAGGTAATACAGAGTTTGCTGACACAAAGAGGAAAAATTTTCCCCAAGTAAGCATATAACTAGCTTCCTATGTTAAAATAACAAATAATTAGGTAATATTCTTTTGAATAAAAACATACTTATAGTATAATAAAGAAATTGTTTTTAGTTGGTATTACCTACTAACAGTTTATGTAACGGTGTTACCAGTATAGGAAGTGTTGAATTTATAACCAATAAGTAGGTACCTACCTAAAAGTACGTGAATAGTTGAGCAAGAACTACCAACATTATAATATTAACACGGTGCACTTTTATCGGTTTTAATTTATGTGAATTACCAACTTTTTGATACAAACTAACATTAACTATATTAGACTTTTGTTGTTTATTTTTATCATAATCTAGCGTAGGTACCAACCTACTTCTTCTATCGCTGGTTTTAAAGCTTGTTCAGTGTAATAATTTTATGTTCATAACATTCGCAATCCTAAATCAATCAATAATGAGTGGAAGGCTGATAAAAAAAAACATTCACAATTATGTAGGTGGCTAAATTACAAACCCGCAAACCATTATAGGACTCTTCAGAAAAATGCAACCATAGGTGGGTTTCTATGATTTTTTTATGTTTAAGTAGATGAGGGAGTTACATTATGCACCATTATAGGGAGGACACAATTGAGGGTACTTTTTTCTCCCTCGGTTTCTTAATTAATGGTTAGTTTAGGTACTATTAAGTAGGTTCCGAAGTATGTCTATTTCCATAAATAAATAAAGTCGACACTTTTATGCGAGTCATCAATAAAAACATTAGGCATTTAAATTTTGCAGGTACCTACTTACTTATATTTATATTCTTATGCCGTTTTAATATTAGGTATATACAAAAGAATCTCATGTTACAGTGATTTTTATAATTATTGTACCTAAGTAAGAAATCATTTTGCAATATTCAATGTACATATATGTAATAACATTTTTAAATCGTCAATAAAATAGCGCATTAAGACAGCTTCAAAGTGGCGGTTGATGAAGATGATCGTCAGGCCGAGGTGGTTCAAAGTTGAATCAAACATTCATTTTAAAAATCGAACTTCATTTCGCTATTGTTATTGTATATTCGTTAGAGCGGTCACTTTTACATCGATAACACATTCATTCAAATTATAATGATACCGGGGGGGGGAGGGGGGAGGGTCACATAGTCGTGGTCAAGTCACAAGAAGCTATAATTAAATTTTGATAGATAATAATAGATACAAGTAAAAAGTTTTTTATTTGTATAGGTATTTATTTGTGGGGTAGTGCTAAACAAAACCGTGGTTGCAAACATTATTAAATTTTATCTATATGTAGGTACCTACCCATAAATTTTGCCATACTAATATGCGTTTAATTTTTTCGATTATTTTTCTGTCTGTTGAAAATAAATATCAAAATTTATTAAAACAGAAAAAAACACGTAATTGGTATGGGGGGGGGGGTGCTTGACCCCCCTATTATAAACCCCCCCCCCCCTAAATGAATTCCGAGAGACGATATTGAGCGGCATTAGAACGATATGGAAGCAGATGGAGACTAGGCTTCTTCCAGGATTGGACGGGAATGGGCCAAAGAAGAAATTTAGTATATTTCATATACCCACACATAATACGACATGATATAAAGCTTTAGGATTATCCGGATATGTTACTCAATAATTACATCGATTCGTGCTATCATGCGGCCATACTCGATTATGAATGTTCGTCGATTTTAAATTTAAACACGATGCCTCGTGGCTATACACTGTGACACACATAACACCAAAATTGTTACAATAATCTATGACATAACAGCATCAACTTCCAAACTAGGTTTTTTAAAACATATTTGTTTACGATATCAAATAGATTAATTAAAAAAAAATGTATTTAAATAAAAAATTACGCAATAAATATATGAAGATTTTGAACAAAAATACTTTTTTTTTCGTAGACATTTAGATATTCGTTAATAAGTACGGGTGTACCTACCTATTAAGGATGAAAAACAAAACTGAATAAAAGTGTTATTTTTTTTTATTGATAATTAGATGTTGCAACACTGTTCATAATGGTGGTAGATTTTTTTAAAATTATTTTTTGAAAAAGGAATCCATTCTGGATTTGAATTATAGAAATCTAGATTATGATTCAAAATATTGGTAATTTATAACAAAAAAAAACCAAATTATCTCTAATATAAATGAAAGTCAGGTTAGTGCGAACACTTATGACTCGAGATCTGCTGAACAGATTCTTCTGATGTTTGATTTATTGGATTCTTCTCCGCTCCGGATAACAGAATAACTAATAAAATGGTGAAAAATGCATAAAAAATTATATAAAATATGACATTAAAGTTAGTATGGAATGAATGTCCTACGACGCCATCTATGAAAAAATCTAACAACAAAATTATTGTCTACTGCACCTGCACCGTTTCGGGCGATTTAGATAATTTTCATAAATTGTGCGCGTATTATTATATTAAGGCGTTCTTCCTGCCTGAGCTTTGAATACGAGTGAAATATGGACGTTTTAGAAATACATATTTTAATGTTATTGTTTTATTAGTTTATTTTTGTTTCTGGGGGCGCAGTGTACCTACATATGAACGGGCCGCTTCTGGTAAGGACCACAGGACAACGTCTGTCGGGAAAGCTAGTGGTTTATAAATCTGACCGCTTGAAAAAACTGTCATGTTGATAACGAAAAAAAAGTCAATATCTACTATTAATCAAATATCTAAGGGTGAGTTTATACCAAACAAACCTAGAGCCAGAGCTGGAAATTTAGTATATTTTCTTAATCGTTGATGATATTAACACCATGAAAACAACAACGAGAAAGAACCGGAATTCTGGTGTGAGTAATTTGTCATCGTCCGTTAATAATTAGTTCTTGATCGTTGTTGTTTCCATGGTGTCCATATTATCAACGATCAAGAAAATACACTATTTCCAGCTCTGACTCTATGTTCATTTGGTGTAAACGCACACAGGTGTATGAAGATTTCCAATAGATGAAAAGTTCATTGCTTATTATGATCAATTTTCTGATTGATGATTATATTATTAACCATAGATCTTTTTATTATTGTCTATCACATACGAGAGTGCATTGTTTTAAAATTCTTATTACTGAGATTGCAAGCATTAATATTATTATCCAAACAAACAAACAACTAAAAAAAAAAACGTGAGAATAAAAATGGCGGTAAAGATGCGGCATTGTTAACCACAGACAATGCTACAAAAGAGAAGCCATAGAGTGAAATGGAAATGATTATTATTAAAATGATATTATTATTATTTTCATCTGAGGTTCTTACCTACATTACAGCTATGGTTATTATTAGTTAGTTACCATCTTGTAAGTAAGGAAAAACGAGTTGCGCGCGCGCAGCGGTCTAAAGTGAAAACAAGAATGTTTTATATAACTTTTAAGTTTTTTCGTATTACGTTATTACAAAAGTAGGTACCCTGCAAATAGTACGATGATACTAGATAAATCACGTATGTAGCTAAATCTGTACCTACAGCTTACCCGCGCATTCCATCTTTCTATAATGATGTTACATAATATTTATAAGAATAAAATTATTTAATTAAATCACGCCACACGTCCCTTGAGGGGTAGGAAAAGAGTATCGAGCGTCACGCACTTTGATTTATTATAAATAATAATACTTTACTTTCCGTAACCAGAACATCATGAAATCTGTCATTTCTTTCATTCTTTTCCTTCTCTTTGATGTTCTGCAGAAGAATTAGCCGGCTTTCAGCCGTTTTCAGGGGACGCCCTATTGCTTTATAAAAATTCAATCTTCGTGGAAGCTCCTTCTTTGTCCCCCAATTATTATAATAATATAATGATATAGACTTCGTTTCGTTCCTTCAAAACAGATCTGAAAGATATGAACAGGATCATAGCTTAGGTACCTACTTGATGGAGGACTTTCTAGGCTTCCTTATGCTCTTTAGTGGTCCCTTCTTGGGCAGTGAGAAAGCTAGATAGTATAGTTCCCTAAAACTTCATAAGTGTAATGAATAAGTTAGATAGAAGTTCCCCAGCTCTGGATATAGATAATCCACCAGGCACCTTTGTAAATAATATTGGTTACTTCTGCAAATAGATTTCTGATGTTGATGATATACTCAGAATCTCCACATCAGTGGTCAAAGGGGACATTAGCTGATCACATGACCAAAAACAATTGTTGCTAGCGAGAGATGGGAATCATATACCTAAGGACTTATCTTTCGGGGGCATCAAAAATACATTTAAGGAGACTTCTTGCAGAAGGCAGGAGCCGGGAAGAGGCACTGTCACTCTGCAAGAGGCTCTAGAGATAAGGCACAATAAGTGGCTACGCTCCATGGACGAATTGAAGAATGTCACAATAGACATATTTGCAGTGACACATTGTCCTTTGACCTTTGTAGTAGGTAGTACCTAAGTATGTATATATATATATACCTAAAGTAAAAGAAAGTCGAGCTAGTGCGAACACTAATAACTCAGATTGGCTGAACAGATTCTTCCGATGTTTGATTTATTGGCTTCATTTCCGCCCCGGATAACAGAATAACTATCAAAAGTTGAAAAAATCGTAAGAAATAATATAATATTAAAGTTAGCATATAAAGGATTTCCTGTGACGCCATGCAACGCCATTATGAAAAATTCTATAACAATAAAATGATTATAAAGAGATTGAAAATAAAAAAAGAACTTTGCAATATCACTTATTTAATTTTAATTTGCCAAAATATTTTCATAAAAAACAATTGAAAATATTTTGGCAAAATAATTTTATAAGTGATATTGCAAAGTTCTTTTTTTTTTCAAAGTCTTTGACAATGGAACCTTAATAATGTTCAAGCTTATAATTTAAATAAGTTATGGTCGAATTTATAGCACTGGTCGAACACTAGTAATAAAAAAATGTATTGCGAAAGTACGGGTCATAACCAATCCATGATGGTTTTTAAATCTCTGTTTATGCATGTATACCTATTTGTACCGCATCTTTACAAGATGTCAATGTCTACTACACATCTTTATCCAAACTGATTACGCCGTCCATATACGCACTTTCCCTTTCGATCTTCATCAGCTCTTTATTGTTCTCATTAAAGAAAAACGTTGTTAAAATGTTAAGGAAATGAGAATATAGTTATTTTTTATTGACAATAATCACGTATTATATAATTAAAAGCTTATTAAAATATTAATTTATTATAAAACATTTAATTATAATAAAATAATGAATACTTACCATAGATACGGTTCTGATGGTTTGATATCAACAAACCGTATCCTCCCTCCATAATCTATGGATCTGAGTCAACCGCTCGTACGATAACAAAATAAATGATATAAATTTTCAAATGTGACAGGTATTTTTAAAAATTAGAACCCATAGATAATGAGTGAATTATTAGATAATAGAATGTAACTCGAATCATAATAACATTATGTATGTACATATTATAAAATTGATCTTCTTTGATTATATTGTTTTCATAATAGAGCTAAACTATAAGGTAGTACGACACAGCATTAGATTTATTGTTCAATTTATGATTTATGATAATTAATGATTTTCCCTCCAATCAGGGTCTCGAAGACGTGAAAGACCCTCTCTGAAAGACCTGAGGTATGGGAAGAGGTCATAAGCATTGCGCAAGATTGAGCGCAATGGAGAGCTTATGTTGCCACCCTATGCCCCTGAGTGGGGTTCAAAGGGAGATGGATTGATTGTGAATAAGATATATATTTATTTTCAGTAATATTTTCTTTTTTAAGCCAAACTGTTTGTTTATTGTAACCCCAATTTGAATAAAAATGATTCAATTGAGTTGACTTTAAATATTTTTTGTGTGCTTTTTTGTTGCTTTAGAATACAATACGCGGCATTTTAATACAAGATATAGTTTTCTCATGACAAGATATATTTTTCTCCAGACACGAATGAAAACATGTCTAATTCAAAATCGTGTACAAGTGTGCTATTGTAAGACAGTATGCCTGGTGAAAACTAAGAGTCGTGCCCTTGAACAAGCTTTTGTGGGATTGTCTTGTTGATGCATACAGTCTTCGAATCGTGCTTAGTGGTCTTCGGTCTAATTTATTTCAACACTTCAAAGAAATTTTCTGTGAGCAGATTTGCAGAAAAATTGGACCAATTTAACTTATCAATCGTTTTACACTTTCAATTACGAAGGTGCCGGAACGTGTTGCCTGGGATATTTCTCTCAGTCAACTAGCCTCATCATTCCGAAATACGACGCTAATTTTAGTAGAAAAACAGTTGGAAAATGATGATAATTCCTGGTAATTAATATGCGAAATCTATTTTAGCACTAATGCTGTCTTGTGGTAACTGTGTCATTGTTATATTTTAGACATGATTCTACTTTCTACTTTTCTTCATCTTTATACGTAATTCAGCAGCTTAACCACTTGCTACTGACCAAAAACCGTTCACTCTATATTCGATTACATTTTTAATTAATATTAGTGAGTTTTTAAGTTTTTTTTTGAGTTTCCTGCAACACTCTAATAAAGTTTAGCTCTCAAAACAGTCAAAACGCTCTTTTCGTTGCAACTTATGGACTCTACTAAAATTATAGGTTCACACACACACTTAATAGCAAAGTAAGCCAGTGGCCCATCAGAGACGCCTCATGGAGGGTGCTGTGTAGGTACCCACTCGCCCAAAAAATAAATTTTGGGTTTGAGAGATGTTTAGCCACTAAAGTTATCGTTACTCGACTAAAATAATAAAGTAGTGTGAACTAGGTTTTAAGTTTTCCCTGTAAATATGGAGTGGAGTGATTAACTTTAACAGCAAATCAATAATTTCATTCTTATAAAATCTTAAAATAAAGAGAATATAAATTATTTTGCTATGTCACGCATTCTCCCCATGTACACTGGAAGGATCGTTGTGTATACTTTACTACTGTCAAAAACATGACGTTAAATGGTTGAGTCATAGATTTTTATATATAACTTATTTATAGTTGTTGGTTATTGTATAGAATTCTGTGGGTTGAGTATGAGTAAGATAAAAAATCGAGTTGTCAAATTGAACAATGGTAGATAAAATATTATTGTTGGAGGTACTTAGGCACTTGTACTACAAAACGGTTGAAAGGTCAAACTCTTTCTATCGATGGAACATTTTCTATCAATTTAGTCGAAAGATCATTGGTTCACTTGAATCAACAGCGATATATCAATCGATCTTTTACTATACAAAATTATTTCCTGTTTAATGGCAACATTATCTTGATGAAAATTTTTTAGGCTAAGTCGTAGTATATTCTGTCGAATCTTCTCTTTAATACTAATATTTTGACACATATTTACAAAAAGTAATTATTCTTGAAGTAAAATATCCGTAGATTCCGAGAGGATTCATAATTTGTAGACTTTACTTTTCAGAGATACTTATATTTTACTTTAAGGCTTTTGTTACGAAATATGAACCAACAGAACGCGGTGCAAAACTCGTCATCTTGCCCACCAATCAGTTTTTAATATTGCTTGGGTCTCGAATTTCAGAAAAGTATTTCATACTGCAATTTTACATTATACAGATCAGATCAGACATACCTCTTAGACGTATTAATCAACACATACTGAATGACCTATGTAATGATTTTTTAAAATAAATACTTATTACATAATATTTTGATTTGCACACTAAGACGAAAGAGTTATTCTTTTCAACGCAAATTTGTAATCTGTTCATAATTAAATTTATAGTAGGCGGTTCCAGAGTTTCTTTTATCTATGCACAACATTAATACCATGTAGGCCCGCTTGCGCCATCAGACGGACTAAATATGGCGTAGTCTGGAACTAGTAAACCAGAGATCAAGTCCACAAATAAAATTGTCTTGCACCAGCCATTTTTGATCTATGGTTTACTATTTCTGGGATGCCAGGTGTATAATGATAAATGGGTTACTTCCCGAGATTTATCGAAAAATATACTTATGATAACATAAACTTTATCGATTGTAAAATTAACCTTAATTAAGTTTTAATAAATATTTATATTTTACATGACAATTAATCTCACGAAAAGTGATTTTATGATCTCTAGAGACTAACATGGCAGCATAATATCCTAAATTTAAATAATTATTTTACTATGGTCACTCTAGATGCACGCATGCGCACAAACGTTGTTATTGTTTAGAACCATTTGACGTTTGTCAAATTATGTTATAATGCGAGTTCCAAAATGATTTTTGTTTCTTGGAAAGCCGGAATCTTTCAAATATCTCATGTTATATTAGATTTGTAATCTTCAATGTGGTTGTGTTAAGAACGCTCATACTGGATTTTGGGTTTATCTGACTTGTTATTTGTTTGCATACGTTTGTGCTCGCCTGAAATTCTTTGAAGTTTCTCTATACTATCACTGGCCCATCTAGGAACATGGAACGCGGATCCTAGATCACTCACCTATTTCTTTATTACAGTTAAAATAAACACCTCTCATCACAACAGCTTTCGCCTTTGCGATGAGTGATGACAACAAAGACTTCTATTTCTTAGTAGATAGTAAACTGCTCCAATGAGATCAATTATTAAATGCACAAGGATGACTTTTTTCCTTTTCAAACTTTATTTTATCTACGCTCTTACTATTTCATTTTCTCCGGGTCTTCTACTACCCTCTTGAAAGTACCAAATTCCCACAGGAGTATGTTAGCACCTCCGTTGAGAACCTACGCTTTAACTGGAAGATATTCCATTGTGCGACACCATTTCTTTGTCAACTGCTCTATGGCTTAAATGAAACTATCCACTGTTTTTTTTTATATTTTCTTTAATTACAAAAATAATAAACATAAGTGCTATGCACAATATGAACAACAATAAGTTTTAAAAAAAACTCTTTTACATTTCATAAAGGAGATGGCATTCTCAGAAAATTTGTTGAAATTACATTGTGTGATAGAATTACACAAGACTTTCTTTTTTTGAAATGGATTATCAGCAAGCACCTTCTGCCCAAAGCATTGAAGATCTATTCGGGTGTGTTTATACCAAAGGAATGAAAACCCAGAGTTGGAAAATAGAGCATATGTTCTTGATCGTTGATATAGTCACCAAGAAACTAACAACGAGAAACAAAATGACAAAGAACTGTCGTCGCCCATTAATTGGTTCTAGCTCGTAGTTTCCATGGTGTCCAATATCAACGATTAAAACTCTATTTTCCAGCTCTGGGTCTATGTTCGTTAGATATAAAAGCAAAAACACAGTAGGATTTCTCGTTTATTTACAGATTATGGCAACCAATAAAAGGCAATACAAATTGAATGAAATAAAACATAAGGGGCATAGTATAAAATAGTGTACTATTGATGTCCTTAAAAAGGAGGTAAAAGAGAAAAAATGTTCATTAGCTCATGAAAGAATTTGAGAAATTATTGCTCATTTTTACCAAGGAACAGGAATATGAATATTTTTCTACATATTCTTTATTTCTTGTTATTTACCTTCTAACATGCTTACTTAGTACTTATTATAATTTTTATATTACTTAATTGTTTTGTTAATCAAATATATTATGGTATCATATGGCAATCATAAGGGGTATAATGATCTCCATGGATCATATTATTGTACACATACTTGGCCAAAACTATCCCTTATGCAGTGAGTTCCTAGGGAACGGTGTGTCGTCTGACAAGACGGCGTCTTTCAAAATTATATGTCATTGTTTTTTGTTAATACGGAAACAATATTGACAATGTTCTCAACTGACATATTCACCGCTATTTATAGTAGCAGCGTATCCGTAGGAAAACAACCCATTACTAAGTTTTTATAGTCACGTTATGTATAAAATTGTAACATACATAATGAAATAATTATACCATTTCATAAAAATTTTATCAATACAAGATTTAACTTTTAAGGATATTAATATTTGAATCTCCTTTAAATGAATAAATTTGAACATGTCTCTCCTACTATAAATTAATTTTAATAAAAATGATCTCCTTGGTGATAGTCTTAAATCCCTTGTGAAGTATAAGGAGTTGCAGATGTTGACTGGTAGACAAAATCTTGTACCAACTTTTACACGCTGCTACTAAATGATAAATAATAGTTGATCCTGATGATTTTTCATTGTATATGGAAGAAGACTTTTAAAGAACATACTACATAATTACGTTCATCTTCATTTTCACATAGAGTTCAAAAGGAGAATGATGATGATATTTGGACCTCTAAGGATTCCACTTGATTGTCTCGGGTTTATTATATCCTTAAGAGAAATTTAAGGCCATTTACTGCAGTCGCTGATGCATATTCCTAGATCGTAGCATTTTACCAAATTCCACTGCAAACTGCTCCCTTCAATATTTAGATTTCTTTCTCATTTTCATTTCTGTAAATAAAAATACATTTGCATGTAATAGGTTGCTATTGAAATAAGTTTGTTATCAGTTGACTAGGGAAACATGACATGTTAAGAGTATTATGTGTATAAAATAATAATATGATGCAGGAAAACTTACACATATCCTACTCCGCCCCCTCTCCTGTATACTCGTCTCTCATTACTTCCATATACCCCCTGTTGTCCCCTCCATACCCACGCTCGTTGTCCCCTCCATACCCACGCTCATTGTCCCCTGGCCTCACTGGCCCTTCTGTACCCTCTCCGCCTTCAAAGGCGCCCCGTACCCATTCTGGCCATCTCCAGCATTGCAGCCCCTGTCACCTTCGCTGACATTGGACCCGCTGTAACCACCTGACTGTCCTTTCTTGGTGTTGGCACCACCGTACCCTCTAGAGTTAGCGCCTCCTTAGGTGTTACATTATAAGCTCCGTTGTTGTAGTCTGCTCCTGAAAAATCATGTTTATATGAGGAAGTATGCCCAACAGTAACTCATACATTGGCAATAATAAAAGGATAATAATGCATTGATTTTCTAGAAAAGCGACTGTAACATTACGAACAGTCTTTTTTTAGACATGTACAAAGAAATAAAATGCTCTGAACCACGACGTCAAATTGTTAAATTTAAAAACTTTTGCAATAGTTGTTAGTAATTTTGAAAATTAGCTTTTTGGTCGCACGGGTAGGTACACTTTTCAAGGAAACAATATTGCATGAGAGAAAATGTCTGAAACAACATCTCAACCCTGATAGCTATGTGAGAGCCAACTCAGGCTACCAATTGTCCAACATCACTGTAGGACTCGGTAGGAGGTCAATTATACATTTTATATATTAGCCACAAAGCCTCCAATGATATTTTAAGCGAATTACGAGAAAGAAACCAATTTTGTAAATAAAAAGAATCAAAAATACACAAACCTTGTTTTCCCCATTGGGAGCAATTCTAGCTGGGGCGCCGTGGGCACCTGAGGCACTCACCCCAGTTGCTGGTGGGGGCACAGAGTATTGAGCAGCATAACCGCCACTTCCTCCATATCCGCCGGCGTATTCTGAAATTCAACAACAAGATTTAACATTAGGTTATATTCAAATCGTATATAAGATAACCTCGAAATCATTAGGAGTGACTAAACTGGAGTATTACCGAATTGAATTTAGTTCCATTTATTGTAAACATACTAGATAATAATATAATATACGGTAAACATTTCACTGAAGCCGGGAAGGTGGTAATGCACATGAAAGATATTGTTGCGTTTATAATAACTACATATTATGAACAATACAAAAAAGAATTGATTGGATATCAAATGTTATTAAAACTTACTATCTTCATTTGCAATCCAAATTTCTCTTCAACATTTGTCCACGTCATTTTGATATTGTAGTTTTAACAAAAACCGCGGCCACTGATTATACATAAACGTATTTGACAGTTGATAACTCGAAAGCACCGAACTTAGTACCCGACTAGCGATGTTAACCGTTCTATTTTGGTGGTTTAACTTTTTGCTATTTATTTGGTCGCTTGATCTCTGGTCAGTGGTGGTGCAAGACAAAATTTCGTTATTTGGTCTTCTTTTCCACTAACCAAGGTTAAATCACTTGGTGCAAGGGGCCCGTAGATATATAAATAATCGCAAGCCGTCCATAAATAATTGACTTTATTATTTTGTGTGTTGAAGACAATACTATTTTAGGGACTGATTCCAAATGAACGCTAATTTTATTTTTCTTTTTTTCTACGAAACTAAAAAGAAAAGTCATTTCAAATCTGTTTTTGAAGGCTAATTTTAACTTTTTTTTTTTTAAATAAATGAATATGTGCTCACTCGAAGTGAACACAAATACACTTTTGACATCTTTCACACTAAGCAAATGCTTGTGTCGCGAAAGCGGAAATGGTAGGCACCTACGACCTCCAATACGCTATACGTACGAAAGCCGCCGATTGATACCACTGGACTACCAACCACCTTTTAAGTAGGTACGCAACAATCTTTGGGAAATTTCAAAAACCCAATATCTGATTAATGTTCTTCCCTGAATTGATAGATAACGAATGTATGATTTTTTTATTTTTTTTATTTTTTTTATTTTTAACAAACTTTGGTACAACAAATAGCATAATATAAACAACATATTTTATGATTAAACCAAAGATCCCACCAGGCTAAGCCTGTGTGTGGGTATACTAAACATAATAAGATAATGTTAGTTAAAAAAACTATCCTACATCTAGTAATAATATACAATCTTATTTTAATGCAACTATATCCCCATCAACAACAGAACAATTAAGTAAATTATTTCATTCACGCCAAGACACCGTATAATATTGTATGAGTCTACACAGCGCAATACGTCCACACAGCAACAACCACATACATACGTATAGGCAGGTAGGTACTATTTGTATATTCGCTACAACACAATGCAAAACGGACCTCGCTGGGTGCATCGCTATGATAGTTTTTACCGGCAGTGTTATTATCACCAGCCGCTCAGCAATGTCAATTTTTATGTTGTAGTTGCGGGCAAATCCACATTGCTTGATTGATTTGCCATTTTGAAAAAACATAAGATTTTCAAATAATTATTAGGAAACAAGACTTCACGATGTGATAAATTGTCATTTTCAGCAGCTTCTTATAATAAATACTGATCAACATTGTTCGTGCGTTGATTGTCTATGGTTGCAAAGAGAATGCTGTATAGGTAGATAATTAATAGACAATAATGTTCCATACCGCACTAGCTTGTTCATTGGCCGAAGAGTATGAATATGTCGGCAGCTTCGGAATGTTGGAAAAAATCTCCATTAAGCGTGAAACCATTATATCTCCGAACGGAAATCATTAGATGGAATAAATATAACGTTGAGTATAAAAGTTTTTACAGAATAAAACACGTGTTTATCTGCCATTTTTTTTCCTACTTGATGCATCTTTCTCCCCACTGCGTTCTCGTATTCGCATAAAGGTATAGTCTGCTATTATATCACGGCATATTTGCAGCTTACGATTAGTTGAAAGGTCAAATTTATGAGTCGTAATAATATAATAATAATGACCAAGCAGTATTATTTTATCTATGGTTTATTCGAGTAGTATTTAGTAGTAAGCTATAGTAATGTTAGCGTAGTCTGAACAAATATGAAAATTATCGTATAAGTAAGTGATGCAGAAGTCGCTGAAAGATTGAAGGGGAATGTATTCGGAAAAAACTGATGGAGTTCTGTCATGACTAATAATAAAGGGGTCCAAGGAAATGTTACGCGCAATAAAAGAGCATTTAATGCCTCTCAGCCACTGCATTTCAACTCGACTCTCACCTACAAGTGGAGGACCCTGTTACGTTGGCCCAGGCTGAAACGGCGGTTACATTCGGTCCCTGTGGATGCTAGGGTTAACAAGCCGAAGAGAGTACGGGGTGCCTTGCATGGCTGTCCAACATGCAGGGCATTTCCTTCACCTGATTCCTTTCCTCCTGCCTTCTATGAGCCCTCCCATCCATATTCACCTAGTCCTATCATTCCGGAAGGAGTAAACCTTTCTGCCCAAAAATCCCCAATCCAAGGTGTCATTCGACCCGTGCCGAGGGATGCGTGACTAACGGGTAGGTTAGTAACTAACGGAGGCTCCCTGATACCAGGCAACCTCAGGGTGACTTTTTGTCTTACCCCTACATGCAGGGATCTGTAGGGGCGGACTTTTATTTCCCTAGTTCTGGCTATGGAGGATGTACACGGCACCTTTGTAGAGCCGACCTGGTGTGATGGATATAATAGGTACTTCCACATCAGTGGTCAAAGTGGACATAAGTTCACATGATCAAAATAATTTGTTGCAACCGAGAGATGGGAATCCTATTGGGACCTATTTTTCAAAAAGAAGATTAAGGAGACCTTTTGCGGAGGGCAGGAGCCGGGAAGAGGCACTGTCACTCTGCAAGAGGCCTCTGGAGACGTGGCACAATAAGAGGCAGCGCTCCACGAATTCATTGAAGGATGTCACAATAGATCTTATTGGTCGCGGTGACTCAAAGGGCATATGGTCCTTTGACCTTCTTTACAAAAAAAAAAAAAAAAATGACTAATAATCATAATCCGTAAAGAACCTGTCGTTGTTGACAAAACATATTATTATTTTTGGCAGGTCTTACCTTAAAAATTTTCTCAGTACAGTCAATTGCTTGGCAGCGAGTTTTCAGGGTCATTATTAACGCGAAAATCGAATTTAATTTTAGGAAAACCGAAATCATTGTATTGATAATACATAATTATAAGCTAATTTCGCCGATTTGAAACTAATTAATAATATTTTAAAAAGAAATTAGCATAAACATCTTAATGACCTTGTCAACTAATGATGGCGTTTCGCTAATCGTATGGCATTCTCTATATATTATAGTCTATGGTCGACCGTCATTTGTGTGACAATGAGAATTATTATTATGTCAATATTACCAGGGTAATTAGTTACTATTTTAATTTCAATTATCATAATAATAATTCTACTTTTATTGAAATTATTCATCGAAATTGCGTACCTACCTCTATGCAAGACGCCATTTTATTTGAGTCAATGCAATTAGGAAAGCAATTTATTTGACATTTTAGCTATTAGTATTTTAGAGACATCAGGGAAAGTTCGTCTATGATAGGTACAATTAAAAGCTATCTATGGTAAAATAAAATTGTGATTGTTCTCTGTCCAATATATTGAGGATGTGTACTTATTTTGTGTTCTTTTTTTTGAAATATATTAAGCTAGGTACATATTATAAACAATATGTACCTTGCTTATTTTGTAATTTTTAATAGAAAAAGATATCGCCTTTTAAGCTATGTAACAATACATTAAATAAAATAAACTACAAATTAAATTATTGATTATCTGATTGACGGTCTTATGTAATTTATGTTTTAATAAATTAATCGTTTAGATGTTAATTTATTTCCTACACACTGCTTAAAATTTTCGATAGTAGGTTATTTCATTTTGATAAGATCATATTTTAGTTCTTGTGGATATCTTGGTCTAAATGACATTAAACTTCATTAGTATTGACGACTTAAAAAAGAGAAATTAGTTAATTTGTAATAAGGTAAATCATAATATTTTATCAAACGATTGACACGTTGTTATTATTTCACACTCGTAACTTAAAATGTAATAGTTTTTGGTTTATTATTACAAAATATGTCAATCCGATTGTCGCGGTCTGTAGTTTTTAATTAAATCAAGAAAACAAAGTAAATTCTTTTTTCTTTTTATAATAATGTAATCTTCAAGTACGTATGATTATGAAATCTATGTAGGTATTTGTTTCAAGATGACAACTAACGGTACTCGATAGTATGTTATGAATATTCTTCTTTTCTGAAGAATGTTACTCAAACTTAACAATTTTGGATAGCCACTGCTCTGTGGTACTTATTTATCTATGGCTATGATTAATTTATGGTATGTTTGTGTTGAGAATTTCTTTTCATAAAATTCAAACTTGGAATTCCAACGTGGCTTCCTTTATTCGCTTGTTCCGACTGCACACGAACAGTGACGAATTAAGTCGAACGAACAAACATTTTCAAAATGCAAAATTTGTTGGTGACGCTAAACTTTCTCCCCATCTTTTAGAGGGTTTTCTGATACCTATTAAGAGTTTCACATAGAACTTGATAATAAAGTAGGTACATATCTTTAATATATTGTCGAATTGATGCCCATTTTTAACCTCAAAAAACCACTCAGGTTGTCGTGTTTATAACATGACTATACAAAGGTTTTCGATCCTACGTAAAACGTGGTTTTATTTTGTTTGTACTAAGCATGCTTTTTGACAGAATCTGCCTTCGATTCAGTTCTTAAATATTTATCCCGTATCACGCGTTTGTTCCTCTTCCATTTTGCGCAAAAATACCATCACTGTGTTTCGTTTATTTTTTTTAATTTTGTGGTTTGTGATAACAAATTTTACCCATAATGTTATATCACCCATCTGACATTAAAAAAATACATTCTAATTTCGAATTCAACTTTTTTTAACGTTGTATTTACACCTTAATATAGATAATTTCGATGTTACACTTTTAATATGAGCTATGTGTAAATTAAAATGCATACCTAATTAGATTTTCGTGACATATCTAATAAATTATTAATAATGTCTTTACACATAAATTAGCACATGACTCTTTTTGTGGGTAATGGTGGTTTGTGGTTTATAATTTTATTGATTAAATTCGAACAGAAATTTATAGAAAATGTGTACCGAAAACCACAACAAATTGTATAATAAAACTTCCAGGTAATTGCGTTTAAGCATTTTCCGCAAAAGAGGTTAACCGATAAAGCAGTGAAATATTATAATAGCTGTCCCACTGACAATCTTAAGAGTATTATATCATAGAATGTAGGTGAGGTCCTATATTAAACTTTCCATAGATGACCGATGTTTCGTATGCGCTTATAGATCAAATGAAAGACACGCAAAGAGATGCGAAGGCAGCTGGATGTCCAGATATAGGATAAAATGGCCTCAATTTAGTGTTCTTATTGTAGGCCAAGACTTATTAAGAAAACGACGAATAAAAAAATAAATTAGAATTTAATGCGATGTATGAAGTATTTAAAAATAGATATTGATTGGTATTCTTAAATTGCAAGGCTCAAATGGAGGTGGGCTGGTCATGTATCCCGCAGGGACGACGGAAGGTGGAGTAGAAGAGTGACGGACTGGAGACCAGAGACTGGCCGAAGGAGTGTGGGTAGACAGCCGATGAGGTGGAGCGACGACATCGTGCGTGCCGTTGGGACAGAGTGGATGGGGATGACCAGGGACAGAGAGGAGTGGCGTGAGCGTGAGGAGGCCTATGTCCTGCATGCAGTGGATAATTACAGGCTAATATGATTCTCAAATTCACGTTCCAACTCAACGCCAGAAGCTCTTGCTTAGAACTTAATCGGTTGCCAGTAGTTACGCATCTAATGTATTGGATAAAATATTTTCAGAATACAGAAATGTCAAAAGTCTCAATAAAAATTCGATAGGACGCAACTCAATCGTCTGTTTTTCATTTCAGAATAATAGTCTGTGTTAAAATGTTCTATCAGGGCTCAGAAATGATAAAAACTACCAATAGTCAACAACTGATTAAATTCAGCAATTTATCTAAACCATCATTCGCCTCATCCACACTTGCTGGAGTGTCCGTTGTGCCCTGTTGCATGTACTATGGAGAATGTTATATTTTGACGCATCTCAGCGTGCTGTACATTTTGAATAATACTGGAGATCAGTTTACTTAATTAATTTTCAAAACAATAAATGATTCGCCTCTCACCATTTTCTCATTACTTTACATCCTGGTCAAGTCGTAAGGTGTAGAATGGCAACAATTTTGTAATTTACTAACCGTTTAACTGCTCCCATGTGAATGTTTTGGAGTAAATAAAGTATCATTTCAACTATATGCAAGTGTTAAGTAAATCATAGATGTGTGTATGATTATCAGCAATCACCAGTGTGTTATTGTAACAAAACGAGCGGCCAAGGTAACGTTAACTCCTTTTGATACACCTTTCCCTACGGTACTTTCTCCTGACACCATCAGTAGATCGCCGACAACACTGGAAAGTACGATGCGTACATGCACCTGCTCTTATGTAAACGTAGAATAAGGCTCTAGCATTGTTTGCTGAATACGGATACAATGCAAGAAATAGTGAGTCATGCTTCTACTAAATCTTTCGATGAACTGTAACAACAGAAAAACAATCATAAACACAATCAAACAGATATTTTTCCGACGTTTAAATTAGATTATTTTGATTCCTGGCTACCTATTTATACATTCAATCCTGGAAGATTTTATTTTCTGGTCGGAATGCAGCCATTTTTGTATTTTATTACCTATCTATATCATTAAGCATATTGTGTAAAAGAGAGTAGGTATAACTATCTATCATAAATTTAGACTGCACGTATTTGAATGATTGATTTTGTTTGTAGGTTAAAAGGATAACGAAAAGTAATTCCATAAAATATTCCTCGCTTGACTGTTTAGCGCAGTGGAACTTAACATTTTGGGAGGTACATGCCACCAGTTTTATTATATGCGAATTCACCGAACCCTTCTTAATTTGAAGATGGGTTCAGTGATAAGTACCCGTATTCTAAGTTTTATCAGAAGGTAGCCACGGAAGTAAAGTAAGAAATATTATAAACATCGCAACAACACTGCTTAAACATCTTCCTCACACAAGGATTGGCTTCGAACTGATTTTAAAATAATGGGTATAGGGTATATCATTAGTCCCCTTCTACCCGCTATTCATCCTACCGTTTAAAACTCGCTAAATCCCATTTTCAGTTGTCAACCTATAAAATAAAGCTTTGACAATGTGACAAACAGATATTTATTGATCTAATAATAATTGTACAGATAAATCTTTACGTATGCGTCCAGCAAATTGAATCAATTTTATGAACAGTCAGAAGTCACATCGGGGAAATAAAATAATTGTGTAAAAGTAATATTTAATTTAAAATTGACAGTTATTTTCTGACAGTATAGTAAGAACATGCTGTATGATGGCTAAGTCTGCATTATTCATACAAGTGCTCAGGTAGTTATTCTAAGACCTTCACGGTGACCTCTAGTCACCAGGGTATAACGCGTTTTGCTTTCAAATTCACATAACTTATTTGAGCCTTGTATCACCATGCTTCCATCTATGTCCGCTGCAGGCTTTGATGATGGTAACACTGTTAATTTAACAATGATTATTTTCATTTCTTCAAGTATTTCACCCCATGAGATAGTTTGTATTTTAATGAATCAATATATACGTAGGTGCGAAATCGTCTTGTTGTTCAGATTTCAATCACGAACCGAAAGAAATGCATCAAGACAAGATTGATTTTGCGAAATTTCTAAAATTAACATATTACTACCTCCGAATTAGACTTGATTTATTGCATTTGTACCGCTAGTTATGTTCTTCTGGGTGTTCAGACCACGTCTGTCAGTGGTCAATGGCTTTTACTTTTCTCTAATGATTTGATTTGATTTTAAGTGTCTCCAAATTACAATACAAAAGAGACTATCAGGTATTGTTTAGTAGAGAAATGTATTGAACAATTTTAACAAAATAAAAATAACTATTTTTTTGTTGTTATATTCCTCACACATATTAATAATAGTTAATGGTTTTTTAACCTTTATCTCTTTCATAATTAAAAAGTTGTTTTTTTTTCAGTAAATTAAAAATCATAATTATTTTAGTTACTCTCGTATACAATGTCCTTATGTCCACGCTTGATCAAACGAAATTTGCGAATAACAGACAAAAATTTATTAGTGGGAAAATTATGTATTTATTATAGGTAGGTACCTATCAATTTTATTTATTTTCACTTCAAGTGAGCAGTGTTTTGAATGAATTTGATTTTCAACTATCAAGGGCTTACAACCGTCTTGCAATTCTAGTTCATTTTGTTCTTATACTTACATCATATTTTATCAATGGCAGCTTCAAATTTTGACGAATTATCTTTAAGTTTTATTTATCTAATTATTTATTACACATTATGTAAACGTAACGTCTTAAGAGGGCGTCCATCAATAATATTTTTAAAACGAAAGGTTTTAGAGATGAAACTTTATAACGACGTTTTACAGTGTTATTAATTAATTGTTTTCACCTCTGACTCAGTGAAAGTTCAAACATGTCCGCGTCCAACAATAAGCAGTTCAGATCAACAACAGAACCTTACAGAGGTGTGTTACGTATTGAAATATTTTTATAATATTATTCTAGACACGTTCTAGAGGCGAACCTTTGTAAGCGATAAAAGTGACTATGTGATACGTAATCAATACAATGTGTTTATTTTAAGTGAAGAGGTATATCCGTATTATACTTATATCTTCAAGGTAGCTTTCTCAACTTATACTAACAAGGTACATTGACATTCAACTTTTCAATTAAATTATTTTAAAATGGACCCGATGAGCTTAGTAGTCTCTCAAAAACTGACTCATCTTTGTAGTCCAGTTCTCTCAAAATGGACTTATCTTTGAAGTCCAGTTCTCTCAAAATTTGACTCAGTTTTGTAGGACAAAGACTTTATTCATTCGACGGAGTAAGCGAGCCTGAAAAATACATTGTTTATGGCCGTATAGGTATAATTTACAAACAGTGGGAAAAATTTCAGATTCGACTTCTACGACAATAAATCCAAGGTATTTTCATTTTTTACCAACTATATTGTGAAATACAAAAAACCCATGTGAATATATGACGTCGCAATTCTACATAACTTACCTTACCAGTCGTCGTCCTCATTGCTGAGGGTCGTGGCCATCATGAACTCTCTCTCGCACCATTGCTCTCCAGGATGTTCTGTCCGCCGCCAGATGCACGGCTCTATGAAGTGTCGTCGCGTGGATATTTTGTTTTATTTGGTCGGTCCAGCGCATCGGCGATCTGCCCCGTGGTCTTGTACCTGGCGCTCTTCCAACCATTATCAGCTTTTCAAGGCTGTCCTCCCCTCTACGTGCTATATGTCCAAAGAACTTTAATATTTGTTCGAGACAGAGAGACGACAGTCGAACCGTGATGCGGAGTTCTTGAAGAATTGAGATGTTTGTTCTTCTTGCTGTCCAGGGAATCCTCAGCATTCTCCTCCAGCACCACATCTCGAAAGCGTCTATTCTGTCTTTGTCCCTAGCCCGCAGAGTCCACGACTCCACTCCATAAAAGAAAATTGAGAACACAAGGGAACGGACAATCTTCACCTTCAGGTTTCTGGATATGTTCCTGTCTCTCCATATTTTGTTGAGACTGGTCATCGCACCTTTAGCCATGCCTATCCTTCTCCTGATCTCGGTTTCGCATTCACCTTGGTTGGTAATAGTGGACCCCAGATAAATAAACCTATCAACCATTTCCAAGTCCGAAAGCGCTCCTGTCATTTGTAGGGTGTTGAATCGGTCTACGATCATGAGTTTCGTCTTGGATTTGTTAATATTAAGTCCCAGCCTTCGGCTTTCTTCCTCTACTCTATTGAGCAGTTCCTCCATTTCCGCCTCGCTGGATGCGAATAGATTAGTGTCATCCGCATATCTAAGATTCGAAACTTTCTTGCCTCCGATCGAAACACCTCCGTGCCAGCTTTCTAAAGCTTTTCGCATTATGTAGTCACCATAAATATTAAATAGATCTGGGGATAAAATGCATCCCTGGCGAACTCCTTTATTAACCTTGAATTCACGTGAGGTATTTTCCCCTACTTTGACAGTCGCCGTGCCAGCCTCGTACAGACTCTTAATTAGTGTGATTAGATGGTGTGGAACGCCCATATCTCTCAAAACAATCCATAGTGAGTCCCAGTTCACACAGTCAAATGCTTTGCTGTAATCTAGGAAACAGATCAGCATTGGGATCTGAAATTCTCGAGATTTTTCTATAAGCAGCCGTACATTTAGAATCTGTTCCCTGGTCCCCTTTCCCTTCACAAAGCCTGCTTGCTCGGGTGGAATCTGAGCATCTATGTAGTTCTTTAGTCTCTGTTTAATTATATGGAGCATGACTTTGCTGGGGTGCGATATGAGGGCTATCGTTCTGAAATTTTTACATTTCATCGTGGATCCTTTCTTATGTATTGGGATGAAGGTAGACTTCACCCAGTCACTCGGCCAATCAAAAGTTTGCCACACTTTTTGGCATATACTGTGGATCTTTTTCACACCCGATTCTCCAGTGTGTTTCAGTAGCTCCGCTGTGATGCCGTCCGAGCCCGGGGATTTATCATTTTTCAATTTATCAATAGCTTCTTCAACCTCCCGCAACATTATGTCTGGTTCACGTTCATGCTCTTTCTTTTCACTGGTGGTTTTAATTGTGGAGTCGTTGTACAAGTCTGTGCAATATCTTCTCCATCTTTCAAGGACTTTTTCGTAATCATCCAGGACTCGCCCGTTTTCGTCTTCAATGCAGCATGTTCTTGGCTTAAATTCACGCGTGAGAAGTTTTATTTTGTCATATAGATCTTTCGTCTGGTTTATGTGGCTATGATTCTCAATTTCTATGCACACATTTTCGATGTAGTTATTTTTATCCCTCCTACACCCAGATTTTATTTTCTTTGACAAATCAGAGTACGTACGCTTCTCTTCTGCGCTTTGTAATCCTTTTTTCAGGAGATTTTTTCTTTCATTAATCATGAGCCAGGTTTCATCACTCAACCATGGTTTACGTTTCTCCTTCCTGGATGTCTTTGCACATTCTTCTGCTGTTTTGTTGACGATACACTTGAAGTCTTGCCACATGTTTTCCGCACTGTCTTCTGGGGATATATCTAAATTGTTCAGTTTTTCTTTGATTTCTGCGCCATACTTTAGGAGCGTCTCTCCTTTAAGCTTATTAGTGGATGTTTTCGGTTTTTTAATTACTTTGAATCTACATAACTATCCTCGGAAATTTTAAGTTTTAAATATCCACGTTCATTTTTGGCCTGTAATTGAACCAAGATTAAAAAAAATCTACAGACAATCGAGATTATAGATAGAAGGATATTAAAAACTGACAAAGTTGGATAATATAGGTAGATAATTTTCTAAGATTTGACGATTTGCCAACATGTTAATGAGCGCTCCTGAAATGGAAAGTATTTGGCACAAATTCAAAAGTGGTTATAGAAAACTGTTCAGTGATAAAGGTGAAGACCAGTCAGTGGCGGATTTACCAGCAGGCTGAGTAGGCTTGAGCCTAGGGCGGCGGATTTTAGGGGGCGGCAAATTTTCCCCAAAAAAAATTATTGTCTTACAGAAATAAAAAATAAATAAATACCTAAATTTTATAAGATTTTCCACTTAAATTAACCTGTCAAAGTGAGGAATTTGACGTTTGTCAATCTGCTAATACTTTTTTGCCGAAAACGCCTACGCCTTCATAGCACCATCTGATCGTTTAATATTGATTATTTTCCAAAACTGTAGTAAATTGGAAAACATTCATACGTTTTCGAAAAGCTTATTAATTGGGGAAGTTTTTCTTGTGTTTTATGCGCCAAGTATATTATCCTTTTTTGGAGTAATTCCCTTAGAGAAGTCGAAATAAAAAATAAAAAAACTGACTTGTGATTTAAAAACGTTGTATTTCTGAGAATTTTTTAATTTTCTTCTTGATTTTTTATTTCAACCATTCCTTTATTGTTCAACTATTAGAAAAATGTATTTTTACTTTCCTAAATGGAGTACTTTGTTCACAAATTCCAATTTTATCTCAAAAGGTGAAAATTTGAAAAAAAAAACTGTAAAAAGTTAAATAACTCGAAAACCACTGGCATTTTACCCCTGGTTAATTGGAACAAAGTTGTTGCAAATTTGCTCTAGTATAACCCCTTACAAGAAATGTATCGAATTACCAGTCACCCTGTATATAATTAAAAAAAAAACAGAGAATCATGTTTTAGTCTTTTAATTCTAAAATATTTTCTTCCACCTTCTTTTGTCCGTGTAGGGTATCGAAGGTTAGAAGGGGCGGCAAAATTTGAACAGCCTAGCCTACTGGCGGCAAATGCGTAAATCCGCCACTGAGACCAGTTCAACAATAAGTATTGTTTTAAAGTGAAACAACTCTACTGAAGGAAGATTCACACTTTTAAGACCTCTATTGTATATTCGAGGGAACTTAATTTCATATCATTGATACAACGAGTATTTATGAAAATTTCCCATAACAAATTGTTAATAAAAATAGTTCTTAGTTTTAGATATGACTTTTTCCATAATATCTTTAAAGGTCTCAAAACATTGTCAAATTTCTAATGAAATTAATTTCGCCAGTCGGATGTTGAGTAAAAGAGTAGCAAACAGGTTAATTAAGAAAAATAACTTGTTTTCTGATATGATGTAATTTTAATACCTTTCTAGTACGAGTCGGTTTAAAGTAGATTAACATTTCTAATCCTTAAGCAGAAGAAGAAAGGTGTTCTTATTATTTTGGTTGTAATAAAGGAGACAAATATGAGAATGTTCAGTAAGTTATTTACCCAAATCAGAATGTTCAGTAAGTAATTAACCCAAATGAGAATGTTTAGTAAGTTATTTACCCAAATGAGAATGTTCAGTAAGTTATTTACCCAAATTACCCCCATTGAGCGGTACTTGGATATAAATTAAATTTCTATGAAGAACATCCTCTTTTGCTAAAACATGGCCTTTTTATATTCAGTACTCCAACTACCTGTCTCGAATCTCCTCCATCCGTCACTCCGCCATGGCTGGTAATCTATCTACTCTCTTTTTTCATGTTCTGGACTGCCTCTCAACATCTTTCGATTTCAGACCATATCTCCCAATTTCATGTCATTATTGCTGCTGTTTGAACTATTTCAACCTGTTTGTCTTTGTATTTCGACGTAAGGGATATTATGGTCTAGCATGAATGTGATTCCAGAGTTCTCCCTTTCCATGGCTCTCTGTGATACTTGTTTTTGCAGGAAATTTGTTGTGTTAAGGTCAAGGTACTTATATACGTCAAATAGGAGGTATGCGTTGCGCAAACATTTTGCTTTTGGAGAATTCAAGAATGCTTCTTTAAGAGATTGCGTCAGCTTACTGTAAGAAATAATTTCCTACAGGTAATTCTTCTAATTTGTTTCGAAGAGTTATGTATGTTGTACAATATACTTATCAAGTTAAATTTCATATTGAAGGTTCATAGAACTATTGATACAATATAGATTTCACTTCGAATTAAATTTAATGCCCCTCATAACTTGATTAATTATTACGTTTGTAAAAAATTAATAAGTACATTTAAAAAATGTTATATTTTGATACGCAGCTTGTTTTTGGTAACGACAAATTTATGACAAATCTAATGAGTCAATATATTATTATACATCCAATCGTTTAAGTGAAATTTCTGTACTCTATTTTATACACTTAACGCGATTGGAACATTGTTTTAGGCATATATAATTGTAATAAGCGATTATTTATTTATAACTACCTGCTTAAAACCATCTGTTTTTTCGTTTTCTCTTTGATTTTAAAGTCATAGAAAAAATAAAGATATACTTATTTATTAGAGTACAAATACGTTTGCAATTTATATTTCATGAAATTAAAAACTCATTCATGTGAGTTGCCAGCCCTGAAAATATGTATGTACGTACTATAAAGGGTTTTAAAAGGATGGAATGAAAGGTAAAAGATTTACATAACATTAAAACCTTGTGGGTTATAAATAAAGTGATTGTGTACTAACAAAGCCAATAGACAATAAATATGAGACATTAACAAAAATGGATAAATTAATATTATATTCTGGCGCCAAATACTTGACAGCAGTCGCAGTCTTTAAATTTGGTTGCTCTAATTGTTCTCAAAAATTTCCAACAATTGAATCAAAGTGAACACAAATACACTCCTTGACTCTTTCACAGTAAGCTACTTAAAGCTTGTGTCGTGAAAGAGGGAGATGGTCGGCACCTGGGATCGAACCATGACGTCCGCACCAAACAGTACGAAAGCCGGCGTTGTAACCGCTAGTCTACCAACCACTTCGTTTCATTGGATAATTTTTTATATTTCACTTCTTTCCAATTCTTCGATAGTCAGAATAAGAAATTATGTAAAACAGCTTTTGGGAAATGTATAATGTTTCTAAGAAAAAATCTAGGAAGGAAACATTACATACTGTTGTAAAAACTAAAGCAGAGTCGAAAAGAAATAATGATTTTATGTGTTGAATAACGCTGTATAATTAGGTACTTAAGGTGTTTGCTTAGAATGATAATATTAAATTTCACTTCTTCAATTAGTTCTGATTCACGATATTCCAATATGCTGTGCGTTAAATTATTCATAATCGATTTACAAATGTGGATTTAATCTCTATATTGATATGAACTAGTTCATGTACCTACCTTATTTCTACTATTCAGTTGTGAATATTGTTTACTCGTAATAATGAAACAGAAAAATTTCGCCAATCAAAATCGATTTTGAACCGACGCGACGGAATATAACTTGAGGTCACTAGGTTACTGATATTGATCGAAATTTCGATGTAGGTATGTACGTTTAAAAAACATACAAAAATTGTTGAAAATAATGAACTAAATGTCATAACCATGACTATGAATTATTATGTGTTCGTCGGAATATAGACTAAATGATGTCTGTAGGTAGCTACCAAAGTTCTTGTCTACGTATAACTACCTAAATGGGTATTAGTTCACTTTTCTACCACACGGGCGCTAGTTTTCTATAGCATGCTTTGTTTTAACATTCTATCGTGTCAGGGTGGTTTCTAGCGATTACTACTAACTGTCGCGGTACCTGTATGGGATATGAATTTTCAAAAATAGAACGAACGCATCACTACATATTATATTCAATCACTGTTCTGGGCTATTTTAATATAGACGCAAAAAATCTTCAATTTTATATTCTTTTTTTAAATGTTTAAAGAGTGTTCCACTTTCCATAGAAAAAAAGAAAGAGAATACGCAATTTATCCCTAAAATTCGATTCACATTTCTTTGGGTAATTTGTTGCATTTGAAGGTATACATATTATTTCTATCGATAAAGAGAGGTTATATTGACTCGAGATATTATTACCTTCGGAGAGGTTGTATATTTAGCATCAGGTAGAAATACTTATTACAATCTACCTTTTGTTTATACTCGTATATTGCATTCCGCTTTCCGATATAATATGCCAAATGTCGAGGTCGAATATCAGGTCACGAAGATTTGAACAAATTGTTTATTTATGATTTTTTTCGGCATATTTGTGTGATTTCAATTTGGAATTCGACGTTTGTTTTTAAACAGACTGACGTCATGATCGGTTGGTTTGATGTTTCCATGGTTCCATGGTTGGTACTAATTTCATCATTATTTTTTGAATGGTGGAAAACATTCTCAAAAATATTAATCTCTAATACAAATGAAAGTCGGCTTAGTGCGAACACTTATAACTCGAGATCGGCTGAACAGATTCTTTCAATGTTTGATTTATTGTATTATTCTCCGCTCCGGATTACAGAATAACTAATAAAAAGTTGGATAAAAAAATGGGTAAGAAATGATATAAAATATAATGTTTAATATGGAATTTTTATTTAGTATGGAACGTAGGTATCACCGGCGACGCGCCAACGCCATCGCGGGTAGTTCCCTCTCATTCTCGCATACGTGATTGCTGCTCTTACAGTAGCCCATCCCGCACCGTTTCGAGCGTTTTAGAAAATTTTCATATAGTCAACAAACTTATCGGGAACATTCGTTTAGGTACTTCATAGATGAGGTAGAAAGTGTGCGCGCGCATATATTCTCGTGTTGTTCCCGCCTGAGCTTTGAATGCGAATGAAATAATAATATTATGGATGTTTTAGAAATATTCTATCATTATTATTTTATTAATAACTTAATCGTATTAATTATGTATTTTTGTTTCTGGGGGCGCAGTGCACTATCAAGGGGCCGCCTCTGGTTAGGACTACAGGACAACGTCTGTCGGGAAAGCTAGTTTGAAATAAAAATAACCAAAATTAAGTTTTATGTACATTTAAGCCTGTTTCCTTATTTATTATTCCCTTTCACGGAGTTATACTAGATTTTATTTGCTTACTGTCAAAGATATCAAAGAGAATATTTGTGTTCACTTTGAGTGAGCACAGATTCATGAAACAAAAGTATTTTTGCTTCAAAAGTATATGGAACAAAAATGTTTTAGACTACTACATCAATCTTACACAAACCGCCTAATTTCTTCAGTTTTTAATCAAGTTTTTCGCAAATCTAGTTCCCATAAAAGACGTGAAACGATTGTAAAATACAACCGAACAATAGTTTAGCTACTCTTAGGTATTATAATAATTAAATAATGTTACATAAAAATTATTATATTCACAACATGTACTAAAATGAACTGTTGCGTACGACAAAATTACTCATTATGCATTAAGAACAAAAAAGGGTAAGACTTGAGATAAGGCGAAGTTAGATAAATCTTGTAAACGATCGGTCTCTCGTTGCGAAGTGCCTCCGTAAAGTTTCATAAAATGTCAGGTGGGAAAATATTGTAATACGAACCATTGTTTGTTCGTAAAATGGGAGCGAAATTGCAAAATTATTAACGGTGTTAAAATATTCTTTCAAAATAAAGATATTTATCTTGATTTAGTACTAAATAAAACGACATCTTAGTTTAAATTAAACTGGAGGTGTAAATAAAATACATATTATTATTATAGATACTATGAAGGTGTAGATTTTTGGTGACTAAAATGCCTGTGTGCGTTTAATGTAATATCTGGCATACTTAATATGCACATTATGTTATATATATTGGAGACTGCCCTTTTGAAAAGAATCTTTTTGTTTGTATTTTTTCTCTCTTTGTTTTTCATGTACTTAATTAATAATTGTTTTCATTTAATAATTTTTTTGCCTACTTAATTTTTTTTATGTTAAAAATCTATGGAGCTCACTCTCTCGACACAAGACTTGTTCTTTTGAGAGAGTAAACGATTTTTTTTAATTTGTACGTTTGTATATATATATATACATATAGGTATATATTTTTGTAAATCTTATAATCTGTGTAATATGTTTTTTTGTTTTCAAATAAAAATAAGAAAAAAAAAAAATAAGAAAATTAAATTATTATTTGTTTTGTTCATCCTTTAGGTACCTACCATGCGTTTGATGACATCTAATGATTTATTTGCATTTATACTTTACTAGCTTTCCCGACAGACGTTGTCGTGTGTAGTCCTTACTATGAATATTGATTTTGAATTTGTAATTTATACAAAAATACGTTTAAAATATGTTTGAATGTTAAAAAAATATTTCTGAAAGCTTGAAATATCAATAATCTTCGTACCGGTGTTTTGAAATTCAATGGTTGTCAGGTAAATAAAAATTGTGTTTTTATGGAATTTTCGTAGATGGCGTTGTTGTTAGGAGGTCCGTTCAATACTATATTTAATATTTTATTTTATATTATTTGCTATACATTTTTCGATGTTTTATTAGTTATTCTGTTATCCGGAGCGGAGAAAAAGCCAATAACCAAGAATCATAAGAGTCTGTTCAGCCGATCTCGAGTTATAAGTGTTCGCGCTAACCCGACTTTCTTTTCTAGTATAGTATGACTTTGTCCTGTGGTCCTAACCTTGAACATTAAATTCTGGATTCTACATCTATAATAATAAAGGAAAGTGCCTGACTGACTGATTGATTGATTGACTGACTGACTGACTCATCAACGCACAGCCCAAACGGCTAATCGTAGAGAAGTGAAATTTGGAAATCAGGTAGGTCTCAATACAAAACCTTCCACTAAGAAAGGATTTTTGGAAATTCCACCCCTAAGGGGGTGAAAATAAGGGTTGAATGTTTTTCAAAGTATGCGAATATCTCGGAAACTAGACATGGTACGAAATTGAGATTTGGCATATGAATTCTTCTATAGAAATGAGTGTTAGCGTATTTGGCAATTTTTCCAAAATTTAACTAAAAGGGACGAAAAAGGGCACATATAAAAAGGGATGATTTTTAAGTGCCTCCTAAAAAGTTTAAAACTGGTTTTATCGAAATTTCGAAATGATTTCTTCAGAAAGAGTCAAATTATACCATTTCGTTTTCAAAAGATATCATTAATTAGAGGGTAGGGGGTGAGGGGCACTTTTCCAACGTGTATGTGTGTGTATCCGTCCCCTCTTTATAACTTTTGATTCGCTTGATGCACAGATCCTAAAATTTCAGAAACTATTGAATACTTTAAGCATACAAAATTTGTATACTCAGAATTTTGAATTTTTTTTTCAGTCAGGGGTTATCAACCTTTGAATTTTTATTTAATTTTTCCATATATCTCGAAAACCATAAAATCTAGAACCCTAAAATTGTGTATGTATATAGAAAAATACAATATCTAAAATATAATTTAATGAAGAAGTTCCAGCATTTCTCAAACTTTTTTTATAAAGAAAAATATTTTTTTTATGACAAATTTACGAGTTTCAGTGCCTATATTTCAGAATTTTATAAAAATATCGAAAAACGCCGAAACGCTACAACTAGATAATTTATTTTTCTATAAAAAATACATACATCATAGCAGTACATCTCAAACTTTTCTTAACAATTTTTGTAAAAATTTAATTTATTGACGACATCATACAATAAACATACATACTATGCGAGCTGGTCCGGTGCAGCGTGTATGAATATATACGTAGTGTGACGGGACTAACATTTTAGTAAAGTATTTTAGATTTTATTTATAGATTTATTATTAAATTATAATAACTTGGAGACGCCCATGGGGTTATACACCACTGTGCTACACGTCACAGGTCTATCTCGAAATATTGCGAAACTTATTTTAATAAATAGGGGTCGCAAATGCCTATTTGGGACAGTTCATTTCAAATCTTGGAGCGGTGAGGATCTCCTACTAAGGCGGTCATCCCACAGCTTTCTGGGGCGGTTCATCTCATCTCTTGAAGAGTGAAGATCTCTTACAAACAGCAGGGTCAGTTATTTTCTACTTCTGGAAGGGGATGGAGGTCTCCAGTGCTGAACAGATCTATACCAGGCCCAAGGACGATTCAGATAATTATATTTTGTTTCATTAATTTATTTTTTCCTAATTCATTTTGTTTATTTTCATAGAGATTTTGATTTTAATTTTTACTAATTTAAAATAAATGAATGTTTCGTTGGGTAAATTATAGCGATTTGTTTAAACATTTGATAAGTAAATATTTTAATTTTTATATTGGTTCCAAATTGATTACTTCATTGAATAATATATTTATTATTTTGTCTTCTACAAATTAAATAATGAATATTCCCTTTTGTGTAAATTATAATTTGTTTTTAAAACATTTGAATATTATTTTGCCTTTCATTTTTGAACTTGATAAATAATAATTATTATAGCTTTTAATAATAAACTCATCATTTTGTGCCTAATGTATTTATTTATTTATAATCTAAACTTTATGGCATTATTTATTTCATTTATAAATATTATTATATTTCCTTTTAATTTAAATTTGGTAAATAATACTAATTTTATAGTAGTTTAATTAGGGTCATATATTTTTCGATAATATTTTACTTCATTTATGTTTTCCAATTGGAGTGATAACTTTAATTTTATATATCCTTTTAGATTATCTTCAGCTTTTATAGTTTTAATTTGTGTCGATTAGAATTATGAATTTATTGATTTATTTCTGATATGAATTTAATGGTATTTTAATTAGGTCGTTATTGTGTTATTAAGTGTTGCGTAATATGTCGTAATCAGATAGGTATTGCATAAGTGTTACATCATTAGATGTAAGTATGATGAAATAATGATGATACTAATCAAACCCTTCCATTTCAGATAAGAATCCTAGAGAAAGGATTCATTTCAAATTATTATTTTATAATTAACCATAAACTCCTTGATTGTGCTTCGCTACTTTTGCATTTCAGATATTATATTAGATTTTATGTGCTTTCGCTTGCTTGTGTTTGTGTCTTGGTGGAGGGTAGTTAGAGATCATTCTTTATTATTTGAAATAGTAGATTGGTGTTATTGTGTTATTAAGTGTTGCGTAATATGTCGTAATCAGATAGGTATTGCATAAGTGTTACATCATTAGATGTAAGTATGATGAAATAATGATGATACTAATCAAACCCTTCCATTTCAGATAAGGATCCTAGAGAAAGGATTCATTTCAAATTATTATTTTATAATTAACCATAAACTCCTTGATTGTGCTTCGCTACTTTTGCATTTCAGATATTATATTAGATTTTATGTGCTTTCGCTTGCTTGTGTTTGTGTCTTGGTGGAGGGTAGTTAGAGATCATTCTTTATTATTTGAAATAGTAGATTGGTGTTTTAATAATACGCTTTGAGTAGTATTCTAACAATAATTGTAGTTGCGCTAGTGTGTGGCAAATAGTAGAATATATATATTATTATTTTATTTTATACTAACAATAGTCCTATCCTTTCTTCCCTAATACAAATTGGGAATTGACTAATATTCTTATATTCGTATTTATACTTATTTTATTTAGTTGCATGGAATTTATCTTTAGTCTCTGCTGGATGTATGTAAGCATGCGTGCATATTACTATATGTGTACTCATGTGGGTAGATGTAGCAGCGAATACTTATAAACTTAACAAACTCAGTCCCTACCTAGAAACGAGAAGCGGTAATCGTTCCATTTTTCGTCATATTTCTAGGGAAGAGTACAGTCAGCGACCGTAGCGATTGCTCGTTAAGGCCCTATTATGAAATATTCTATAATAATTACTAACCTTTATTTTATGTATTGGGTGCATGCTTATTTATTTATGTATACCTTAATCTATGTGTGTTTATTCGCGAATTAGTCTAACAAGCACAGAGATTCAGCACTGTCTAGGCCGGCTGAAATCGAAATAGGCGGGCCGTTGGGGGCCTATTTCCCCCTCCCCCATTAGGGGGGGGGGGTGTGGTGTAGATAGAATTGTAGAATTTGAAACTGTGGTTGTGGTAAATAAGTATATTTTGAATCTTTGTTTCTAATAACAGGCAAAATTCTCTCAAGACAATGGATTCACAGCTGACCAGAATTGTCCTTTAAATCCGAAGGGCAATCGAGAAAGATATAATTATTTGTTAGAAAACTACTAAATTATTTGCAGAATGAATATAATCACGATGTGACGAGAAATTGTGCAATATTTATCTATTTATTTTATGTCGCTATTATTACAAATTAAATACAAATCAAGGAAGAAATAATATTATTTAAGTAATCGTTATTTAAGTATGATGTTTTATCATATTTTATTTCAGTGCTAATTGGACTATTTTATGTTTCAGGATTATCCAGTTGAATAATAAATCTCAATTAGATTAAAACCACAACGTTTGGGTCCTTAGGTTAGTTTCTAGACGATCACGATATCGCCATTTCGTAGACTGATGTTCTAGGTTTTTTAGATAGTCTTTCCAGATACTAGTAGAATAGAGCTGACAACGTCATATTCAGCTTAGGATTATTCTATAGCTAGATTTAGTAGCCCTAGCTTTGCAGATGGTCTGCTTTGCTCGCAGGGCTTAGGTAGTTGCAAAATATGGTGCAATCGATAGTTTAGGTATAATGGGGTTGCGACATATAGTGTCATCGTAGGTTTAGGAATAGTAAAGCTTAGGTTTAGCTTAGATCTAGTTAGGCTAGTTCAGGTTCAAAGCTCTCTCGTTAGGGGGGGCTGTGACAGTAGGTAGGTATACCCAACCCAACCTACTTTCTCCAATACACGTGACGAAACTATTGCGTAATCTATAATAATAATATAGTTTTGAACTAGCCGACCCGTCAAACTTCGTCCCGCCTTGGAATATAAATAATATGTTCGAGATTTTATGTATAACTTTAAGTTGATTTCAGTTTAAAGTTATTTAACACAGACGACGACGTGGTCCTTATATTATTGAATTTGAATTAGTATAATGATACAATTCATTATTACCTTTTTAACTACTGTAACCGCTGCATCTGTTATAAAACATATCATTATATTATTTACTATAAGCATTCCGTGAATCGTATCATTCATCAAACAACTGATTCCTGTCAAACGCCTGATTTAATTTCAAAATTAGAAAAAATCTAATAATAATATGGAAGTTTTATTTTTATTCCGTGCAACTTTTTTCTTTCATAAGACCCTTCAGACAAAAGCAAACACGACAAAAAAATGGGCGATATAAGTTCAGCTGTTCTCATAGGGTAAGAAACACGTAGAATGGCGATTCTGACTAGCGCCAACCGGCGCAAAGAATGTTACTATGCATTTGAATGGGGAAACCCACAGAAAAGCAGGAACCCGCTTCCCGAGATGCCCATTTAAATGCATGGAAACCATAGACAACAATCTTTGAGCTGGTCGGCGCGGATCGTAATCGGCTTTCAACGTGTTCTTACCCATACGATGACCGCGCAAATTAGCGTTCCATTTTTATATAAGAGATAAATAATACACTTTCCGTGAATTCAGACAAACACTTTACGTACCTACCTACTTCAATATATTTTTCGTACCATGCATCCTGTACAGCGATTCTGAATTGTTTTTTTTACGATCGACATTAAAATCATTATGTAGGTACCTACCTATTTTAGTAATTTATTATCTCTACTAAAATAATTTACGGTAAGTTCACGAAAAGAATCTGGATTGTATTGCAATTCTTTATGTCTTGATCTGTCAAAATATTTGAAGCCATTTCATAAAAACACTAGCAAAAAAAAAACTATGTGAGTAATCTTGCTTTGAATTTATTGCGTAAACCATGAATAGCAAGTTGATATAATATTATGTTGAAAAAAAGTAAATAGTATTATGAAGTCAATAGGTAAATTATTTTATATCAAATGTAGTAAAAGTGCAAAAAATTAAATTTTAAAATTATCTACAAAATCCTCACATCATTTTAGGATAGATCGTAAATAATTGTTTTGAAAACACTGGCAAGTCAATGACCATATCATTTCGTCACTGTATAGTGCGAAAAAATTAACTGTCCACTGGAACGTATAAAAAATAGAGACGAAAGGGATAGCAGTTAGCCGGATATTATGACCTCCTCACACACCATTTCCAGATCCCTCAGCTGTGCTTCGAAGGAGCAGAACACGAGGAAGACCCTCTCGGTATGAGAAGATCTTCTTTATCTTCGGAACCCTTGCGGGAGGAAGAAAAGCGCTTCCCTTAAAATATCGGTGTTTTTATTTTCAAAAATTTATAAAATTCGTAGAATGCTAAAGAAGTCCTTACTAGAGCCCGGTCAGTGCGTAAATTACCATGGGTACAACGCATGAATTATGCTTACGTAGGCGGTATAAACAAATTGGACTGACTCCGTTGCCGGAACGTTATTGTTCCAAAAATCGCGGAAACTATCTGCATCTTCAGCCAGGATGATATATGACGAAACGTTGTTTTATTAAACTTCCCTTACTTACGAAGACCAGCAAAGCTGCTGTTTTCCTCTATATAGTCTAATAGTCTATATAACGAAATATTATATAGAATTACTCTCCATAATTTACCTTATGCTTGATAATCAATTTTCTAAGTTGTAGAATTTATTTTGTGATTATAAGGTGTATTTCTTAAGTGATACTTTAATAAACAAATCAATGAGTTATCCAAACATGTCTCTTTTTACTATTCGGTATCCGGCAGGATATTATTTACGCCGCCGGACAGACCGGATATCGGATAGTTGCCGATATCCGTTTCATCTAATAAAAAATATAAACAGTGGACAGTTAATTTTCTTCCTACTCTACATTGTCGAAAATTCGTTTATAGTCGAACGCCAATTACTTATACCATTAGAATACTGAGGTTGACCACCTCACTTCCTTAAAACTCAACCGGTTAGAAAAGGCACAATGAGCCTCGGACGCATTCGAGCGCAATGAAGAGTTCTTTATGCCTAACCTATTCTCCTGAGTGGGTCCAAGGCCTCCCGTATTATGGGGTGATTTGGGGGGAACCGCCACGGGCTTGATTTGTGTGCGGCTGGCTTTTTGGCAATCGGGCTAGGGTTTGGCTTTGTGCGGATCGGGTTTGCTGCGGTTTAGTTTCCTCCGGGCTGGCTTGCGGTGAGCGGGGGGGCTTAAAAGGGAGAATATTACGTTATTATAAAAATGGAGACCTACTTTACGTGGTCATCGCATCACGCCTGGAGGCCAAGTCGAAATATTAACGACAGCTCCAACGTTAACAATTTGTTGTTATTTCCACGTGCGTTAAACAATGCTGTTCCAAATTCCGAGTCAAAAAAATAATTCTGTCAGTTATTCAAAATTAACGTTAAACGTTACCTCAAAATCTTTGGAAGTATTACGACGCTGCTATTATATTGAAGACGAAACGCATTTTTTTTTTGTTTGGAAACCATTTTCAATTTGGTAAACGTTAACGTTCGGAACGTTAACAGTTTTCACGTTTAACGTTATTTATTTCGACCTGAACGGCTGGACCGATATCGTTTATTCTTTTTATGTCGTGTTTGCTCAGGATAAGATATTTATGAACTAAATTTCGAACCTACGACCAGACAAACAACAACAAATCAACGTGAAAGATATAAATTGAAATGTTAAAAAAAACGTCTGTAGCTTGAAAAATGCCCAAAGCAGATAGAAATAAGTGTTTTAAAGATCTCAGATCATTTCATTGCTTTTCGAGACCTGAATATTTTTTTATTCATATCCAGCAATATAAAAATTGATTTCAAATAACGTCATTTGATGGAATAAAAGTTATTCGAGTTATTTTTTGGGATTCTCATAGAACAATGTCAGTCAAGTTAGCGAAATTTTTAAGTTCGCGGGCTGATTCTATTTGTATAAGAAGCACATATTTTTTAAATACAGATTAATAACGACAAATATAAATAAAAATATAGTAATTTAATGGAAATTTTAGAATATATATTTAAAAAAAGAAATGTTGATGATGTTTCTTATTATTATTAATTTTGATGCGAATATAATTAATTCTGCATTGTTTAGGAAGAGAAAGCAAATACAGTAACACGTGAGCGAAGCCACGGGTAACTAGCTAGTCAATTATATTTTAGCCAATGTAATTCCGACCGATGCATCTGTTATAAACCATATATTTTCCATCCGCATTCGGTCAGGGGATTTTGTGTCTATGACTAAACGAAACAGAATCAAGTTTTATTGATTTTAAAATTGAGGACATGTGAAAAGAAACTGCTTAAATCCTCGACAAATATATACAATATATTTATTGAGTTTTATACCTAACATAATTACAGTACGTGGAGGTCTGTATAAAACGGAAAAAGCGCTTAGCACGAACAAAGATAAACACTGTGGATGTCCATGCAGATAAATCTATTGTTAGATTTCTCGATTATTTTGTCTATGCTTGATATTATCGCGGTGTATTTTTTATTGTCTATGCTTATCTATTTCCTTTTTACGGTTTATGATTTCCGTTGTTGTTTTTTTTATACAATGTATCGTTTTCTTTGCGTATCCACCCATCTTTGTTTATTGAAAAAAAGGCCTGTAATGTAATATTAAACCTCATAATTGGCTATTGATGGCTCGAGTAATGCTTTAGTAAGGTAAGACGCAATTGATCTCTTCAGACACAGATAAAAATTTGGAGCTATGCAGTTAAGAATGTGTAAAAGGAAGATAAATGATGATTTTTAATTTGCTGAAAAATTTCCGAGACGAAGTACAATTCTTTGTCTGCAATTATATTCCTCATTGGCTGTTTATACACCGTTATCTGTCTTAGTCTCGAATCAATTTTGTTTTATGCGTAATAAGTACTTACTTTAAAAACATTATTTTTACATTTGAATAATAATAGTTTATTTTTGTAGAATTTATTTGACAATAAAAACTGGATTTGTACTATTATCCTAATAGGATAAACTTCCTTTTCAAATTTAAATGTATTATACCTAGGTACTTATTATTTTATATTTCGAAAAAGTGCTTACTTGTGGAATGCCTGGTGTTTTTATTCAAATTTCAAAAAACGAACTCGTTTTACTCGAATTTAAAAAAAAAAAATAATGGTAGAATACTTTTTTCTTCAATCGTTTTGACTTCAATCTTTTTAAAATTTTTAAAAAGAGTACCTATACATGTACAATATATTGTTTTTACCTTGTATTTTTATTATCTTTCATCCATATACCATCAGAGAATTGTATTGCTTAATTGTTCGGAAGTAGTTTGTTCAAAAACAAAATAAATAAATTGATCAGCGGTTTCCAAATAAATCGTACAGAAATCTCGGAAGTAACAGATAAGAGTAAGTATTCCAATTATCATAGAATTAGCTAGTGTTTCACGCACTCTTTACTGCGTTACTTCATACCATATAAATAATCTTCTTACATACTAGCGTTACCTAATATACTGACATGGTCAACACCCACACTTATAAGTGATTCTCTAAAAAAGGGCGATTTAATCAATGAAATAAGAGATTTAAGGAAAAAACACGCAACTTCATACAACCGTATTGGGATGGGAACGTAACAAGAATATTGTTTAATGATGTGGTTAAAAATGTAATTAGGCACTCGTAGTATTTATATCCATCAATTCCAATTCATTCATTGACAACTGGTGCATAGGTGAATACTGTAATGCCGGCTCAATATAACATAACATTCTCCCTTTTAAGCCCCCCCGCACACCACGAGCCAGCCCGGAGGAGACCAATCCGCAGCAAACCCGATCCGCGCAAATCAAGCCCGCCGCGAATCCCCCCCCAAACCAACTCACAATGCGGGAGGCCTAGGCCCCACTCAGGAGCATAGGGAGGCATCAAGAACTCTCCATTGCGCTCGAAGGCGTCCGAGGCTCATTGTGCCTTTTCTGACCGGTTGAGGTTTAAGGACGTGAGGTGGTCAACCTCACGGACCCGATTTGATTTTTGAATGCCGGCTGAGAGAAAAATCTAAAATAAATAATAATAAAGTATTGAGTAAAGTTGAAATATTTTTGGGTCATTTCTAGCTCGCTTGGGCTTAATTATTATTGTAGAATTTATATACTACCTAGATATCTTCCTTCCCTTACATTGATAAGGGAAGGAAGTCAAATATTATTTGATTTTTCTCTCCCATTTCAGAGCCATTCCAAGTATGAAGTTTTTCGGAGTCAGGCTTTCTATTTGATAGGAAAAAAAACTATCGTATTACGTCCTCTCCCAAAAAGATTTAATTTTCATTCATGCATTTACATATATATTTTTTAGTCTTTTTCTAGTTGACTGTGAATAGATCTACTCTTATTTTCAATTCGCAATTGCATCGACGTCCATACTTTTTCAGTTCCCAATTTCTAGAATTTCAGTTTTATTGAATATGTAACAACTAATGACTCTAACCCTTCGTTATTGATGTTCGATTTTTAAATGGAACAAACCACTACGGGCTTACGATCGTCTTCTACTGTTTTTTTGAAGGCTGGCTTAGTGTGATCACTTTACGTTAACAACGTTCGCCATTAGGTGGTAATGTTTAAGTCTCCGAAACTCCTAATCATGAGAATTCTCAACATGTTCAACATATCGATAAATCTCATGTATACAACAAGTAGATATTTAATGAAATATAGAGATAAAAGTTGGAAATTATTGACTTTATTTTTTATTTTATTCTTCATATTCATTTCTAGGCCCAAATTTGGGGCTTAAACATGTCAAAAACAAATACAGTAAGAGCAGTACCTACTCACAATACAATAATATGAAACGTTACAAACGGTGAAACTATTAGCATAATAACAGCCGTGTGATACCAGATGTAAAGGGTCTAATATCACATTTTGTCATAATGACTGAATTAGACTGCGACTGCTGTCATGTATTTGGCGCCAGGATATGACTATATCAATTTTTGTTAATGTCTCATCTTTATTGCCTGTTGGCTCTGTTGGTGCACAACGCTCTAAGTTTGTCTACACGTTCGCGGCGCAAATGAGTACCGGGCCTTACATTAATAGCCTATGATGAACCAGTTATTAATGTAGTTATCTTTATTTTCAAATAATTCGTTTTGTGGCTATGCGAGTAAACTTTTTTATGTAACTTCACGTATATATCACACGATTGATAATGTTCAAATTCATCAATTTTAACCATTAAAATATGATTGGTTTTCAAATCCAATTCAGAAAATCACACATTAACTTATGTAACAACTTAAAACATTTTCTATTTATTACCGGCTTATAAAATGTTGCCCAATCTATCATGACTTTAGTATAAAAATAGTATTATACAACTTTCACTACATTGTGGTAGAATTCCAGGGATAAAGAACCTGTTTGCTCTAGGTCACCAGTGCAACGAATATCTTATCTGTCTTGCACACCGACTCTGTTTGTTTAAGAAATACTTTTGTCTGGTTTAATCAAATACAAAAATATTCTACGATCTATCTATTGTCTGTTTTGTGATCTCACCAGGGCCATAGGGATGCAAGAAGCGCTTTCCACTACGCTCTCATTGATTTCGTCTTCGAGAAAATCTAGATTATATGTAAAAGAAAGAAGAGTAAGAAGTGAAGGAAATGTATTTTGATGAAAAAAAGAAAAACTTCTTACATTTGGCTTCATCTAGGCGGAATTTAACCTGACAAACAAAGAGCAAGAGCTAGAATAGATTATTAAATCTTGATTTTTACATAGTGTAAACGAAGGTTTCTTTTTAGTGTTAACACCAAGCAAATGTCAACGAGCAAGAATGACAAGCAGAACTAGTATTATAGAACACATGCTTTAGAGAGATTGATCAAAAGTGCCAATTTTTGCGCATTAGTGTATGTGGCCAGCAGCCACAGTATCTAATTTAGTCTCTGAAAATGTTATAATTGCAAATTGTAATAGGGCGATCGACCTTGAAACGACACCATGTCGGACAATCCTTCCACCACCTGAGAGACCAAGATAAAGATTCTTGGTCCGACGATCCGGACACGGAAAGTAAGTAAGTAAGTAATTGCAAATTTTGCGTCGTTGAATTCAAACGAGCGAGCATTCTATAGAATCTTGCCGAACAAAGGTAGAGGAGTGAAAGAATAATCATCTCTGTTTACATAAAGAGAATTTGATGGAATCGGATATAATGAAGTGGTTGGTAGCCTAGCCGTTACTTTACGTAGACTTTCATGTACTGGAGGTCGTGGGTTCGATCTCAGGTACCGACCATCTTCCTTCTTCACGACACGAGCTTTAATTAACAGTAGCTTACTGTGAAATAGTGTATCAATTTTCACTTTGAGTGATCACTGAAACATTTTTATAAGTAAATGAGCATTTTGTGCTCGCTCGCTATGTTGTGCATAAAAATATATTTAATCAATAAAAAAACATTAAAAACACTACTGTAATGTTATGTATTTGTTATGTATTTAAAAATGATTTCTTATAAAGATTATCAACTTCATAGAAATAAATGTAAAATGAATAGCGCCTCATAATGGGCGCAGCAAACTTTTTGAAGGCGGTATATTCAAATAGAAGGTGGAGCAGGAAAAGGCGGGATATATATTGAGAATAGATTAATAATGTTTGTCTTTAACACAATGATATGCATGCTCGAGATCTACGGGAGGAATTAGCCACCGAAAGAGGGCCTTCCATGTCAAACGAACCTTCTTGCCAAAATTCGGGCAAAAAAAAAACTCCGAAGGTCCGAGACTGGCCCAATTTCGATGCGACCTCACGCCTCGAACAGGTACCAAAAAGGGGGCCGAAATTCGACTATCAGATATAGTGTATATATACAACTGAAAAAGGTTCCTGATGGTGTACAGACTACAGGGGCTGAAAGCTATATTTTAACTATCTAACTCTTGACTCTAAATACCTAAACGTACTTCCGGCAAAGACTCAAAATAGGACAGGATTTTACTACGCGAAAAATATGCCACGACTAGCTGCAGTCAAAACGATCCTGCCTATTAACAATTTTAATGTCTATCTCGCGTTCATTTAATTATTATCGATCTCAATATCCAAATAAACGTTCAATTAATTTATAAACGAACAAATCAACCTTCTAGTCAAATTACGTACGGGCTGTCATTAAACCGCAAATCCTTCCTCATTGGAATTCCAAATCGCTCAACTGCTTCGGTCTTAGCGCGCGACCTTTTCGCCAGTGAACCTCATGAACTGAGCTGAAAAGCGTCCAAATCAGCAACAGCCCATTCTCATAGACAGTCATGTGGGGAAGGTCTTCAGCTTGCGCCAACAGCCCTCCTACACATACCGGTTTTATAACTTTACGTTTATCACGGCGGCGAAAACTAAAATACAAACTCTCTCTGTGCGCGGACAGAGGCGAACTTTAGTAAACTCATTCATAGCTCCACTGAATAAAATTACTCTCACGGGGAACACACCAATGTACCTCTACAAATAAAAATTCTACACTGAGCTTACTAGAAGGTTCTAAATATGAAATTCCTAACCGGATTAAAAAATAAACATTAAAGATAGGTCACATCACTGGTATCGGAATATGGGGTAACCCGCGAATGACAGATAACAATTCGCGACGTGTGTTTGACAGGTGACGTGTGAAAACAATACAGGTAGGTACATGCTGCAATACAATAAATCCATTGGCACACAGAGATCACAAATATTCATAAATATGCCGTATCGCGTCGGCCATATATCTCTCATCTAAAACCACATCGAGCAACTTGCTCATAAGCATGCTTGGCGGGGGGCAACCAAGCAACAAACAAAATACAGCATAAAAATATATCGCTGTGCCCTATCATCGTCCTGGGGGTAGCTGCCAGCGACGAAACAAAAACACTCTAATAAAAATATGTCAACTCAACTATGTAAGCTAGATAGAAGAGGGACGTACATCTTTTATTGAATAAAATCACTTTCTAGTTACAAAAACAAACAAACAATGTTAAATATAGCATAATTAATTCTGCAAACCTTATTCGTGTCGAATATCTTTTTAGAAAACTTTACGGGCTTGAGTTGATATCCATAATTTACTTTTTCGTCTCGATGAGCATGACTTCTAAAGACAAATTTTCGGTTGACCTGCGAATGAATAGTTCTAAATCATTTTATTTAGTACTATTTTGCATTATTACGGAAGATAGTTAAATTGGATGATTCGTGATGGTTTAACTGTCAAGACTGTGTATCTATTAGCTAATATTAGCATAATATTCTTGAGTGATACGCCAGCGATTAGCTGATTCCCACAGCACTTGATTGTATTAAATTTCAAACCAATAATTTGTCTGTTGGTAACATTCTATTTCGCTATATGTTTCAGTCTGGCTAAAAAGAGTAGAAAATAATTGAGGGCGCTGCAGTCGTTTGTATGGCAACATTTAATAAGTACCTACTCTAAATTTATATAAAGTAAAGTATTGTAACCGCCAAAATATAAAAAAAATACTATTCAATGTGGTATCATATGAAATGCTTTGTAGAGGTTATTTAAAACAATTTAAACTAACTGTACCAGCCATGGCATTAAAAACGAGATGGAAAAAAAATCTACGCAAAAGGAGTCAATAAACAAGAGATAATAAGATAATATAATGGGTGCTGTAAACCACAAAATGGTGCTTACAACTGCTTATTATTCTACGGATTTCAATTTTCAATCATATAAATGTCAAAATGTTTAAACATAACCTATAATTTACTTGTAAGTGAATATTATAGGAATATACAAAAAAAAATATGTCGGAAAAATATCCAAATTAGTAAAAGGAACTTATATTTTTTTTAAATGAATTGGATGTTGTATTTACCAGTTAGAATTGCTGTCCATTTGTAAACATTTGTAATGTCAGACAATAACCTATGTTCAGTGTTGCCAGAGTGATAACATTTTAGTTCATCAATAATAATTAATGTCTACTCTTTTTAGCCAGACTGTATTTCGCAATAAAGAAGATCAATTAGTGTGTGTATCTTAATTCGTTGTACTCAATAAAATATCTCCTACATTTTTGGATTTATTATACGAGTGGATTCGTTAGTAGATCTTCGACTCTAAATGGGCGTTTCTCAAACTACATAATATGTGAACTGTCAAAGATACATCCATCGTTTAGAAACTTATGTATTCGCCGACCTAGACAGTCTAAAGATGTAGGCGCTAACTTCTGATCAAGCTCGATTTCCAGCCGGGTTCAATTTTTTTTAAAGTATTTATCGCTTGAAATCCTACCCGATTAGCCTATCTGAGATTGAAAGGGACCTATTGAACGGAAACAAATGCCTCAGGCAATAAGTTTCGCTAGGTATATACCTACTGTCACTTTTGTATTGAAAAAATTATTGTATTGTCTTTTGATTGCTTACTTATATCATGTTTTTATAAAAGGCATATGTGCACACATCAAATTTCCTTTAATAACATGGATGATTTTTATTTTATAACGCTTTATAAAAATATATTATTCATATCTTATAATATAAATGAAAGTCGGGTTAGTGCGAACACTTTTAACTTGAGATCGGCTGAACATATTTTTATGATGCTTAGTTTATGAGATTCTTCTCCGCTCCGGATAACAGAATAAATAATAAAAAGTTGAAAAATGGATAAGAAATAATATTAAATGTTATATTAAAGTTAGTATGGAACGGATTTCCTGTGACGCCATGACAACAAAATTATGATGGTAGTTCCCTCTCATTCTTGTACTTGCCGCTCTTACAGTAGCCCATCCCACAAAGTGCACACGCAGCATCTGCACTTAGAGGTAGAAAGTCTGCGCGCGCATATTATTCCCGCCTTAGCTTTGAATACGAATGAAATATGGATGATTTGGAAATATTTTAATAGCTTAACTCTATCAAATTAATTATGTGCCTATTTTTTCCGAGGGGTGATGTGCACATACATAATGTGCCCTTCACCGGGCCGCCTCGGGTTAGAACCGTCTGTCGAGAAAGCTAGTTTCGTTTAAAAACCAAACAAAAATCCTATAGACTTGTCCATGTCAATAATATGTAATATTCTGTAGGTAAGTTTATTATGATGAATATTAATAATGACAAATTTCCACGAAGAATGCGGGATTACTTAGTGATTTTCATTGCCATTGTATTACGTCTGTAAAATAGTTACATACGCGGATACACAATGATAATATAATACCGGAAACAATATTATGATATAACAGTTAATTATTATTAACAAAATCACAACTAGTAAAAACGTATTATACAGCAGTAGGTAGGTACTTAAACCTTCATGCATTCCGTAGATGCTCAGCGCGCTCTCCCAAATTATTCAGTAGTGTGTTTCATGTGTTGCCGTGGGGTCGCCGGCTAAGAATAGCACCTCTGCTCTTTTTGCTGGTTTTTCGAGCATCCTGTAAGAGGCAGGAAATCGAAAAATCAGATCGGGACCGTGAGGTTGACCACCTCACGTCCTTAAACCTCAACCGGTCAGAAAAGGCACAATGAGCCTCGGACGCCTTCGAGCGCAATGGAGAGCTCTTGATGCCTCCCTATGCTCCTGAGTGGGGCTTAGGCATCCCGCATTGTGGTTGGTTTGGGGGGGATCCGCGGTGGGCTTGATTTGCGTGGGGCCGGCTTTTCAGTGTGATTGCTTGGATCGAGCTGGGAGGTCGGTTTCGTGCGGGTCGGGTTTGCCGTGGATTGGTCTTCTCCGGGCTGGCTTGCGTTGTGCGGGGGCCATAAAGGGAGTATGTACTGTATGTATGTATGTGTTTCATAATGGTACCGAACAGTGCTCGAAATTCGAAAAACTTATTTAAATTATTATAAGTTTAAACATTATTAAGGTTCCATAGTCAAAGAATAAGCGAGCGCTATACAAAATTTTCTTTGAAACACGATGACGTCAAATTTGCAATGTTGATGCGTAACTTAGAATACGGGTACAGAACCATTTTATTTCGAATATTACTCACTATATAAGTGAGAAACTCACGGGATTTTTGTATGGGCTGTGGATTTTTCCGAAGTATTCTGTATGGGCGCTATAGACGTTTCCATACAAATTTTTGTTACTTAACGTCAGCGTAAATTCGCGGAAACTTGAATAAGGGAACTGGGGGCCTAGACAAAATGCAGTTGGCGATCGACTACAAACGAATTCTTCGACAATGTAGAGTAGGAAGAAAATTAGCTGTCCACTTTTTATAATTTTATATCAGTGTCATTGCTTAGTTCAAAAAATTGTTTACTTGTTCCAGTGGACAGATAATTTTTTCGCACTATACATTGGCGAAACAGCACGCCTTGGCCTTCGGGTCAATGCCAGTAAGACGGAGCTCATGGCGAGTAATGCCTGCCCCGATAAACAGCTACCGATAACCATCGACGGTCACCAGGTCTCCCGGGTGGATAAATTTAAATACCTGGGAGCAACCATTACCACCTCTGGTGACCTCGGGGCTGAGCTCCCGATACGTATCGGTATGGCAAGTGGCGCCTTTAACAACATGACCAAGATTTGGAAAGCGTCGGCGTTTAGTGTCGAGACGAAATGTAAACTGTTTGATGCGTGTGTGTTGCCCATTCTCCTCTATGGGTGTGAGTCCTGGCACCTGACCAAAGCCCAGGCACAAAAAGTCTCAGCTTTTGAAATGAAGTGCCTAAGGAGAATTCTGGGTGTAAGATGGTACCACCGCATCACGAACGACGCTATACGCCGGCGCACCCAGCGTGGGCCCATCACCTCTACCATTGTGGGGAGGAGATGGACTTGGCTGGGGCATGTGTTAAGGATGCCGAATGACAGTTGGCCGAGACGAGGAAGACCCTCTCACACTGTGTTCCGCTCCTTCGAAGCAGAGCTGAGGGACATGGACATGGTGTGGGAGGAGGTCATAAACATTGCGCAAGATCGAGCGCAATGGAGAGCTCTTGTTGCCTCCCTATGCCCCTGAGTGGGGTGTAAAAGGGAGAATTGATTGATTGATTGATACATTGGCGAAATCTTCGTTTGTAGTCGAACGCCAGTTTGAATTTGTCTACGGGGCTGTACTTTTAACGTTTGGGAATTTCATGCGTTGAAATCTTTCATATGGAGATGGCGAGTTAAAAATATTACATTCAGCTTCACTCTGATGGTTACGAAATATTGTTTACAAAAAGAAAAAAAAAACTCTTATCCTGCTGAAAGATTGAAATATTAATATTTTACTATTAATATTACTATTACTATTTTTAGTACCCCTCCTTGAAGCACGCAGTGACCAGGAAGGAATCTAACCACCCCAAAATATGACGGATTCGAAGACTATTGAAGGCAATGAAAAATAAAAGTAACTTTATTAAAACACAATCCAAAAAATAGCACAATGGAATTGTCATCTCGAAGATAAACAAATAACAACCGTAAAAATGTTAGTTAAATGTTAAACTACGATAAAAAAACGTTAAGTTTATATATTTTTATAACGTCGTCAACATTTATTTAAAACAATAAACACGCAAATAACAATTTGTTTAAAGGCTGTTTAAACATATTCACATACTTACGTTTTAACGGGCGGTTAATTTTCATATAATAGTCATGTATGTATGTCACAATATAGTTTAACTACTGTTTAAAATTAGTAACACACCTTTATAATAAGCCTACTACGCTGATAGGCTGTTGCATCATAGGGACATAACTACCTTAGTAATAAGAAGGTTTGTTTGACATAATGACGATGACAAAATGTCTTAAGTATATGGTGGCACTCTCTTAAGAGATTTGAGGTTTAATAAAATTGTTCCGAAATGTCACTAAGCATGCAATATACCAATGAACATAATTGGCAATTTAATAATAATAATAAATTTATTTTTTAACAAAATACACTTAAATACAAGAGTATTGCAGAAACATAAATATACAGATAGGTACATTAAAAATAAAATCATATACTTAGGTATGGCTTTTCAAAAAACATTAGTTCTGTTATACGTATATATACAACTAAAATTCAATGTATCTACAATCTATGTTTTATTAATAAATCCTTCGTGCAGCGAACTAGTGAGAAGAAACTGTATCTCACTGCACATTACTCCAATTTGCCTTAGCATCAACTTAAACCAACACTTTAAAATCACACGTATTATCACCCCACACAGCACACTCATCAACCACAGAGCATTTCCCAAACATACATCATCCATATCCCAGTACGCAACTCTACCACTGTATCCCTAACATACACTCCACATTCTTTCTTCCTACATCCAGTAGCCAAACATTCAAATGCTTCTTAAATAAACACTTATTTTCTATGTTTCTAATACATGGAGTCACTTTGTTAAATAAGAATGGTACCAGGAATATTGCGAAACTTTGACCATGAGCCGTGCACATTCTTGGAGGAACTCGCATTTTTTGAGCTCTCATTCTTGTACAAAAAGAATGCTGCACATTGTTAGAGACATCCCCATCAAGCTGGTATCTGGTCAGAAGCACATAGGTTCAACTGTCTAGGATCTAACACCCCGAAAGTCTTATAGAGTGGTCCAAATGGATGCCTATATCCACAAAAATTAATGACTCCAAAGATGGCTTTATGAGCAATATTAACAGAATACAGGTGGTTAACAAATGCACCGCCATACCATAAGATAGAACTAACCGACAAAGTCCAAAGTAGGTACACCATTCTAACCATATTTACGTCTAATACATGCCTTATAGTTCTAAATAAATATATAAGTTTTGTTAATCTTTTCGCTAAGACCTCCAAATGAGCAGACCATCTTAAATACTTATCAAGTTCAGTTGTTAGGTTACTTAGAACGTCGGCTTCTTTTTTGAATTCCTGGGCTCAACACCTTTCTCACAACTCAACCGAAGATTTGTTACTAAGTACATTCTGTTTTGACGAGGGTCTTTTTTTATTCTTTATAAAATGGAGGAAGTCTCATACACCACCTGATTTATGCCATTTTTAAGTTTACTGTCTCGTCGGTGTGTTGTTGTTTGTATGTACTGAAAATATTATAGTGCTGTATTTGAATTGGGTTTTCTCAATCAAATACCATTGAATATGAATAATAAAGTAAATTATGCGGCCTCAAATTTTTCCAAAAGGATATCGTTTACGACTGCGACTATTAAAAATGACGGCCATCTCTTTGTCAAGTGTTTGACAGCTTCGTATGAGTCTGCCCGTATTCCTATCCAGGTAACTTAACCTTAACCATTATCAGAAAATTTTTAAGAAAACTTTGGTAACCTTCTCAATGCTTTTGACAATGACTGGTACTCTCAAATTCACGTTCCAACTCAACCAAGAAGCTCTTGCTTAGAACTTAATCGGTTGCCAGTAGTTACGTAACTAATGTATTGGATAAAACATTTTCAGAATACAGAAATGCCAAAAGTCTCAATAAAAATTGGATACGACGCAACTCAATCGTCTGTTTTTCATTTCAGAATAACAGTCAATATGTCTAAACTTTTCTTTTTTTGAATCGTTTGTCAATTCTCAGAAAGTGACACGTAAACATGGTTTTAAACAGATGCATCGGTCGGAATTTTATTAGTTATAAAGGTAATAAATAAATTTATCTTAACACAAATTTGAATTCAATAATCATAATAAAAACAGGATAATGTATTTTGGGAAAGCTAGTAAGTTATAAAATAGGTAGTGAAAAATATGTAAGATTCAATCCAGTAGTAGGTAAATAACTATATTAAATTCTCAATAATTAAGTTATGTTATAAAATAATTTCTAATAAAAATGATACGGCCTAATAATTATCAAAAACTAAATAAATAAATTATAACTTCATGTTAAATAAAGTGGGTACATAAATAAATAACTAGATACTCTCACTATTATGTAAATTTGGCGGTGTGCCCCACATGCCTCATCTTGGTCTCATTTGGGGTCCAAGTTCCCAGCAGCGTCCGCCGGCTCAGAGAAAGTGTTTAGGAGTGGCCGGGAAAGAACCGTGTCATGCGGAGTATTACGTAGTAGGTACTAATACTACTTCTTGTATTGGTGTTAAGATGTTACAGGGGTTCTAAACCTTTATTTTAGTATAATTTACTAACTGCACGTGCTTTCTGGATAAATACAAATTAAGTTACCATTAGAAGGTAGGTTTGTATGTGAAATAAAAAAAAAAATCAAAAATTAATTTATTTATTATAATTTTTTATTCCTTTTTACTGACAATCTTATAATAGGTATGTCTATTAAAAAAAGAGCAAGTAAAATGAAATTGTCATCATTTTTACTATTAAATCATATTTTACTTATATCGAAAGATTTTTAGTGTAGATATTTTTTTTTGTAGAGAGTTAACTTAGTGTTGAAACTTGGACCCTTAAAGTCAATATGATGAACCGTATAAAGGAATTTGAAATGTGGCTCCACCGCAGAATGCTCCGTATTCCGTGGACCGATATGGTGACTAACACGGAGGTGTTGCGAAGAGCTGGTCTTGAGAGGGAATTGTTAACCAGCGTCAAGAAAAGAAAAATGTCCTACCTGGGACACATACTTCGCAACACCAAGTTCAAGCTATTTCACCTAATAATGAAGGGCAAAATAGATGGAAGTCGAGGTGTGGGTAGACGGCAAATGTCCTGGCTGAGGAACATCAGACAGTGGACCGGAATCCAGCGAGTGGAGGAACTGTTCCGGTTAGCCCAGGACAGAGAAGCCTACGCCAGGGGACCTGACATGGCACTTGAAGAAGAAGAGAGTTAACTATCACAGAAAGTAGGTATACTTGTTCTTTGAAAGAGGAAGATGATCGGCGCAGGGTAACGAAACCACATACTCCATTACGAAAGATTCCCAACAACTTCAATGTGCCAAAATGTGCAAAAAATATACGTGTTCGATATTTCCAAAGCCTTTTTTCATTATAAAGACCTAACTTATGCTACGTTTCTCTTGTGACGTGGAATGTCAACTGTCACGTCGTCTTTTTTTTGTTCGTCCACTAGATCAAGAGCCATGCTGCTAAGTGTTTCTGGCTAGCTTCAGATCACGACCGACAAAAACCTAGAATAATTTTAGAATTTAGAATAGTTAACGTAAAGTGATCACACTGAGCCAGCCTTCGAAATAATTTATTTTAAAACAAGTTGAATTTATCACATAATTTTGAACGTATCCTTTGAATTTGTGAGCACGTTGGTGATTTGAATACGACTGTACATTCGTGTAGGAAGTTCAGATCGATGGTTTTGCACACCTGTCGCAACTGCGGTTCTTATGACCACCATGTTTGGTGTCTTCTCGATGAGTTTATTCCACTTCAAGTTCGTGCTGGTGTTATGTAACCACACTGAGGTGAGAAGAAATTTAGTTCGCTACGTGCTTCAGAATCCAGAATGGTGCGTGCGATCTCTATACCGTCTATTGACATATAAAAAGAATTACAACATTTTATTACAATGAAAATACATATTTTTTTGTAGTATTTTTCAACGAAAACCTCACCTTTCCCTTAATATTCAATAAAAAAAGCAAATTCTTAAAGTACACTGGTACTTTAGTTGAAATATAGTGTCACCTTTTCATGTATAGTGTCTTCCAATAATAGACCATCAAAGGTCACGTGGATTTTGACATTTGCTTGATGGGTGAATAAGACATTTGAGGTCAAAGCTCTTGTTCTGTTTACTTGGCGTCTGTTATTTTAAGGTCGTTATAGGCTAGCATATTGCTTTTCTAGAAAACCAGAGCATATGTAACAAATTACTACATTTTTACATCTAAGTACTTATTTATTTTAACTGATGTATTTTTTTTATTAATAATTGTCAATTGGAACAATTTGAAAGTAAGTACTATCTTTTGTTTTATATATTTGTAAAGTCTATTCATATGAACTCGAATTTAAGTTCTATTTCAACAAATTATTTTTTTATACATATGTGTAACTTCAATTTCAAGCAAATTATAGGATTATTATTTGTCTCTTTCTAACTTACGTATAAGTATTAGCGTTAGTATCGGTATCTTTTACACTAGGAATAGGATGAAGAAGCTGTTCTGAAGGTCACAACATTATATTATACAACCATACGTACCATATTTTATATCATTTTATAGATCACGATGTGATTGCGATGTCTGCAAATGTAGGACGAACGAACGCCTGAGGGGATCTCGAAATATCCGAAGAACCAACTTGACTGGCAAACGCCAATACAACACAATGTGCAGACTGTCCAGTGAGGGAGGGAGACAGACAGGTAGACGCACAGTGTCTTGCGGTTCGCCGTGAACAGGTGCATAAAAAACCTTAACAAGATCGAAAGTTGACCAACAGTGTGTGAGTGTGTTGTAATTGCGTAGATCCTTCGAGGAATGTCAGTAATGGTAACACGATTGCCTCATCAAGACGTAGAATAAAGTAGGTATTTGACTAAAATATTTTTTTTGTCGAAACCCTAGTTAAAAACTACATATTATTTAGGATGAAAAACTTTATAGTTGGAACTGTTGGAAAAAAAAATAGTAGAAAAGCCAATAGCCGGTTGAAACAAATTTGAATATACATGACAGTAGTCGCAGTCTTTAAATTTGGTTGCTCTCTTGTTCTCAATAATTTCCAACTTTTATCTCTATATTTCATTAATTATTAAATATCTACTTGTTGTATACATGATAGTTTTTGACATGTTGAACATGTCGAGAATTCATAAGAATAGGAGTTTCGGAGATTAATTAATTGTTAGAGTCATTAGTTGTTACATATTCGAAATTGAATATGAAATTCCAATCAATTTGAGATGTCAATCTGTACAATAAGTAAAAAAAAAGAATATGTGCTCACTCAAAGTGAACACAAAAACTTACATTAAAAACTTGTCGAACCCCTAGTTAAAAACTACATATTATTTAGGATGAAAAACTTTATAGTTGGAACTGTTGGAAAACTGTTGGAAAAAAAAATAGTAAAAAAGCCAATAGCCGGTTGAAACAAATTTGAATATACATGACAGTAGTCGCAGTCTTTAAATTTGGTTGCTCTCTTGTTCTCAATAATTTCCAACTTTTATCTCTATATTTCATTAATTATTAAATATCTACTTGTTGTATACATGATAGTTTTTGACATGTTGAACATGTCGAGAATTCATAAGATTAGGAGTTTCGGAGATTAATTAATTGTTAGAGTCATTAGTTGTTACATATTCGAAATTGAATATGAAATTCCAATCAATTTGAGATGTCAATCTATACAATAAGTAAAAAAAAAGAATATGTGCTCACTCAAAGTGAACACAAAAACTTAAATTCTTTGACTCTTTCACAAATATAAGCTACTTAAAGCTTGAGTCGAAAAAGAGGAAGACGGTTGGCGCCTCGGATCGAAACCACGACCTCCGCACGAAACAATGCGATAGCCGGCATCGTAACCGCTAGACGGTGTTTCTTTAAATTCATCATAAAGAAATAAATGCACGTAATTTTCTTTCTAACCCTCCTCCCCCTCCCCCTACGTGATCTTTCGTGATTTTTTTTACAGACCCCCCCTCCCCTTTTGATGCTCACGTGATTAATGGACGCCCTCCAACCACTTCAATCGCTTGGTATACTTTTGTATCAAGTGAAGACTTTTTGACTTTCAAATGAAACTAATTTGAAGAGTAACAATGCAGAGCCTATGAATTTTTTAATTTCAAAATTAAGAAAAACATTTTTCACAATTTATCAGTACACAGTACATTCGCACAATTCGTTTGTTCAAGCATCGAGAGACACATTGTATATTTCGTATTTCTAATGAAAAATAATACTTAAAACATTCGCAACATTTTGGCTGCGAATTTTTACAATAATAATAAAAAACATTATTCACTTAATAATTCATGCAGATAATTGATTTATATAAAATTAATTGTTTGCACCCATCGATGTACGTCTAAATTACATGGCTGAATTTACATAAAACGTATTACAAAACTAATAATTCGGTTCGAATGCGCTCTGTATTACATAAATACCCAATTATTGTTATTAAGTGCTGAAGAGAAATGTTGGAATTGAATCAAATTTCTTTTAAAATCGCTATTTATTCACAAATATTTCATGTAATAATTCGTTTTGTAAGATTTTATATTTTATTCGTAAAGAAAAGTGAAATTATTGTTTTCCTAATTAACAAATAAAAAAAATCACTTTTCTGTACAATTGTGTCAGAGCCGGCGGAACTTATTTCCAGAGTCAGTTATTCACTAGCCAATTGTTCCCGTCCAATCAGAGACAGGAAAACAACTCCGGGTAGAAATTTCAAGTGGAAAACTGCGCTAATTCTGCGCTTATTCGACGAATAACGTTGGTCATCAGTAAGACATCAGTAAGTCTGAGCGTAAAAAAATTTAAATATTGGTGTTCTAAAATTATTTCAAAAGGTTAAGAAACAGATTTTATTTGGCTCTTTCAATTTAAAAGGAGAGAGACAATTTAGAGTATGTGGAAGTTGTAAGTCCTTATAGGTCTTTTAATTTATTTGACAGACTTATTTTCACTTGTATTTTAAATGGGTTTTTTTTTGTAAATAAGTTGATGAAGTTTTACAAATTCACAATAAGGTATATACCTATCGATAAAAAACCGAAGTGATAAATGTAATTTATAAATAATAAAAATCGTAGTCTTTTAAAACCTATCTTTCTAATCTAAATTATTAGTTTTAAAATTATTAATTTTAATTTTTATTAATTAATCTTATTATCAAATTACCTACTCATGTATTTCGAAGGAAATAAGCAACCGAAATTCTTGGCATTTCGGCGGAGACTAAATGAAGAATTTAATACCAAGGTAGTAAAGATAATTGGTATGCCTTATTACTTAACTGCGCTTCACTTTCACTGTTTAGTGAGTAAAGAGATAAAAATATCTACTGACTGGATCACTTTCAGTCTCTACTGCGGACGTCATGCGACCTTCAAGCTTCCGCACCTCCGCGATTCAATGTTACCCACATTTGTTCGTTAATAATATCTGCATGAAACACAACAAGAACAGGATAAAAGGACGGCGAACATTTTTATAATCAATCTTTGCAGTGTATGGAAACATAAACAAATTCATAACCTTACTTATACAGGGTTACAGGAAAAGTCGTACGGAATATTAATGGATGTTATTATTTAGGTCATTTCTGATGGATTTGATTCCATAATATGGCGTCCGAAACTTAACCGTTATGGAGATATTTAACTTTAAAGATTTTGAAAAAAAATCCTTTCTTTTTTGCCTTTTTATCGATTTCTTCGGATTAGTGGTCCTTGGGTTTAGTGAGAGGTCATGTCAATTAATAAAAATGATTAACAAAAACTGAACCTACTACTAAGAGCTTAAAAATACAGCTAGACAAAGGTTAAGATTAAAGAATTTTCACCAAGTGTTTTTATTTTTGAATCGCTTTTTTTTTTTAATTATGGAACTTGTTCTGCAAATAGATTTAAAAACTTCTACGTCTCTTTAGCTATCCAAAAAGGTATAACACTTGCTATTAAATATGCAAAGCATTGAGCAAACAACAATTAAAGTAGTAGAAGGTACATTTTAGAAATAGTGGCATCCATACTGAAAATGAATTATAAAAATATTGCTCTGTTTTTTGTTTTGTTTTATTAACGTATTTTAGCTACTTTCACCTCAAACTAAAAATGAACCCTGTGTTCCTAACTATGAATATGGAATTCGAATTTGTATGTTGACGAATTAATTATCATTTGACCAATGTAATTCTGATCGATGCGTCTGTTTTAAACCATGTATATTCCATCCGCATTCTGTCAATCGCACCAACCATCTAATAATGGACAGTTTCTGTCAAAAATTCAAAATTGGAATAAAAATTATATGGACAAAGTCCTAATAAGGTTAGGTACCTACGTAGAGTTATCTTTAATTTTATAAATTTCCACGTAAATTTCTTAATTTTTTATTTCATAAGAACCTTCTATACTGACACCTTTATAATATATTAAAGAGTTGATTTATTTATTTATAAAGTAGATCATCTTTTCTATTAGCGCACACCTTTCAGACCATCGACAACATCAAAGTTATTTAATAACTTTTAAATACATACGTAATCCGAATTCCTCGACGAAACAAGATTATCATATAGGTATATCTAATATCACAACAGCTCTGTAAGAACAAGTTTGGGATATGTGAAAAAAAAACAACTTCTAGTTAGAATGCAAATGAGTTACCCACTTCTTGAGTGTATTGATTTTTTTCATCATTTTTTGTTTAAATTGTGTATTGAAGTAGGTTATTGGTTAAATGTACATGTATTATTATTATGCTATCATTATTTTATTTATATATTTCAGGCCAATGTTACCGATGTAAATTTTTATTATCACCCGTTTCCATGCAAGGAATTTCGTCCCTCGTTTTGACGCGTAAAAAATCATGGCTGTCGGCTGCACAAAACAGTGCCCTCTGTGAGGGGTGCGTATGTGTCCATCAGTTTCAAACAGCAGAACTTATTCATCACTATATAATCCATTATACAGTCAGTCATTGTTCTGGGTGTATCTTCTTTAGTAAAATACGTTAATAGGCCTTCGATGTATCTTTATATCTACTTTATGCTTCATAAGTTTTTTCGTATGTCTTCTGCTATTTGAGGAATAATTGATTGTGCAAGCTAGATATGGACACGACAGCTATACGCTACTCGACCTTTATTATGGTAAACTCAGTGGCGGATTATCCTTTAGGCGGACTAGGCGGCCGCCTAGGGGCGTCAGTGTCAAAAAGGGGCGCCGCGCAACCCGTGCTTCTTGCGTGTGAAGTAAATAGCATAAGATTGAAATGGGAAGTTTTCTGGGGAGCTTCCGATAATACACACTAGGTGGCAGAACTTCTAATCAGGTCTATTGTCGAATTCAGTGCTGCCAACGTAGAGATGTTTTTATTCCTTTTTCTGCCACTAGAGGCGCCCTCGCTAACCCGGTCTATGGTAAATGTCAAATTAACGTTTATAATTTCAATATCTACATATATAATATTAATACGTGAAGGAAAAAGCAATGGTAAAAATAACAAAAATACAGTCTCAAACTGACAAATCTCCGAACGTATTTATGTTTTAATAACCAGCTGTCATATTATTATAATATTTAGATGAGAAGCACTGCTACCCAGTATAATATTTTTATTTATTTATTTATTTATTTATTTATCGACATGCTCGGATAATTCGTTCATCAACTTCATTGCTCTGCCGATAGGTGAGTTACTTACTATATAAGTTCTCCCAGTCGGCTCGTAGAATAATCTATGTCATCTAGAACGAGTATAGGAATCTGGCACATATAATTGAATGGCGGATAAAATGTAAGGGTTATGTATTATTCCCATTATAAGTTTGAAAAAATGTCGACACAGATATTCATTACGTCTACACTCCAAAGAAGAGTAGCCTAAACAACCCATTAAGAATAACGAAGGGTATAGATATGGGTAGTACCCATATTCAACCCGATAAAGGTGTCGTAAAAACCTTTTCTGAATTTTCTCAACCAGGTTGATGTGGAATGCATCGGAAGGACTCCAAATAATTGATCCTGATTCTATTATCGACCTAACAAGAGATTCGTAAAGAGTTCTCAGTGTAATAGGGTTCCTGAAGAACTTCGAGTTTCTTAAGACGAATCCCAACATTCGATACGATTTGTTAACTGTCTCCTCCATATGCAAGCGAAACGCCAAATCTGGTTGAAACACAATGCCCAAGTCTTTAATATGTGAAATTTTCCCAAGTTTTTGCTGATTCATGGTATATTCAAAATCAGACTGCGAACGCTTGCGGGTGTATGTCATGACATTACATTTGGGTGCGCTGAAAGGCAATTTGTTCGCCTCTGACCATTTAACAACCGAGTCAATATCATTTTGCAGCAAATTCGCATCGTTAATACATGAAATACTTCTGTATATTTTTAGATCATCAGCATATAGTAGGAATTTCGATTCTTTTATGGATTTTTCAATGTCGTTTATGAAAAGGGTAAACATTAATGGACCGAGATTTGATCCCTGCGGTACGCCAGAGTAAGTAAGGTAGCATTCTGAGTCATTCATCTCAAAGTAAACGAACTGCTTTCTGTTTTTTAAATAACTTGCGAAATACCTAAGAAGACTATCCGAGAACCCGTAATTGTTTAACTTTTCTAGAAGCATATCATGATCCACCCGGTCAAATGCTTTTTCAAAATCAAAATAACACACGTCAACCTGTTCCCTGTTATCAAATTTTTCAGCTAGATAGCTTTGAAATGACATTAAATTTGTAACTGTAGATCTGGATGGCCGAAAACCATGCTGTTCGTCTATAATATAAGGTTCGCAGGCATTCCAGATTCTCTTATGTAAAATAATTTCCAATAACTTGGCAGGAGTGGACAGTACAGCAACCGGCCTGTAATTCGAGATTTCGATTGTGTTTCCTTTTTTAAAAATTTGTGTAACTTTTGTTATTTTCCATCGTTCGGGAAATTCCTCAGATACAAGGGACAGATTAAAAATAAACGACAAAACCTCGGTCATAAGATCTCCAAATTGTTTAAATATTGTAGCAGGGATTTTATCTGGACCAGATGAGAATTTGTTTTTTAATTTTCTTAAGCTATATTCTATGTCATTATGAGTAATCTCCGAAATATCCAATGTCGTTACGTCATGTCGATAACTGGAGTTGCTAAATTTTAGATCTAGTTCAGGTTGATTTTCACTATAAACTGATGAGAAATATTCCGCAAAACCATTAGCGATTTCATTAGTTGTGTATTTTTTCTCACCATATTGCATGAATGTTGGTGAATTTTTCAATGCTTTTTTACTTTTTATGTAGTTCCAAAAACGCGACGGGTCGTTAATTATAGCGTCCTCACTGTTCTGAACATAAATTATATAGCAGTTTTTGATTTTAGTTTTTATTGTTCCCCGCAATTTACTAAACTTGTCGTATGCTAACCTCGATTTTGATCTTTTCCATAGCTTGTGATAAAAATGTTTCTTTTCTATGTCACGAACTAAATCTATTGGAAACCAGCACGGGAATTTTTTATCATTATTCACATGTTGCATAGGAAAGCATTCATCAAATATAGAGTACAACAAAACGTAGAATTTATCCACGGCTATGTTCACGTCTGTTTCATGATATACGTCTGACCAATCGAAGGTTGAGAGGCCATCCCCAAGCAGAGGGAAATTCGATTTACTAAAGTTCCATGTTCTGTTATTGACATCAGATGGGTGGTCAGATACATTACATGTGTACTTTGTACTTTGAAATGTGAGACTTATATTTATGTTTAGAGTAGGGTGATGAACATCCTCTGTTACCAGAGGAGAATCATGCTTTGAGATACAAATTTGTGAGAAATTAGAAAAAACTAAATCTAGAGCTCTACCATTGTGATTAAGGATATTATTATGTTGCTTTAATCCAAATAATTCTAAAAAGAACACATGCTCTTGTTCTGGATAAGAACAGGAATTGAGATTAAAATCTCCAAAAATTAAGATGTTTGTATCTCGAAGTTTATCATAATGACTTTCGATTTTACTATAAAAATCACTAAATCGCTCAGAAGGAGCACTTGGTTGGAAATAAACAACACATACATAAACAATTATTCGGTTAAATACAATCTTCAACCATAAGTCTTCACCATCGGTTTCCAGCCAAGTTATTCTCTCAGCTGTTTTCATATGCGATGACTGGATTGCCAGAGCCACACCTCCTCCCCTTCCAATGCGATCTCTGCGAAACACGGTATATCTTGCATCAAAGAGTTCCGAGTTCAACGTTCCTGGATTTAGCCAAGTCTCTGTTAATGCAATAATGTTACTGTTTTGTGCCAGAATATTGCAGAAGAAATCGTTAATTTTTGAATTCAGTCCCCGTACATTCGCATAGGTACATTGTAGATCAACAGTAGATTGCTGGTTACGATTTTGTTTCCTGCTCTCCATCCCGCAGGTTGGACGTGATGTTTCGTTCTGCTCTCCGAAATCTCCATTCGTTTATTGCTGCGTTCTTTGGCCAATGGTCTGGATTCATCCAGTAATCGAATGAACTAGCTGGAACAGAAATTTTAAATGAAGCATGTTTACTTCTGGTGACCACTTTTTCAACCACAACATCTGTCGTAATTTCAGAGTTCTTTCTCAACATGTATGATTTTATGTTATCTTCAGTAGTAGAAGCTGCGAAAGAGAAAGCATGGATGAATTTACGACGTTCAATTGTCTGAAGCTCGGCATCTTCCTCTCCTCTTCCTCTTAAAATGGTACGAGGTTGCCTGCTCGGCTTGGAGAAGGTCGGCTGTTGGTGCTGTTGCTGAGCCGCATTTGTTTGCTCCGTACGAAGTTGGGATATGTCGGAGGTTAACTTCCGAGGCCTTATTTGTACACGTGGATTCCAATTGACAGAACGATGCGTAGCCGGGGTCTGAATGACGTCCTCATATGGACGCACCTCGGAGGCAGCCGCATCCTTTCCAGCCACGTCTGCATAAGTAGAAAGCCGCTGTTTATCTCCGTTGCCGTTCATCATCCGGTTATTGAAGTCGAGTATATTTAATTTAAGTTGGGTGTTTTCCGCTTGTAAGGCTGCGATTATTACAGCAATGTTTGCAGTGCTTCCCATAATATCATTTGTCGCCTCGATGATTTGCCCCCGTAGCTCATTATTAAGTCTGGACTTTTCCGCCATCGTAATTGATGTGAGAGCTTGTATCTGCCTCTTAACACATTCGATGTAATCGTGTGGTGTTTGTCTAGGTGACATAGGTGGTAGTCCAATAGGTCCCGAGCACAGTTCGCCCTGTGAGGAATTCATTGTTCTGTAATCGATTCGATGAAATTATTATCGATGTTGGTATTGCAATCCCTATCTGGCCGCCGATGGCGGGTTGGTAATGTGAATGTGTGTGTAGGTCACGGCGGTACTGCGCCACTACGCAGCGACACTGCGCAGGTAGGCACCTGAAGATATGTTGACACTAAGCGGGTGGGTAGTTTTGCGATTTAAAAGCAATGATGAATCGACTGATATGAATATTAAAATGTGAATAACTTGCCCACCAGTATGTGTTACACCTTCCCTTCAATTGTGCGTGTAATTCGTAGTCTTGGATTTCCTGACACTTGAGAATCACACTATATAAGTTTAAATTTACTAACAAATCCGTTAATTTAGCGATCAGATCTATAAAGCACTTCCTTCTCTGACAAAAGTATTGTAGTATATATATTATTATATTATCTATGCTGCTACCTACCAAATGGCCGTAAATCGGCCCCGTTGGCCACACTGAATTTGACAATAGACCGGATTAGCTAGGGCGCCCCTAGCGGCACACAAGGGAAGAAAAACTTCCCATTGGAGCTATTAGAAACGGCTTTTATGACCGAGTTTTGGGGCTTCATTTTGGCTCACATCAACACGACCAACAAAAACGTACAATGATATTGACACTTTATATAGTTATCCACATGACAGCCTGATGCATGCATATAATTTCAGAAGAAAGGGAAAAGTTTCAGACATATGAGAGCAAGGCGTTGGTAAAGGAATACGAACTCTCCTTAGTAATGGAATACGAAAAGGACACGAGAAAGAGGAAATTCACACCAGATGATTCAACAGAAGATATTCAAAGTGTCGGTATTTTTTGTCATTATAGACAACCTTGTAGCGGAACTTCAAAAAAGACGTGATGCGTACAAAAAATATTACGACAATTTTTCGTTTTTGAGTGATTTAACGAATTTGTCCATCTAAGAAGTATAAAAAAAGCAAAATTCTTGATAAATAATATTCTGGGGACTTGGAACAATGCTTTGTACAATAATGTATTCATCTGCGATCATATTTGATTACCATAAGTCAACCGTGTACGACCAACACAATTTTGAAGATAGTAGGAAGAGAACAGATGGAAATAATTTATCTAAACATTGACATCACGTTAAGAATGTGCGTTTCGACTTGGTTTCGACAGCTATAACCAACTGCAGCAGCGGTGAGCGGAGCTTTTCTTGTCTAAAGAGAGTGTAAAACTACCTTCGTTAAACGATGTCAGATAACCGATTTAATTCGCTTGCAATGTTTAACATCGAATCAAAGTTAGTGGTTTCTTTAGTTTATGATGATATTATCATTAACAGTTTCGCAAGACAGAAACGTAGACGGCGAGATTTTTAAATTGTGTACATAATAAATACTAACCTCCTTGAAACGTTTTTTATTTAGACAAAAATTTGAGTTTTGTTTCAAATTTCATTGTTGCAAAATCGCCCATATAGCAAGCTACTCCTCAATAATTATTGTGCTCAGAGGGGCGTCAAGCGCTCTTTGCCTAGAGCGCTGTTGATAATCGTCCACTGGGTAAACTGAACATCTGTAGTGGTCTAAGATATGCCATTCAAAACGCATTTCATTTGTTGTCCTCATTACTCCTCATGTAGGATGTTAAGAAAGTTCCTTTCTCTATAGTTCGAAAGTTTCATGATCACATCGTGATGTATTATGGGGGTGTCCATTAATCACGTGATGTTTTTTGGCAACTTTTTAGACCCCCCCCCTCCCCCTGGTGATATTTAGTGATGTTTCTGAATACCCCCCCCCTCGAAAATCACGTGTACTTTTTAGTACATAGAATTTAGAAACTTATGATTTTAACTAAAATAAATGCACGTATTTTTCTCACTAGACCCCCCCTTCCCCTACGTGATCTTTCGTGATATTTTTACAGACCCCCCTCCCCCTTTTGGGGTCACGTGATTAATGGACGCCCCCTATGAAAGAAAAGACCGATATTTTTATAACAAGTGTATAGCATTGTGTTTAGTTTTATTACTTAACAAGCAGTCCCGTCAAACTTCGTTCAACATCTTCGTACGATGATTATTATACCTTTCAAAATATCTGCTCTCTGAAACATCATGGTAAAAAAAATTGGTTCATCAAACAAACAAACAAAAACAAATACTTCCATTGACAAACGGCATAACCTCAAAACATATTACCAAACCTTTAATTCACTTTTCGCGTTCCAATCAAATTCAGATTAAATAATTCATCTCTTTTAATTCCCTTTCTGCGTTTTAATTTGTACTAAAATATGTTTGAATATTAAAAAAATATTTTTAAAAGTTTGAACGAAATTATTCTATCAATAATCTCTTTACTGGTGTAACTCAATGGTTGTCAGGTAATTATGGAATTTTCAAAGATGGCGTCGTTGTTAGCAAGTCCGTTCCATACAAACTTGAATATTATATTTTATATCATTTCTTATCCATTTATTTCATGTTTTATTAGTTATTCTGTTATCCGGAGCGGAGAAGAATCCAATAAATCAAACATCGGAAGAATCTGTTTAGCCGATCTCGAGTTATAAGTGTTCGCACTAACCCGACTTTCATTTATATAAGAGATTATATGAATAGCCCGCATCACGTGTTATGACATGACCAGATCAGACTGAGGTGGTATGGTCATGTCATGAGACGTGATGCGGACTATTCAGTGAAAATGGCGCTCAATATTCCCACAAAACCGAGAGGGAGAGGAAGACCCCCGGCAACCTGGTGGTTCGCAATTGAGAGGGAGTTGGCAGCGCATAATGTCCCTCAATCGACAACCCAGGACAGAAGATCCTGGCGCATGTGTACAAGGAGGCCTGACCCTGGTTAAGCCGGGAAAAAGGTCAGGGCAAAAAAGGTTTAATTATGATATTGTGATATAATGAATATAATATATGTCTCATTTGTTAACAATAATGAAAGCTTTTTGACAACTTTTCAACCATTTAACATCCCATGATTTATTACATTTTAACGACGTGCGCATAAAACTATTTGTTTAAAAATACGTGAAATTTATGCTAATTAGTGTTTGATAAAGAGTGATTAATTTTTCATTTCCATCTTATAAGTTCTAGCCTGTTATTTTCTAGATAACAAATACTTTTTAGAAGTTAGTAACAATAGGGTTATAAACAACATCTATTTTTAGCGTGTGTTGTAAAAAATATTGGTACAGACGAAGGTTTCTACAAGTTTGCATCTATTATTGTATATATTTCTTAAATAAAATACAACTAAAAATCTAAATAAATTGGCTTAAATTATAATACCCGAGAGATGTTATTTGAATATTAATACTTACGTATCTTGCTAACTTGTAAATAATTATTTAATAATTATACAGATTCGAGGTCATAGTATCTTATCTATAGTTGGTTTAAAATCTTGTGTTATCGAACTATTTTAACTGTATTCTTAATCGGTATACCATCACGGCATATATAATAAGCAGTGTTACACAGAACACATGTGAAAAATCTACATATTCCAAGAAGAGTTTAGAGATCTGCTTTAAAGAGGATGTTGCGAGATAGGGAAGAAAAAGTTGTGCTTCCACAGAGGCTTCTTAGAGAAAAAACCCCCCAGGAAGTGATATAAAAAGCAGAAAATAATAAGCTGGAAATTAAAGATCATTCTTTTGAGAGGGAATCGCCACATTGTAAAGAAGAAGAAGCTGGAAATTGAAATAACATGGCCTCCGCATGTCTTCTCAGCTTCTGAGGCAACTCCAGGTATGCCTTGATATGCTCGAGCCATCGTATTGAGCTTCTTGTCGCCTTGACTTTCATAGTCATTCAGTCTCGCAATGTGTTCAAGGAATATGCCATCCAACACAGAAAGCCAAGCTTTTTAGTTCAATGTAGATTGCTGTGGTCTTGAAGGCGATATTTTTATATTTTGGTTATCAAAGTCATTTTCATTCTTTCACCTTTCGCTTCGAACATTGGTGGTTTGTGGGAATCCTTTCAGTCCTTATTTTTTCACTTTTGGCATAGTGCTTACTCTAACTAGATTAATCTCTTTAGTGTATCGTTAGTTTTAGAGGTAGGTAAATCAGAGTAAAGACAATATGACGCAGTATCAATGGAACATACAGTCCAATCTGCAAATTATACGAATACTAAGTTCACATTTGATACTTGAGAGTTCATTCGATTGTTAGTTATTATAATCCGATCTTAGTAGGTATGGAATAATAATGAAACAAAATTCCGAGTGTTACGAAGGCCAACCACTACTACAAGACAACTGCATGCATAGTAATTAGTATAATACAGCCTTCCCAGCGTCTGAGTGTGTGAGATGCCGAAGGCTTCACGGTTGATGTCTCACCAAACAGATTCACTTTCGACACATTCGTTTCGCTGTGGACCTCTTCAACTTTGTTTACGATTCACTAGTTTTTGGTCACGCATTTTCTTTTATCTGTTATATTGGAAGATGTCAACGTCGAATAAATAAAAAACACTAACTTTTGTAGTATTTGAACTTGAAATAATTAAAGATTTTTTTTAAATAACATATATGTATACATACATACATTCTCCCTTTTTGAGGTTCCCCGCACACAGCAAGCCATGTGCGGGGAACCTATCATGCGCCTTTCTGACCTATTGGCGTTTAAGGACATGAAATGGCCAATCTCACCGTCCCGATCTGACTTTTCGATTTCCTGCATTTTACAGGATGCTCGAAAAACCAGCAAAAAGGGCAGAGGTGCTATTCTCTTCCGGCAACCCCGCGGCGAATAATTTTATTTAACAGTTTTATAAATTAAACCATCTAAAAAATGAAATAAAATATTTCTAATGCATCCTTTAATAAGACAGGCCATCCCGAAAAGAAATTTCAAGTGAGAACAGATAGAAAAATACTGACGCAACCGGGAATCGAACCTGGAACCTCTTGATTTGATGTTAACACCTACACCATTAGAATCTTACCTGTACTAATTACAGCCAGTTTATGGATCTTTAATATTGTATTACTTCCTCAGCTCTTTTTAAGGGAAAACAATGGGGGCATTTCAAACAAGGTGCCTTGTATACTATTAAGCAGTGATTTGTGACTTATGGGAATTTCCTTGCTATTGTTGTGGATTATGTTTTTTAGCGTGTCGATAGGATACCATTGTGATTTGTATCATTAGTTGTAAAGGAACATTATTTTAAATTATTAACGCTTTAAAATTGAATTTATTTGAAAAACATTCATGCGGTGTTATTTTCCACCCATCACGCCGTGTTTTTAAAGGGTTAGGCGGAGAGAACGAACTTTCACATTTTTCTACCTTTTCCACTTCTATTACTTCATCTTCATATTTCTTATAAAATATCTTCTATTTCTTCTGGACTGATTTTCCTTGAGACGCAATCGATTTATTCGATCCACACCATACTCTGTCGACCACACCTGACCCCTTTCTTTTCAACTTTAAATATATTCTTTTTCATTCATCCTATTTCTATTCTTTAAAAACGCCAAAACCATATCAAATTTTATCTTTGTATAGGAACGATAATTTTCATACCACATTCTTTTCTATTTTTTTAACTTCTACCGTATCCCACATAATCTATTCTACGTAATTTTTTCATCTATACTACAGTTTTACGAATTATAATATAAACAACTTATAGCCGGGAAGATTTTTTAATGAATCTGTGCTCACTCAAAGTGAACACAGATATACTCCTTGACTCTTTCACAGTAAGCTACTTAAAGCTTGTGTCGTGAAAGAGAAAGATGGTCAGTACCTGGGATTGAACCCACGACCTCAGCCGGCAACGTATGCGTTAGGCTACCAACCTCTTATCTTCTGCAGTCTTTGGTTCAACCCCTGGTTGAGTCAATTTATTTCAAAGCGTTTGATAAGGTATTCTTTTTAACTTACCTACCTACCTCATTTTCTCTAAAATATTCTGTATCAGTATATTATAATAATAATGTTTTTTTTTTAATATTAAGTGTTTATTTTGGAAATATTTGAAATAGTAGGGTTCTTACAAATACACAATTTCACGTCTTTGTTTAACTTTTTAACAACTATTTTCTATATTAAACCAAAAAGTTTTAATTTACCTTTATCATTTTTTTTACCCATCACACCGTGTCCCGTAACGGGTAGGAAGAGAGAACGGAACTCCACTCTTTTCTATCCAAGCACACTTCTTTCGCTTCTTCCATCGACAAACCATTTCTCATACACCACTCATATTTCTTATACTTCTGGCCTTCTATGGAAAGAATGGATGCAAACAGAATGTAAACTTAATCATTTAGATTCCGCATAATAAACATAACACGTTTAAAAATATGTTTTATATATTGGATTTCCACCTCATTGACGGTAAATTTTTGTTTTAATTAGACAAAACCTTGATTCAATTCGTCAATAAACTATTGTAATAGATACAATCCGTGAGAGTTTTCTTGTATTTAGTTTACAAAAAACATCATTATCTTTATTTTATGATTGTGTTTGACAATCGACATTGTTGTATACCGTTTGCCGCCTTGAAGCGGAGAATTTTTCCATCATTTTTGTCGAAATAACAAATAAATTATTAGTTGCGAGAGGTCAATAAATAAATTTGTTTAAGAGTGCTATATAATGAATAATGATACCTACATGTATAGTAATAATTGGGTTGTTTATTATAGTAATTATAATTATATCTATAAATTATTATAACACTTCTTATGTAAGATTTCATAATAATAATTTTGTACGGCGAGTAATCATTCTTGTGAATCTAATACAAATTGTGTTGGATTTAAGATTTTTCTTGTAGATTTGTTTTAAGCCCGCCATTCACGATCATTCCAAATCGATATCGTTCAATGATTGTCAAAAATTTGTCCCATTCACGATCTCTCCAAATAGATGTCATCCTTTAGTTTTTTTCAATAATTAAGTACAACGAAATTTTACTACGATAATACACGTATAATGCTATAATTAAACTTGACGATCCGTTTGGAGTGATAGACGAATGGCTTGACGCGATTGAATATTGAAGTGATAGATGTCCAACTCACCCTATCACTCCACATCATCCATTTGGTTTTTTTTTAATCAACATCGTTCACAGTCTCATGTTTTAGAGTGACATCGCTCCATTTGGACGAATGGAGTGATCGTGAATGGGTTTATATAACAATTCGATTTTTTATTTTATCCAGATTATGTTTTTTTTTCAACAAACAGTTGTTCAAATATGTTTGACATGCTTTTAAGAGATGATTTCTTTTCTTTTCAATCGCGTGAGGTCGCGAATACAAAGTCTTCCAGTTTTACAATACAAACTCAGCTTAGTGTAAAATGCGTCGATATTCAGATGTTTTCACTTAGAATATTTTTGAATTTTGGAACTCTTTTAGGTCAGCGACTGTTTGATGGTAAATTATTCGCCACCATGTTGGGTTTTGGGTTATATCCATTTTTTAAGAGTCATGTTATTATAATTTATCTTCACATAATTTCATGGTATATACTGCAATGATAGTGAAACGACAACTTAAAGGTAAACTCTATCAAAGGCTTTGTTCAAATCAACGGAGCACAATAAAAATGGGAAGTTTGTTTTATTTTAAAAATTGAGGAAAAATAAGTACTTGTATTGACATTTAAGTTTGTGTGCATGAAACCAAATATGTCAGCTGTCGGTATAACCATAGGTCCTTAAATGAAGTCGTGTTATGAGCATAGGTGTAAAGAAATGCTTAAGTTTTGAGTTTTCTCTCACATTTTTTTAATGTAGACATACAGGAATAAATCTTTTTCAAGCACTTGACTTATATATTGCTATTGAATGAACGACAATACAATACAATTCTCCCTTTTACACCCCACTCAGGGGCATAGGGAGGCAACAAGAGCTCTCAAGAGAATGAATAGAAACTGATTCCATTGCGGGGTATATGAATGTCATCATCATCAGTTGGTCGAAATTTCTAATATCTTTAAAGTATATTTTTATTAAGTCTGACAGCACCATCATGACCACTTGACATGCCAAAGGCTACTTAGTATTTTCGTAAGCGTTTAAACTCATTCATCTGTCTTGACTGACAAACACAACATTTCATTATAAGCCGGCAACTAACGTTCTATAAAGTGACAGTTAACCCCTTTTCACTCAAACTAATATAATATAAACGTATGATCGTGATTTCTTAGTGGATTGATTTAAATAAAAAAAAAGTTTGTTATTCCACTATATCAATAATCCAGTAGGAGTTTATCCAGGTGACCCTATAGATCATTATTTTGGAAAGACATTCCATCCATTGTTTAATTTAAATTTCATGAATGTAACAGAACAAAGTTGTCTTTCTCATTTGCAGATCTTATAATACTCTTCTTCATTTTTGGATAATTCAATTTATTTATAATTTGACGTTTTTTTGAAAAATTTTGAGAATAAATATTTAACATTTTTAGATTTATATCTCAAACTGATACACGAGGTGTAGAAAATAATCAAAACAACACGCGTTATTATGGTGCAATACTGTAGGTATATAATAATTTAAGTAAGTATAAGAAAAATGAATATTTTATAGTTGAAATTTCCGATAAATGTTTATCGTATTAGTTAAATGGACTTATGATTTTATATTTATTTCAAGTTTGGTATTTATTAAATCAAGATAATATACAATTACACTATTGTCAGCATTGTAGCAGCTAGACTGCCAACCACTTCTTATGCACTACGCACAATAGCTATGCGGGAAATACCTGTTATTGTAGCACTGAATATTTTATGTTTTTGTTTCATGATTTTTTTGACCTCTCTCACTACATTCCGTTCCTTTGTAGGAGAGTTTAATAATATAAATATTTAAAAAAGAAAACTCATTATTATTTTTTTCCATTTTTATTTCTTAATATTTTAATAACAGAAAAACATTTTCATCCTGTCACCCGTTCGGTAATGTAGTAAAAGAAAATATGTTTGCTTTTTCTAGCTTGAAGTAATATATGTAGATCTAAAAAAATTAAAGGAACATTTGATAATTTATTTATTTCAAAGAGACACCAACAGAACACTGAACAACACAAACAAAATAAAGACATGAAATAAACACATAGAATATCCAGCGCTCCAATAACCGGTATCTCCCGCATAGGTGGGTACAATCAACGTTAATAAAGATATCAAACGAGAAAAAAAATCTTTAAAAGTGAGACTGGGTGAAAAAGGGTTAACCAACATTCGTTTGTTGAATATTTTGTCCGGCATAAAACAAAACAATAGCCTACGTGATTGTGAGTTGTTCTTGTTGAATGTTGGACACACCGACTCTAGAGTGTAGACACAAGACGCGGTGGCACGTTCAGTGACTCTATCTGCAATCAAGGAAATATTTTATACTAATCATGTTGTCATAAAAACTGTATTTTAATATGCAGTCTAGTACCGTATAGAAATGAATGCATTTCGATTTACCTTACTATTAAGGAGGTTTTAAACTAAACGAACATTTAACATTCCGTAGAGGAATTGCAGAAAATTAAAAAATATATATCTATCCATAGAATGATCTATTTATGTTTTACACAAGAAAATTCAGATGAATTTTATACAATGATCATAATATGCGAACCCCTTTTGGCACCATGCCCAAATCCTTCAACTAATTTTCAGAGGAACGGAATATAAAGAGGGTAAAAAAATAATGAAACAAAAACACCAAATCTTCAGTGCTCCAATAACAGGTATCTCCCGCATAGCTATTGTGCGTACTGTATAGGAAGTAGTTGGTAGTCTAGGGGATACCGACGGCGGCTTTCATACTGGGAGTCGTAGGTTCGATCCCAGGTGCCGACCATCTTCCTCTTTTACGACACAAGCTTTAAGCAGCGAGTGAAAGAGTCAAAGATAATATTTTGTGTTCAGTGGCCAGACAATTTAAATTATGCGAACGATTTTTCGAAAATGTAGAGTCTCATAAGTGTCATTGTTTGGTTTAAATAATTGTTTATATCGACGGTTAAAAGGTAATAGGGGATAAGCGACACTTTGGTCAAAAATGAGTTATGAATGCCATCTTACTTAAAAATTTCCGCTCTTTTGAATGCGCTCACTCCCACGGCTCTACGATGAATTTTTTGTCACTTATGCCCCGGGAAAAAAATGCATTTTCGTAGTGTTATTTTGGTGTAACCGACCGATTTTTAGGTCTTTTTTACCCTTAGGGCGCTTGTACCTGTGTAAAAATGGCATTATTTTTGGTTTATAGTCGGTAATGTCTTTTTACTTCTCCTTGGCATAGATACTCCGGGCACTTATGACTCTTTACCATTTCCACCTGTTTTGAAAGCTGAAACTTATGCGTCTTTACCTTGGTCGGCAAAAACATGATGCGTCGGTTATACCTTACTATCACCAACAAATTTACTCTATAGTTGTCCCTTATACCCAATTACTTATTCTTATTTGATGTTTAACTCTCGGTTATATCTTACTTTCGTTTACAAGTTTACAATAGAGCTGTCGCTTATACCCAATTACTAAAATCAAAATTGATATTGATATGTCGCTTAAATCGTACTACCATTTACAATTTTAATACAAACCTGTCGCTTACGCCGTATTACTTTATATTGATAATTTATTAATTGGTGCTTACAGCAATTTTTATCACATTTTTGTACTCAATTAGATATTTATCGAGGCGCTTATTTCATAGAACCACACTACTCACCGCGTACTATAGAATTTTGATGCGTTGCATGCAACTTTGCATTGCTTACGTTACAGCCAGCGCAGTCTGTTAATCTTAATTCTTTATTCTCTCTTATCAACCCGTAGGTCCCTTGCGGGACTCTTGGGATCATCACATGTTACAAATCATACAAAATCAGTATAGCAAAGAAAAATAGATATACAAAATACATAAGAATTTAAATTACAAGGAAAACAAACAATATATGTACATAAATCAGCACAATTCGGATAATACAATTTCAATAGGAAAGCACAGTAAAAAATAAATATAATAGGTACCGTAATTATTGTTTAATGCTAAAAGGGTGTAAAAGGCCCTTCTAGCATCACGTCAGAACAAAAATTATATTAAAAAGAGAAACAATATTCTGGCTATGTAGATTAGTGAACAGGAACCACGTCAAGATGATACAAAGCAGTCAACAACACTTACAGGGACATGACAAATATAACGCTGTCACCCGCCAAAATTGTATAAGAGAAGCGATGCTAAACTAATTATTTATTTGAACCTGACTACGCTGATATCCTTGTAGTGATCATAGAGTGTTGTACCTTTGCACTAAGTTTGACCATAATATTATAGGGCAATGTATTCTGCGTAGGATTTTCCTTTCAAGCGCGTTCAGCCTGTTTTCGTCATGCTTAGACAGTGTCCAGGTCTCTGAGGCATATGTTAGGACTGGTATAATTAGTGTCTTATTTAGAGTGGCTTTAGCCTTCTTGGATATAAGGCGTGACTTTAACTACTGTCCAGTGAGACCGAAATAGCTACGGTTAGCTGTAAAAAGTCTTCTCCCAATTTCCACACTCATATCATTATCAATTTAGACATAATAGGCCAATGGTACCTACCGACTAAACCACAAGGGCAGGTCATGTAATTTCCATTACCTACTGCCTACATCCTACTCTAAATATTTAGTTTTTGTCAGAAAAGTACCTTTGTGAACTCTGGAATCTAGCTAACGTAGATAATAAAGATACCGCATACCTACCTAACAAAGAATAGTGTGAAAAGAAACCTTTATTTACGTATCTATGTACATTTATTATTATGTATGGAATTACCAGAGCTATACAAATAATTATAATAATATATGAATATGTTACAACTAATAAATAACAATTCATTACTGATTTTCGATTTTTATATGGAACAAAACATTACGGACTTACGACCGTCTTGTACTGTTATTTTGAAGGCTGACTTGGTGTAATCACTTTACGTTAACAACATGAGAATGTCGAAAAATCCCATGTATACAACAAGTAGATATTTAATGAAATATAGAGATAAAAGTTTAATTTAATTATAACAAATAATTATTTGATTAAATTATCAGAAGAATTGTGGGTGTAAGATGGTACCACCGCATCAGCAGCCGGCGAACCCAGCGTGAGCTTATCACTACAACCATTATGGAGAGGAGATGGACTTGGCTGGGACATGTGTTAAGGATGCCGAATAATAGTAAGCCAATGAGAGCGCTGTTTTTCCTCCCATCAGGATCCCGAAGACGAGAAAGACCCATTCATATCGTGATCCGCTATATCTGAGGTCATAAACATTGCGCAAGATCGAGCGTATTGGAGAGCTCTTGTTGCCTCCATGTGCCTTTAAGTGGGGCGTAAAAGGAGTTTGGAATAGATTGGATTAGATTATTCAGACGCTTAGACGTTGCGTGTCCGGTGGGGCACCTGGGTGTTCTCACCTGGGCCCAATTCTTTTCATCATGTAGGTACATTAATGATATTATCCAGCAATGCTATAGATCTTCTGATTTTCTTAACACAAAGGTCTACCAAAGGACAAGTCATTTTAAGGACGCGAAATCTTTTCAGGTCGACCTCTTTCAATACTGTGCTAGAAACCAACTGTTCCTCAAAGTTGATGAATGAAACGCGATATCCTTCACAAGACGAAAGGAGCCCCTCCATAGGACTATAAAATTAATGAAATTTCCTTGAGGAGATGTCTCGTTATCAGGGATCTCGAGGCACTGGTGGACAGCAAAATGACACTAAGAACTCACATTGATATGACCACGAACAAGGCATTTTAACAACTGGGATTTGTTATGAGAGTATCTAAGCCATTTAAGTCAATAGAAAAACTAAAAATACTTTACTTTACGTATGTGCGAAGTTATCTCTACTTTGCTACTGTAATTTGGAGTCCCCAATACATCACGTATATTGGCAGGTTGGAGAAAGTACAGAATAAATATTTATTATATTTAAGATTTTAGATGCTTCTTATAAAATAATGACCTTAGAGAACAGGCGCACGTTGCCTTCTTTCTTATATAAAATAACCCATTATATAATCGACAGTAACATCTAAGATATTTTTTTTTCAACTGCCCAATCAGATTGACCAGGACGACACTTACTTTTAAACAACCGAGGTGCAGCACTTATTACCTGCAATTTTTTTTCATTCATCTTTCATCGGATAATTCTAACGCATTTTTTGTATAGACATCTTTCATGTATCCCTTTCTATTTTTAAGAGGTCCATAATTGGATCCCTGATAGGTTCTGGGTCATATCGGGCATAGACGGGGGCCCTCCGATCTATTTTCATCTTCCCTTTTCCTCTTTCCTTATCTTCCCCAATCCCCATACTGGTGTCCATGATGAGGGTACTGATGCCGGGTGTCTGGAACCCGTCATGGCAAGAGTCGAGGTATGCGCCCTGGTGGGTTTTCGGGCTCGGCGACATGCCCGTCTAGCTTTTAAGTGTTTTTCTTTTTCTTTGTGTAGGTAGTGTATATCAGGTAAATAAAATAAAGTTTTTTTTTATTTTTTTTATTTATTAGATCAAAAACTAATTATTACAAGGTTAAAGTACAATAATGAAGTCGCACCAAATCCATACAAATGGATTTGTCGGCGCGTTCTTCTACAGAAATAAAAACAATAATAAGAAATAGTAACTTAAAACCTAACCAACAGCAGCAAACATAATATTATTCATAATTATTTACAGATTTTTCAATTATAAACAAATCCACATTTCAAGAGCCATTCCTTGACAATTTTTTGTTGTTGCACTTTTACTACCACATTTCTTAATAGATGTCGGCATCATATTAAGCAATTTAGGCACATTATATTCTAAAGTTCTCTTACCGTATTTATTATTATATTTTGGTACTATATATCCTTCATTTAATTTAAATCTAGTATTATGAGCGTGTCGCGGTCTTGTCTTATATTCATCTTTCAAAAACTGGTCAAGGACAATCCTTTGCCAAAACAAGCCTTTAGCAGACAAAATATTCAGCTTTTTAAAGTATAAAGAAATATTATTACGCGCCGCGGTACATACATTTCTATTAACAATTAATCTTAAAATCGATTTTTGTGCGAGCATTACCCTTTTTAAATTTGTATTAGTACAGTTACCCCAGCTACCAATACCATATCTAATCAAAGATTCTGCCAAAGACTTGTATATTATTTTGAGTGTGGTTCTAGGCACGAAGTACTTAATTCTATACAACTTACCAGCTATCGATCGCAAACGCTTACATATGTTGGCATAATTTGCTGGTTTTATGTCTATTTGTTATTATGTATTAAAAAACTGTGTGTTTACAAATATTTTAAAATTAAAATACTAAAAAAATCAGATTACCTTCTTATAAAATAATCCGTTTATGATTTTGTATGACTCTTTAAATTCAAGCCAATGGGTAAGTCTTATTTTAAAGAAAAAACATGGTGGTTGTGATTTTATAATTTTAAAGATGTGGCGTTCAATCCACATTACCAATTTGTCCAGATAATGCAGTGCGTTGGATGTTCCCATTTTCCATTTGGTATAAAAATCTTGATGTGCGGATGTACCTCTTTACCCTTTGGTCAATCCACTTACAGTGTCGCTAATCTCTAACTACCTCTCGATGTTTTTTATAAGCACTGTTTCTTATGCTCCATTACCAATTGGCACAAAGATGTTAATCGTCACTTATCCTTCTTTACCCGTTTAAGCTATTCTACAGTCATGTCGCTTATGACCTATTACCTTTTGGTATGAGGATGTCGAATGTAGCTAAATCTTCTTTACCCTTGGTTATTTTCTGTGATGAGGTAACTTATGCCGAATTACCTCTAAAGAAAAATAAGATCAATTGATCTAAGCGACATAAAACCACAAAAAGCAACTTTGAATCAAAGTGATGAAATTAAAAATAATTATATTTATTTTTTTTCATTCGATAACTGTTTCAATTTTCAAAATATGACAATAAATAAAAAAGTTATGTGCATTTTTATGAAATTTCAAACTTTAAACTGCTCTCCTGAACAATTAGGTTTTTGTCGCTTATCCCCTATTACCTTTTGACCGTCGATATATTATGTTACAGTGGACAGCTCAAAATTTTCTCACTCTACATTGAGGAAAAATTGGTTCGCAAAATTCAAACTGTCTATGATTCATTTCATACGGGGTATGATTCATTTAAAAAAAATAGTAGGGACATTGAGACATTTTTTTACATTTTTACCGACCTCGGTAGCCTAGTTGTACTAGCGTGGACTTCAGATCCGGGGTCCCGGGTTCGATTCCCGGTCGGGTCAGAGTTTCTCTAAGTGTTTTTTCACTTGAAATTTCTACCCGGGGTTGGCCTGTCTCAGATTGGACGGGACCGGTTGACTGGAAAAAATTGCCTCAGGCAATAAGTTCCGCCGGCTATACTTACACCTTTGTATAGAAAAGTGTTATATTATTATTATTGAGCAATAGTATGATGCTTATGCGCTGTTGTACCGTCTTATACCCATATTTTTTTTATGAAATGAATCTGTGCTCACTCAAAGTGAACACGAATACACCCTCTGATTCTTTCACAGTAAGCTACTTAATAGTTGTGTCGTGAAAGAGGAAGATGGTCGGCACCTGGGATCGAATCCACGACTTTCGATACGAAACAGCATGAATGCCAGCGTCGTAACCGCTAGTCTACCAACCACTTCATTCTATTCATTCTTCATTTTTCTAAGGTATTTTGTTTTGAGTTAAAAAGGGGACTCTTTGTCGCTGGGCTTTGGTTAGTTGCCATGAAACCCATATGGGAATGGTAAAAATCTAAGTTGATTCGAGGAAATATGATTCCATCGTCTAGGCGCTGACTTATGATCGAGAGATTTCATGTTTGATTTCCCAATTTTCCGTTTTACTCGAAATAATATCTTTCTAATGTTTTGTATTCCGCTCTACTTGTAGAAAATGTCTGTATATAATTTTTTTAATAATATTAAAAAAAATGTATTTTTCCGTTATAAACAAATTATAAATACAACATTACACTAACGGATAACTCGATTCGAATTTGCTCATAGTTATGTAGAAAATAATTATTTATAACAACAATAAATAAATAAAATTATTTTCCACAGGAACTTCAAGCTAAGTTCTTCGTTTCCAAAACATATTCATTTCCACATTGAATAGAAAATATTACACCGTCATATTTGATCACACTTGAGGAAACGGTAATGTATTTTTTATACGTTACAATGTTTGATAATTGATTCGTTCATAATAATGAATATAGGTGTAAAACAATGTTGAGTAATACTTTTATCTGATTTGGTAATTCATGGAAATAATTTATATGAAAAGACGTGACAATGTGGTTTTATGGTTCTAACTGCGGATCTCAAGTATTATATAACTTTTAAAATTGTCCTGAGTCTATGATGTCATGGCAGCGGCAATGATGATAGAAAAGCGGCCAGAGTTTGATGTAGGCTCATCAATTAATATACCGCTAAATGTATTGTTATTTTATGTTAGTATTTCTCCATAATGCATTATGGGTAATTTGATTAATTTTAGCTGTTCTCGGTATAAAATAAAATAGAATTCAGCATCACAGACTACTAGCCGTTTTCAAAAAACCGGCTAAAGAACACTTTAGCAAAAGGAACTTTTAAATTTTATAGTCTCCTTTAAGTTGACGCGTTTGACGTACTTTAGCTAAAGTTTGGAATCTCAAATAACTAATATTTGAAATTTGGTAGTGTTACCATGGAAATCCACGGAAAACATAGGTTGTTTACTAATATTTTAGCGGAATTTCTGTTAATTTGTCAATTTCATTTATGAATAGAGCATCAAAGTTTCGTTATTTGTGTTAATTTATTATTATGAATTAGTAAACGAAATCTCTAAACATAATATTCTTCCCGTTTTGTCATGTTTTCCACCAGATTTTAGTCATTTTTGTCCACAGTGTCACCGTAAACAAATGTTCATCATTTGTGACAGAGAGAGCGCCACGAAATTTTCTATGAACTCCGGTTGCAAATTATTGAATTACACTAAAGTCTCCTTTATTTTTTATGAAACCGGCTGTACGTCTATCTGTCTCGAGTATATATTCAAATACTTTAATCATGTAGCTCGCAGGGGAGAGAAAATCTGATTTTGATTGGTTTAACACAATGAATAAGACTCAGAGGCAGATTACCAATGCGTTAGTCCGATCAAATAAAGCAGAACATCGCTCCAACTTGGAGAACAATGGTCAATGACAGAGTCTACCAAGAATGATGACGACGACCTTCAAGAGTGAGGATGTCGCGAAAAAGCTTACAATATGCAGTTTAATAATGACTTTAAAAAGAACATTTATTGATTTAGGTGCCTTATTCTTCATGAATAATTTAGCTACAGTGTGGCATGCAAGCAGTGTTGCCACTTTTGTAAAAATTTTAACCCGAACACAAACATTAAAAAGGTCATTCCATAAATTTGGTGTCCGGAAATGTATTATTTCACAAAAAAAGGTACCTAATAGAGTAAAGTTACGCGGGGGTCAAACCCGGACAGGTGGCAACACTGCCTGCAACAAATCGCTGCGTAGGCGGCGTTAGTCGGACAGTTAATCAGACAATGTTCTGGGTTGTCCAAAGATGCGGCCATTTCTATGTCAAACACTTTTCAAAATGAATTATGCATATGCGGACGCGTAAACCGCAGACAATAGAATTAATTACAAAGGAAAAGTACAATAGTTTAAATAACATTTGTATGGAATGTGAGTAAGTAGATAGAAAACTGTTTATTTTATTGTATGGAGTAAGGAATATCACGTGCCAGACATCCGGGATGCGGAAAACGTGTTAAAGTGTTGCACTGTACCTCTTTCAGTTGTATTTGTGAAATGAGACTAAACAATACAATCTGTACTATTAGTGTACATTTACACCACACGAACATAGAGCCGAATCTAGAAACGGGGCATGCTTTCTTTTATGGTTGATATTGGACACCATGGGAACAATAACAAGCAATAACTTATTAATGGGCGATGACAGATTAGTGTCCATATCAAGGATCATGAAAATATACTCTATTTTCCAACTCTGTCTCTCTCTATGTTCCATCGGTTTAAATGCACCCTTATGAGTAATCTATATATTAATACGTGAAGCAAAAACTTTTTACGAAAATTGGGAGGACGAAGGAGTATGAAATTTCGCACACTTATAGATTTAATAGAGAAGGAGTGACAAATGCTAATATATTTTTTTAATTATAATATATAAAAATATTACGAGCACTAATGTATAATGCTTTGTATTTCACACACCTTTATATGCACAGACGCATATATTATTTGGTTCATTTGTAGTCTTCCTCTTCGTCAGCCTGTCTCCGTCCATTGCCGAACATAGGGTTCCCTCTTCTCCTTCCAATCATTCCTTTCCTGAGCCTCCCTGATTCATGTGCGGCCTGCAATCTTTGCGATGTCGTCCGTCCATCTGGAGGCCAAGTCGAAATATTAACGACAGCCTCCAACGTTAACAATTTGTTGTTATTTCCATAGAGATAACGTAAAAACTGTTGATCAACGTGCGTTCAAAAGTGTTGTTCCAAATTCCGAGTCGAAAAAATAATTCTGACAGTTGTTCAAACTTAACGTTAAACGTTATCTCGAAATCTATGGAAACATTACGACGCTGCCGTTATATCGAAGTCGAAACACATTTTTTTTGGTTTGGAAACCATTTTCAATTTGGTTAACGTTAACAGTTTTCACGTTTAACGTTGTTTATTTCGACTTAGCTCCCTGGCCTGCTTGTGGTCAAATTGAGAATATTGTTTGTCTTTAATAATAATAATTATAATAAAACTTTGTACGTAGGTACATATCAAAATATCAAATTAGAATAAATTCAGTTAACTGTTTTTACAGACACTGAGAGATTTTGCACGATTTTGCAGATTTGGCTCTGGGAAAAAAAAATAAACATTAGGTTTGTATTTTAGGCCTGATGCTATCTATTGGCATAGAAAAATACATAACAGAATTATGTCAACTGGCCCAGGTACTGTCGACAAATTCCATTTAATATTTTGTTACCAATCATTTTAAATTGATGTCTTTTACAATATTGTTATAATCGTTGTCGTTGTTTAATTGTTTCAGAGAGGGGTCTCCAGGTGGCTCTTGATGGCGTGTCTCGCAATGCTGGCTGTCCAATCAGGTAAGACAATGTTCATTACATCTAAATAAGACCGCGATAATTGGTCTTCTTGAAGACGATGTGACCCAAGGCTTACCCACTAATTTTCATTGTGTGGTTTTCTTTGAACAAAAATAAGAAGTAACGTAGAATGATCTCCTTTCGAATTTACTAGAAGACATCCATTATATGACGGACTAATACTACAATTCCCTATCAGATCCGCTAAAATTTAACGTCAACAAAAAATGTGAAATTTGCGGGCAACGTCTATTGTGATTGTGACCAATCCCAGCTATATTGTTTAAGAAATCGATCGAAGTGAATATAGCTACAATTAGTGATTTCAAGCGAATTCTTTCCCCATGTCAAAATTATCATCATGGCCGCCTTTTCTCAAACAAATTCATATTGATCGAGAAATATTACCACTATTAACGTATCATTTATGATGAAAACAAGAGCAAAATGATATTTTTTTACTGAAAATAATACATTATTATGTTTTTATTGTTGTTTTAAACAGAGGTACCTATCTGAGAAAAAAATCGACACGAGTAGTTTTGATATATGAGTGGTTCCTCTAAAATTTTGGCGGTTCTTTCTAAAGTACCGCTTATATAAATGGATCTAATAGCCGAATAGCGGGTCATTTTAGAAAAATTAAGAAATTTAAGCGAAACAGTCAGTTGAAATTTACTTTTTTCATATATATTTTAAGCAGATTCTAAGCTTTAGCGGATCTGATAGGGAATCGGGGTATAAGCTCCTGTTTTTACTTTGATTTTCGATTCGTCGCGTGAAAAATGGGTGTGATAGATACCTAATGTAATGTAATCTACACATCTGGAATAACTTAGTGTAAGGAATTCTTAATTCAAATTTCGTTCACTTTCATACCACATGATCTAGTATTCTCTCGTTGTCAGGGTGGTTAATTGTCAGCCACTACATTTCATTTAACTGAATACAATGGAGTTTTTTTTTGATTTTCCAGGAAAATCAAGATTTTGCTAAAAAGAATATTCCGCTTAGTAATTGAACTGACTAAATCTTCAGATTTTTCTTCAACTATCGTTTTCTAAAAGTGTTGTATTTTTTAATTAACGGATCGATAAAAATTAATAAATATAGCGAGACACAGTTACAGTTCAGTTACAGAAAAAAATATACATGAACTATGCTTTAATTAAAAAAATACCTGACAATATTACTGAATTAAAGTTACGTCAATTACAGCTTCGTATTGTGAGACGATTGCATTAAGACTAGTCGATCAAGTAAACTTACAAAAAAGTTTTCGTTCAAAGGTTCCTTGAGTTTCGATCTTGTTAAAATCGATCGTCGACAGACTGTTGCTTATCTTTAAACAATTAGTTGTTCACACCTCTTGAAACATTATTTTTTTCATACTTATTGAAGTTATAAAACATTATTTTTTTTATACAATAAACAATAAACAATATAATATTGACGTATCCACCAGCTGTCTAATAAATCTTTCCAACACTCGATATATATCTATGGTTTGAAATCAGCCATAAAATTATTATTATGTTGGTATTGGATAGAATTTTTCCCCACGATCTAATTATTAGTAATCAACTCCATTCAACAACAAAAGTATCAACAAGTATTAATGAATTGCCTTTTGAATCTCTAGTCTTGAACCTTAGTTACTAGCTCATAATGATATATTTGCTAATATGACAAGATAACATACCTGTCTCAATGACTTTACATACAAATTGTACGTAATTGAATAGGAAATGTATTTCTTTTCTTTAAACTTGGAAAGAAAAGAGACCGTGCGAATAGGATGAATGATTTCAGAATGGTACAAATTCTATCTAATGATATTTTAAATGGTCAAAATCTGAAATGTCTTAGCCAACAACCTCAGATGAAGATGAATCCAGTAGCCCTAGTATAAGTTTTTACCATGCAACATATCACAACCGAATGCGACCTCAGATCATACGCGGGGAATTTCAGGGATTTCTGACTGACACAGCAACTGAATACATTTTAAATATTGACCTTAACCTTTGACAATCAGATATCTGTGCTATTATTACTGTTCTATGTCTAGCTTTTAAGATGTGTTGTAAAAAAATAGCCATACGATAAATAAATAAATAGTATAAGTTTTCGATGGTCGAATATCGAAACGATCGTCAAAAGAGTTTCGAACAATTTCCGTATCATATAAATGTTCGAACGATTCGATCGTTTGATTTTCGAACACTTTTTGCACTCTAATAAGCGCTTATTAGCGTGCTCTTTCGATAAAACTTGTACTAGCCCCACATATATCTTAGAACACGCGCTTAGCACACAGAATTCTATACAATAACCTAGAATCCCGACTCGCGTTTATAAAACGTATTTCTACGTTGAAATACGTGAAATTTCATCATTTTTTACGTTCTGTTTTGACTACCGTACTGTCAAAATTGCCGGCCAAATCGGCTTCACTTTTTCACTATGAAGAGATATAGTAGTACTCCATCTAGGTACCTAGTTATATATAAAAATCTATAGCTTAGCCTGGTGATAATCCGTGTTAAAAACTTTTTCTTTGGTCTAGAAATCGATCTCCTCCCTCCAAATGAAGGCTAGGCCCTAGAGTCTGAGGGTAAAAGCTAAAAATTTTAAGCATCAAATCCAACAGTCAAAAAGTGTTCGTATAAGATTGGAAGTCATTTTATTCTCATACAGTAATTTAAACAAAACATTTTTTTACATGAATCTGGGCTCACCTAAAGTGAACACAAATACACTCTCGACATCTTTCACACAAAGCAAAGCTTGTGTTGTGAATGTGGAAATGGTCGGCACTAGGATTAGAACCCACGACCTCCAATACTCTGTGCGTACGAAAGCCGTCGATTGATACCACTGGTCTACCAACCACTTCTGATATGTTGTTCCACAAATTTAATAACCTTAGGCATAGGAATAAAAAATCAATTAGGTATTAAAATAATTCCACCAAGTATGCAATTCGTTAATTTTATTTTATTCTCGCCTATCTTTTCCATAATAAAACTGAAAAATTAAATTATCGATTTCACAAAATAAATATTCTCCATCTTCAAATTCTTTCTGTTAACACGTTTTACAAGTGAGACATTTATTTACTTTCCACCCATAAGCCCATTCAGGCACTTAGGAGTGTCAAAAACAACATAATTATTATTAAAATTATAAATATATATATTATATATTATAAATATATATTATATATTATAAATATATATTATATATTTCTCTTTGCAAGTGTCAAAGCGTTGAAGCACTTCCCCCTATACCTAACTAAAATCGCATTTAAGCATTTTCGAAATATACTTTATAATGTCTTCAAAGTTTTTCCTTTTTTTTGTACATTAGTATTATTATTTTGTTGTTAAAAGCCCTAGTAAAAAAGTATAATTTCATTATTACAAAAATATCGAAAATGTGGTTCAAAATTGATTGTACAAATGTAACTTTTAGTATTTCTGGACTTTTTAAAATGGAAATTACCTATGAAGGTATTTTTCAATATTTGAAGCCAATATTGAAGATTAACTAGTTGGATTTGGAACCATTGGGGCTTATGACCCTCGCATTAGTGGCTGGGTTAGATTTCCAAATCCAACTAGTCAATCTTCAATATTGGCTTCGAATATTGAAAAATACCATCATAAATAAGAACCATTTATAGTAATGTAGATAAAGTTACGGATATTACCTAAGATATTTCTCTTCTCAGCCTATTCCCGTCCACTGCTGGACAAAGGCCTCCTCCATCTCCTTCCACACCGCTCTGTTTTGGGCTTTTTGGACCCAGTTGACCCCAGCGTATTTGACGAGGTCGTCTCTCCAACATATATAGTAGTGGTCTCCCGACGCTCCTGGCGGTCGTTCTGGGTCTCCAAGTTTCAACCCTCTTCGACCATTTCTCTGCCTGGTCTCTTGACAAGTGACCTGCCCATCGCCATTTGAGGGAAGCGATACGTTGGGCAATATCTGCAACCATGGTTCTTTGTCGTATCACTTCATTTCTCACTCTATCTCTCAGGGTGATACCCAGCATGGCTCTTTCCATGGATCTTTGGGTAACCCTTATTTTATATTAGTGTAGATATTTAATCTGAAATAATAAAATATACTCATATGAACACAAAAACAAATTCTGCTAGTCGAGTCGGCTTCATAGCTTGTTCAAAATACAGGAAGATATGCAACAACATACCTACATAATATTATTAAGATCTAGATTTAAGGTGCAGGTTTACACGAATCTGACATTTCAACCGAGACGGACCCACCATTGAAAGGCGATATCTGCAAACACATCTAGTCAGATAGTAATATTTCTTAGGTCAATAATACGACTACATTCCCTCTTAAGGTGTCTATTTAAAGTAGGAGTAATTGATCTTGGAGGCTTTTCATAAAAGTGTAAAGACTATCTTTGAATTACCCGAATCGATTATTATCATTATGGGTATCTTGACCATATTAAATATAATTGAGATCAATCAATCAATCAATTCTCCCTTTTACACCCCACTCAGGGGCATAGGGAGGCAACAAGAGCTCTCCATTGCGCTCGATCTTGCGCAATGTTTATGACCTCCTCCCACACCATGTCCATATCCCTCAGCTCTGCTTCGAAGGAGCGGAACACAGTGTGAGAGGGTCTTCCTCGTAATTGAGATACCTATATATTATTTACTCTTTATGCTATTTTCAAAAAGTTCTAGACGAGTCATTGGGGGGCCGTTTTTGGAAATGACCCGTTCTAAATTATTGTGTTACACACCCCACATAATATTTTGGCGGTAATCCTTATAATAATATTTGCAGGTATTTTGAGCGTCTAAAATTTTTTGTCGAGATTTGTAGATGTATGTACATAGGTATAGGTACATCTACAAATCTCTTTGGATATTATTATGATTGCATAATAATATCCCAATTCCGTCTTAAAGAGAATGTAAATCGGAATTTAAAAAAATATAGACTGAGGGGCTATTCTCGAAACGGTCTTAAAACGATCTAGTTGAGATCTTATTTAAATTATAACCTTTCGGACAAGAGAAAATCTTCTCCTAAATCTATTCTTGTTCCGCCGGAGTAAAACTATATAACTCGAAAAAAAAAGTGTTTCGATGTTTTTTCGTCATAATTATTAGGCTTAAAGATTAAGCAGAATTGATTCTAATAAAATATTTTGTTAAAATTAAAATTAAGTTTTTAAGGGCTAGTAGGTAACTATTTGACATAACTCGGAAATAGAGCGTTTCGCAAATTACCCCTCTTGATGCGATAGGAAGTATTTCTATACTTAATCAGTGTTATTAACAAAAACACCTTATTACTGATATAAACCATAGAATTACTAAATCTCTAAAACCGTGGTACAACGAGGATGTTATATGCTTATTCTATGGTTTATTTTGGTATACCTGGATTATTAATAACATTTTTCTTAGACCCTGGTATAAACCATTGTATTACGTTATACCAAGATTATTAATAACCCTGTTTAAGTGTAAGAATAGTTGTTCCGATTTTCCCATCTCAAGTATACCCAATTCACAAGCGACGTTATACACTCATAATTTTAATCACTGTTAGAAAATCTTAATGATCAATTTCATACAAATAACGAAATTATATATGTAGTAAACTGGCAAGTCTCGATATAGTGGAAAAACTATAAATGCCGGTAGGTAACCATCTACAAATAATGTTTAATTGGTCACTTGATGTCGACCGAACAATACAATCAGCGGGTTACATGTTCTCACGAGAGATCCGATACAGAGATATAAAGCAGTTGCAAGAAACCATCGGTCGAAATGATTCCTACACATGTTGAAGAATCGTTGTTTAAAGAATTGAAGTTGTAAAAAAAATCTCTCAGGTTCAATAGAAATACAATATTGTTCCCTTCCTATGCCCCTAAGTGGGGTCAAAAAGAGTGTAATGATTGATTGAATCCATCATTCCAAGGGAAAGCATCAGTATACCAGGATTACTGTTGCGTAAAATTATCTTAAAAAAATCAGGAGTAAATACAGGATGGAGCATAAGCCTGGATGCTCACCGGACCACTGCATGGCGACTGCTGAAATGAAAATGGCGTCCACTTAACGCCACTACAGTGAGTGTTTGAAACTACAATGAAAACTATGATGTTGTTTATATCGAACTGCTAGATTTATTTTTATTTTATTTATTTATTTATTTATTTGTAATATTTACAATACATTTTTATGGTAACAATGAATTATTCTATCTTATTTTCTAATTTATTTTGACCTCGAAAAGAGTATGACTCGTGCTTCGAGGAGTGTTGCATTTTTTCTTAGTTCTTAAAACCTATTTATATTTTTTTATTTTTACAATATTTATTCCACAATTCCTATATATTTTATTTTCAGTTAAAATTATTCAACATTATAAATATTTTATTAAAAAAAAATTAATCTACATTAGTTGTTATAATTATTAATAATATGATATGACGTATTTACTATATAACCTATGTATATTTTTTTTTACAATATTTATTCCACAATATATATTTTATTTTTCAGTTAAGATTATTCTACATAATAAAAATTTTAATAATTAAAAATTTATTCTACATTAGTTATAATTATTATTCATATATGTATTTACTATACATTTGCCATATATAAAAGTATAAAAGTCATTATTTCACAAATTATTCTACATTATTATTATTCTAAATTATATAAAATTATTCTATTTCACAAATTATTCTACATTATTATTATTCTAAATTATATAAAATTATTCTAAATTATATAAAAGTATGAAAGTCATTATTTCACAAATTATTCTACATTGGTTATAATTATTAATGCTATAAGTATTTATTATACATTTGACTGTATTTTTATTAAACATTTGCAATTAATCTAAGTTCTTAAAACCTATTTATATTTTATTATTACAATATTTATTCTACAATATATATTTAATTTTTTAATTTACAATATTTGTTCGACGATATATATTAAATTTTTCAGTTAAATTTATTCGCCATTATAAAAAGTTTATTTAATACATTATTCTACATTAGTTATAATTATTAATGATATGAGTATTTATTATACATATTGCCATATATAAAAGTTTATAATTTATTATTTCACATTCAAATAATGGTTTCATCTAAAATTATTGCACATTAGGCATACAAAAAAACAATAAAAAAAAAAACAATTCAATATGTAATTATCTGGCATTAAAACAATTCTAAATTAGGCATACATAAAAGTTAGATAATTTTAAATTAACTGACACATCAGGTGGGTTGGATTATTTCAATATTTGTGGTTTCGCCATATTAATAAAGATAAATAAATAACATAAACATTAACAATGACTAAGCCTAAAATTAAGAAATTTTATTGTTTACGTACGCAAGGAATTTTTGTTCCTGGTTTGATGATCTGATTGATCTGGGAAGATCATTAAACCATTTAACACCCCAGTAGGTATAATGATTTTGTCCAAAAGAAGTATTTTTCTTTGGTAATTTTATACATTTTCCTAGTCTAGGATTTTCCCTTATGTTTGTATTCGGTTGGCCATCGTCTTGTGATAATACATTATAATCTTTGTATGTTTGCTTGATCGCAGATTTTTTATACAATGATGTTATTTTTGGAACACAGAATTCCTCATGCAAAAGGTCTGTGGGATAGTCACTCGGCTTGTGTAAAATAATTTTTATTATTTTCCTTTGTACAATATACAAAGGTTCCAAATTGGAAGAATAAGCGCCACCCCATCCCACAATCCCGTATTGCATGATAGACTGACCAAGGGCGTAATATACTGTTTTCAGTACATCGTTCTTCAGGAAGTTCCTCAGCCTGTAGAATATGTAATATATTTTTTGAAGCCTTTCAATTGTCTTATTTATGTGGTCCTTCCATTTCATCTGTGAGTCAATCAGTATACCTAAGTACTTAACTATTTTGTCCGTTTTTAATGGTGTGCATTTTTTATTGGAGCAGTCTTTTGTTTGTAAACATTCTTGGTGGTGAATTTTGATTGATAAATCTTGTATGTTTTTTTTAATTGAAAATGGAACAATAACTGTTTTTTGTGCGTTAAGAGTTAGTAGGTTATAATCAAACCAGGTTTTAATGATTTTAAGATCCCTGTTTGCAGTTTCTACCACCTCATCCCACGATCTTCCTCTGCTCAGCATGACTGTGTCGTCAGCGAAGGAGATGATTACGGACTGTGTCCCAAGGTCAAACAGGTCATTTGCATAAATTAAGAACAACACAGGGCCCAGAACTGTTCCCTGTGGTATTCCGTATTTTGATGTTTTATTGTCGCTTTCCGTATTGTTCAAGTTTACGCATTGTGGTCTTTCATGGAGATAGCTTTTTATCCATGATAATGCGCGGTTTTTTACTCCATTTTTTTTCAATTTACTGATAAGTTTTTCATGGCTTACGCTATCAAAAGCTTTCTGTAGATCAATGAATAAACCCGCACATTTTTCATGGTTGTCTAACGAATTTGTAATCAACGTTGTTAATTTCGCTATTGCATCATTTGTCCCGATATTTTCTCTAAAGCCAAATTGATTTTTATTTAGTAGATTAGTTTTATTTACAAAGTCGAGTAATCTTTTTTTTATTACCTTCTCATATATTTTTGCGATATTCGATGTAAGAGAAATAGGTCTATAGTTAGTAGGGTTGGTTTTATCACCAGATTTAAATATGGGTATTATTTTGGTTTTTTTGTAAATCTCCGGGAATATACCGTTTTTAATACTTTGGTTTATGATGAAGGTTAGGGGCTTTACAAGGGTGTTGCTATTCTCCTTTATGATGTCTACAGTTACTCCGTCAAACCCAGGTGCAGATATGTAAATCATAATAATTATCAAATTTTATGGGATTTTGGAAGATTAGTGATCATAAGACAATGAGATATTATACTGGAGATGCAATTCCATACAATTTTTAGTTTGAAACTAGCATCACGAGTAAATTTGAAGTTGAACTTAAATAAAAATATGCAATCAAGCATTACTGATGAATATTTTTGTCTTTGTCACACATAATACGCCAAACGGCTAAGTACTGTCACCTTCTACCGGTACACATTAATAGAAATTTCTTTTTGTGCGTGAGATTTGAATTTATTTGTCAGAATTGTCTAAGAACCTTTTGAAAAAGATCTCTCGTCTTTATTAATGCGAGGCAGACAACGAACAGTTTAAAAGCACATTCATAAAAATATTTTTCGAAAATGGAAAAAATGATTTATTTATTCCAATCAAAAATGACCCTTTTTATAAAAACACTAGTTATAGTGTACTTGCTTCTAAATTTCGTCCGGCTAGGTAAGGGCTCATACACACAGCTTAAACGAGAACCGTCAGAAATACGGCACTGTGGGAAAAACCGCTGGCGATTTCTCAGTTGTATGATGGATTTCGTAAAAAATTTCATTGAAAGTGGAAAACCTCTGTTTGCAGAACATCCTTAAATTCCATATACAATTTTAATTAGGGAGCACTCTGTTTAAATATAAGTTGTATTCTTTTTTCTAAATAAATTGATAAAAAAAAACCTTGATAGAATAAAAAAAAAAATTCTAGAAATATATACCTATGCACTGTTGCATACGCCGCGTACAGGTGTATCTTTTTAAATGAATTTAGGCTAATTAAAAGTGAACACAAATACATTTGGAAACTTGCACACACTATGGAAGAGTTGTGTTGTGAAAGTGGAAATAGTCGGCACAGGGATTCGAGCCCATGACGTATGCTGTAGTAAGAAAGCCTTCGACTGAACCGCTGGGTTATAAATTCAAATAAAAATGTATCTACCTACGCGTTTCATACAGACGCGGTTTTTTTTAACCACCCTCGGTATGCACCCGTAGTGTGATGTGGGCCTTACTAATAAAACAAAAATAATTGTCAAATATATTTTTATATTTTAAACATTTTATCACAATAATATGCACTTAAAATATATAAAATACGTCCTTTTTGATAAAAGGATTTTCCTATATTGATTTCTGTTGAGGAACGACTTTTTTTCACCACAAAATCCACCATTTTCAAGAACACCGTATTACCGCGGACACAACTGTCAAGCTCGAGCTGTTGTCAACGACTAAAACAAGAGCGTGGCACATTTTCGGTGGTGGCACACTTTTTTACATGCCATTTTTTAGACTCGATTGCATCTCTAGTATAAATCTCATTGTCATAAGATTTCTTTTCAATTTGAAAGATAAATCGTTCTCCCAGCACACACGTTCCAAATTAACTGAACGATAAATTTCTTACGAGAAATCGCTTAGAAAAAATTGCACGTTATTAGCTGCATACACACGTAACTATTTATCTTTACGATTATCGGTCAAATCGTAAAGATAAATTGTTACGTGTGTATGCAGTCAAACGACCGATTTATCTTAATGCTAAATTGTTGATTATCTTATTCCTCTAGTAGGTACCTAAATATACATTTTTGGAGAAAAAACGTTTTGTTTCAAAAATATTTTGAGTCAAAATTAGAAAGTAAATAATAATAAAGCGAGTAAAGTATAGGTATATTTTTTGTCCAAACTGTGCAAAAAGGTAGATAGCAGTATTGGATTTACTAACAAACAGAGCAATGTTGTCGACTTCATTCGCTCCACATTCAGCAAGTGAATGGAATTAAAACAGATTCAACCCAACTGTCTGCAGAACTTAACATGAGTAGGTAGGTACTTGGTGATTCGCTGATTTGTTTTGATATTATTTTATAAGTTCACATTCACCAAACAGTAGCAGTATTTCATGTCTGGGTTCTTTGGCCGTTGTGCTTCGACTTAATCTATAGGGAAAATTTTTGTATAAGATGTTTGTTTAAATAAATAGATTGCACAATATTCAAATAGTGCCCTTTTTTAGCCATCACACTGTGGCCTGTAAGGGGTAGACAAAGAGAACGGGACCTCCCAACCAAGTACACTTTTTCGATTCTTCCACCGACATACCATTTCTCATACAACCTCTCCTATTTCTCTCACTTGTGACCTGGTTTCCTTAAGGACGGAATCGATGCACGTCATTCTCGGTCTTCCACTCTTATTTACACCTCTCCTTTCAGCCTTGTAAAGTTTCTTTGACATTCTGTTTGCATAAATTTTTTCCACATGCTTAAAACATATCTCAACTGATTGACTTTCATCTTTGTCACAACATTAACTTCCTTACCAAATTCCTTGCTAATATTCTCATTCCTTTCATGAGGAAAGGAACATTCTTTGTAGACCTCTCATCTCTACTGCGTTTATGCTACATTATTCTTCTTTCATCGTGTCCACGTTTCACATTCATACGTCATTGATGTTAACAGTGCCCTTATTCTCGTAACGGTCTTAATACGCTCTTATCTTGATTGACAATCATAAAATGGCGGATTGGTATTCACAAAACAAGATATCTAGTAGATATCTTAAAAATTCGTTATGTTTGAAATATCAGTATGAAAATGATCCAGTTCAAGATAGGATTTAAGATAAGATTCCGATAGTTTTGTGAATACGACTGCTTGCGATCGTATCTTTATCTCATCAATAAGTGATTTTTAAAAGAGATTGATTACGAGAATAGCCCTACAGGATTCCGTTATGCACTTTAGCTTGCAGTAAAATATTATAAGTGGATGTCTCATGACATGATATGTAACTAATGTAATTATATTTTTAGAACTACTTACTTATTTTAAAAGTTCTAAAATCAAAGCGTTCTGCACCATGCTATTATCTCTTGCTTCCCTCGTCTGCCGAAGGTATGGTTTTTTTTTCAAAATCTCAAACTTGCCATCGATTGGAATGAATTTAGAAACAAATCAAACAAATTATTCTTCTTGATTGTTCCAACTTAATGCTCAAAATTGGCTGACAGATTTGAATTATCTCCATCGAAAGTTTTTTTGAAAATCGTCTTTAATATCTCTTTGAGCATTGCAATAATATTGATGAAAAAAGGTCTTCAATAATAATGGAAATCCCGGAATAATCGCATTTAAAGGGAATCCAAAGTAATCGGAAGTTTTCTGGGGAGCTTCCGATAATACACACTAGGTGGCAGAACTTCTAATCAGGTCTATTGTCGAATTCAGTGCTGCCAACGTAGAGATGTTTTTATTCCTTTTTCTGCCACTAGAGGCGCCCTCGCTAACCCGGTCTATGGTAAATGTCAAATTAACGTTTATAATTTCAATATCTACATATATAATATTAATACGTGAAGGAAAAAGCAATGGTAAAAATAACAAAAATACAGTCTCAAACTGACAAATCTCCGAACGTATTTATGTTTTAATAACCAGCTGTCATATTATTATAATATTTAGATGAGAAGCGCTGCTACCCAGTATAATAGTATTATATTATCTATGCTGCTACCTACCAAATGGCCGTAAATCGGCCCCGTTGGCCACACTGAATTTGACAATAGACCGGATTAGCTAGGGCGCCCCTAGCGGCACACAAGGGAAGAAAAACTTCCCATTGTATTAATAGTGGAAATGGATGAAAAGATATTTTGAAGAGAAATTTCAAACAAACTACATAAATTGAGAGTATTGAGACTACTGGTTACAAAAAAACGTCTCATGCTGGTGTTTTCACGTCTTCAATAAGCGTAAGACGTAATTTTTTAAACCAGAGATTCCCAAACAAAAAAATATGTCAAAAATTAAAAAAAAAAAAGATTCAAACTTTCATAAGGTTATTGTTAACCTATCCGATTCTTACCTATTTCAAGTTATAGATAGTGTATTTGAAAATTGACCACCAATTGCGAACACAGTTAACGTAAAAGTGATCACTCTATGTTAGCATTTCAAGCAATAGTACCTAGAAGCCGTTTATGATCTTGCTGTGATCGAAATTAACCATTAACAAATCATACATATTACACAATTGGAGTACATTTTGGTAAGCAATTTGTACGTAGGTACTGCATTCATGAGATCCGATGATCCCACAACCTCCTGCACTATGGTTTCGGCTCTCTTTTGGAGAATTGATCTGCTGTTCTGATGATCATCATTCCTGTATTGATAGTTCTTGACAGTATTTCTTCCATCTGTCTAACACTAGATCGCGTTCGGATACCACAGATTCTAATTATGAGTGGGAGTGTGTAGCGCATAGCAGAGGTAGAGGGCGCTCACCTATGAGATGGAGTGACCAAGTGAGAGAGGCCACTGGGAGACGGAATTTGTGGAACACTGCGGTTGGCAGAGAACCGGAGTGAGTGGAGAGAACTGGCTTATGATGTTCAGTTGATATTGACAATCAAGATCCTCAGCAGTGAGGGAAAGACCAAGAAGAAGAAACTGCATTTATAGTATGCAAAGCAATCCTGCATGTAGCCCAATCCGAACCACGTTTATTGTTTGTTCATTTGAAAAATAATCTGTCAAAATATACCAACAAAAAGTTTACCGAATATAAAACGACTAATGACTCAACAATTCATCGCTGATTAAATAAAAAGAAAACACTATGGGCTTACGACCACCTTCTACTGTTAATTCGAAGGCTGGCTTAGTGTGATCACTTTACGTTGACAACGTTCGCCATTATGTGGTAATATTTCCGAAACTCCTAATCCTGAAAATTCTCAACAAATCGAAAAATCCCAATTATAAAACAAGTAGGTGTTTAATAATAATTATTATAGAAATATAAAATTTTGAGAACAAGTAGGGCAAGCAAATTTAAAGACTGCGACTGCTGTCATGTATTTGGCGCCAGGATATACGTATATCCATTTTTGTTAATGTCTCAACTTTATTGGCTTTGTGTACCAACAAAAACTTTTACACCATAGGTTGAGAACCAGCCAAACGAATGATTACCATCGTACATTCTAAATGAGATACGCAATGCACAGGTACTCGATGGGTGCAATGTCTTGGGAGAATTCAACGCAGATGACATCAAACACGAAACCTAAACTCTTATTATATTCGTATGTCATTACGTTTATAGTTGGCATTACGAATATTATGTACCTATACTTTGATAATTTGCTTTGTAAGATTTCTTCGGTTAAACTGTATTTTGTCGAAGATGATGCAACAAACATATTTTTCTGTATGATCGTCTCTGTAAAACCCACAATAATTTTTTATTTGTTCAATGAACTTACAACATATTGTTGTTTACTGCGTGGGTTTATATGTAGTTGTATTATTAACCTCTCCGCTTGTATTCATCCCAAAATTGCGTGAATAAAATGCATTTTTATATAAATTATTCTAAAAAATAAACAGTAATTTTTGGTCCAAACCATTTTCAATCCTTTTGGCTTAGACTCTTCTTTATATCTCCATGTTTATCTTCCTCTACCTTTCATACCTTTTGAAAAATTTCGACAAAATAAAAAGTTTTAGAGAAGTCAAAACCACACTTATCAAACTTTCTCAGATATCCTGTATCATTACATTTTTTGATCAAGATAAATTTGTTGGCGAAAGCAGAATTAGTAGTCTTTTGGAGTGTTTTGATGTTTGGATACCTATCACATGCACCCATATTCACATCAATAAAAATGTCTTATGTGAGTGTTTCTCGGGCTATGTTATTTCGGTACAAATCACGACATCCAGTTAGGTATATTCACATCGGTCATATCCCGCGAAATTTATAATTTTGGCACAACGTAGATTTTAGCGTAATCAGTAGAAAATAGACCCATGAGAGCGATTCTTTAACTTACTTAGATATTTCTCCAGTCAATATTTGGTCGTTGCTTAGCAAAATTGCATCATAATTTTGTTTTCATTGAACTCATTGTTGACTTTTCGCCATTACAACCACGAAGATGGACCGCAACACCCATCATAATAATTGATATACGTATGACATTGTCTCTCAACAATTAATACATGACAGTTACATAAGCCCCAAGTACCTAAGTACCTACTACCAAATGAATTGTTTGCTAAATTTCACACCAGCAATAGCATCGCAAGAGCTAAGTAGGCACTTATGTACCTAGTACAATGATCGGAATGTTGATTGTTTGATCTATGATGACATTGCAATCGTAATAACTCTATCTTCACGTACTGATACGTATCAAAGCGTTTGTCAATCGAACTTTTATCGTTTGTTATCTGTTTTATATTATATTATTTTCCTTTTCATTGCAAACTTTGTTATCATTTTAAGCCATCAAGCCGTGTCCTTAAAGAGGCAGTTAGAGGCAACGAAACTCTTCCATTTTCTCTTATGGCCTGTACACATCTGAACACACGCGGTAACGTAACCAATGCAACGTATCAAAATTCTATAGTACGTGGTTCTTCACGAACCACCGCGAACTATGGAATTTTGATACGTTGCGTTGGTAACGTTACTGCACGTGTTCAGATGTGTACTTGATCCACTCTCACCGTTTTTTGTTTTTCTTGTTTTTTTTATCTTGGTTTTTAGAAGATCTTCCGGTTTGTCGATTTCCTATCAAGTAATATATTATATTTTGTGGGTTTGTGGATATGACCGTCCATTATTTCACAAGTAGTGATCTCTATTAGCCTTCATATTTCCTACCTTTTGAAATTCTATACAGTTCAACATGTCACCTTTTATATTTGTTACAGCCTTTACTTACATTCTCAATCTTTCCAAGAGCATATTTCCGCAGATTTTACATAATATAGCTCTGATCTCTACTGCCTTTTCTTCTATATTACCTTGTTTCCATTTACAGAAATAAACTTAGGAAGTCTTTGCATCCGATTTTGTTTAAAAAGAAAAAAAGGTCCTGGTTTAGGCACCAATTATGTAACACGAACAATTTGATTTAACCTTTGAAGCATGTAACAGTTCGTATTAAAGAAAACAGGAGTTTTATGTAAATATTTCACCAGCATTAATGCGTGCCTAAAGAAAATTAAAATTCTGTCATATTTGTTAACATCGTCTGGTATTTATGTTAGCGTCCACATCAAATGCGTGTTTGTTGAAAATAAAAGTAATAACATAAAATATGGAAACGAGTAGCACAATACTACTTGTCCCTGTCGTATTAATGTGCGTGCGATAGGGCTGTGCATGTATTTCCTTACTTATGTTTAATCCGCCGTTTAAGACTGACAGACCGCCATTTGACTGACAAGTTCTACAAATATATGTTTACAATTTGATGACTTTTGCTTTAACACAATGACATTTTATAAATAAAAATTGTCCACCTTATCCCATGTGTTGTATTTACCCTTTCAGGAAACTGGGAAATTTATGATTCAATGTTAAGTGATCTATTCGTATTTAAGTGGAATTTTTGAAAAACTACCTTTTATTAAATTGAAGAAGATAGATTAAATCGATAAAACAACAAGGATAAAATGCGTATCTACTAAGAAATCTGTTATTTCTTATATTTTGTATATTTATTTTGTCCGTACAATGTTTAGATGTATGTCTGTATCAGTATGATAACAATCTGATCTAATCGCGCCATTGTACTTAACTGTCATAAAATAACTGTAAGGTTTTTTTAATGAACCTGGGCTTCTTAAAGTGAACAGAAATATATTTTCGACACCTTTCGCATAAAGCAAAGCATATGTGGTGAAATTGGAAATGGTCAGCACTAGATTCCAACTCTCGACTTTTTTAGTACACTGTACGCACGAAAGCCGTCGGACTGGGCTAAAGTTTTTGGTACATTTTGATTTTTCTTAACGGGAAAAAAATAAAATGCGTATAGAAAAGAAAATCGCTTAAGGCGACCATTAAATTTTATCGCAAGGTTAACAACCCTGTTTCGGACAGTTACAGAATTTCATCTCCGCAACGCGGCACTTGGTAATTTATTGGTTAATAGTGTCGTAATGTGTGTCCGCATATGCAGGAACACATAATATTATCAGCGCTTGTGCAATGAGTATGGTCACATATGACAAGAATCACCTACTCGCTTCGACTGGTATCTGTGGACAAGTTTACTGGTATCAACTGCAAGCCTACTAAACAACGATATTGTGTATGCACTACCTACCTGCGGGTCCATTGCAAGTTTTCACTTTTCATATGAGTGAATAGCCCGCTTCCTTGCAGTAAAGCAAACTAACCTACATACTAGGTATAATAAGTAAAGCTCACTGTGAAATAGTAACTTGTCTAGTATTTCCATCATTCTTTACTCTTTCACCAATATAGTTTTTGTGAATATTATATTCTGCAAGAAGTGAATACTCTTAATATCGCAATGGAGAGCTCTTGTTGCCTCCCTATGCCCCTGAGTGGGGTGTAAAAAAGGAGACTTGTGTATTGTATTTTTCACTGTCGAAAACTAAGCGAGCGGTATTTCGATTTTTCTTTTCCAAAAACAATGACATGGATTGTGGATACCTACCTACGTCAAATTTCAAATGTTGATATGTACAAAGTTTTTTTATATTATTATTAAAGTCAAACAATTTTAATATATTCACAATTAATCTATTCGCCAATAATGAAAAGCGCCTAATAATGGGCGCTGAAAGCTTTCTGAAGGCGGTATATTCAAATGGAAGGTGGAGTTGGAAATGGCGGCATATTTAAATTGAGAATAGATTTATATTGTTCGTCTTTTATAATAATAGAAAAAACTTTATTCATATCAACATTTCAAAATTGACCTATCTATTGCATTGTTTTAAAAAGTAAATTTCGAAAAAGCGCTCGCTCTGTCTTTGAAAATAGAACCTTATTAATGTTCAAAATTCATGGTACTTCATTTTGAAATATAAGGTGCAATGAAGTTAACCCTCTGTGAACAGTTAAACATTACACTCATTGCAGTTAATCATGTCAGGTAACAATAATCCGTAGTTATATTTTTATGTCTGATAAAATAATAAATAATGATATTAATACTCACTTACTTAATATTATTATAGTTGATTAATTTAATAAAACGAAGATTTTTCGGTAAGCGGCGCCGTTTAAAATATAACTCAGAAGATATATTATATATTTTAATAAATCACAATAAATTATGATATTATTATCACTATTGAAACCTTGCAACTGGATTTTTTAAATAAGATCTTAAAATTATTTCCACATTACTATCTGCGTTTTGGTATTCATGTGAAAATAGCATGTGGTATGGAAGTTCGCGTGGAATCAAATAGTAATGTTAACAAGAAGTGGAGATTTTTGGGCATTTTGAAAGAATGAACGCTTATTGTATTACAATCCCAAACATATATCATCGGAGGAGACAAATCCGCAGCATACCCGACCTACATGAAACCAACCCTCTAGCCTGATCCAAGCAACCAAATCCAAAAGCCGGCACCACACAAATCAAGCCCGCCACAGATCCCCCCCCCAAACCAACCCGCAATGCGGGGGGCCTGAACCCCACTAAGTCTTAGGGGCATAGGGAGGCATCAAGAGCTCTCATTGCGCTCGAAGGTGACTGAGGCCTATGGTGCCTTTTCTGACCGGTTGACGTTTAAGGACGTGAGGTGGTCAACCTCACGGTCCCGATCTGATTTTTCGATTTCCTGCCTCTTACAGGATGCTCGAAAAACCAGCAAAAAGAGCAGAGAGCTTAGCCGGCAACTCCACGGCCAATATTACAATAAGCAAAAGGTGTGAAAAGGAAATTGAAAGAAGGAAACTGGCTGGTAGATGGGTTGGCGGTGCACTAAGACCTCTAATGATAAATAAGAATGTATCTCTTAAATCCAAACAATTGATGCACAATGCAATCCTGATTCCATCAATGATGTATGGGAGTGAATCATGGACATGGACGAAAAATCTGGAAGTTGGAATAAATGCTGTAGAAATGAGATCACTGCGTAGGATATGCGGAAAGAGACTGATTGATAAAGTGAGGAATGATAGTATTAGAAAGGAATGTGGAGTGGATGTTAGTGTAGTGACTAGAATGAAAGTGAATAAATTAAGGTGGTTTGGGCATGTAGAGAGAATGAACGAAGATAGAATGACTAAAAGGATATATAAATCTGAAAGAATGGATGCACGCAGACGAGGCCGACCTCGAATGACATGGTCCGATCATATCGGTGCCGTCTTAGAGGAGGGCCAAGTCAGGAGTAAAAGGAATAGAAGAGCATGTATGCGGAATGTTATGCGTTTGGAAGAAGCGAAAGAGGTTTGTTTGGATAGGAAAGAGTGGAAATCCGTACTCTCTGCCTACCCCCTTCGGGAAACGGCGTGATGGGTAAAAAAAAAAAATATGTATATGTATAAAAATACGTAAAAGGCTTTCAGCCGTAGAATGTACGGCTGAAAGCCTTTTACGTGTAAAATAAAAACATATATAATTACAATCGGTACAAGAACAAAAATACAATCATCATAAAATATATCATATTAATGAAATCTAAAAGATTGTGATACATCACAGTTTCCAAAACTTTACATATGATGCAATATTAAAAAAAACAAATGAAATTCATCAAATCAAATGGAGATTGAAACATTAACAAAACCTTGCTCAAGGGATGAATGAGTACACTCAATGGCAATGTCAACATTTATGGAACACAATCAACTGTATAATATATTTTTATTCTTTTCAGTTATTTCAAATAATTGGAAAATGATTACGAAATTGATTAAAAACTAGTTTGAATAGATAAAAACAAGCACTCAAAACAATAATAACGATAAAACAATATGTAAATAAGTATATTTAACTGTTCACATGAGTAATTGGGTGACAGTTGACTGAATATTGTTTTCGTCCATATATTGTACTTATCATAACTGTTGTCTGTTCATGCGTTACAAATAAATAAATAATACAATATTGATCTTCTTTTTCTTTTCAGGTTCAACGCAAGAGACCAGAGTGGTTTGCTACTACACAAATTGGTCCGTGTACCGGCCGGGCACAGCAAAGTTCGGACCTCAGAACATCAACCCATACCTCTGCACGCATTTGATCTATGCTTTCGGCGGATTTACCAAAGAAAACACCTTGAAGCCTTTCGATAAATACCAGGATATTGAAAAAGGTATGGATCATTGCATAATATTATTCAACTCTTTAATTTCTTCTTCATTAGTTGCTCCTTCCTCATCGCATTCGATATTTTCTTCGCTCTTTACCCTAAAGGTAAACAAATATTTTAACGATATATCGTTAAGATTTAGTCCTGAAAAAATTGACACAACAATCTAAACAAACTTAGAATGTTGTATTAGTATTATTTTTCCCCCACTATGTTTTGTAGAAGACCTTCTTTCTGATAATAGAAAACGGGAACTTTTTGCTATTTTTTTTTGACGAAAGCTTCAATTGTTTATTCCATCACGTTCTGATACCTTTCTCTCAACACTGACGTAAGACGCGCATAGGTATAAGTATAAAATCTGTTTGACAACTGTCATGATGAAGTTATAACGAACCATGTTAGAAGCAATTGTATTCTCAGAATAACCAATCTGAGAATATTCCAAAGAAATTATTTGGTGAGATTAGGTCACCTTACCGCACCCGTCATTTTGCATTGGTCACCTTTTCGGTGTCTGAGTCATTTATAGTAACTTTTAATGCAGCATTGTCAAATAACTTTTGTTTTAAATTTTGGGTTTGGTTTATTATTATGACTGTCCATATCAAATGCTTTTTCATAGTCTATCTTTTTTTGGCAGTGACATAATGAATTAACTTGAAGAATTTGCAGACTACCTATATAGGGTATTATAATCGTGTGACCATTCATTAAGCTTTTATCGCCATTATAAGCCTCTTATTGTCACTCTCCATTAGAAGGACTATTGAGATAACTTGATATTACGGGAGTGGCCAGCTGTTTTATACGAAATATTTTAGATACAGGCCATGCATAAAATTTACATTTATAAAAACATTGAATTTGTCAAAATTATTCACACTTTAATCAAGTACAGAAAAACTAAGATTTCCGATTTTGAACCTTCCCAGATTAAAACAACATAATTATAAAAAAAATAAAACTTCCTTTGACCAGATATGAATTTAAAAGGCAGAAGATATTTCACATAATATGAAGGATTTCGGAAGATCTATCGACAGTTGTATAGAAAGAAAAAATATGAATTTGGAATTCTATCACCAATAAATAAATATTTCAATAGATTTAACCATGTAAATAAATTTACACCATTTATACAAAAGGTGTCAGTATTATAGCTATTTTAGATTCTGAAAAATTATAAGCATAAATGAGACATAGTCATAGGTTATATTAGCCCGTAATTATCCACTGCAGGACATAGGCCTCCTCACGCTCACGCCACTCCTCTCTGTCCCTGGTCATCCCCATCCACTCTGTCCCAACGGCACGCACGATGTCGTCGCTCCACCTCATCGGCTGTCTTCCCACACTCCTTCGGCCAGTCTCTGGTCTCCAGTCTGTCACTCTCCTACTCCACCTTCCGTCGTCCCTGCGGGACACATGACCAGCCCACCTCCATTTGAGCCTTGCAATTTTATCTCCCACATCTGTGACTCGAGTGCGCCTTCGAATTTCAGTATTCCTGATGCGATCGCGTATTGAGATACCCAACATTGATCTTTCCATAGCGCGCTGTGCGACTCTCATCTTATGCATGGTATTCTTTGTAAGAGTCCATGTTTCGCATCCATACGTCAATGTGGGGAGAACGCATTGCTCAAAGACTTTGGTTTTCATGGTTTGAGGCATCGCTGATTTGAACACATTGCTTAGCCGGCCGAAAGCCGCCCAGCCTAACTGTATGCGTCTTTCGGTCTCCTTCTGCTGGCCTAGTCTTCCAAATGATACTATTTGACCTAGTATTTGAAATCAATTAATTTATTTTCAAATAATTAATACAGTTATTATTACATCTCATTGAATTTAAACTCGGCAGTCAACAGAAAACTAAAAATAAAAAAAATGACATCTGTATCGATTACCTACTATTATCCGTTTCATAAAACAGTTATAACTATTATTTTATATTGATTATGGTTTTATAGAGTCGTTTCATTATTTGCTATGTTTTTTAATGTTATTTGTTTCCATTGCTTGTGACACATTCAATCTTGTACATATTTTGTTATTCTCAGAAATATTTGTCAATGTTAAAATTTTTATATACTTAATATATTTTGTAAAAGCAACACTGTTGCGTGGAATCAGTAAATAAAATAAATAAATAAATAAACCGTAAATTCGAGTTTAGGTGTAATTTTGCGGCAGTCCGTAGTCCAAAAATGGGGTCAAAACAGGTGACATTTAGAACTGTACAAATTCTACGATTTTTAAAACATGTACTCATCTTTGTAATATATTCAAGGCTTTTTCTATTGTAATTTTATTAGGAATTCCATTTGTATTTCACACTTTTATTAGTGTTCTCAGAGAGATTCTTATTTTTTTTAGATAACATAACGTATTCTCATTATTTCATAGCTGTTGTTTGATTATGACTCAGTCAGTACTAAATCAATATGTTTGCTGTAAAGAGTCGCTTATAACTTGACATTTTTAATTAATTAGAAACTGACCCATTTGATGAGTTCATAATACGTATATCTTCTTTACTCTGCTTTCAGCCCCCTTAGACAAATTGGCGTTCGACTACAAACGAAGATTTCACCAATGTATAGTGCGAAATAAATTAACTGTCCACTGGAACATAATATAAACAATTATTTTAACCAAACAATGACACTTATATAAAAAGTGGACGGTTAATTTTCTTCCTACTCTACATTGTCGAAGAGTTCGATTGAAGTCGATCGCCAATTTGAATTTGTCTAGGCCTACTGATTTGTATTTACATTACCTTATGTAAAAAAAGCACTACTGCTTTCTTTTTAAAATATTCTTGGGCTTACAATACCTTTATTTCATGAACATATTATCATTTTATCAGTCAATTAATTGTGTTCACTGTTAATGATTTGTTTCAAAACTAGTTTTTCCCTGACTTACTTTGATATCCTTGTGGTATAGACGTTAACGTCTTATCAAGGGGTCCCTGGTTCGTTCCCCGGTCGGGTCAGAATATTTATAAGTTTTTCACTTCAAATTTGTTCCCAGTGTAAGCCTGTCTCAGAATGGATGAAACGGTTCATCGGCAAAATTGCCTCAGATACCTTCTTGTAAAATAATGTTGTAAAGAACTGTTGAACATCTCGAAGATTCCCGGGATGTGAATTTCGGGGAATCGAAAAAGTTGAGCATATGAATGGTGAAATTTGTTGACATAAGTATTATATGTATTATGTGTTGTATTTCAGGCGGATATGCCAAGTTCACTGGTTTGAAGACATACAACCCAAACCTGAAGACCATGATCGCGATAGGAGGCTGGAATGAAGGATCTAGCAGATTCTCTTCGCTGGTCGCCAGCTCTGAAAGAAGAAGGGAGTTGGTCAAGAATGCAATCAAGGTAAAACCCATTTTACCTTATCTATATATTTCTTGTGTTCAGATTCTTTGTTATCGAACTCCTTCAAAACTGGATGGATCTTAATGAAAATTGTTGGGTGTTTCAATGGTTATTTGGGTCAAACTCAGATTCGTAGACGCCCTATTTCTATTTCAATTAATGTTATAGATTTTGGATAAAATTTAAAAGAGAAACGTCATGCGAGTGTAAATAATAGAATTTACATGTCGGAATAACGTTTGCTGGATCAGCTAGTATACGCATGAAATGGTTTAATACGACATAAGAGATTTTGATTCACATTCCCACAATATACCTGTTTACTTTGACTTAACCGATTTCATGCTGAGAGAATGGTCAGTACTGCTTATAAGGTGCATAAATTACTTAGGTATTTTGTATAAAGTTTAACATGCTACACACCTTGGTTGAAAATAAAATATATAAATTGACTTCACGAACAGGTCTTATGGAGTCTTAATTGGACGATTATACGTTTATACTTATATGTCATGTGATACGACATAATTCACAGAGCAGTCGTGATCAATGATGAGCGTCAAGTCAAGTCATTGAAAGGATTACATATAACTGTGTAGTATAAAACCTTTGGATCACTTAATTGGTGTATATTGGAAGTTGCATATTATTTCGTAAACGATGTGGGTGTTGCATATAATATACTTACATGTAATTTCATTCCTAATGGTGTGTTTATTATATAAGTATGTTTATCATTTTTAAAAAAGTCATTCTCAAAATTGGCTATCTGGAATGTTGAATTCACTAAAAAAGGTCAATCCCAAAATGTTGTATCCGGTATTTTGACAATAACAGTCTATAGTTCGGTATTTTTTTTCATACCGAATACCGTGCTAAAATACCGAACAAGTCTGCACATTACACGTTTTCAAGTGAAACCAATTTACAAATGCCAACATTCTCAACCAGTCGGAAAATTATTGAGACCTGAGTCCTTACGTAGCCAGAAAACCAAAGCCATGGAGCTTGGTAAATTGTTGGTTTAAGCAACATAATTCCAATCTAGGCTTAGTTTTTGGTATTAGAAAATTATCAATTTTTTTTCATAGTTCCCATTTGTTAGTTCAGATCATCTTATTTTGACTTACAATAACCGAAGTAGTTGGATCGCGTTACCGCTCAGTGCATTTAAGTCCTGTGTTCACTTTTAAATTGCGTAATTACACGCATGGAGATTTCTTTGACGATCTATGGTGAATACTTCAATCAATCTCCATTCATGAAAGATAAAAAAAAAACGGTTAAACCGATTAAATCTCTTTTCGATTTTTATTCGTATTTTATCCTGTTCATCTAAAATCAATCTATTTCATTTGTTTAGATGGGCCTACGCCAGGATATGAACAAAAAACTTTAAACAAATAAGAAGACATTTTAAAAACAGAATCACTATTTACGGATATTAAATTACATAAAACTGACGATATTACCTCGCGGGCATCACCAACCTTAAAAAACAACACGACCTAAAACAGAACACCGCCAACAATTACGAAGTCTAATAATTGACCATTTTCAAGCAATACTTCCATCATTACAAAATCATCTCCAAACTTTTTACGCCCGCGAGTGTGATCTATGAATCAGCTTGGATACAGCGTGTAATTTTATATTTCAAGGACTTCAACTTGATTAGTGTTATAGGATGTTTTCATACCAGTTGACCCATTGCCAGGAATAATGTATCCACAATTATTGATCAAGTGGGCTAGTCCGTTATCGAGTTTGTGACTCAACATTTTACATTTTTATGTAAATCTTTTGAAAAAAAATACTAATCCTGTTTTTGTTAAATTGATAAATGTGAATAAATTATAATCAGCAAAATTTTAAACATAATCTAAAAGTAAAAAGTGAATAATGATAATAACATGTAATATATTCTTGTTGACAAGGTCACATCGATTTTCCAATAAATAATTAATAAGACTTAAGTAAAAATAAATAAGGAGTCTTCAGTTTGTGCTACTACGAATTACTTTATTTCCATAAACATGTTTTCGGGAGCGACTACTCCCTTCATCAGATGGACAAAGACTAAAGAATAATATAAATGAATATGAGATATTTTACAAATTAGTTAAGTATATGAAACAAAAAAAACAGCATTAAAGAAAGGGTGAACTTATGAGTACTTAAAAAAAATGACAACTATACAATGTAAAAGTGACTTAATATGAGCTAAGGGAAGATAACAATAATAATAATTAATTCTAAAGAACATAGAACTAACTTTGAAAAGAAGGTATGTACAGAAGGTATCAACAGATTAATAAGACGTTTCGTAATCGAGACCCTAGGACAACAGAAAATAGAGAGCCACCATCTTTATGTTATTTACCGTGTTATTTGTTCATCAGTCTATTCTTTCATTCAAATCCCAGTCTTGTTCTCAGACTATTATCATCAGCCCCACATATCTCACAGATTTGTTCTTTCTTACTCAGTATCTCAAAGTTTTCCCTGAAACTTTCCTTTAACCTTAATCTCAAAGTTGTCAGCAACTGCTTTTTCTTGATCATGCGCTCTACTTTTGACACCATAGATCGTAACAACAGACCATACGCTCGCTTTACGTATTATTCGCATTCTGCTTTTTATGTGTTTATGGTTATTTCTGAATATTTTGGTCCTTTAAATGCCATTGTAGCTACCTTGGGTTCTGTATTTCCTCAACGAGGACCGCTTATAGGTTTGAGTGTTTTGGAAAATTCCCTACAAATTAAAGAACAGAATTGCCTGAAAGGATTGAAAGAAATATATTGAAAAAAATCCTTACAATTGAAAACGATTTCCATTCCGAATTCCAGAAAACGTGAGTGAAAGTTGCAAAATCTCTCTATATGTAATCTTGAACGGTATTCCTGGATTGTACAGTGTACACCAAACAGATGGAGTAATGTATGTCGTATGTTCTTCTAGTCTATAAGCTATGCTATTTAAAACACCGAGTTGTAAAAGAAGACCAAGAGACACCATAAAGAGAAATACAGATTTCGGCATGGTTTGAAATGCCGTCTAGGGCTAAGAACACGTAGAAAGCCGATTCCGACCCGCGCCGACCTGCGCAAAGAATGTTTATATACATTTGAATGGATGTGCGCACAGCAAAAGCAGGAACCCGCTTTCCGGCATGCCCATTTAAATACATTGAAACCATAGACAACAATCTATGAGCCGGTCCGCGCTGGTCGGAATCCGCTTTCTACGTGTTCTTACCCTAGGATATGAATGCTTTGCGACACTTTTCAACCACATTGACCGAAGGTGGATAAAGAAAGGGAAGTTGAAGCCGAGTAGAAATGGCTTGTAGTTCCAATGGAAGAAGATCTTCTACATTGCCAGAAATATTAATTGGCACCGTTTATCTATTGAACCTACCTAATCAAAAAGCTATTAAAATGTATTAACACATATAACATTGTGCCGATAATTGGAATGTTCAAGGTTAGTTGAGGCATAGAAAAGTAGGCTTAAAACCAACGTAGGCATTCATCAGACATTTATAAACAATGCTTCCTATCAAAAAGTACCTAGATAACTCGTTGTAAAGAGTAATCAAGTTTAAATATATAGTAAACTGTACCATTTGAAATATTATGCAACTAAATGGTTGGATGTAACTTGAAGAATAATTAGCCTGTAATAGTGCGTACTGTCTATTGCCGATTCAAGCGCCTACTCACCTTCGAGTGCGTTACGAATTGAAATTAAAATAAATTATGGATGACGCCTACTATCTGTTTTTTTTTCTATCGTCTATGGCTTGTTTATTTTTTCATAGACGTTAAAAGTTTGAGATCTATAGTGATTTTTATTATCTATGGATGGATAGGATGAAGGTTGGGATTTTTAATTTAATGTGGGATTTTATGGAATCATTATGTTGCTTTATTAAGAAATTAAATGCGTTTTAAAGGCAAAGTTCTTATGGTTTTTTTACCATAAACGTAAATTTCGACTCGTCCATATAGGTTTGATGTTTTATAAACTGTAGTTTCTGTTATTCTGTTTATTTTTAATTACAATGTCCGTAAAAGTGGGCTGTAACGAGACCTTCGCAATTGCTGTCTCTTTCGCATAGGCAGACCAAAAAGGGAAGATCATCGTGACGTCACACATTTAGGCGATGTGGCGGGACTTTATGATTGCTATCTCTCTTTCGCATCACTCTTTCGTATATGCGAAAGAGAGAAAGCAATGTCGATGGTATCGGTTGTAAGAAATCAAGAAATCTGCGAGAAGCAGACAATCCCGCCAATTCATTGCATTTAATATTCTTTTTTGGCCTTTTTTACCCTCATCCCTTGGTCATTCTCATGTTCAGATAATTTAATGTTCAATCTTAATGGAGCTGTTATTTATTTGTATGTCCTGTTTGTTTGTATTTGCATTAAAATAATAAGTACCTATGACTATACGTGTTTTTATGAAATATTTTTTAACTCTCAATTGGAAAAGTCTTCTTCTTCTTCTTTGCCGGGCCTCGAGTTCGAGGATTCCATAACACTCACCGCCTTTGGTGTATTCTCGAATGTGCGTAAAGACCTAACCTGGATGCGCAGACCCGACCGCACTCCGGACACGCGAAGATCTCTCCGCGATCCCTTTCTCTCTGCCGTTGGGCATCCCTTGGGCCATTGGAAAAGTATAATAAAGGCTTCTCATCAATGAAATTGTGTTCCTTAAAATTTACATCTACAAATTATTTATTTTAATACCTAAGTGTTTTAAAGGTGTATTAATCAGTAATTAAAAATGACGTTCAAAAATGATTGATTATTCGATAGAACATCACATCAATTGTTTGACCTTAACCTCAACGAAAATATGACGAGAATACCTTGAAAGTTATGAAACACTTTAATGTTATTTGTAATTATTTATAAGAGTGCGGTTTTACTAAAAGTAGGCACTTGGCTATTGAATTTTGAAGGTTGTTTGGGAAGTAGATTTAATTGAACAAGTGCATTGAATTCACTCAAGATTGATGCAAAAAACACATCCAATATCAAGTTTGGTGGTCTAATAGTATTAATTTCTAAACAAGAGATTCCAAAATCTATTTTTATTCTGGTCACAGTTTTTTCAAGAGTAGGTATGTTCACTTGAAACTTCACCCGGGGCTGATAATTTATTTTAAACTAGCTTTCTCGACAGACGTTGGTCTGTAGTCCTTACTATGAATATTGATTTCGAATTTGTAATTTATACACAAAATACGTTTAAAATATGTTTGAACGTTAAAAAAATATTTCTGAAAGCTCGAAAGAATGGCTATCAAAAACCTGCGTACCAATGTTTTGAAACTCAATGGTTGTCAAGTAAATAAACATTGTGTTTTTATGGAGTTTTTCACCGATGGCGTTGTCGTCATTCCAAATGTTGAACACTCCAAAAATTTATGGATTCTTGTTCCCTTTTCCTGTCATTAACGGATATCTTTAAATTAATTTAAAATATTATTTCCACCTACATACAGCGTATAAATGAATTTATAGCATCGTCATGTCGGTTGGCCTAGTGGCTAGCGTCCCTGCTTGGAGCGGTTAGGGGTGCTTGTACTGCAGGGGGCATGAGATTTTTAGATATATTGAAAATTTCGAAGATTCTCGGTAGCCTAGTGGCATATAGTTAGTTACCCACTTCAGTTCCCGGTCGTGTCAGAATTTTTTTTGTGTGTGTGTTTTCACACGAAATTTCTACTCGGGGTTGGAATTCTGTCTCAGATTGGACGTGACCGGTTGATTGGTAGATAATGCTTCAAGCATTTAGTTCTGCCGGCAATACCGACATCTGTGTAAATGAGATTGTTTGTAACATTTTAAGATACCTCAACAAAAAAATATTCAAACATATCACGTTGATTGCAAAAAACGCAAGATCCATCAGACATTGTAAATTATGCACGCTTTTTCGTCTTCATGTTGATTTGCGTTTAATTATTTTTTTACGTTTTATTGGTGATTCGTGCTTCTAAAATGATCCAAGGCCGTTAATAATGATCTGTATCCTGAATGATTTATCATTTCTCACTCTCAATATAGGATATTATAGTCATTTATTAGATAGATAAACAAAAATACATATCTAATAGGATCCATTGATATTTAACTTGGGTTAGCGTAGCCAAATCTAAATGTGTAACGATTGAATGATCTAACCATTTTGCTATTGTTTCAAGTTGACGTAACAATCTTACGTAAAATAAAACGGACCTCAACACACAAAATAAGTAAAAAACTAAGAAAAGTCATGTAAAGAGGTATTGCAAACATTGAGATACATTAAATCATAACAAACTATTTATAAAATCTCCATTAACACTCCATTTAGGGGTATAGGTAGGCACCAATCTATAAAGTCCACTTTATGCGTAATGTCAGAGTAATCGAAGTGGTCGGTAGACTGGCGGTTACAGCGCCGGCTTTCGTACTGTTTGGTGCGGACGTCGTGGTTCGATCCCAGGTGCCGACCATCTTCCTCTTTCACGACACAAGCTTTCAGTAGCTTACTGTGAAAGAGTCAAGGAGTGTATTTGTGTTCACTTTGAGTGAGCACAGATTCATTAAAAAAAATTAAAATCAAATAGAGTGGGTAGTAAAGTATCTATACATCTTTGGTCGATAATAGGAATGCGTGAGCATGATTTGGGGGGTTCCTAGCTCAGAAGAATTTATGTAATGAAATAAGAAGCGAACTTGATGAAAATGCAAATATTCCCATAAATATCTTGAGATTTGTGCTTGCATGTAATTAACCTTTTAATCGAGTGTGAATCATCGTGTGTAAGTTCATGTTACACTGTGTATTGTACAGAGGACATGTTTAGCATAGTAAATAAGTTAGTCATACGTTGCTCTTATAAGGTATTTTATCAGTAGCGACACTCCTTGTTTACACGACTGTTAAAAATATAACCGTTATTTTTTGAGCGAATTGTCACAATTCCTGATTTGATGTCTTCATAAACAAATTATAAAAAAACATAACTCTTAGGTAGCTACTTACTTTTCTGATAAGTTTTTTCCCCGCCATTCATTATTAAATCTTCTAAAGATTTTTGTAAATTTTTATATTTAAAAAAATTACATATTTTTTCCAGGTTTTAACAGTCCACGTGCTTAGAGTTATAAAAAAATTGTATGGTCATAAGAATTATATCTCCAAATTTTATAATGCCATTAATACGGAACAATATTTATTCCAATCTTAAGAAAGCTTTTTCTTAATACTAGGTACTTATTATTTGTATTAATTTTTTTTTATATTGAACATCAATTTAAATTGTTAACGATGAATTTTTCCGATGGTCATTGTCACAAGCAGTCAGAATATCAAAACAAACTACAACTGATTAAAAAAAGAAATTAGTTACCTATCTTATTTATTTTTTTAATCAGTGTAAACAACAACAACACTCCCTTTTACACCCCACTCAGGGGCATAGGGAGGCAACAAGAGCTCTCAGTGTTAAATGGGAGAATAAAATAGAGAACTTTTGATGCAGGCATACATTTTTGAACATCACACAAACACTTCCATAAATATTTTTCAACTCTTCCAAGTTCCATGATATCTCTTTTTCGGCATTTTGATTGCATTTCTAATACAAAATAATAAATGGGTTACTCAAATATGAAAGAAAAGTCTTTCATATTTGTATACTGGAAATAAATACGCACAATAGTGGCAAAAAATTCATTTTGAGATAATCTAATAAAACTGATTTTTCCCCCATATAGACTATGATGATTTTTGGATCTGTTTTAACGCCTTTAGATCATCGATATGGACTAAGTGCAATATTTAGGCTATTGGCAATGGTTTATAGAACATTTCCTCATACTCAACTCATTTTTTTTCATTTTTGACGCTTAGTGCGTATTTTATTTCCACTATACTTGAGTAACCCGTTGGTTATTTTAACCCATTTATTTCACGTTATTGTAAATTTGTGCGGACCTTCATACTTAAAGAATGTGATTTGAATATTCGGCGTTATAAACTTTTCATAAAGATTCAGAATAGGTATTGGTATCTTAACGAATATGTAACAACTAATGACTCTAACAATACATTACTGATGTTCGATTTTTAAATGGAACAAACCACTACGGGCTTACGACTTATTCTGTTATTTCGAAGGCTGGCTTAGTATGATCACTTTACGTTAACAACTTTCGCCATTAGGTGGTAATGTTTAAGTCTCCTCTAATATTGGTATCTACCCACTGGACTTGGTATTGAATGACGATTTCATAAGTAATACGGCATGCTATTGTTAAGTGTTGTTTCTAACTTCTTACAGCGCTTCTTTGGATGTAATAAATTGAGAAATCTCTCTAACTGCTTTTGGAGATGTTGACAATAATAATTATCGTAATTAGAAGAGTAGATACCATTTATATATCAGAGTGTTGCAATTTATCAAACCAATTTTGTATCCAGCGGTAACTACGAACTAAATTAGATTTAAAATGCAATTAAGAATGTGTGCCGAATGCAAACCTCTAATGTATGTGTGTAACCACAACGCAAGGTTGGAGCGAAACCCGTAAGCACTGAGTAATCTATCTTATATATAAAAATGAATCCCCATTTCCCTTGGTCACGGCATCACGAATTAACAGCTGAACAAAGTTCGCTTTTTCTTTATTGTGTTATTTTAGTTTCAAGAAAAGGTTATTTATTTATTTATCTATGGTCATATTTACATTACCTACATGTTTACAGGTAGAAATAATACAGATAATAGGGTATTTGAGACTATGAAAAATAAGCTACAGATTGTGGTCATCCTGTTTGAAAATGGCCCAAGAAAGCTTATTTCTTTTATTTTACAACTTAAACAGGCTTATTTTTTATAAAAACACGTAATAAAAATCCAAATATTTCTATGGAACTAGTCACCGATGAAAACGCCTTGATACCAATACTAAAGTGTGACGTAAAACGCACCACGTGACCAGCGCCATTACACAAGACAGCGTTTTACGCGCGTTTTTGGATATTTAAACTTTAAACATGATTTTCATATAAAATATGGCATATCTTCAGAAAATATAAAGAGCATGTGCTTATAATGTATCGTAGAATAATTCAAAACGGTTTCTGGAAATTAGTCAAATACCCTATTCCTATTAGGTATATTGAAATATATTATAAACGCCAAGATAAGGTTGTAATGAAAGAAACATTAGAAAACTGCGCAGAATATTAGAACATTTAAGAAAACTTAACGACCATAATTGCTTTTCTAATGTAACCTTCTTAGTGCTTTGACAATATAAACTTTCATTTTTTTTTTAATTTAAATTGGTGTTTGACATAACACGTCATATTATATTGTCTATGGAAACAAAAGTAGTTATTTGATAGGTGGTGTGACCTTACTAGTCCTTTTGAAAATATAAACTTTTCTTTTTTTAAATTGAAATTGGCGCTTCACATAACACGTCTATTGAAATATTGTCTATGGAAATAAATAAATAAATAATAAATATAAAGCTTTATTGTGTAATAAAAAACAATTTTTATAAAAACATTTAAAGAGTCAAAGGGCGGACTTATCCCGAAGGATCTCTTCCAGCCAACCCAAATAATAATAGTTGTTTGATATAGTATGTAGGTATTGTAGGTGGTGTTATTAACAGAATGCGCGCTATAAATATCGTTTTAAACAAATCGGTCGGAAGTCTGAGGCACCCGCAGGAATTTTTCTTAAGGCTAATAAAAACCGAATGTTTCAAATAAAAAGTAATACTATGTAATAATAATTTTCAATCAATCCAGGGGGGCAGTGGGGGGGGGGGGGGGGGAAGTTCCCTCCCTTGCCCATACCTGCAGGTGCCCATGGAAATAATAAATTTATAATATTTTTTATACAAATTAGAATCCAATGTTCATAATTAAAACTGGAAAACGTCTGTTGGGTCAGCTAGTGTTGTATACAGACGCAGAAACTAGAATGGTTTTGGTTATATTTAGATCTCTCTTATACTATGTTATGTTATGGCTATGAAAATAGATGAAGATGGTTGATCTTAATTTGTTTTCGAAATAACCTTTGGGTTTATTGATTAAGATGTTTTTTTTTATTTTTTTTTATTTCACATTAAAAGATTTCTTTTCTCAGAGCCATATCCAGGGGCAACTTAATATTTTATATTCTTTCCAGACGCGAAATGTGAGGGCGCCAATAAAATTGCGGTATATGATACATTATGTACAAAATGCTGATAAAAAAATAGTTTTTCAATTAATAAAATTGTTTCGTACGTATTTTAAACAATCTAGAAGGAATTTACGACTAATCAAGGATGAATCTTAAAATTTAATTAGGTATTAAATAAATGAATTAGGGACTAAATAATGTACAAGAACTACCTTTTTTAGGGATTTTCTTTATCTAATTCTTAAGCATCTTCATCACTTTTTAAATTAATTTTTTTAGTTACAGCACTACCTTCGCTAGTCATGTGCATCTTCTATCGTTTTTTAATTAAATTTTTAGCTGCAGCACTACATTTGCTAGGGAAATGCTTTTTATAAGTAGTCATGAGCATAATTCTTACGGTTTTTAATTAAATTTTTGCTACATCACTACCTTCGCTAAAGATATGCTCTATGAGTAGTCATGTGCATCTTCTATCGTTTTTTTTAATTAACTTTTTAGCTATAGCACTACCTTCGCTAAGGATATGCTTTTTATTAGTAGTCAGGCGCATATTCTTTCGTTTTTTAATAAAAAAATTAGCTAAAGCATAACATTTGCCAGGGAATTGCTATTTTAAAGGAGGCATGTGCATGTTTAATCAATAAATAAATTTTCACTATTCCATACCTTAAAGGTGTTAGTATAGCCGGCGGAACTTATTGCCTGAGGCAATTTTTTCCAGTCAACCGGTCCCGTCCAATCTGAGACAGGCCAACCCCGGGTAAAAAATTTCAAGTGAAAAAACACTGACCCGACCGGGAGTGAACCCGGGACCTCGTGATCTGAAGTCCACGCCTAAATCACTAGGCTACCGAGGTCGGCATCTTCAACCATTTTTTTTATATAGCACCTTCAAATATTTGAAAAATAAATTCAATGAGAGAGTTGGGTAAACATGAATTTAAAAATGTCATTTTCGCCAGTTTAATAGAATGAATGATAGAAAATAGAATTATGAGATATCTATTTGTTGCATACATGAGATTTTTCGACATGTTGAACATGTCGAGAATCCTCATGATTAGGAGTTTCGGAGACTCAACATTACCACCTAATGGCAAACGTTGTTAACGTAAAGTGGTCACACTAAGCCAGCCTTCGAAACAACAGTAGAAGACGGTCGTAAGCCCGTGGTGGTTTTTTTTCCATTCAAAAATCGAACATCAGAAATGAATTTTTAGAGTCATTAGTTGTTAGATAATTCTTTAGAAAATAGAATGCTACGCGCTAATTTTAAACAATGTGAAAATTAAATCTGTTTGAATAATTTCCTTATAAATAATCACGAGTGAATTAGAATAAAATGTCTCCGATAGCATGCAAGGTATATTATCTTTATATTAATACGCGAAGGAAAAACTTTGTAATTATATTATTTTTACGAAAATTACATGGACGGAGATGTATGAAATTTCTCACACTTATAGTTTATATAGAGAAGGAATAGTGAATGCTATTATTTTTTTTAAATTACGCATTAAAAAAGATTAAATCTCTATAAAAAAAAAAACAATAAAAACACTTCTGTAATGTTATTATATTTGATACTCACACACACTCCGATGTGTTTGACATTGACACAGAAGCAAATATTCTTTTATTTATCTGTGGCCATATTGAGAATAGATTAATATTGTTTGTCTTTGATAATAATAGAAAAAAACTTTATACATATCAACATTTCAAATTTTACGTATCCCTGTCATTTTGGAAATAAAATAGTGAAAGAGCGCTCTCTCAGTCTGTGACAATGGAAACTTTATAATGTTCAAACTTATTATTGAAATAAGTTATGGTCGAATTTCGAGCACTGGTCGACCACTAGTATTATTAACACTATCAAATGTCACATTTCGTAGGCAGTTGAGTAACGAAGAACTGGATATTGTAATGTGTTTGTGTTTCAATCGTCATCGATTCTTTTGGGTCAACTGTTATATCACACCATCAAACTATGTCATAAGAGCACACAAACACTACACAATCAGCTCAATGAGACACCAAACATGTTGGGTGTGACTTGATTGATTAACATTCTGATGTGTGCTTGCGTTAATATGACTTAACTGCCTTTAAATTTCATGCGTGTGTCTATGTGATTTGGGACATTCGGTCTCAAGTGTATTTGTAATTTTTATTGACACTTTTTATGTCGGTAAGAATGCAATGATGAACCAATTTAGTCATGGGAATTCCCTTGCTGAACATAGTAAGCGTATAGTGGAAATAAAATACGCACTAAGCGCCAAAAGTGAAAAAAAGATTACAGGCTTGTTAAGTTGAGTATGAGGAAATGTTTTATAAACCATTGCCAATACCTGCCTAAATATTGCACTAAGTCCATATCAATGATCTAAAGGCGTAAAAAAACAGATCCAAAAATCATCGTAGTACTATGTCCATATGGGGGAAAAATCAGTTTTATTAGATTATCTCAAAATGAATTTTTTGGCGTTTGGTGCGTATTTTATTTCCACTATACTTATTCTCATAGATTTTGTCGTATTTTCAAACGCATTTTTTTAATGAATCTCTGCTCACTTAAAATGAACACTAATACAATTTTCGCCTCATTCACAGTAAGCTACTTAATGTTTGTGTCGTGAAAGAGAAAGATGGTCGGCACCTGGAATTGAATCCATGACGCCGAACGACAAGAGTACGAAAGCGGGCGTCGTAGCCGCTAGGCCCGCCAACCACTACATTATTCCCGTTTAAATAACAATAAAACAACCGAATAATAGAACTATTGCAATTGATTTGAGCGAATATAAAGGAATTTCTGTCTAAACGATCAAAAATTAATAGGTATTACCTTATTATCTACTGATATTTCCTTTTTAAGTAGATTACTCTCTGTCTCGAGAGTAGATTGCCATATTAAAAAAGAAGAAGAAGTTTTTTAGCCATCACGTCATTATCTTGACTAGGATGGGCAGATTATTTGGGATGACATTAAAACACAACTTGACTTATTACATGCCACCTTCTTTATTAAACATAGATAACAATATAATAGACAAACATAGACAATACACATAGACATTATCCTAACAGTCATGTCCTTAAATGGAGAGGGTGGGTCTTCACTATTTTCTCCCTAGAAGAATTTTATATGCTTTTCTCAAACAAAAAATTATTTGTGTAATGTTATTTTTATAGGAGATTTCTGAGATCCTATCCACGAATTTTAAAGATTATGTACTATGTGGTGTCTTGACACTAGATTAAACGAAACGTGTGAATAAAAGAGTAAAAAAATCAAAAGAAAAGTACTAAATTTTTTTGGGAAATTTCTTCTTCTTCTTTTATAAAGTCACTTGATTTTTTTAAAAGATTACTCAGAACTAATAAGTACTTGATTCAATCAATAGATTTATTTATTTTCTCTTCAAGTAAGCGTTCTATTTTCGTAATAGCATTTGAATGTCATAAAGTTTACCTATCTAAAAAAAAAATATTCCAAAATTGTACCTACTTATTTAAAACAAAATTCACTAGATCTTGTTAAATTTTTGGGTTGAAGAGTTGCAAAGATAAAAAATGTTTACGCTATGCTCATTTACTCAATCTGTTCGTCATAATAAGTCGTGTTAAAATAATCTATAATACAAAAGAAAGTCGGGTTTGTGCGAACACTTATAACTCGAGATCGGCTACAGGTTTTTATGATGCTTGGTTGATTGGATTCTTCTCCGCTCCGGATAACAGAATAACTAATAAAAATTTAAAAATGGATAGCAAATAACATAAAATCAATAATTAAATTAATATGGAACGGATTTGCAGATAACAATGCCATGTCATTGTGTGAAAAACAAGACGATTTTTATTTACCTACTTGACAACCATTGAGTTTCAAAACATTGGTATGCAGATTTTTGATAAAATTTCATTCGAGTTTTCGAGTTTTAACATTCAAACATACCTATTTTAAACGTATTTTTGTATAAATTAGAAATTTGAAATCAATATTCTTAGTAAGGACTACAGGACAACGTCTGTCGGGAAAGCTAGTAATTTATTTATTTTTATTGAGGCCTTTCACCCGAATTCGAGTGATTTGGCCATTAATCCCTAAGGTATTACAATATAAAGGTAAGGAATAGTAACAAAATTTAAATAGGTTACAATAATAATTAATGGCTACTTATATACATAGGTACACAGATTGTAGTGCATATCACAAATAAAAATACTACACATAAACCAGCAAAGTTTTTTGTTAGCAAAAATTCGAATCTGAGGAATATCGAGCGCAGCAGAGAGCTCTTGTTGCCTCCCTATGCCTTAGATGGGTTCAAAAAAGGGAGTTTAGATAGATATAAGAGTTAATAATTATATATTTTGCTTTGGTCATCGTGTTTCTTTATTAACAAGCCTGTAATCTTTTGAATTAACCACATACATAACAACACTGATGCCTGATCGTTTCTCCACACGCGGGGTGTGGTCGATATTCAATATTCATATTTTATAATTAGATTTTTTATAATAATTGATTATTTCTATATATGTATCTATTAAATGATTGATTCTTTCTTTATGGAAATAGTCCTTAGGGTTTGACTTGGCTTGGTTTAAAGGATAATTTACAACAATATTTCGTGTTTCTTTGCTGTGAATTGGCTGTGAAGTCAAACGTCAGTTTGAGTAAATACATACCTATCATAGATTTTTATGTACCTATAGTGAGTTTTGAAAAGTAGGATTCAGAGTGGGTAGAAGGGGCGTAATAAGCTAGTAATTATTAAAAGGTAAACAACAATCGTATTCCTATATTATGCAACCGCATAAACAGTTATGTATTATATTTTATATCAAAAGGAGTAAGTAAGAAATACGTCCGACTTAATTCAATATGCTTCTGATAAAAATTCTGGTTAAAAGTATTGTCATCGTGTGTAATGTACCTAATTCCAAAAGCTTCAAATATTTAGATAGTCGTGAAGGATAGATAGAAGTCTTAGATAGAAATTTATTAAATTATTTTGACTGATAAACGGACAGATTAGATATTATTGTGTACCTGGGTGCCTGGTAGATTTCTAAACGTCTATATTTAAAACTTCTACATAAAATATGACGAAATAATTTTGTATCTTGGGCAGTTGGTCACCCCAATACATGTATGCATTTCTCTTTTTTATGCGCACCTTTTAACATTTTAATCCTATTTTTGAACGACAATGTGTAATTTATAATTTGTTTTCTTTTCTTCTTATAGTTCATGAGACAAAACAAATTCGACGGCCTAGACTTGGATTGGGAATATCCAGCATTCAGAGATGGAAGCAAACCCAAGGACAAAGCTAACTACGCCAAACTGGTGCAGGAACTTCGTGAAGAGTTTGAGAAAGAGTCTCAGGCCACTGGACGACCACGTCTTCTGCTGACGATGGCTGTACCTGCTGGTATTGAATACATCGATAAAGGATATGATGTGCCGAAGTTGAACAGGTACATATAGATTAGAGTTCTTATGATTCATCTTTTACGTAACTTGTTAAATAGTAAACTTTCTTTTCCTGTTGTGCCATGTCAAAGAGAGCGTTTGTGGTGACGGGTTTGGACAAAAACAACGGTAGTTTACTAGACTTTGTACCAAGACCTGTAAAATGAAGCCAATAAAAGTAATTTATGAAAAATCTTTGAAGCCTATTTGGCGACATGTCGAAGCAGCAAATTACATTTAAGTATAAAGTTTATTGTTTAGTTTTACCTTATTTGGTATCTTTATTCTCCTTTGTTTTTGGTACCTGTATAGAATATATCTCGAATTTATAATTTCAATTAAATCTGCAATACGAATTTCTCTAACTAGAAACCAACCAGATTTTTTAAACTCTATTATATAATTATTTCTAAAATTTACCTTAAAATCGTATCTCTTCACAATAAAATGGACTTATTACCAAAGTAAGCAATTGAAATAATATTTGAGTTAAATTATCGTACTTGCAACTGAATAACAGAACTAGCTTCCGTTCCTTTCAAGTGCAAGTAACATCTGTGTACTATGTGAAATCAAATCCCCAATTGAATTAGTATATGCAAGTTTGTTGATTCCGATGGACCTCAGAAGAAATAAAAATATTTAATCAATGCCTTCTTTTTCAGATACTTGGATTGGATGAATATCCTTTCCTACGACTACCACTCGGCTTTCGAACCAGCAGTCAACCATCACTCACCTTTGTATCCTCTAGAAGCTGCCTCTGAGTATAACTACGATAGCGAACTAAATATTGTGAGTATTATATTACACGTATTTTCAATCATTTCTTAGCAAATAAGTAGCTTACAAACACGCTGAAAGAATGAATGCTATATTGTATAAAAACCACGGCGCAATACGTTCCCAATAGAATGAGTCGCCGGTAAATCTAGAAAAAAAAATATTGTATAAAAATGGAACCCGATTTCTCTTGGTCATCGCATCACGCCTGAACGACTTGACCTATTTTTGTGTTTGATATTGTCAGGAGAAGGTTCTTATGAAAGAAAAATAAGAAATTTGCTTGGAGCATAAGAATATTAAAAAAAAACTTTTCACGAAGGAACTTTTCTCAATACCTACTATTGACAGTATAAACATTTCTATTTACGAGTTTCAATTGATGTTTGAAAACACAGGGTTCGATTCCCGGGGTTTAAACCCTGTCTCAGATTGGACAGGACCGGTTAGTTGATGGTTAAAAATGGTGTTAGATATTATGTTCCGTCGGTTTTACAAGACATTTTTGTTTAGGAGAGTATGAAGCATTTATAGTAACTTCACTTTGTAAGGCTGCAAAATAGGATAAACGTAGGAATAAGAAGTCGAAAGGGAATTATGTGGGAGAAGTGTGTCCTCAAAAAGACCAAGTTAGAAGTAAAATTACCAAAACAAACAGAAATAAAATGTATAAATATGAAATTTTGCTGAATAACAAGCTAAGGAACTCTGAAGGTATGGAAAAGAATAGAGGTCTGTTTTCTGGCAAACTTGTGAGTAACAAGAAGTGGTTAATAGTCAAGCTGCTCAGTCACCGACTTTCGTACTGAAGGTGGGGGGTTTATCACTGTTGCCGACAGTTTCCTCGTTCACCCTTGTAATTCTGCTACTATGAAAGATATCAAAACTGGATGTTCACTTTTTGGTCACTAGTTACTTCATACTTGATGGCAGGCTTAGACAAACCTTATTCATTCGTGTACTTTTATTCCAGGATTACACTATCAAACATTATCTGGAAGCCGGTGCAGACAGAGAGAAGCTAGTTCTTGGCATCCCAACCTATGGACGCTCTTACACCTTATTTAACGAGGATTCAACAGCGATCGGAGCTCCAGCCGATGGTCCAGGTGAACAAGGAGAAGCTACAAGAGAGAAAGGATATTTAGCATATTACGAAGTACGTCATCTATCTAATATATAAAAATTTTATGTCATGGTGTTTGTTACCGCACTTCCCTCAACGAGATGTGCTATGATTTTTTAATGTACATATATTTGGTAGTGATAATGGAAAACACTTGTTTTCTGCAACACTGGGTGTATTGGGCTTTACCATATACTCATCATTATCGTACACATTGGAATTACATCCGTCTCAATTTATTGGTCACACATTGGTATATGTTGGCAATAAAATCTTAAAATTTATACTTGGTTATAAAAAAATATCCTATTACTCGGTGAAGTCTTTTTTAACGCATTATTTAGAAATTTATTACGAAGAAAAAACCACCCGACAACGCGCAATGTCATATTTGTCACTGACCATGGCCATAGCGTGTCGAGACATGAGCGTATTCAATATTGCCATGTCGTGTTGCTACAGGTATTGATGAATATAAGAAGGTAATGGTTTATATGGAAGAACATTTTTTGGATCAGCTAATATATATTTTATTTAAAAGAGTTTTTTTTTTGATGAGACGAGTTGCATATTTTATATTTTGTTGTTTTGTAATTTTAGATTTGCGAAGAACTAGCAAAAGTCAGAAGCAAGCGTGCCGTGGACGACGATGATGATGATGAAGAGACAGACTCAGAAGAATATGAGGAGGAATGGGTGGTCGTACAGCCAAATCCCAGAGCCATGGGACCATACGCCTATAAAGGAAAACAGTGGGTTGGCTATGACGATATAGATATTGTGAAGAAGAAGGCTGAATATGTTGCAGAAAAAGGATTAGGAGGTTGGTTAAGTTATCCGATATATCTTATTTCATAATTGGTTAAGTACGTCTGTGACTTGGTATTTTTGTTGAAACACTCTCTAATCCCGCGTGAAATATTTTTTAAACTTATATTTTTCGTCTGTAAGTGGATATTCATTGCTATGACAATATTATATGTACGACATAGTATGTGATATGTGGCACTTGATTAGTGGTTCCTAGATACAACTGTTTATGTGAGATTAATAATAAATCATCTGCAATCCATAACGTGGTAAAATAAAGTGGATAGCCGTTAAGGGACGGTATAACTGATAAATAGGACAACCAAATAGGTACTTAATGACTATTTTCAATGGTTGTCGTCTGACAGGTTTTGCTGCTAATTTAAATATAAACTAGTGGTCGAAATTCGACCATAACTAATTTAGATTATAAGTCTCTATATAAACTATAAGTGTGCGATATTTCATACTCCTCTTTCTGCGCAATTTTCGTAAAAATGATCACAAAGTTTTTCCTTCACGTTTTAATATATAGATTCCTGGATCGTAAACTCTATAACGCTGTAAGAAGCGTGGATATGCGGGAACATATTACTGTGATGAGTTTGGATAGGATACGCTATTTTCGGCTTTGCTGTCTTTTATTGCTAGGAGATGTTTCACCATTTTATTACCTATTTCTTTTTTACAGGAATCATGTTTTGGTCTATTGATAACGATGACTTCAGAGGAAAGTGTCACGGAAAGCCTTATCCACTTATTGAAGCTGCCAAAGGATCTCTGTATAAGAGGCTTGGGTGAGCCCTTTGACATTATGTTTCTTTACTAATATTATTCTCCTGATAGTATGCTTTTATGTATTTACTTGTGCAATAAAGTTTGAGTAAATTCAGGAGTAAAATAGGTTTTTTTTTTGTTGTTTTGTAGAATAACAGAAAAAGTAGCTGCTCCACCCAAAAAGACAAGTGGAAAGAGAACAAGACCAAAACCATCCAGCTCAGACGATGAAGACAAGGACATTTCCAAGAATACCATCAAAAATACCAAAAGCAGGAATAGATACAGTTCAGATGCAGTCAGTGAATCTTCAATTTCGTAAGTTATATATTCAATAATTCATTTCCAAAATTATAGGCGATTTAATCTTAAAGTTTGAAAACGAATTCACAAATGAACTCTTACACAAACACAAAACTTTTGTATCGTCGAATAAATTCTTTTTAATATTCTAGATCTTCCAACAGACGTAGACAAAATCTGAAGCGCACCAGTACCACAGAGACCCCATCTTCAGCAGTCACTCCAGATTGGGGTCTAAATACTCCGGAACCACCCACCACACCAGATCCTGGCACAGGTTTGGGAATCATTTTTCATTCCTTCAACTTCAAATCAAAAAATCCCGGGTTCAAAAATAATCTTGTTAATAACGTTTTTTCCAATATGCATTCAATAACAATTGTCGAGATTTCCGAGTTGATTTAGTAGATTTAGTTTTCTGCAAACTACAAAATATTTGGTAGGTATCATAAAAAAAAAAAGCTCCTTCGAAGCAGAGCTGAGGGACATGGACATGGTGTGGGAGGAGGTCATAAACATTGCGCAAGATCGAGCGCAATGGAGAGCTCTTGTTGCCTCCCTATGCCCCTGAGTGGGGTGTAAAAGGGAGAATTGATTGATTGATTGATCATAAATTTTATTTTTTTCTATGAGATTTCTGTACATATTATGTTTATTTATTCTGTACCGTTTGTTAACAGACTTCAAGTGCGAAGAAGAAGGCTTTTTCCCTCATCCCAGAGACTGCAAGAAATACTTCTGGTGTTTGGACAGTGGCCCCTCTAACTTGGGAATCGTCGCACATCAATTTACATGTCCATCAGGTAGATACTCCTTTTTCAAAAAAAATAATAATAATGGCTCATGCATTATTATAGTGAAAAACCTTAAAAATGACATGAACCATTTGATTTCTTTGATGTTTGATGTTCAACGATGACGCTAACAACTGGCTGTGCCAAAAATAAAGGAGACTTTAAGTTTTCTTTAAAAAATAACGCGTTTCATAACAACAAAATGACATTTTAAACCCGACTTTAAGTTAAAGTCTCGTTATTGGCACTAAAATCGACTTTAGTGTAGTTCAATCTTTTAACACCGGAGTTCGTAGAAAATTTCGTGGCGCTTTAACTGTCACAAAATAAATTATGTATGAACATTTGTATACGGTGACACTGTGGACAATAATGACCAAAATAGGGTGGAAAACATGGCAAAACGGGAAGAATATTATGGTTTTTCTGATTTAATTTACTAATTCATAAACCGTAATAATAAAAATTAACAACAATAACGACACATTGATGCTTTATTGAGAAACGAAATTGACAGATTAACAAAAAATCCGCGAAAATATTAGTAAACAATCTATGTTTTCCATAGATTTCCATGGTAACACTTTCAACTGCTACCAACTTTCAACTATTTTTTGACATTTCAAACTTTAGCTAAAGTACGCGGGAATCGTCAACTTAAAGGAAACTTTGAATTTCAGAAGTTCCTTTAGCTAAAGTGTTCTTTAGCCGCTTTTTTGAAACCGGCTATTTGCCATGTTTTCATAGTAGCAGCTATATCCATTTTTTGAGTTTTTCTAAACGTCCGAATCCGTCTTATTACTAGGATAAGGATTTTCGTTCATCTTATAAATATTTATTGGTAAATTTTTGTGTTGAATTTAGGATTACATTTCAACAAAGCCGCTGATTCCTGCGATTTTGCAAGAAATGTTCTGTGTAAAAATAAAAAACCCACGCCCACAACCAAAGCACCAGCGGTGACAAAGACCACATCATCAACATCGACAACAACTTCAACATCAGCTCCAAGGACGACAACAGCACCAACTAGAATCTCTCCTCAATTGGCAAGCCTGTTCACTACTCGAAGACCACTTCCAAAAATCACAGCTGCCACCAGCAGAACTACACTCCTGTCCAAACCTACAAGTCCCAGTTTTGGAAATGCTCCTCAGGTACAAAAATGAAATGTTTCTCAAAATATTTCATTGATTTTCTACCAAATAATCAAAGGTTCGTCCATTAATCACGTGAGATCCTTTGAAAAGAAAGAGTACATGAGAGATATTCTACTGCGCATTTCCCATCAAGTACCACGTGACTGTTGTTAAACTCATACAAACTATGAAGTTTGTCGGGAGCGGTTTGTGACATTCGATTTTTTATTTTAAATATTTTAGCATTTTTGTTTGTCATTGCACTCGTTTGCGAGTGATTCGTTTTCGAGTGAGCATTTTGGCGTTAAAACAGATAAATTGTATGTTATTTTTTTTAATCGTTTAACTAATTAGATAAAAGCTATAAAACCTACGAGTTTTTTGTGTTGTGCGAGAAGAATCCAATAAATTTCCCATCGGACGAATCTGTGGAGCCGATCTCGAGTTATAAGTGTTCGCACTACCCAGCTTTGATTTATATTAGAGACGTATCTTTAGTTTTGCCCTGGGGTTGCCGGCTAAGAATAGCACCTCTGTTCTTTTTGCTGGTTTTTCGAGCATCCTGTAAGAGGCAGGAAATCGAAAAATCAGATCGGGACCGTGAGGTTGACCACCTCACGTCCCTAAAGCTCAACCGGTCAGAAAAGACACCATAATCCTCGGACGCCTTCGAGGGCAATGGAGAGCTCTTAGTGCCTCCCTATGCTCCTAAGTGGGGTTTAGGCCCCCCGCTTTTCGGCTTGGTTTGGGGGGAGGATCTGCGGCGGGCTCGATTTGTGTGGAGCCGGCTTTTTGGTTTGATTGCTTCGATCGAACTAGAGGGTTGGTTTCGTGCGGGTCGGATTTGCTGCGGATTTGTCTCCTCCGGGCTGGCTTGCAGTATGTGGGGAGCCTTAAAAGGAGAGTTAGTCAAGTGACTACTAGATAAAAAAAACAATTTTAGGGTGCTGTGGCTCCACAAAAGCTCTCTAATAATATTTGTATTATTAGGTCGGAAGGAACGAGGCGGCGGGGGGAGGGGGGGGGGGTTGTACCAAGAAATCATAGATCCGCATGATTTTAGTTAGGTTGGTAAGTAGTAGTGTGAAACCAATCACCAAGGGGAGATGATCTCTAAAAAGTTGCAAGAAGTATCACGTGAAACAAGATGTTTGACATGGGTTACGTAATACTCATACAATAAGTAATTAACATCCCCACATAAAATGTTATGAAATTAAAACAAAAGTAAAGGAAAAACATTTTCATAGAATTATTGGATCTGTTTGTTAATATTTGTAGTTTTTTTTTAGCAGGAAGAATACGAAGATGAAGAACTCGTCGAAGAAGAAGATGTTCCAGATTCTGAAGAAGATCCTAAAGTTATCAAAGAACTGATTGATTTGATCAAAAAATTGGGTGAGTTTTTAAAATCAATATGATTAAATTTGGTTAACTTATTTATTTCTGTCTGATGAGGTTTGTCAATTTACAGCATAATTTATGCCATGCACGTTTTTATTTTGAAATTTATTGATGTTTGAGCTTTTTTGTTTATAGGCCAAATGAGATCTCTGGGAGAAATCAGCCTTTTAATTTCCTCACACGTTTGCCATACCTAATGCGTTATTTCTTGATTTCTAGGAGGAGTCGAACAGTTGGAGAAATATTTGGCTGGAACTGGAAATACACAAGGAACTAGGATTACAACCCCACCTACGGTTTCCAGATTATTGTATGAGAGGGTTCTTTCACAATTTGAAAGGTTCAAACCATGACATATTATAATTTAACTTTTTCACTTACTTTAGCAGTTGCACTTTCGTGGTTGTCAATTGAAACTCCTCTTGATCTTGAAATAATCTTGAAAGTGTAGCCGTGTTAAAATTATGTTCAGTAATATGAACATCCAAAGTTGCTAACACTTTTTTATGTACTTATGTACTGTAATCATTATTTTTTTATATGTTTTTCTTCCTGTGGATTTTTATAATAATAGTATTGAAAAAATCTGGCAAAGTCTTAATATAGACGATCAAACAATACTTAGTTTTAGGCATTGATTGATTTTTGTAATTTATAAAATCATTGAATAACAAAAACTTTTTTCAGAGCGCCTCCACAAGTAAACAGCAGAGGACCACAAGCAGCGGGTTTGGAAAAGTACAGCGATTCGGACAAAAAGAGTTCAAGATGGGAAAAACCACAGTAAGACAATCATTCAATTTTGAGACTAAAGTTATGGCTTTCTTATTTGAATGGCACTCATATTTTATGCATTGTAGATATACCACAATCAATCGTCAACGTCCTTCCACAACCACAGAGGAAGCTGATGTTTATGAGAGAGGGCCAGTCGAAACTGAAGAAGAAACAAGAGAATCTCCTTCATCCACCGTCAGAACCAATTTACCACAGTATGTCAATATAAGAAGAGGAAGACCATCTTCTACAACGGATATACCAGAATCCACAGCAAGGTGATAAAGAATACACAACACTACAATGATGGTTTTTTATACAGGATTCACAGAATGCTTAAAAAAATATTTTTTTCAATCGCAGGAATGCCTTATACGATCGCAGTTCAGAAGAAATAGAGACAGATTTAGAAGATGTCAAGAACGGAGTTCAAGGATTCGAATATTCAAATATAAGAAGATTCCGACCAGAAACACAAGAATCGACAACACTGAAGTAAGGAAATCTTTAAAAAAATATTTGACAAATAATTAATAATTTTTAAGCCTTGTATTAATTATGTGCCATTCCTTTTAGGTATAAAACAATCCAACGGACCAGACCGACTACTACCGAGACTGTACTTGAAGACGAAAACGATAACGCTAGCAGATTTAGAACGAACAATCCCATTGAGGTTTCTAGTCAATATGTGTCCACGACAGAAAAACCTGTCCAAACCTCGTCGAAATATTCTACAATAGCGCGTTTCCCTTCTACAACAAACAGTCCTCAAATAATCGAAACAACCACAATTCATACCCGTAACAATGATATCACTGATTCAAATGATGTTAATGTAGAAATTGCATCCCCATCATTTGCATCTGAAAATGGAGTGGTTAAAAACAAAGACAATTCAGTTCTCAATGCTAAAATATCACTCTTATCCAATACCGTTAAGCCGGTTGATACCGTAGCCACCACACCCAGTTCTGTTCCCTATGTATCTTATTCTACAGAAGTAACAATATCCGAAGATCCGTTTTATTCTACATCAAAGGGAACTCCGCTTTTTGTGAAACGAACTCGGCCAACAACAACGACCACTGAAAAATCGGAAACAACTACACAAACAAATTCGGACAAAAAGGTGAGTTTTAATAGGGTATATACTAATGTTAGACGCACTAATGCACAAAATAATGCACGAGTTAGGGATGATAGCTTTAAGAAATTAGAACAAGATGTTGTATCATCAAATGATAATGTGCTAGATGAAACAAATGATAATTTAATTGAGTATAAAATTAGATCTAGGGTAAGAAAAATTCGATCAACAACTCCATCTAGTCAGGAAAATACCACAGATTCTGGTAGTACTCAAACGGATTATGGAAGTAGGAGAACAACCAGGCCTCAAATTCGGTTTGGTGTGCAGAGGTTTAACCCTAATTTAGTTTTACGCGATCAATCCGAAAGTAAAAATATTGCACCAGACGATCGATTGACCACATCCGAGGAGAATGTAAGAAAACCTTCATTCAGATCTAGGCGATTACAAACCTCTACTTCTTCTCAAAGGAGTGAAGAAAGCAGAAGCGATGAGGAAGGTGAACCTTTCACAAGTAGACCGCAACCAGTCAGAAGATACAGACCCTCACTGAGAGATTTTGGACCTGATTTATCATCTCTTACAGCATTAGATAGTAGTAGGAGAAATACAGGAGAAGAACGAAAGAGTAATAATTTGAGAAATATCCAAACGAACAGGAGATATAGACCTACATTTGCTTCAACAAAGCCACCGTTGGAAGATTCTGAGGACAGTGACTCCTCAATAACCCCAGTTAGAACTGTCGCACAAAGAACTTTTGCTCCTAGAAGCGGACGCTTTACTACTACTGTTAGAACAACATCAACAGAATCTGACCTGAATGAAGAAGCATCTGAAGGTTCTATTATTCCTAGAGGAAGAAAATTGAGTATAGCTAGATTTACACCAAGACCATTCTCGAGGGTAACAAATGAAGTGTTAGATGAAATAGATGACACAGAAGCACAAGAAGAGAATGATTTGGCGGCTAAAATATCTTTTGATTCTGCTCTTATTGGAAAGGCACGACTAACCGCACCAGTTATAACCGTATCTGAAGATAGTCAAACAAGTTCGACCGCGTCATTACCACTACCATCCATAAATGTTACGAAAGTGATCAATTCAAATATATTGCTAGGACAATCAAACAACAGAAGTGGTATACTACTTTTGAGAAGATTATCAAAGCCTGCTACAAATGTCAGTTTGAATACTACTATAGATCATAATGAAAACTCTGAAGCCATTCACTTGTCTGAATCAAATATTGAAGAACAAGAGCAAAGTGAAGATAATGCTCTACCAATTGATCGTCCGAGAAAGAGAATTATAATTAAGAAAACTCGACCAAAAATAGTACAAGAAACAGAAAATTTAGTAAGCGCTGCTACAGAAAAAATAGAAGTTACGACTTCAATAATTTCCAATGATGAAAACAATACTGAACCAACTAAAGACGATTCCAAGCCACGAATAAGGAAAGTTTTAAGAAGAAGACCTGCAACATCTACGACAACAACAGAATCAGCTATAGAAGAAGCTAGCACTGAAGGTGCGGTATTAAATGAACCTGATATTGAAAGTAAAAATACAACTACACCCGTAATAAGAAGAAGAAAAATTATTCGAAAGAAATTAAAGCCAGTCGTAACAGATGAAGGTAAGTCAAGAATTTTACAAACAAAAGACGAGGCCGTTATTGATGAAGATAAAAATAAGGTAGAAGTTGAAGAAAAAGTAACTACAGTAAAATTATTAGATGTTGAAACAACAACCGAGTCTTTAAATACCACACCAGAAAATTTGTCTGAAACCACAGAACAGACCACTCAAAGCATAAACCAAAATAAAGCCTTGAAAATTTCTTTAAAAACATTCGAAGATGTAACAACTTCAGAGCCATCTACGACTGTCAGTAAAACTTTTAGTAGAAAATATTTTGCTGGAACATTTACAACACCCATAACTCCTGCAGATAGAGAAATCTCATTAAATGATAGGTCACGAGTTGAACTATCTCCAAGACGACCTTTGTTTAATGCTAGACCAATAAATAGAAGACCATTTACAACACCAAGTACTACAACTCTTGACGAAGAAGATTACAGTAGTGAAGAAGAAAATGAAGAAGATTCTGATAAAGGCGAAAATTTAGTATTTGTACCAGTAGATCAGTTATTCACCCGGGGTCCTCCAAAACCAACTGCTGACACTATTGTAGATGATGAAGAATCAGAGGAAGAAGAAGACAATTCATTTAACCAGGTTCCATCTACTCCAAGACCAATTAATCGATTTGCACCAGGACGTCGCCCTCCGCTCCTTTCGAATAGACCATCTCCAGCACGTGAATCTAATCGACCAGTCAATATACCGCAAGGTGTTAAAGTCTCAGAAGAAGGTAGTCGGCGGTTTAATCGTCCAATTCCATTTCAGCCAAACCGAACCAACAGGTTCGGGACTTCAGCAACTACTGCACAAACTGAAACAACTACTAGATCTTACGTAAGGAAGTTTTCCCCCAACAGACCTCAATCAGATACATTTACCACTGAAAATATAAATATTGAAGCAGTTAGTGCAATTCACAAACAATTATTTAGTAACCCTAAACGTTTTACCACTATTAAACCATCTTTGCAGATTACTAATTCTGATTCTGACTCCGAATCTCCGAACGAAATTTCAACTTTTAACTATGATGCCGAAACCACGACGTTCATTTACGATTCAGAAACAGTAACAGAGAATTTAGATTCTGAAACTAATGAATGGTTAACAACCAATGATTTGACCGAGGAATCTGTAACCGATGCGGATGTAATGCAGACCGAATCACCTGATGAAACCACAACAATCGATTCACAGTATGAGGTTACAACGGTTATTCCACAAATTGATACAAATGGAACGGAAAAAATACACAGCGTGTTTCTTGATAAATTGTTCTCAGTTAGTCGTGTTGTTGAAATTTCTTCAAAAGAAGATAAACTGAAACTGAACAGTAAAAATGAAACAAGATTAGTTGAAGAAGGTAAAATTAAAGTTGAGAAAGAACCTACATTAGATAAAATAGGAGAAGTAAGTCGATATACACTTATAAAAATCGTCGAGGGAGATATTCCAATTTATTTAACAAACTTAAGTCACGAATATCCAGTAGATAATCCTCCATATAATCCTATTAGAATAGACGAGGCTAGAAATGCTAGAGCCTTGGTTGATTTCTCAGATAGTGGAAAGGAAAACCTTATTGCTTCGGAGAGTGTAAATGCTGCTTATAATCATAAAAATGGTGTTGTTGAGCTGATTCAAACATCAGTGGACTTAGATTACAAAACAGATACAGATGAAAGAGGAAACAAAGTATACGTAATAGAAAGTACTACGATAATCGATAAAACAGAAAACCCTACAGAATCTGAACCAACTGAAGCGGGAACGGGTTTCACAACAGATATACCGGCATCTACAGAGAGATTATTTGTACCTGGTGCAATTGACTTGAATGTGTTGAAGAGTGATAACGTAAATGTTGTGACTCCAAAACCTATTGAATCATCTACGATTGCCTTAGAAGCTTTATTTGGTACAAATGACACCAAAATAATAATTGGTGATCAAAACGAAAAAACTGTCTCAGCGCCTCAACCATACGTAGTGTATGCTTCACCCATAAATCTAAGCGACCTACAAACTGAATCTACAGTCAAAGAATCAAATGTAACCGAGTCAGCCAGGGAGTCTAGTGGAAGGTCAATCGATGGAGTTGTTAAAGTGCAAGTTGTTCAGAGTGAAGGTGAAAACATCAAAGCACATTTGAAAGAACAAGAATTCCACGGTGTACCAGCTGCTTTAGATGTTATAACAGAAAAAGGATTCACTGCAACAACAATAGCAGAATCACGGGATAATGAAACCGCAGAAAAAGGTGATTTATTAAGTACAACCATGTCAAATACTCCATTGACCACAACCACTACGCAGTCAACTATTTCAGAAAATATAAATAAAACGTCTACTGAAACTTCAAGTGAACCTCTTATGACAGAAACAAGCATGCCTGATTTTACTGATGATAGTCTCACAACTATTGGAGATTTTACAACCGATATTAATGAACCTACAACTATAACGGAACAAATGGAGACTACAACAATTATTGCGGAAACTGTAAAACCTATTCTAGTCAAAAACCTTTCGTCATCTTTACCACTTAATTCCACGGCATCCAAATTTGCAAAAAATCGCCCGAAATTGTCTTTCCCAAGACGTTATCAGTCAAACTCTACAAATCCAATTGTTTCAAGGGCACCTTTTAATCCCTTAAATAAAGCGATAAATAAAAATAGAACCCTCACGACGCCAATCGATGGTAAAAATGTTCCATACACTACTCCCAAATATAATCGGACAAATAGTTACACATCAGGACTGTCGCGGTTTAGCGCGAACAGGGTTCAAAATGTTCCGGTAGACACCAGAAAAAAATTGGAGGCAAACAAATTTAAACCATCAACCACTACAACTTCTGCCCCTATTTCAAACGAGACCAAGATAGTAAATGTGCCTGTCGAGCCAACAACAGCAAAGGTGATAATCAGAAGGTTCAAACCAAGAATTTCGCCGTTCGCTAGAAGAACGAGTACAACAGAAGCACCAGAACAGGTCAGTGAGGAATAATAAATAACAAATGGTACAAATTTGAGAATAAATAAAAAAACTGGTATATAATCCAAAAAAATAATTATTTATTGAATCGGCCAGTGATGAGACGAATGGTTGATTGATTATAATTGACATACATTAATAATACTGTTAATATGCTATGTTATTATACGAGGATCGACTAAAAATCCTGCATGTTCCATGGCTAAACATATTTTCCCGGTTGTGGTCTATCGATTTGTTGAATGCAACCCAGATGACGTCAACAATTTATTAATAATTATTCCAAAGGTTTTGATGGACGAGTTGTAGATATTTTATAATATTAATACTGATAATAATATATCGATATTAATCTGATATATTATTAATATTATTTTTAATTATTATTGTGTCATATTATTGATATGAATATGTAAATATATAATACATTAAAGTAAGTAAGTTAAAAATTATTAATTTAAGAGTCACACATCCAAATGATAAAATGAATCACGTAGAATAACTAAAATATACGTAGAACGAATAGTTTTTAAATTATTATAGTTTGTTTGGTGTTAGGCTAGAATTGTGCAGAGTAAAATAAACTTTAAATAAACTTTATACGTAGAACGGGTTACAAAAAGTTGTAAGGCCTAGAACGTGTTTCGGTGTGATTAAGTAGTAATAATATCCCTTAAAGTGTTCGTGCAACATCCTTTGAATATTTAAAAACATTTGAAATTTTTACCTCTTCACGTTACACTGCGGTTAGGCGATAGTGCGTTCTAAGCTTTACAAATAAACATCAATTATTGTTGAATTTTTTTAGTTTGACATTGCATTTAAATTATCGAAATTATAATTCTTGAAACACTAAGGCCCTGTCCTAGCTGGTACACGATCTTGCGATTGCAATGATCGCATGAACGCATAAACAAATTTGTGATGGCACGATAAAAAATTGTGTGTCCTAACCAATGAGATATTATACTGGAGATGCAATTCCATACAATTTTTAGTTTGAAACTAGCATCACGAGTAAATTTGAAGTTGAACTTAAATAAAAATATGCAATCAAGCAATACTGACGAATATTTTTGTCTTTGTCACACATAATACGCCAAACGGCTAAGTGCTGTCACCTTCTATCGGTACACATTAATAGAAATTTCTTTTTGTGCGTGAGATTTGAATGTATTTGTCAGAATTGTCTAAGAACCTTTTGAAAAAGATCTCTCGTCTTTATTAATGCGAGGCAGACAACGAACGGTTTAAAAGCACATTCATAAAAAATATATTTTGAAAATGGAAAAAATGATTTATTTATTTGAATCACAAATGACCCTTTTTATAAAAACACTAGTTATAGTGTACTTGCTTCTAAATTTCGTCCGGCTAGGTAAGGGCTCATACACACAGCTTAAACGAGAACCGTCAGAAATACGGCACTGTGGGAAAAACCGCTGGCGATTTCTCAGTTGTATGATGGATTTCGTAAAAAAATTCATTGATAGTGGAAAACCTCTGTTTGCAGAACATCCTTAAATTCCATATATAATTTTAATTAGGGAGCACTCTGTTTAAATATAAGTTGTATTCTTTTTTCTAAATAAATTGATAAAAAAAACCTTGATAGAATAAAAAAAAATTCTAGAACTATACCTATGCACTGTTGCATACGCCGCGTACGGGTGTATCTTTTTAAATGAATTTAGGCTAATTAAAAGTAAACACAAATACATTTGGAAACTTGCACACACTATGGAAGAGTTGTGTTGTGAAAGTGAAAATAGTCGGCACAGGGATTCGAGCCCATGACGTATGCTGTAGTAAGAAAGCCGTCGACTGAACCGCTGGGTTATAAATTCAAATAAAAATGTATCTACGCGTTTCATACAGACGCGGTTTTTTTAACCCCGCTCGGTATGCACCCGTAGTGTGATGTGGGCCTAACTAATAAAACAAAAATAATTGTCAAATATATTTTTAGATTTTAAACATTTTATCACAATAATATGCACTTAAAATATATAAAATACGTCCTTTTTGATAAAAGGATTTTCCTCTATTGATTTCTGTTGAGGAACGATTTTTTTTCACCACAAAATCCACCATTTTCAAGAACGCCGTATTACCGCGGACACAACTGTCAAGCTCGAGCTGTTGTCAACGACTAAAACACGAGCGTGGCACATTTTCGGTGGTGGCACAATTTTTTACATGCCATTTTTTAGACTCGATTGCATCTCTAGTATAAATCTCATTGGTCCTAACTGCCATCGCATGATGGCGCGTCCGCTTTCCTTGACAACGCAAACAAAGAAATATGAATGTTAGTAAGTAAGAACTTTTGACAAGTAGGTGTCGTATTAATTATTATCGATACAGCAGAGCAATACAAGCGACGTGCGATCATTTCAAACAAGATACCGATCGGACGATCGAATTTACGTCTGCCCAGTCAGGACACGTTCATACAATGTTATATGTTTGAACAGGGCGTCCGCGTTCATACGATCATCGCAATCGCACGATCATCGCAATCGCACGATCGTGCGATCATGCAACCAGCTAGGACAGGGCCTGTCTGTTTATTTAGTTGTGTACTTTTTCAAACAAGCGAGTGGCTCCCAAACATAGTGGGTTAAATAACGAATACAGGGATAAATGTAAATTCTAAAAGCTATGAAGTTTTGCGATAGTGGAATTCTTAGAACGAATAGCAACACAGTTTGGGAATCCCTGATGTTTTATAATTTCAGCTAAATTGTTTAGTTCGATCTTCGAATATTTTTTCATAAAATTGAGATAAGTCTAAATTTTTGGGTACATAGTCAAGAAATGCATGTGCATGGAGTGCAATAGTTGATTCAAAAGTTCAAAACAATAATACTTTGCATAGAGTGAGCATTATAAAAAAGTATTGCTTTTGCATCTTAATACTTATTGTAAGATAATAATTTTATGTTCAATACTCATTAAAAAATTAATTGAAGACATAAGTGGATGAAGGCGTTATGTCGCAAAAATACAAAATTCCACTTTTTTACACAAATAAAGGTGTTAAGTAACGCTCTTTCACATGAACATAATCACACCGCTCAAAAATGTGCTAAAATACGATTTTCTCAGTGGATGAAGGAGTTATGTTACATATTAATTCACCCATAACACGATTTAACGCGGATGTAAGTGTTAAGGGACTTTAATACATTCATCCATTAAAAACGCTATTTTTCAAATACAGATGAAGGCGTTATGGGAACATATATCTTTGCTATAGAAAAATATCTAGAACAATATGTGTTCAAAACTTTAACTCCTGATATCTCAGTTCCATATTGGTGTAACATAACACCTTCATCCACTTATGTCTTCAATTATTAAAATTTTGTCTTGACGAATGTTTAAATAATAATTATCATGATAAATATATACATACTACAGACATATAATTATTTTTATATTAGGTATAATAATTATTATTGTAAATAGTTTCTAAGTGTATTATTTTTAAGAGTTTCTTGTTGTAACATAATGTACCTTTTATACATAAAATAATAAATAATAATGTTTTTATTATTATTCTTTTGAGATTTCATAAACACACAACTCTTTTTTGATTTTAGTTTTTTTTTTTATAATTTGTTCGTGTTTTTGTTGTTGTTGTATATTATTTACTTCACAAATGCAACCACGCACAAAATTTTGCACTATTTTTGTGTACTTTTTTTTAAATGTTAGCATAAAGTATTGTGATAACAAAAGTGCTGAAGAAGGAAGTTCGTCGCGGGATACTGGTAAGTGATTTTATTTATTGTTTATTTATTTATTATGTTTATATGTTGGTATTGTTTTCATTATTATAACCGTACTTCCTTTAATTTGGTTATTTTTTGTGCAATAAATTTCATATACTCGACATCAAAAAGGCAAATTAGATCAAAATAAATACAATACGAGTACCTACTGCTACATTAGTTTTCTGGTCTTGCTTTATCTGGGGGTTGATAAAGGGGGTTGTATCCTTGGAGGTTGTGGAAATGACCAAACAAGCGGTTTATCAGTTAAAAAATATTAATTTTATCTCCACTTACATGAACTCTTCCGAGATCTTAAACTCATGTTAAAATTATACAAAAAAAAATCCAAAAATTAAGAAATCAGAGCTCTGTCCTCTGCACAACACTAGTAATTAATTGTTCTTATAGGTACACAGTTCAATAGGTATTATTTTGTCCGATACACAACATAATATAATACCTGTCATGTTATGACACGCTCCACACAGTATGCTCCGTTGTCCCCTATTCCGGGAGGCGTTTTACTTGCTCCTTCGGCTCTCGTACCGCCCTCCAACGATCGCCAAAAACCTCTGCCTCGATCTGTGTGTCACTCTTGCGCTGTTCACGTTTCTTTCCCCGCGCTTCCCCTGTGACTCCGACCCCTATTGAAATTGTAGGTGGCAGGTACATAAAAAATTGGGGCTATACGGTGGGTCTTCAGCAAAAATCGTTACACTACCTATACAGCTATCTCCATAAATCGCGTAAATACCTTTTGAAATTTGTTTAGTAGGTGTAGTAGCCTTTATAACCCAGTGTTTTGATGGGCTGAAACGCATTTTATTTTATAATTTTTCCGATAAAAATATATGAAGTACGTTATCATAATAACTTATAACAAATTTATTATTTTCGCGTAGTTTGAATAATTTTGTTTTGCATATTATTATTATGAAGTATAAATGCAGTAGAGATGAGATTTCTACGAAGAAAAATATGTTGAAAGAATCTGTGGGATATGGAAAGGAATGTGGTATGGAAATTAGTGTTGTGACAAAGATGAAAGTGAATAAGTTGTGATGGTTTGGGTATATTGTGCATGGAAAGAATGTATGCAAACAAAATGACGAAGAAAATTTACATGGCTGAAAGGAGAGGTGTACGAAAACGTGGCCGACTGAGAATGACGTGGATCGAACGCATCGATTCTGCTCTTAAGGAAGGGCAGGTCAGAAGTAATAGAAGCAGGAAAGGTTGTTTGAGAATTGGTACCTATATCGATGGAAGAAGCGAAAAAAGTGCGCATGTATAGAAAAGAGTGGAGGTCCGTTCTCTCTGCCTACCCCTTACGGGACAGGCGTGATGCTTTATAGTAAAATAATATAGTAACACATTGAAATAATCATTAACTCCGTAGAAGATGGAATAATTTCATCACGTTCGGTTATTATTTTTGAACTTTGTGGTTGGCCAATTTAAATCTACGTAATATGAGTAATTTTGTGGAGTGCAAAGTATGCGGTTGAAATGCAAAGGTTCAAGGTTTAACCTAAAATGTAAACAATTTAGTAAAAAATACTTATCAATGTTTCATTAACTGTGATTTTTATAACTATAAATAAATTAACACTTTTCTATACAAAGGTATATAATGACGTATAGCCGGCGGAATTTATTGCCTGGGGAATTTTTTTCTATAGTCAACCGGTCCCATCCAATCTGAGTCAGGCCAACGCCGGGTAGAAATTTCATGTGAAAAAACTCTTATCGAAGGGAATCGAACCCGGGACCTCAGGATCTGAAGTCCACGCTTATACCACTAGGCTACCGAGGTCGGTAGTAGGTATTCTGAAAGATTCTTATTCGAAATCTTATTTATTTATTTTATTATTTTATTTATTTTAACATTAATATACAGACAGTGAAATTGATACAAAAATAAGACAGTACATAAACAATTACGAAACACACACCAATAGGAGGAACAACTGCATAATTCGGCATTCTTAACACATCTCCCTGTCTACTTTTGGTAGAAGTGCTTTTGTCTTACAACCACCATTCCCACCCCATTCCCTTTATTCTTATAACGCACTTTTTTCGAAAGCGGGTTTTTTTCGAAAGTGGAGAGATCTTGTGCCCTTCCATTGTTCGACAGTTGATGAAAAGGGGAGAGTAGAATATCTAGGGTTAGCTTCAATCATCCCTTTATCTGCTCTGTAACATTATTTTTACCAAAAATTGATGAAAAGTTTTCTCCTCACTCCTCAGTTTTCATTTGTTTTACATTAACCACTATAATTTGTTACATTTTTTTTTCAAAAATCTGTCTCGATTTTGTTTATTTTTATTTCAGGCTCAATCTCAATTCCTCTCTTTCTTATCCAAAGTTACAACCCAGTTTAAGCTAGCACTTTGTAGGTCTGCAGAGAACGCCAGCTGGATACAATAAGGCATAGGGGATTAGTTTACCAACTATTATCATATAATATAACATCCAATAGAAAGTTATCTGTATATATAAAAATGGGACCCTATTTCCTGTGGTCATCGCATCACGCATGAACGGCTGGACAAATTTTTCTAATTCTTTTTTTTATCTTTGCTAGTGTCAGGAGAAAGTTCTTATGAAAGAAAAAATTAAGAAAGTTGTGCAAAACATTAGAAAATTTAAAGTAGGTAACCTTCTTAGTTCTTTTTGTACAACATCTTAATTTCATTCTTATTTTGAATTTAATTTGACATTTGGCAGAAATTGTCAGTTGTTTGATGGTGGTTCCATTGACAGAATGTGGATGGAAAATACTTATATGGTTGAAAACAGATGTATCGGTCGGAATTAAATTCGTTAAAAGATAATATACCTACAAATTAGAATCAAATATTCATAATTACGAGCACAGGACAACGTCTATCGGGAAAGTTAGTCATTAATAATTACACAGCCCAAAGCAATAATTGTAAAATGGAATAATATTGTAGTGAAAAACTCAAGAAAATTTCATATACCTACAGGTGTTCAATTACTTAACATGATAACATACCTCGAGCGATTTCTCATTATTCAAAATACCCAGGCGGCCAGATATCTGTAAACAAATTAAGTAGGTAAATTTTATACTGTTATTATGAAAAGCTTTCTTTAAACATTCGCGTAAATTTTACTTTCATTATAATATCAAAACAATAAGCAACATAACTGTCTTATATTTGGTCGGAAGGTTAGTACACAACCTGACACGTATTTTTGTGTGAATATATATTATAAGACTCTGATTTGCATGTATGAGTTTGTGGCATACATAGGTATATTAAAGAAACAATCTAAATGTTAGAATTTTAAATAATGATTTTTCCCAAATACAAATTGATTTCTTACTAGTTGAGAAGTTGTAGGTACCTAAATTAAATTTTGCTAAGTTTGTTACATTTTATACCTATTGCGAACGCCATATCATTATATTACTTTGTTTTGAAAAGAAAAATTACATTAGTTGAGGTTATGTTACCAACTTTGAGTAAATATTTACTTCTCTGAATAACATTTTTAATTTCGAACTGCTTCACAGTAAGTATTGTTTTCTACTGTCTTTCCAAAGTTGGTTGTCATTTTGTCGTATATAACGGCTTTAGTTTAATTTTAAATATTGCCATCAGTTTATTCAAAAGGTTTATAGAAAATAATATTTTTTTATATAAAGAATTAATTATAATAATTGTGGTTATAATCGATACATTAAGAAAGGTCTATTCTTCCACCCATTAGAATTTATTAATGCATACATTATGGACTTGTGGTTAAACGATTAAAACAATCAACACCAATCTTGTCAATGTCAAATACATGACAGCAGTCGCAGTCTTTAAATTTGGTTGCTCTCTTTTTCTCAATAATTTCCAACTTTTATCTCCATATTTCATTAATTATTAAATATCTACTTGTTGCATAGATGTGATTTTTCGACATGTTGAACATGTTGAGAATTCTCATCATTGGGAGTTTATAGACTTAAATATTACCACCTAATTGGCGCACGTTGTTAACGTAAAGCGATCACACCAAGCCAGCCTTCGAAATAACAGTACAAGACGGTCGTAAGTCCGTAGTGGTTTGTTCCATTTAAAAATCGAACATTAGTAATGAATTGTTAGTCATTAGTAGTTGTTACATATTCTTTAAAATCTTGTCAATGTTTATTCCTATTTCAAAACCCCGTGAAGATGTTCGATTTAACAGTTGGACACTTTATAAACGATATTTGCAAACACACGCACACATACAATAAAAATGAGAAACATTACGTGGCCATAGCTTTACAACAGCTAATAGATTCTTAAACAAAGCAATAACAAGTGCGGGCTAAGTGGAGAGGCATTGTTCAAAAGATCGTGGGAAAGATCACTTACAAAACGGATCCACGCCGCGACTTTTACGAGAATGGTCTATGATTTATAGATCATTAACATCAAATTAATTTTATTTTAGACAGATCAACAGTGCTTTTATTGATATTATTTATTATTGTTGATAATAGCCCGCTAGTTTTTGTCGTAAATTGATTTTCACCTTCGTAATCTTGTTTTCTTGGTTTTTAGGCAGTCTTATATTAACACCATTTGTTTCTAGAAAATACCTATATTTTGAATTTTATTTTTACCTTTGTCTTGTTTTCGCCATACTTGTAAAGTTCATTCCGTTTCCGGACTACTAGGTTTGTGTCTTTCTATTTCTAGTTCTGGCTGTAAACATACCCTTCGACCTTCGATAGCATTTCTTACTGTCATACTTTCTACTAACGCTGGTTCTATTGCTTCTGAATCCTTTACACTATTGTTCTTATTGCCGGGAAACACAGAGAAATAACGTTATTGAAATATTCAGGAAATACAAGACAATTTACATAAATACCTACAGTGATACAAACATAGTAAAAACAAAAAAGTAGGTACCTCATATATTTCTATGTGCATTAAGCCATTGACTTCTGTTTCTCTGACAATATTAGAATAAAGTATACCTAATTAAAAACCATTGTCTTTACAACACGAATATTCAATGTTAACGACTAAACGTACCATCAGATGATTGACAAGTTGGCATTCAGCCATGAGCGTCGAGTTAATTGAAACGTTGACAATATCTAAAAGTCATCAACACAAAACAATAAAAATATTGTAAATGATTCTGTTGACATTGGCACGATAGCATATCAGATTGATATAAGTAACACATCAAGATAATCTTGCCATATTTGTCAAATATTATACCAGGCATTGTTTGAATTTTGCATCAAGGTTCATTTTAATAGATTTGTGTTTATGTATTATCAGACTGTTAAGACCGTTCCAAAAAACGGTGACTGTTTTTATCATTTAAGATCTTAAACTCTAAAGTTGGAGATAGATCAGTTCTACATCACTTGTCTTTGTCTTCAAGTGCCTTGTTTTGTTCACCCATGTTTACTATGATTTCATTAAACCTCTATCTGTTCAGAAGCTTTTGGATAGCTTCGCTTTACTTCCTACTTACTTTCTTCTAATGACAATGAAGCATTGTTTGAACAAATAGGCTCTTTTTTTAGTCTTTGTGTTCAGTTTGCCGGATGGTCGCCGAATTCCTAAGTATTGGTGTAACATTACATACAACCTAGAAGAAGAGGTTTGATCTTCGAAAACTGCTTCTGAAAGGGTTTATTTTCTAGCTCATCTTGTTCTCCTATCTGTTCTAGCTCATCTTGTTCTCCTATATGGTTCTATCTCATCTTGTTCTCCTATCTGTTCTATCTCATCTTCGACATTATTGCTTTTTATGGTTGCTTAAAATGTTCCTCCAGAATCGTAGCTATTATTACGTCACGGCTTCCGTTTAGCCTGTTTTCTATTTTAGCATGGGGCACTCGTTTATCAGATGAGCACATACCAGTGAACCTTACCATTTGAGAAAGTTCGAAGATCTACAGCCTAAATCACATCTTTTTCATCTAATCTTACACTACATCTTTTTCAGTTGTGCGAGTAGAGCTAGGTAAAACATTGCTATTTTATTCAGGACATTTGTTCAAATTCTTGGTATTTAAATAATTTAAATCGCTGTTTGATATTTTAATATACCTATTTTAAAGAACAAAAATGATACAATAGCTAAACTTAACTAACCACAAGGTTGACATAAGGCACGACGAAGGATTTAAGGGACGTTGTAACATGTGATTTTTAGGAAAACCAAATAATTAATTAGCCTTTTCCATGCCAGTCGTTCGACGGGTTTTTCTGCTAGTTCTTAAGATAATCCTTTTGTCGCGTTTAGTGATCGTAGAATTCTCATCACGTACAACACAATGTGTATCATCTTAACAATACGTTATCTATTTCTTATTCATACAATAGCCCAAGAAGTCATCATAACTTAGGAATTTACTGGGGTCATCTGCGTTGGCATTTAGTAAACTCGGCAATGAACTTGCCTTTAAAGTTTGACATTATAATGTACACTCTTAGATCAGGTACGTTAATAACTATAATCAAATTAATATTTTGGACAAAATGTACATCGGTAAACCTGTTTGCGAATTATCTAAGCAAAAAGTTGTAAATATGAATTGATATTGATTCAAGTTTTTTTATTTATTTGATTGACGAATCGAATTTGATAACAGTGGTCAGTTGTCTAATTGGAAGATCTTGATTTATATGACAAGGTCACTCTATGACTCCTTGAATTACACGACATGCTGTTGGCATATTGGCATACATTTTCTATAATTCTTTCTGATTTTTGTGTACTTAAGTTATACAGTTTCAAAACTTTTGTATGTGTTCAACGTTTTTGACTTCACATTGTGAGAAGAATGTCATAAAAATAGTAAAGAATGTGTAACAACTAATGACTAAAATTAACGAATTGAACGTGCATTCTTGGTGGAATTATTTAAATAAAACAATTGATTTGTTATTCCACTATATTTATTTACCTGACTAGTTTCGCAGGAACAGGTCCTGCATGGTCACAGGTGACTTAGAAACTGTTTCTAAGTCACCTGTGACCATGCAGGACCTGTTCCTGCGAAACTAGTCAGGTAAATAAATATAGTGGAATAACAAATCAATTGTTTTATTTAAATTATTTTAAAAACTAATGACTAACAATTCATTACTAATGTTCGATTTTTAAATGGAAAAAACCACTACGGGCTTACGAGTCGTAAGTTACGACTGTCTTCTATTGTTATTTCGAAGGCTGGCTTAGTGTGATCACTTTACGTTAACAACGTTCGCCATTAGGTGGTAATATTTATGTCTCCGAAACTCCTAATCATGAGAATTCTCAACAGGTTCAACATGTCGAAAAATCTCATGTACAAGTAGATATTTAATAATCAATGAAATATAGAGATAAAAACAGTACCTACCTACGAGATTATTGCATTATCTAAGAGCAAAGGGAGGATACATAAGTGAACTCAAGCCCCGAATATCAATAAAATATTCAGATCCATACACCTAATATTTATGTGCGCCATTGAAGAATAAAAAAACAACTTCTGAAGTGTGGTATTGTAGGCGTCAACTTCTGAACAAGAAGTTCTGAATTTGATTCTCAGTCGCATTCTAAGTCACAGTCACACTCGTATGTTCTTCCCAAACTTGGCATAATTGCTCGGATTGACACGTAGTAAGCTGTTTAATGCATTTTGATCCGCCGGATATAAATACCTTTGTATATTATGAAAGTGTTAATAATTTATTTATTTATTACGAAGAAACTCCATAAATTAGCGTGTGTTAATATCTAGTTCATAAAAATTCCCAGAGCATCCACAATATTATCGTACATAAAATCTGATCCTTGGAACATCACACTAACGAGCGTTACATACCTACATACTAAAAACAAGCCTTTGATAGTGTCGGTCATGATAGTTTCATTTCGTTGCACGCAAAATATGAGCTATGTGTTATTCTCTGGGAAAATTTGAACTAAATTACACTCGTGTTTGTTAAAAATTACACTTGGGTCTAAATATGAGTGCAATAAAACTTAAACATGACTCATATTTTGTTTGCAATTGCGTCATATTACTAACTAGCTTATACCCGTTTTGCTTCAAGTTTTTGATTCCGATTGTCAGGCTTGATCGGTAGGTAATTAAACAGATTCTAGTCTAGCATCCCATTGCAAATTATGTCCACAGATAATATAAATATACTGATTATGTCGGTAGGTTCGTATAATATTTTATTTTTTTTGGAGGTCTATAATAATAAAAAAAATATTATACGAACCTACCGACATAATTTGCAAGTTTTTTGCAAGTTTTCATAGAGAGAGCTCTGTGGTTTGAATCTTAGCTACATACATTGCCTGCTTTGATATTAATTGGCCAACCCACCCATAGAGGGTGATTTTTATATCTGTCAAACTTCAAAACCAAACTGGAAATTTTTTCATTAAATCTTTATTTATTGAGAATAATAAGCTTTTAATAACATTTATATGTATAACAAATCAATCTACAATTATTTTATTACATTTTCATACCGTAATACCAAGATCCCATTCAACGTTTACATGAGTAATTTTGTTTCCAAAAGTCTTTTTGAGAAATTTGTATGAAGATCCTAAAAAATACAGTTTTTTTAAATAGCTCTAAATATATTAAAGTTAATGCAGCAAATTGTATTTAAGAACCTTCTCCAGCATTTTATACTGCTCTGGGCATATTAATATCTATCTTAGCATTTGTATTTTGAGCGTGATGTTCACATATACGGTTAAAGTATTGTCAAAGGCAAATAAAAAAACAAACATTTCTAAAATATTATGTAGATTATTTGCCTAAGCAGATGGTTCACGTATACAGCTCACACCTTGCAATGAAGTCGTCTGCCATAGAACACGGATGTTCGCTACGACCTTTCGCATTTTCTGTAGACAGGTTTCCACATATTTTGCAAATTGTATAATAATTAGGCAAAATATTTGCTTGTGTTATTTACATACGCAATAACGTTCGTTTGTTTTTGTGTACTCAAAAATTTGTTTTATCTTTCCAATTAGCACAGTATGTTGATTTTTATGTCAATAGTAAATATTTTTTTTATTCGTTTCATATTTTTACATCTTCTATCATTTTCCATTTCATTATTATTTCATGATTAATCCGAGGTCGGTCTTAAGACCCCTATTAACTATCACTCCATCCATCCCAATGGAGCAATGCCAGTCCAAAATAATATTACAGTCAGTGGGGAAAACCTAATGGATGGTGTAGAGTGATAGGTTGAGTCGGATACCCATCAGTCCAAAATTCAATTGCGTCAAGCCATTCGTCCATCACTCCTAACGGCTCGTCAATGGGGAAACTCGAGTGGACGTGATCCTTTGTCAAATTTGGCTAATTTTGTCATAATCCTTCCAGCAGGGTGTTGCTGTTTTTAATTTAATAATTGCACTTCGTGTGTATCAACGTAGTGAAATTTCGTTGAAATGATTGGAAAAAAACTCAAGTTTCACATCTGTCAAAATGGAGTGACATCTCTCCATTTGGACGAATTGAGTGATAGTGAATGGGGCCTTTATTAATTTCAACTTGATTCTACAATTTCAAAGTTGTCAATGTTTGTACCTATTAGAAATTGATTTCACAATCCTTTAACATTATATGGATCCTTAAGGAAATCTTTCAACTTAAACATTAAAATGTCTACAGGTCTCAAATTTATCAATCGAGATTTAGCTGACTCATTATCTGTATTTTTTCTTAAATACACCGATACTTTGATATCAAGGAGAAATATCGATATTTTATCGTACTCTAATGGATAGAACGTATAAATCTTTTTATCAAGTTAAAGTTTCTACTACGTAATTCACTATAAAAAAAATATTGAAAAAATGACGAAATTTTTCGTTGATCTCTACTTATTGTCCAACATTGTCCATCTTCTTACATTCATGGCGTTACTTCCTGCCTTATGGTATGAAAGTCATGTTGCATAATTTGTATGATAGTACCTACATAAGATACATCTGATACACTCCAACATTACGAACCGTATCGTGTTCCTCTCACAGTGAATAACGAAGTCGTGTATTACCTCTTAAGGCAAGTGTTGAATGATCGTACTGTAGCAGGGCAGAGTCTAAACCAAAATGGCGGTAGGCTTCTTGGAAAAATCAAGATGGTTTCAATATTGTTTAACTTTTTTAACCATCGATTTTTATCCTTTTTTTCACGTGATATTCTACACCGGGTTGGCCTGTCTGAATTGGAATTGGCCTAACGCACTGTAAATTAAACTATTCTTATGGAAAACAATCGACATCTACATAAATCATTTTTAAACCTACTTTTTGAATCTCTTGATGCAATAATTATTAAATCGAATACCTAGTAGTAATTGGAACAACTACGAGTTTACGACCATCTTCTACTGCTATTTGGAGCTGGCTTATTGCGATCACTTCACGTTAACAACGTTCGCCCTTTTAGGTGAACAGATTTTAATGATTACATTAAATACCTAGTTGGTACTATAATTATGATGAAATTCGCTATTTCAAAAAAAATGACAGCCCACACTGAAATGACAGTCTACATTATTAATTATACTATCAATTCACACCCCTTTGTCCTTTTAAATCTTGATGAAGTCATACATTATCATTTTTTATGAATAAGTTATCTTAATCGTTTCAGGAATGTTGGTATACGGCCATAGGTATCGTCTAGTTAATTATTATCATACGTGATACGTCCTTTACAAGGCTGTTCACTATGCTAATATTCACCAGTAGGTTATAATATTGTTCAGTAAAAACATATTTTTTAATCTATCTTTAAATATAAATTTCTTCTGTCTATGTGCTGAATTAAAAATTTTAGCGGCTGGTCTGATTTTTAAGAATATGTGTGATATGTGTAATTAGATCGATTTTAAGCTATAAAAATATTTTTTATGGCTGTTGCCATATTTTGTATAATGGAAAAAAATTATATAAGGACTTACTGCTGTTTTAATATAATTTCGATAGATTGATGTAGTTTTCATAATTTATATACTTATGTATTATAATTACGCTGATATGGATGGACTTTTGCTTTTGAAAAAACGACATTCAAATTCTGTCGAGCCAGTTCTTATACGTAGCTACATATGCAAAATTCTTTTTTTAAACGCTCTTATTTCTGGACAACCAATCAGATTTGAAACGCATTATTTTTACGCAAACTGTCACAATCCTTGGAACAGAATTTAAAATCGGTTATAGAAAATTTTATTTGCAGTAATAAACGTGCGTGGCAAAAAATTGACAAAAGGCAATCAGCAAACGTCATACGACACTCACCATCGCTGTCTGACGCACTGGCACCAGTGGCACCTCCCTATAATGCATGATAATTGATAATGTATTTTTCTTCTGCGGCAGCAACGCACAAGGTAGCAACTAGTATATTAATATAACGAGTTTGCCACACATGGCTGTCTTCACACGCATTGTACGTACAGTAGGACAATAATAATAATAATTAGTAGGTATTACTAGCCTGATGATTTTTTCTTCATGGCAACAATTCGGCCACCTACTTTTAAAATAGTTCTTTATTATACCTTCCTACGTATATAATTATTATTCAAATTATTTATTGAGTGTATTGGCACCCTGTTTTTTTTTAATTAATTCCATTCGTTTGTTTTAAATTCAAATATTAATTGTTTTTTTTTTGTTAAATATTGGTTAACTGCATATTAATATGAATGTAATAATAACGAGTAGGTGAAAAGTAAAAGACAAACAATAGGAAAACTTAGGTAATAGTATACGTGGGCTCAGATGGGAAAAAAGGATTAGGCCTAGGGTGAGGGACAGGTATAAGGAATATAATAATATATGGAGGGAGAAATGGGTAGTTATTGCTCAGACGTAAGAGGTTCTGCCATTTTGCCTGAAAACAGTAAAAGAGCTTTTTTTCCATAACTCTTGCTTAAATTTGAAATTTGTCTAACGAGTCGCAATGTTACCAATCTGTTTTTTTTTTTAATATAATTGTACTTATTTTTATTAAGTTGTAATATGATTAAAATATTCTACATTACAAAATTACTCGAGCTTGGGTGGAGGTCTTTAAATTAAAAAAATACTACATTTTTTAATCGAATTTGGATTCGTAAAAATCTAATCGAATTTAGATATTGTAAAACTCTAAAATGACATCTTATTATCCAAGATTGGATAGGTTTGTTATACATATTTGATACTTGATGTCATACCTAATCAAGGTAGACATATTATTTTAATAAATTTAAAACACAGGATAAAAATATTTTATAGCATTTAATGGCTTATACAAGTTAGGCGAGGTATCTACATTATAAAAAAAAACCCTCAATACCCACATTTTTCAATATACACTAGGCAAATTCTGAAAACTAGGTAGGTTCGTTGTTCAGAATGTCAAATTACAATTGTAGGTATACCTGGTATCCGGTATAAAGCGCAGTACAGAATAAAATATTTCAATTATGTTTTAATGTATGAAGCACATTTTGTTAATAGGAAATTGAATTTACATCATGTCTTTAATAATATGTATGTAGAGCAACGAACGATTTAATATTATATAATTGGAGATATCTACATTAAAGTTACGTCAGCGCTCGATTCAAATCGTTGACATACAAAAAAAACTATGATAATAGCGTGTTATTGAGATTACAGCCTACTGACATACTAAATATATATTAATTTACATATTAGTCTTCTACATCCTACTTCATTTCCAGTCAATTACAGCCTAAAAAATAACGATCCCTTTATTTTGACACATCTGACAAGCAGGAAAACTTTGCATGGGAAAACAAACTCGTTATATTTCTATTTTTTTTTTAATATTTTTGTATATAACTCTCCGTTTAAAAATACCTCGTGCTTATAGAAATATTTTGAAACCAAAAATAGCTAAATCTGTCCAGCCGTTCTTAAGTTTTAGCGGGACAAGCGCACATCTTATCCTGGCGCCAAATACATGACAGCAGTTGCAAATCTTTAAATTTGGTTGCTCTCTTGTTTTCAATAATTTCCAACTTTTATCTCTATATTTCATTGATTAATTAATAATTTCTACTTGTATACATGGGATTTTTCGACATGTTGAACATGATAAGGAGTTTCGGAGACTTAAACGTAACCACCTAATGGCGAACGTTGTTATCGTAAAATGATCATACTAAGACAGCCTTCGAAATAACAGTAGAAGACGGTCGTAAGCCCGTAGTGGTTTGTTCCATTTAAAAATCGAACATTAGTAATGAATTGTTAGAGTCATTAGTTGTTACATATTTGGCATATCTTATCGTTTTTATAAATAATAATATTAAATAGGCACATCTTAATCAAACAAAATATATTTTTTTATAGTTTTAGGCAATAATCTCCACTGTTTTCTTCTTCTTAATTGGCGACCATAGTGCAATGCTTTCCTGCTTGCCTCAACCACACTCATCTAATAATTCACCAGCAAGAGCAGCGCTGCATGTCTATTAAGTCATCTCCCTGTGTCCATTTTTGTCTGCTAATGCTGTTTCTCCCCCTGGATTGTTTATGGCCCTCTGTCCACCCCAGTTACTTTATTCAGCCTTCTTGTTTCTGAAAATGGCCATGCCTCCGTCCGTTCTGTCCAATACATATATTGAACTTTTCGCAGTAATGGGCTCTTATTGCCTTCTTATGCTTTTTAGTGGGGACAAAATGAAGAAGATATTGATTGATTGAAGGGCAAGATACAAGATAGATTGAAATACACTAACGATCTTTAAAGTATATCCTCAATCTTCTGGATATTTTTTTATATAGCTTAAAAGTATTTAGTTTCTTTAAAGTCTCAATCTTAAAACTTCATACTGTTTTTCTTCAATCAAATATCACGTAATATCCAAGTTATGTTATGTCCTATGCCCTTTATAAATTGTAAAATTATTTTGGCCATTCAGAATCTTAGATTGAAGCATAATAAATAATATTTTTTAACTAATGATGAACATCAGAAAAATTATTGTAATTTAGATTTGAATCATTTTACAACATTACGACCTTTTATTGACCTCAATCAAGTAGGTACTAGATAGGTAATAATTCAACCTTCAGGTCAAAGGCCAAAAATCTTCTAAACAACCATTTGTATTTTTATACCGATTTAAAAAATTCTAACCTAAACATTCGTGGCAATGATTAATCTTACAATCCACAATAATTTAGTTCATTCGCTTTCTTTCTTATTTTTATATTAATATTACAATTAATTGTCAATTTTTATCCCGCAATTTAGTGCAGTGCATTCAAAGGCGTAAAAACACTTAACAAAATTACTGAATAATTAATTTTCATAACCATATGAGAAAATGATTTATAGAAAAGTTTTCGTTTTCATCAAAGGGTGCGTTTAAACTAAACGAATAAAGAGCCATCAGAGCTGGAAAAAAGGAGTCTATATTCTTAATCGTTGATTTTGGACACTATAGAAAGAATAACTAGCAAGAGCTAATTATTAATGGGCGATGACAGTTCGTTTTCGTCGTTATTTCCGTGGTAAACATAACAAAAAACAAGAAAATATGCTGTATTTTCCAGCTCAGGGTCTTTGTTTCTTTTGGTATAAACGCACCCTAGCAGTTAGGTATGTGCGCTTCTATTTGATCTTGATTTAATTATAACTGTCAAAATTATACTTACCAACGTGAAGCGATTTCAATCATTCATATGAAATATTATTTTAACCAATGTTTTTATGTAGTCTTTATTTAATTGATTAAACCATGATTGAGTTTCTGATAATACAATGACGGCTATTCTGAAATGAAAAACAGACGATTGAGTTGCGTCGTATCCAATTTTTATTGAGACTTTTGACATTTCTGTATTCTGAAAATGTTTTATCCAATACATTAGTTACGTAACTATTGGCAACCGATTAAGTTCTAAGCAAAAGCTTCTTGCGTTGAGTTGGAACGTGAATTTGAGAATACCAGTCCCATGCTAGATTCATCAGTTGTTAGATAATTGGTGCGATTGACAGAATGCGGATGGAATATACATGGTTTAAAACAGACGCATCGGTCAGAACTACATTGGTGAAAAGCTTATTATATAAATACGAATTCAATATTCATAGTTAGGAACACAGGACAGCGTCTGTCGGGAATGCTTGTTTTCAATAATTATTATGACGTAGATACTCAATACACTGACATTGCTTTTGCCTATAAACAGATCAAGGTTATATGAAATGATAAGCTTATGGGTACAGCAGGTGAATCACCATATGGTCACTCTTATTGCCACGGGCTATACGCCCTCATTTTTTGTATTCTTATACCTACGTCTTATTATAAGTTTAGCTAATTAAGATTGCGTTTATTCGTAGCACTGATCAAATAAAGATATCACACCAAGTCCAAAATATGTTTTCTCAAATCTAAAATTAAAATTGATTTTCTTATGTACCTGCTAAATCTTAAAAAGAATGTTTTATTTTCTTTATCTTATAGTGTAGATATTTACCATGTGGTACCTACCTTCTCAGTTTGAATAAATAAATAAATAAAACTTTATTGTGAAATAATTAATTAAAAACATTTTTTATACAAACACTTTAAAGATTCAAAGGGCGGACTTATCCCGAAGGATCTCTTCCAGCCAACTCGAATCTCATTGAGTATCAGATATCAAATCTCAAATTGAATGATATATTTTTTTCTCAGGTTTTTTTTCTTGATCTTTGTATTTTTTTGCAAATCACTTCATGAGTGTAATATCAGAAATGACGGTGCTACGTTTTATGCATATTGTGTTGATATATCTGATTTCTGTTAAAATTAAAAAAAGATTTAGGAGGCCTTTTCTTTAAGTAAGTGCTAGAGCTGTTTAAAAAAAATGGTTTTATTTTCCTCGGAAAGAAAAGCGACAGTAGCACAACGAACGCCATATTCTTTGAGATTGAAGTTGAAATCAATATATATGTATCTCTCTCACTGTCAGGAAAATAATGAAAGAGACGGTGTTATCTTGACGTTTAGTGTCAATTAATAATTTTGAATACCGCAGTAAATAAGAGGCCCACTATCTAAAATGTATGAACTTAGTAAAAAGGTTAAATTTAAAAACTTTTACCATATTAGTTAGTAATTTACCGACCTCGGTAGCCTAGTTGTACTAGCGTGGACTACAGATCCGAGGTCCCGGGTTCGATTCCCGGTCGGGTCAGAGTTTTTCTAAGTGTTTTTTTCACTTGAAATTTCTACCCGGGGTTGGCCTGTCTCAGATTGGACGGGACCAGTTGACTGGAAAAAATTGTCTCAGGCAATAAGTTCCGCCGGCTATACTGACACCTTTGTATAGAAAAGTGTTATATTATTATTATTAATTTATTATGATTTTTCTTCGTATAGCCGCCGTTCAATAGGCGGTCCGCTCTTCTTAGTAACTCTTTGAATTGTGTTGTTAAATTCTGGTGTCTTCTCAACAGTATAGCAAATTTCTGCAAAATTGTACTTCTCCCCAAAAAATCAAATGCATGAAGTAAAAAAGGACATGTGGTTTCAAAAATTTTTTTTCAAGTTGATCAAAGGATTTATAAATCAAAACACAACCCTGTTTTCCCCAAAATATACATTTATTTAAACTGTATTATTTTTAAGACCCTTTCTTAGTTTTTTTTTCAAAACCATTTTCGATCAAACAATGAAGAGTTTCTGTGGCTCACGTGCTTCTTAGTAGCTTCATCGGTCATAGGTATTTTTGCTTCTGTAACAAAAATAAAAAAAACATTATTAATACTTTTGGAATTTAGTTGCTTAGAGTTGAAATAATGTATTAAATACACATTGGATAAAACTTTCATACATTTTCATATTTCAAACTTATATATCAATTTCATCAAATATTGTTGAACAAAAATTATTGAAATAAAATTCATTTAAACATTCTCATTCACATTAATATTTTTTTTACAGCAGAAACAATTTAATAGCTATTATGACAAATATTTTGTACTGAAACTTCAAATAGTTTCATACCAGACTTTGAACCTTATACATAACTTGGGTCAAGACAACGTTTTATATGAGAGAATATTCAATCTTAAAGGAAGTTAAGTACCTACTTAAAACTTATTTATATTTCGTGACCGCTTTTAAGTGTATTTTCTTTAATAATTGTACCTACTTGAGACAAATCAGGCAATTCATATTTTGTATATTAGACAATAGATTATTTGAAATAAAACAAAAATCGTACAAAAAACACCAACGCGTCATTTTTAAGAGGATATTGTTGGCGTCGTTTTAAAAGTACCATATCCCATATTATTTTCTTCAACCTTTGCAGTTGGAATGACAGACAATAAATTGCTTACAATTTGTAATGTCGAAGTGTGGGCATTGTTTAATAATAATTATGTGCGAGTTCCTCTTTGCCTACTCGCGGAGATGAGACCATCCATCATGTTTCTAGACAACAGCAACTATTGAGCTGTCAGTGATTCAGAGATGATATGAACTGATCATCTTTATTTGGTGCTAGGCACATCTTTCCGCCTTTAACATCAAGAGGATCCTTTTAATACTAAAGATGATTCAAGATAAGAATAACTTTAAAAAAAAAATTAAAATTAATTTTAGAATTAAACGTTAAGCTAATACATTTACACTTAGATGTTACACTTGCAACAAACAAATCCTAAAACTAAGAATCCGTTAAAGACACGGAGCTATGCACTGACAAATGTTCAATTAACAACAAATTGATCACTGACTTATAGTAAATAACTATAGTTACTGTATCTTCGAGTATCTTGGAGAAATGTCACTAGACGTCAACGAATATGAAACAACTAATGACTCTAACAATTCATTACTTATGTTCGATTTTTAAACGGAACAAACCACTACGGGCTTACGACCTTCTTCTACTGTTATTTCAAAGGCTGGCTTAGTGTGATCACTATACGTTAACAACGTTCGCCATTAAAGTGGTAATGTTTAAGTCTCCGAAACTCCCAATCATGAGAATTCTCGACATGTTCAACGTGTCGAAAAATCCCATGTATACAACAAGTAGTCACTTTTGATCCGCGAATCTAGCTCATAGCTATCTCAAGCTAAGATTTTATCCATAGTCAAGAGTCAAGGTCTTCAATTTGAAATTTTTATTTGCAAGATCTTATTTTCTAAAAACATCAAGATCTTTATATATTTCAAAGTATCTCTTCAAAATATGCAAGCGAGGTCAGATGAAATAGATCTTTCATCATTGTTTTGTCATTTTAATTGAGGATTTTATCATAGTTAAAATAAATAATAGTTGATGGCGCTTGTTCTGTTAAACCGGAGAACACTATTAAAGAGTAAACAGCCATGACTGTATTGATTTCGTCAATAACATGAGATGGCCTCGATCAAAGTGCAATACAATTTTGTGAAAATCTCTCTAAAAATATCGATTTCGCCAATGTTGGTTACCAAATTTCGGGTAATATTACCAATTATGGTAAAATTTTACAATTATTATCTCTTATATAAAATACGAAATTAAATTTATGTATAAAAAGCAGTTTTTGTGTATTAAATCACAAATACATAACTGGTCATATTTAAACTAAAAATAAATAATAAAAAAAAATTATCTTAGAATCCTTAGAAAGCGCTTTATCATTATTTTTCTTATCATTTTCTTCGATAAAATTAGACCATTTTGATGCGTTATCGAAAGCTAATGCGTTGCGTTTCTATGTAGCGGTCCGTCGTCTGACAAGACGGCAGTCTTTGAAAATATATGACAATGTTTCTTGTTACAACGGTAACAATATTTTAAATGTTCTAAACTGACATATTCACCGCTGTTTATAGTAACGCCATACTCATAGGAAAACAGACCATAAGTGCATACTTAGTAGCGTGCAAATAGTGATTTAACATCAAAAGATCAAATCGTTCGATCATTTTGTATAGAAATTTTATTGAAAGTCTTTCGATCGATATTCGTTTGGATATTCGATCATATTATGTACAACTTACTGAATAAATAAACATTGCTGTTGATTTGTTGAAAAGATAAAAATGTAATAGGTATATTGTCTCATTGTCAGAAAAGAATAATTGATCACATCTACTTAATCTGAAAACGATCGCACGCATAGATAAAAACATAATCATCAAACCATAAACAAAAATATTGTCATTAGAAATTAATTTTGATTTTGTCTATGGTAACATTTATTTCAAATCTCTGTCAATGTCATATTACCAACACCACCTATATAAGAAGGCCTTAGCGCTACGTCACAGCGGGAGGCCCAGCATTCACTCTTCTATATCTGTATGTACTTACCTGTACGCTATGATATCTGTCTACACGCAGGCAGCCGTGACGCGAGAGGCCAAAAATGGCCGCCAGCACTAAGGCCTTCTTATATAGGTGGTGTTGCATATTACCAACTAAAAAACATTTTCTTCATTGTGATGACAATATTCGGCGTTCAGTTTCCCTTTATGATATGATAAAGGTTTCTAACGTAGCGGTGAAAATTTATAAACCTAAATAGGTTTCATAAGTGCACGTTTTTACAATAAACATAAACCTTATAAGGTTTTAAAATAAATTATTAAAATACACTCTGAAGCCATGACTAATCGAACAAAATCATGATTCATATTATACTGAAAAACGTTCTGCTTCGCCGTGTTTCAAATTCTTTCCATTATTAGGGATCACCAGCTGTCATGTAGTGATGCAATAATAAAATTAATTATTATAATTTCGATTCGACGCTTAAATTATGACTTTAGGTAGGTACCTACTTATAGTTCTTGTCAATCATTGTCAATACACAAATGTTGTGAGAATTTATTTCGAAGAACTGTTCGATTCAATTCAAATTTTATGTGTAAGTTCACTTTTCTACCGCCGTAGCGCTAGTTTTATATAGCATATTTTGTAATCGAATTCTCTCGTTGTCAGGGTGGTTGCCAGTTACTAATGGCTGTAGCAGTGTGGACTTGTTTAAAGTAAAGTTATCTAAAGGATACATCTTTCTAAATAGGAATCTAGTTCCTTTGCATACCTGCCACACGTAAAAATTAAACCCTGATTTAGCCATCAGCATAAATTGTATATAATAATCAACCTACTGTTAGTAGCGTATTATAATATAGGTGGTTATTAACGTGGGCGAATTCGAAAACATCGCCTCTTTTCAATTTACATAATATTACAACAACCTTAGAACAGCTCTCGGCGGAGTCTTACAAGGATTTCGTAACACTCCGCTATACTCATAGGATTGTAAGTTAGTCTCAGAATGAAATTCCTTTTCGTTAAATCATACATCTGACAACAATGACGCTTCGGTTGCAAGTCGACGTACTCATATGTACTTGAAACAGTTAAGTAAAGGTTTACACAGAGACGCGGTGCTGTTAACGGGTTATTTGTTGAGGTTTATACGTAAGAAAATAAATAATATTGATAATATGTAATTTTTTGTCCATACCGCAGTATAAAGGATAGGCTGAGCGAACGGACTTTCTTTCATCTAAGGAAACAAACATCATTTTTCATATAGGTAACATAGTAATTTATAGGGATAAATGACAAAATGAAAAATTTAATGGTAATGTAGAATTTCATGGTGAATTTTGAAATGAAAAGAAATGATGTAAGAAAGATGAAATTAGGGATGCGGGTTCGATAGTCCAGCAGGGGGATTTCAATGATTTGGAGTTTCAGGGATTTCGACGCATGTGACCACCCAAATGGTGAATAATATTAATGTAAAGTGATGACACTAAGCCAGCCTTCGAAACAGCAGTAGAAGACAGTCATAATCCCGTAGTGGTAAAGTTTGCTACCTCTAAAAATCGAACAAAATTCTCTATTTCTGGAGAAAACTACCAAAATTTAAACTAATTTAAACTTTTTTCCGCAATTAAAGCTACTTTCGTCCAATAAAAGTGGTTGGTAGTCAAGCGATAACGACGCTAGATTTCGTACTGTTTCATGCGGAGGTCGTCGGTTCGATCCCAGGTAGAACATCTTTCTCTTTCACGACACAAGATTTAAGTAGCTTATTGTGATAGTGTATTTGTGTTCACTTCGAGTGGGCAGACTCATTCATTTAAAAAAAAATGGTTGTCAGGTGTCTTCTGCCCAAAATATCGAAGACCTTTCATCATTGTCGGTTTTTTTGCAACCAACTAACATCAAACCAAAAACTTCCGCTTATACTAAAAAAAGAAACTAAAAACTACCATACTTATGTAGTCTTTCTGTCTATACTTATGGAATAAATAAAAATGAACAAATACGAATTGGATGCTTTGTATGCAAATGTGACATTTCAAGGTATCTCATGTTATGTGGTTTTGTTAAAAAAGATGAAACATCAAAAATAGGTTTGTTTGGTCAATGAAGCCGAAGATAACCGGTTTTGCCACTTGTTGTGGATGTCGAGTTGGGAAATATTAATGACAAAAAAACTTAAATCCAATGGAATTGTTTCGTAGATGTATTTTATATCAAGTGCCTTTAAATGTATACATTTTATATCAAGTGCCTTTAAATGTATACATTTTTACTTTTCTTAGAAGTTTAATATCACAATTTTCTCATTTTTCAACCTTTTTTATTTTTACACACTCAGACAAACTTCTGAGGCAATCCTCTCGTTAGCATTTTAAGGCTCTCTAACAAATAGGAACAATAATATAAATAATAAACTACTAAATGATTTTTTTAAATTTTTATTCTCGAAACCATTGAATCATGTAGTAACACATGGCAACATTTAAGACGCGCATGTCTCGACACTCTATGGCCATCAACATTAATGACAAAATATGTCGTTGTGCGTCGTGTGTTTTTCTCCGTTTCGATAAAATGTCAATGCGGAATCTTTTAAGATACATACATAATTACAATAGTGTTTGGTTTCTTCCCTACACTCACTTCTACTGCATTTCAAAATTTATGCGTATAGAGCTTGGGGCATTGTGGTTTTCGCGAATCGATTCATCAAACCAGCATCGTGTTGAAATAAATTCATTTATATAATCAATACAATCATCATCATTAGGATTTCACAATAGTTGTAAGTTAGTTCGTGTACTTTATGAACATTCCAATCTACCAGATCCACCCAGAAAGGTCATCAAAGTGTTGAGACCTCAACAACATCTCTCAAGTATTACGCGATCTCTTGTTTTATTACCTATCGAGTTCCGTCAGTTTGTATGTAATATAATAATCGGCGAAACTTTCACTACAGATATTATAGAGATAATACGCATATATCAACAAAACATACGTAATCAATACTTTGATCAAATAAATCGATGACGTTCTTATGTTGGCAATTCTGCTTTAGTAATATTTACCCGCCAAAACTGTTAAACTCTGAACAATTGTCAGGTGTCAAATTCTTTATATGAATATTGTTCTCTGTCAAATATTTGAATTTAAATTCAATTGATTATTTTCTCTGTGTATTTGATTGCGCTTCGCAATTTATTTATTTAGCATAATAATATGCCAATCACATTTCGATTAGATTTAATTTCATGAAAGAAAGCTACGTAGTTAAAAAAGTATGCATTCTTTTAAATATATACCTACCTATCTTCTTCTTTAAACGCTACTTCTATGGAAGGTCAAATATAAAATCAAAACAACTAAATCATTATTGTCTCTGCCGCAGAACGATTTAAAATATTTCAATTATCTACGGAATGCGCCTACAAAAGTCATAATGGCTACGTTTATAACTTAAATAATAATATCTGTGTAAGTGGGTAGCTTAATCAACAGGTACCTACACACTGGCTTGATAAAACAAGTCATTAATCTGTTAATGATAACATGACATAACCGCATTACAAAGATATTTCTGGTCCATGCTCTATATTTGTGGTTTATAGGCACTATTATGGTTTTAATCGCAATATGTTACCGGTGTCTTAATAGACATATTTCTATAACAAACATTTCTTTCTAATTTATAATCATTATTTATTTATTACGATGTTATTACATAACATATAATTTTTTTACATCGCTTTAGGCCATTAATGAATTTGTAACGTATGTCGGGTTAAAATAAATAAAACGAATGATATAAAAATAAAATATGATATCACACTTTGATTTAAGAGTTAAATTATACAATATCGATAGATACTATTCAAAAAAAAATCTTTCATGGTTTACATAGGTACCTATAACTTAATAGGAGACCTAAATTGAAAATTCAATAAAAAAAAATTTCGACTAGGTAATAATATAAACCATCAAAATTACTAAAAATTCAAGAAATAGGGTAAAATGTCCAAATTTCGGTCCGGTGTCAAAATTTGAGTCTAAATAGATTTGCAGTTAAATTGTCTGAATTTTATTTTTATGAAATTTTCTTAAGGATTGCATACTTTCGTTTCACCATACATAGAAAAAAAAATTAAAAATCATGTTAAGTGTTTGAATAATTATTTTTTCCAGGGCATTGTTACAAATAGGAGGCGATATTTTTGACGACTTTACCTTACCTATATATTTTTTCGATAAGCACGAAACCCAACTATTTTAAGTATTTCTCATCTATTCTCTAAAAAATATACGAACTTGAAACATTTTTCACAATTAAATGCTAAAAAAAAAAATTAAAACCGCATTTCAGTCAGATGTCAATGAGCGGGTCTCACCCACCATGGATTGCGCCAAAATACTTTGAATATCGTGTACTTACTTTTTTATCATTCTCTACAGAAATAAAGTATAGCTGTCTAATATCTGTTGTCTCATATAATCATCTACGTGAAAATAGTTTCTTTTGATTTTTTTAACGTAGATGCATCATGATTGAACTATTTCAAAGATTAATATACTTATATCATTATGAACACGAAGCTAATACGAAACCCACGACACTTTGTAGTTGGAAAGAATCTAATAATCATGCATTGCCGAAGTTACATACATTGTACAAGATGCTGAGATACCGAACAATATACATAATATGCACGTTTATCAATAAAATATATTAGAAGTTGTATAACTGGGAACATCTAAATATGCAATACTTAAGTAGCAATACTGGATGTAACAATAGTCACGATTTACGAGTAGGTATTTATTTAATAATATAGATGAACTAAATATATTATCTTCTATTACGATATTCTTCACGATTTGGTATACCTACCATTTGCCTTGGTATCAAATCTAATATTCAGTTAAGTTCTGATTCATTAAAAAAAATATATCAAACTTACAATACAATTAGGAAGGAATGTGGTATGGAAGTAAGTGTTGTGACAAAGATGAAAGTTAATAAGTTGAGATGGTTTGGGCATGTGGAAAGAATGAAGGTAGACAGAATGACAAAGACAATTCATAAGGCTGAAAGGAAAGGTGTAAGAAAGCGTGATCGACCGAGAATGACGTGGATCGAACACATCGATTCCGTCCTCAAAGAAGGCCAGGTAAGAAGTAAGAGAAATAGGAGAGGGTGTATGAGAAATGTTATGTCGGTGGAAGAAGCGAAAGAAGTATGCTTGGATAGAAAAGAGTGGAGGTCCGTTCTCTCTGCCTACCCCTTACGGGACACGGCGTGATGGGTAAAAAAAAAACTTACAATAATTTTCGTCGAATGAATAATCATGGAAGAAGTTTGCCCTTTGAGGGACGATTTAGTTGATTTATAGGACAATCAAATTAATAAATATCCCTTTTTATGCCGGTGGACCAACAGGTTTTTGTTGCTAGTAAATAAATCAGATCTAATCCATGCAAAGGTCTCTATTGCCCAAAATATTATGAAATGTATCGATCCATTAGATATTTTCGGAAAAGATGCACGATAAGTCTCATTGAAGATTATAATACAAAATGGTTGTATTTTGATGCTAAATGTCACATTTTTAAAATTTCATAATATGTACATACTTTACACTTCTCTAGGTTAATTTTGGTTGAAGGTTCAAAATATCGACTTGCAAAATATAGTAGACTTTTGAAAAACTCAAATCCCAGTAATTTTTTATTGTGCTTTATCAATTAAGCAAGTTAATCTTTTGTGCCTTTTTGTAAAGCACACGTACTTATTATATAAAGAAAGAAAAATGGTAAAATAAAACACCAAATACTTTTATGGATATATATAGTTATAGATATACGAAAAAGTTTAAAAAAAATAAACAAAATCATACATGAAATTAAATTTTATAGGTACATACAAATACATACATTTTGGTTAGCGAAGAATTATTTATTTTAAACAAAATAAAATTGAGCTAATTAAAAAAAAACTATATAGTAAATGACCAATTAGGTACTTAATATAATTAAGATAAATATCAAATATTACAAAAAAGAGTTGTGTGTTTATGATATAAACTGTACCTATACTATTTTTATCTATTAATATTCCAAAGAAAAATAGCAGTGATGTCATACCAAAATTTTGTTTATAAATTCCAGGATGCAGCTGAGGTAACCGGTACTCCATCAATAGACAACGCAATCTCCACAGAAAAACAGAAATATCCAAGTGTCAGGCCAACATTCTTTCCTCGCAGGGGTTCGAATAGATTTTCAAATTTGAATTCGGAACGCGGCAGAAGCACCACTCCCGCCCCCACAACTACTGTCATCAATGAACAGTCCACCGCTCGATATTCATCCCTACGGAAAAGACCGCCGTCAACATTCGCGAGAAGAACGACATCCGCACAACCGAATGAAACAAGTAAAACTGAATCTGCGGAGGCTTCTACGAGCCGTCCCAACAGATTGGTCGTAAGGAAATATTACAACAATAAGAGAGGGGGCTCGCAGAACAACATTACTGACAGTACTGAAGGTAGGTACCATAAACAAGTTTCCACTATTATTATTATTATATTTTGCTTGTATTGAGTAGATACTTATAACCCACAAGGGATTGTACGATATTATTACTTTTATTACCTATGCACTGCTATTGTTCATAGTCTATGGTCACGTTCAAAGCACTTGTTCGTGCGCAAAAATTTCCCGCCGTAATTTCTAGCATTTTATGTGTTTTTCTGTCACTCTGACACCTAAGTAATTATTTATGTTACGATAAATAATAATTATCATCGTGTATAGGAAGTTGTTTAAATATAAACAAACCAGTAGGTATCTAAACGAGTATTTACATTTTTATTCTTCAAAGTTGTCTTTTGTGAAATATAAGGACATTTTTAACGAATATGAATATGTACCTACCTATTTACTTTTATGAAATATACATGTTGTCTTTGGTCACCGACATCAAATCACAGAATTCTGAACAAAACCTAGAAACCCAACTTCCACTCAAAAAGGAAGCCCAAATCTTTCAACGTTTGACAGTGTGGATGGCAAAAAGTGGTTAAGTATATTATGTTTCTTAGTTTAGTATACTCTAAAGATGTTTTTAAATTTATTTGTATGAAACTTGTTCCCTTTTTCTATTAATAAAAATCTTAATTTACAAACGAATCTCTATTACAGCAACATTCCTTTTTGCCAACCAATCTGTGATAAGTGCCGGATGATGAGGCTTCACTATTTTCTACGAAGATATATTAGTAGTAGGTACTCCATGTCAGTAGATGAATTTAAATCTACGCATTGAATTTGTAATAATTTTGAATTTGGAACTCGGCGATTTATCTCCCTTACAACTGTTATCATGAACGGTTCGATATTCAAATACAATACAGAATAAATATTTCGATGTTAAAAATTATAAATCTTTCCGCTTTGAAAGTGGCTTCGCTTGCTTTAACGAAAAAGTTCTCAAAAGTATCTTACAAATTAACCTAAATGTGTGAGAATATTAGTAATCGCTGTTAAAATATTATAAAAATTCACACGAAATAGTTAAGAGTTGATGCAACGAAAATAAAAACAAATCAAATTAAGAGTAAAGATTGCGTGTGCTCATTTTTTAACTCATCCATTTCCACATAATATATCACTTATCTCGCAACTGCCGCCATGTTTGGTTTTTTCAATATTGAGACAATATTGTGCCATTGCGAAAAATTAACACATTGTTTCTGATTAATGTCGTGAGAATATAATAATCTGGCACTTATTTATTCGAGACGCAAGAACTCTATTCCTGTGTGGTCTGTTTGTAAGATTCTCACAGCGCGGTTTTTTTGTGCTGTGGCAACATTCGGTTTCAAAATATTTGAACGCCGTTCAGTTGTCAATTTCGCTCCCTTTCCCATCGTTTCTTCATTTTTTTGACATTTCACATAAATAATTAAACATTTACTTCAAATTAGCCAAGATTCATTAATTCCTATAAATTTTTATTCCCTCATCACTTTTATCAAATCAAACCTTTCCTTTAAGTGGTGGGCAGAGAGAACGGACTTTCAATATTTTCTACCCAGACATATCTTTGCTTCCTTCAAAAGCATGTTGTTTCTCTTAATTCTAAAATAAACTTACCTTTAATACATATGCACACAACCTGACGTTATTAGCTAGGTAAATGGTTTGTGCACATCAAAAATGGCACGACATATACTATCCAGAATGCACTTTTTTTTAAATAAATATATTATTTTGGTGTCTAAGAACAATATTACCCATGGCCAAAACATCCCATCATTGAGGATGATATGCCAAAAAAAAAAAATATTACCCGCAGACACCTTTTATCGAAAAATATATTAAGTGTCTATAAGTATAATAAGATCATTATATATTATAGGATTATAGAGTAGATGCCTTCTTCTTATTAAGCAAATGACAAAAAAGAGAAATAGTTATCCAAAGTATAAATCTCAAAATAATACGAGAACTTATCTCGAATAATATACAATATTCGGATATCCGCACTGTACTTCGAATAATATACCGTAATTCATTTTCGACAAAACAATGTTGCCATATAGCGATCGATGAAACGAGATGATTTTCCATTGTCTCATTATGATTGTTTCCTCAAATCTAAAGTAAAGATAACAAATATGAACTGGCATAATAAATACAACGGACGGTTGTCAAAAACGTAACAATTAAAACAATAGAAGCGATTGTCTATTGTAGGCAAATAACGAAATTTAACGGATGAAATAACGCGATTGAATTCTAATGACAGCTACTTGAGTAATATTAATTACGTCTTCTATTATCATCTATGGTGTTATTGGTGATACAAGAGTGTTTTCTTCAATCGAACGAACGTTAAACAGGACCGCTATTCTGTAGCAAGTGTAGGGTAGTCACTTGAAAAAAGTGACTATTAGGCGATACATGTTGTATGAAAAACGTCTATATGCGATTCTCGCATTCGATACGTATAGACGTTTTTCATACGAAATGTATCGCCTAATAGCCACTTTTCTTAAGTGACTACCCTACGCTTGCTACAGAATAGGGGTAATCAGTTCATGATGACAGTAGTTGTTGTAAGGGCGGGAGATTGCCGAGTTCCAAATTCAAAATGATATGTTAACTAGTTTTCCCGACAGACGTTGCCCTGTGTTCCTAACTAATTGTTGAATTTCGTTTTGTTCTGTTGAATTCGAATTTGTATGGTGATGAATTAATAAAAGCCTACACGACAAAAAAAGAATTAGCGAAATCGGTCCAGCCATTTAGGCGTGATGCCATGACATCCGTAAATAGCTCTCCATTTTTATATATATGAAAATAAGAGCCCCCCCCTCTCCTGTAAACAATCAATTTTGAGAAAACATCGATGTTTCTATCAGATGCATCGGATAACATTGATGTAGGTATAGTTCCAATGCAACGCGCATCGATGTATTACTTATCTAAATAACCAACCGTTCTTTACGCGATGCCCGTTTCTTGTACATACCTACCTATATCTTTCTCTCAATATAAAGAAAAAACCTTAACATAATACCTGCTTAGAAAACGAACGACAATTTTATGACGTTTAAAAAAAAACACAAACGATTCTTAGGTCTTATGTACGCTCTTTAGAAATAAAATCACCCTTTTTACGAACGTAGTTGTTTTACTCGATCTTTTTTTGACATATAAAAGTTGAAATGGGAGCAAAAAACGCAAAAACTAAAAACATTAATTAAAACAGAAATATAGTATCTAGAAAGCCCCTGTTTTCATCTAAACCATCCTTGGGTAACCCTCGACATCTCCAATTTTTTTCATCGAAATCCGTCCAGTAATAAAGAAGGAGTTAGGTAACAAAGAAAACGGCTAGATTTTTATAGAGTAAGATGAATAGATTTTTAAATAGATAATTTAATATAACTAACTAGATGACCGAAATGCTACGGGAAATAAATGAGGCATCAAAGAAAGTAGGACTTATCATGAATTTGAAAAAGACCAAGGTCATGGGCACAGAAGGCTCCCAAATTAAAATTGATGGAAATGTTATAGAAAATACCCAAGAATACATTTATCTAGGACACGCCATAAGACTAGGCAGAGAAAACCAAACCGCCGAAGTCAAAAGACGTATTGGATTAAGTTGGGCAGCCTTCGGGAAAATGAGTCACATACTCAAAAACCGTAAAATCCCCATGAACCTTAAACGCAGAGTTTATGAGACGTGCATAATGCCGGTTGCAACATATGGTCTGGAAACAGTGACGCTGACCAAGCTGAGTACAGAAAAAATAAGGGTTACCCAAAGATCCATGGAAAGAGCCATGCTGGGTATCACCCTGAGAGATAGAGTGAGAAATGAAGTGATACGACAAAGAACCATGGTTGCAGATATTGCCCAACGTATCGCTTCCCTCAAATGGCGATGGGCAGGTCACTTGTCAAGAGACCAGACAGAGAAATGGTCGAAGAGGGTTGAAACTTGGAGACCCAGAACGACCGCCAGGAGCGTCGGGAGACCACCACTATATACCTACGTTGGAGAGACGACCTCGTCAAATACGCTGGGGTCAACTGGGCCCAAAAAGCCCAAAACAGAGCGGTGTGGAAGGAGATGGAGGAGGCCTTTATCCAGCAGTGGACGGGAATAGGCTGAGAAGAGAGAGAAGAGAAGAGAACTAGATGGAGTACTCTATGGATATTTTCATAGCCAAAAGGTGATCTATCATTGACCGGCACTTTTGACAGATTGATTGGCAAAATAGAATATTGTTGTGTTAAGATTCTTTAGTAAATTTAGGTATTTTGGTTTTTATTCATATAAAATGGGTTTCATTTAGGCAAATTTCTTAAAAATCGATAAACAACATCTTCTTGTACGCTACAATAACGGTCAAACATTGAAATACAGGGTGTCGCAGAAAGTACGACTAAGCGAAAGTACAGAGGTAGAACACCAACTTTGAGGACGATTTAGAAGCAAATATCACATAACTATTTTAAAAAATTTGCAATATTATCAATCTCTGTAAATTTTTAGAAAAAAATATGCATGTACCTCAAAAATGGGTGTCTTTGTAACCATTTATATCCTGCAAGTCAGGGTTTGACAAAAAAGTACTAAAATAATTATAACTCGAAAACAATAAAAAATCGCTGAACTATTGAGTTATTTGAATAACTCCTAAGGTGTTCTATCTCTGGACTTTCGCTTAGTCGTACTTTCTCGGACATCCCGTATTTGGGCTTGTAGGTTTTGTATAGAATCCTGAGATTTGATCCCAAGAGACGATAGGTCCTGATTTAAATTTTCGGTCCTGCCGGGTTATTCGAAATAATCTTTAAGTTAAATTAATATTTTAGACTTTAAATTTAAGTTTTACACATGATTTCTTTTTAAGCGTTATAATGCCCCTTAAGAAAATCATTAAGTTGAGTTGGAACTAAACTATTCCGTGAATACCATTTAAAAACCAAGTATTATCCAGGTATTATCTATCTATGATTCTACGATCCGTCTTCCAAACGATTGATCATTCATGTTAATTTAGTAATTTTCGAAGGCCTACGTCGAAGGTAGATTTACCTTATTATTGAGTAGGTACTTGGAATTCATTGCGTAAAACCTCAATCAAAACGACATTAACAACTGATTGAACATGGGCATACTAAAATAATGTGGAAGACCTTGTTCTTGTAAACTCAGCGATGCGCTTAATTGCCTTCATTATTTTACAAACTCTTCTACATGAATGAACTATTTATTTTATTATTAATGTACTTGGCAGTCCACATCACGTCTTCAGAGCTCTTTTAAGTAATTCTACTAATTCGCGATAGCTTATTGATTCTCTTTTTTTCCACACCCCTTCCTCCCTTTTTCCCTTCCCTTCTTCTTGCGCTCTCCATTTGTGTTTGAGTTTATCTTTAGCTGTTTTCATATTTCACTTATACTAAGAGTTTTCCTATTGATATTTCTTTTCTCTCTCTAGAACATGTTGTACCTGTTTAAATCAATAATATCCTATGTAACATGTGACACATCTCGATGGAGGTCAACTTAGTTTAAGGCCATAAATTTATATTGTTTCTACTTTTAATGTATAGTTGTCCTCTGTAATGTGTTTTGTTAAAATAAATAAATAAATAAATAATTTATTAAACATAACATACTTCTTGTAAAACAGGCAGTTGATTGTTTGCGTATGTCATGAAAATTTCTAACGCACTCGAATTCATCATGGCTTTTCCTAAGTTAAACATGGATGTACCTTTTTATAAGAGCGTTATTAATATTTCGTTTTTTTTTCTTCGAGTAAGCAGCCTTTTTCTCAATTTGATCTCGTGACAATTTGGAATACAATCTCGTTAAAAAATAATAATTTATTACTATTTTCCTTGCAATTATTATGAATTTTCTCACTGTTTAAAAATTCCCTGAGCATAAGTTCGAAACCAAAATAAACCAAGTCGTCCTGCAGTTCACGAGTTTAAGCGAGACATACGCACGGTTAAACATTGTATAAACCAAATTGTCCTGCAGTTCTCGAGTTTCAGCGAGACATACGCACAGTTAATAATTGTATAAACCAAATCGTCCTGCAGTTCTAGAGTTTTAGCGAGACATACGCACGGTTAAACATTGTATAAACCAAATCGTCCTGCAGTTCTCGAGTTTCAGCGAGACATACGCACAGTTAAACATTGTATAAACCAAATCGTCCTGCAGTTCTCGAGTTTTAGCGAGACATACGCACAGTTTATAATTATTGTATATATATAACTAAGATGTATGATCAATTATATCGGCTAACGCATATTGCGTAGATAACAGGAAATCGAAGAACCTGTCTTGGCATTGAGCGACAGTGGGGCAACAATGTCCATCTTCACTTTCTGCGGCCTCTCGCGCCCACAGGTGGTCGTTGGAAACCTGTTCTTCCACAATAGGACCGCACCTTCTCCTCGGACAAAACAAGTTGTCAAGTAGTTGTACATACCTACCTACCTACTCCCTTTAAGGCCCTCCGCACAACGCAAGCCAGCCTGGAGGAGACCAATCCGCAGCAAACCCGATGCACACGAAACCGACCCTCCAGCTCGATCGAAGTAATCAAACCGAAAAGCCGGCCCCACACAAACCAAGTCCGCCGCAGATCCCCACCAAACCAACCCCCAATTCGGGGGGCCTGAACCCCACTTAGGGGCATAGGGAGGCATCAAGAGCTCCCCATTGCGCTCAAAGGCGACTGAGGCCTATGGTGCCTTTTCTGACCGGTTGAGGTTTAAGGACGTAAGGTGGTCAACCTCACGGTCCCGATCTGATTTTTCGATTTCCTGCCTCTTACAGGATGCTCGAAAAACCAGCAAAAAGAGCAGAGGTGCTATTCTTAGCCGACAACCCCACGGCCATACCTACACTACACTATATCTCTACTTGTACATACCTACACTATATCAACTCTTCGAATTTAGATTTTTCTAAAAGATATTAAACGATTACATCTTTTCAGATAATGTACTTGTAATTCCCTTAAATATTATGAAATCTATCCTTATATTGGGGAAATTAACTCAGCAGACAATGAATCTGTAAGATCTTGAAAAAATTCCAAGGGCTAGGTATCGAAAATTTTGCAATGTAAATAATCCTTTAATATGGCCTGTACACATCTGAACACGCACGGTAGCGTAATCAATGTCACGTTGCATGCAACGTATTGAAATTCCACAGTACGCGGTTCGCGGTGGTTCGTACTATGAAATTCTGATACGTTGCATGCAACGTATCGAAACTCCATAGTACGCGGTTCGCGGTGGTTCGTACTATGAAATTCTGATACGTTGCATGCAACGTATCGAAACTCCGTAGTACGCGGTTCGCAGTGGTTCGTACTATGGAATTCTGATACGGTGCATGCAACGTGACATTGGTTACGCTACCGCGCGTGTTCAGATATGTCCAGATCCATATACATTAAATCAGGCAGTTTTTGAGGGTCTATTTCGCTATCTATGTGGGTATTAGACCCTGGCGATCTTCGATGAGGATCCAGGACCCGTATTGACCTCTCTTCTTCTTCTTATTTGGGTGCCCTGTCAGGTCCCCCGACGTTGGCGACCATCTCCACAAAAGCCACTCGGTCCTGCGCTGCTCTGAAGAGTTCATCGACCCTTGATATTCCGGTCTACTCCCGGATGTTTCGCAGCTAGGACATCTGCTTCCTGTCCACTACCCGTCTTCCCTCCAATATCAGTTGAAGAAGGCGGTACTTCTCCCCTCGCAAGACATGACCCAAATATGAAACCTTCTTCACTATATGCGACAGCAATTCTCTCCTGGTGTTTTAGTTCCTATAAATAGCCAACAGAAGAACGTGCGGATTCCATAATCGCAAGCTATTTATTCCAGGGTCTCTAAATTGGGATAGCTCTAGGTGGATCCTATAAGGAGTTATAATAGCCTGGTGCGTAACTCAGCCTCATACGTGTGACGACCATGAACATTCTCTAACCTGCGTATGTCCAGCGGGCGGGGAGCAGACGATCCCTGCTAGGTATGTCTGAATTTCAATTCAATTCAATTTATTCAACAAAACATAACAAGTACAAAATTAAATAAAACATAACACTAAAAACACAAATTCACACATAATTGTGATTAAATGCCCCCAGACAGCATGTACCGCTGGTATGAGGGGGTCAATTACTTAGTAACTATAGTTCATTAGAACAGTCTCGTATATATAAACATATCACAAAAATGAGAAAAAAAAAACAGTTCATCCGTCAATACACTATTCACTTCGCTGGAAAACACACTTAAATATTTTTTTTTTCTTTTTCTTTCATTTCCGCTTATTCAATGTCATTGTCTTCACGGCTCTGGCAAAGGGCTTTATAGGCTGTATCTGCTTGATATCGTCCGGCAGCGCATTATATAACAATGCCGTCGAATATAGAAAACCATACCTGAGCCTATCAGTTCTAGGATATTCAGCCCTGATTTGGTTTTTCTGCCGTGTGTTACGGGAATGTATACGACTGTTAGTAACTAGATTTGTGGTTGACTTTATTTGTCCATTCTTCATCCGGTGTAGCATCTTTATTTTCTCAGTGTTAATAATTAACTCATCTAGGTTCAAGGACTCAGTTATGTTATATAGGTCTTCTGTTCTTGTGTATTTACTTAGATTATGAACAGCCTTCAATGCTTTGTTCATGGCTCTGATTACTACATTTCTTAGGCCCTTAGTACATTGGGACCAAACAATTAAGCCATACGTTATGTGGGGCAGGATAAACGCGTTATAAATCATTCTTTTCGTGGCAATGTCACTTAAATCAATTCTTTTTAACACTCCAATCAAGGGTCCCAGCTTACTTAATAAAGAATCGACATGTTCGGACCACGACAATCCATCATCCATCACTACACCTAAATATTTAATGCAGTCTGCTTGCTTAATTTCGCATTCATTTATAACTATTTTGAGAGTGATTTTGGTTTTATTTTTTTGCTGCAATATCATATACCTTGTTTTATCTGCATTGATGGTGAGTAACTTGTCATACAGCCATGAAATATAAGCACTAAGATCTTCATTGATCATCCTCTGCAATGAGACGTGAGAGCTGTCGCTATAAATAATAACAGTGTCGTCTGCATAAACAAAGTATTCTCCCTTCACGCCACAGAAACGTAGATCATCTATGTACAATAGATACAGTAGAGGGCCAAGGATTGATCCTTGTGGGACTCCAATTTAAATAGGGTACTCTCCGCTCAAATAATCATCATTCTTAAATGAAGCTCTTCTATCTTTAAGATAACTCTCAATCAGCCTCAACACATTGCCCCTAAACCCCAAGTTATACAACGCCCGCAATAGTGTGGGATGATGAACCGTATCAAAGGCCTTGGACAAGTCGATAAAAACCGGCACCACGTACCTACCCTTATCTAGCTCACTGTTAATACAGTTCATAACATCAATCAGAGCTATGGATGTATTGCTCCCACTCTGAAAACCATATTGTTTTGGGTCAGTGGTCAATTTTAATATACAATCCACAAGGAGTTATTGATCCGTGTCTACTTTGGTAAATACTTTGTAGTTTATGGTACCTTCCGATCTCTCTCACTCTACATAGTCAGTCTACGTACTCATATATAATTTAACCATAAAGTACAACTGTCATGACGAATCTTACAGGTGGGACAGATTAGACAAAATTACCAAAACGCCTACTTAGTCACAATCTTAATAAGACGAAACGAATCAATCACTTTGTGATTAAACAATAGTTAAGACATAGATCTCAGTTTAGTCGCAGTGGATAGGCCATGTTTGTTAATAATCTTTTGATAGCGTTACGTAAGGAGTATTATTGGTGTCATGTGGTGTTACGTAACTAACTGTAGAGTGACTACTAGTATGTGAACAAAATTATCACCAAGAAAACACATACAGTTACGCAACGGTATTTAGGTACACTAACTAGCTACTCCAACCATCGGCTACTTTTTTAATATTCATACAAACTTTTGGGTATCTTCTTCTTCTTTATCCATGTTCGTAAGTAACTTAGTTGAGCATATGGACTCCACAAGTCCTCGCATTTGGGTTTGTCAACACTAACGCCCTGTTGGTCAGCTTCATAGTGCCTTTTAATTGTTTGGAGGGGCCTACCGCGTCTCCGATTGCCTTCTGGATGGTAGTTGAGGCTAAGACGGGTTATGTCCACTGTAGGCTTCCTGAGTACGTGACCCAGCCAGGTCAGTCGGCGGAATCTTACAGTAGTAGTGACCACTAATTGCTTTGTTAGTGCTTTGATAACTGTGTTCGGCACAAAATTATTCCCAGCATTCTTCGAAGGCACTTGCCATCGAATCCTGCTACAATCAAGTAATTTTTACTCGAGGAGCGGAAATATGTTTATAAAGGGTAGATATTATGTAGACAGGATTTAAACAGACATAGCAGTATTTAATAAAAAAATAACAAACATGATCATAAAAAGTTTGCTTTATTTGTATAGATAGATGCGTGTCGCATCACTGCGTTTAGCAATGAAGCACCCGTCATTAAGTGACAATTCTGTTTGTACTGGACCTACGCAGTGTTGCGTGTGTTTGTTCTCTCATTTTAAACCCATGCACATTTTCTATTTGGATGACACTCGTATTATGTAGAATGGTTTTATGGTTGAAGGACTAAGACCATCAATTAAAATTATTAACTACTTATTTTAAAAATGTAATGATTTTTTATTATAAAATGTGTATGCAATTTTGCAATTTTAAAGCTAAACGCTACACTGGGAAAAAAATTGCCTCTTAATTAGTTTGAACATTAGTTAATTTAATTTATCAACTTAGTTTCTTATATAAAATGTATCAATGCCAACCCCATAACTCCTTATGTCCAGATGCACGTAGATTTAAAAAATTAGGTTTCGGTTTCCGTGCTTTTAGCACGCGTTATCGGTTTACTGACCTAACGTCAGTAAACCGGGAGAATATGCCGTTGAGTATGGAGAAATATTGTCACCAGTACCCGTATTCTAAGTTTTATCGGAAGGTAGTCACGGAAGTAAAGTGAGTAAAACGATACATTTTGTATGGAAAACTATACATATCGAATGTTAGAATCGCTTTTATTTCTAGAAATATCTTTGTGGCGGCGCTATACACGTTTTCCATACAGCTTGTAAGCTTTGTTGGTCCACTAACTGTATATTGTAAAGAGTTAATTATGTTTTGTAAATGACTGTGTGTTTACGTTGATAAATAAATAAAAAAAAATACAAAATGTATCGTGTACTCACTTTACTTCCGTGACTACCTTCAGATAAAATTCAGAATACGGGTACTGTACTAAATTCAGTGTCACCATTCAAGAGAGTGCAAACAGGTTTAAAAAAACATCACTGAGTAAAACTATGTTAGTCCATATTTTTTCATTTAGTTGAAAGGGTATTACACTAAAAAATTTCTAGCCGGAGCAACGCATGTTTCAAATCCAGAACATTCTATAAGATCAAACAGTTTGTTTTGCAAGCATTTATAATAATAAAACAATTACATGTTTCATCTTTTATTAAATTTGAAAAGTGCTTAGGTAAATGGTTTTTTCATTAGTCGGCTACCTGCGGCCCTCTAGATTCTTGTCACAACGAGTAATCAGGTTTAATGCGACAATCAATTCTAATTGATTTTACTAATTGAAATATGGGTTTTAATTTAAAAAAAAACTAAAATATTGGTTCGTAAATATTGTAGATATCCTAATAAAGTGACTGAACGTCGAGATATTTCAAAGTCCGCAGTTTGTTATCGTTTAAAAAAATCCAAAGAAATTCGAAAATATAAGATATCTATAATATAAAAGAAGGTCGGGTTACTGCGAACACTTACAACTCGAGATCGGCTAAACATATTCTTTTGATGTTTGATTTATAGGATTCTTCTATTACAGAATAACTATTAAAAAGTTAAGAAAAAATGCATAAGAGATAATATAAAATATAATATTAAAGTTAGTATGAAACGGATTTCCTGCGACACCGACACGCCATCTATGAAAAATTCTATAACAACAAAATTATTATTGTTTACCTAATAACCCAATGACATTGGAAAGCAGATTTTTTATGATTTTTTTTGAGCTTTCAAAAATATTTTTTTGACATTCAAACATATTTTAAACGTATTTTAGTATAAATTACAAATTTGAAATCAATATTAGTAAGGACCACAGGACGTCTTTCGGGAAAACTAGTTTCTTATAAATTTGTTAAAAATTCATTTTGTTTAAATAGATGTCAAGGACATTATTTATAAAAATATTTGAGTGGAAAGAAGAAAAAAAACTATCTAGGAAAAAATATTTGTATCAAAAAAGTATCTTATAGCCGATAATGATGGAGAGTGTTGTAGACGTCAAAGTGATCATAACTAAACCAGCCATCAATGATGAAGGTCGCAAGCCCTAAAGGTGCAATTAACATCAAAATAGTACCTACTAAATAAAAAAAAATAAAAAAATACCTATTTAACCTTTCATAAACATTGCGCAAGATCGAGCGCAATGGAGAGCTCTTGTTGCCTCCCTATGCCCCTGAGTGGGGTGTAAAAGGAAGAATTGATTGATTGATTGCTTGATTTAACCTTTATCGAAAAAAATCAATTTAAATACGAAAAAAAACACTGTAAAAAAGATTATCATTATGATTTCACACAAGTTACTATAGTATCTTCAGAAAATTAGTTGAAATTCGTGCTTCGGGAGAGGGATGTGATGTTAGTGACATTAAACTAGCTTGTCCTGTGGTTCTAACCCGAGGCGGCCAGTTCATATTAGGTACATAATGTGCACTGCGCCCCCATAAAAAAATACATTAATTCGATTGAGTTAAGCTAATAAATTATTAACATTAAAATATTTCCAAAACATCCATATTTCATTCGTATTCAAAACTCAGGCGGGAACAACGCGAGAATATAATATGCGCGCGCAGACATTATACCTCTATGTGTCCGATGTTGATTTTGTATGAACATTGGAGTAAGTGGGATGGGCTACTGTAAGAGCGGCAATCACGTAGATATGCGAGAATTAGAGGAAATACCATCATGGCGTTGGCGCGTCGCAGAAAGTCCGTTCCATACTCATTTTAATATTATATTTTATACTATCCATTGTCCATTTTTCAATGTTATATTAGTTATTCTGTTATCCGGAGCGGAGAAGAATCCAATAAATCAAACATCAGAAGAATCTGTTTAGCCGATCTCGAGTTACGTATAAGTGTTCGCACTAACCAGACTTTCATTTATATTAGAGATTTTTAATTATTAAAAAGCTTCCTACATAGCTAATAATATGTCAAGTAAAATAATCTTTATCTCTTTTACAACAAAAGGTTGACGACCCACGGTTTATTCAATGACTTATGGGTTTAATTTGACTTACTCAATACACAATTAGAATATAATATTATTACTATGTGCGTGATTACCTACTGTTTAGTATTCAATGTTTGGGTGTTCACAAGACATGTGTCATACGTGTGACTGTTCAGTGTTCATGGGTACCTACCTACACCTATTGACTATTCCATGAGTGATGTTGAAATCTGTTGACTGACAATGCGATCTACCCACAAGAGTCATTTGCATTCTTTAGGCCAAATATTAAGCTACTAACTGAACTAGCAGGACAAAAATAATTGTACTTATTCACGATTTTCCAACGGATGACTTTAAGTTGTTGAGTTAGTTTGAGCATATTGAAAGAATTGATGCTTATCTAATGAATAAACAAATCTATGTATTAATACATGAAGGAAAAACTTTGTGACCCTTTTAAGGAAAATAGCGCGGACGCAGGAGTATGAAATTTCGCACACTTACCTATAGTTGTTTATGTAGAGAAGAAGTGGCTGATTTTTTTTTAATTTATGCATAAAAAATAGAAAAAATCAATAAAAAAACATTACAAATATGTACTACTGTAATATTATGTATTTGCTACTCATACACACTTCGATGTATTTGCCATTGATACAGATGCATATATTATTTTGTTTATGCGTGGTCAAATTGAGAATAAATTGATATTGATAGTTTTTAATAATACGAGAAGGAAAAACTTTTTACATCAACATTTCAAATTTTACCCTATCCGTGTCATTGTTTTTGAAAGAAAATTGTGAAATAGCGCTCGCTCAGTCTTTGACAATAATGGAACCTTAATAATGTTCAAACTTATAATTTAAATAAGTTATGGTTGAATTTCGATCACTAGTCGACCACTAGTTATTATAAGAAGGTATGGGAAGACGTTATACGCCATTACACCCAGCGTAGGCCCATCACTTCTATATCATTATGTTGAAGAGATGGACTTGGCTGGGACATGTGTTAAGGACGCCGAATGATAGTTGGCCGAGGTGAGCGCAATTCTTCCTCCCATGATAAAGAAAAATAATCGGTGAAAATTGAAAAAAAAAACGAAGTGCATGCATTTTGCGTACCCTTAAGGGTGTTCCCTAGATGCATGATAGGTATAAAAAGATTAGTAGAGTATAAAAATTGACCTCTAAACACTTACTTAGCCAACCTTTCAAATAGCAGTAGAGGACGTTCGTAAGCCCATTATGGTTCAGATTTAAAACGGTTATCCACTAGTACGAAATTATAGGATTTTATTTTATTCAATTGCGATACTACCGACATCTACGTTGAATTTATTCTAACGAAATTTGAAATTCTAAAGAATCTTTTGTACCTACCTGACAAATGACAGCCAAATATCAGCAAATAACTATGGACCAGTGGCGTGCGGTGGTTTTATTTTTTCAAAAAATTGGGCAAGCCGACACAAAAAAAAAAAGAAGAAGAATTTCACCGAAAAAAAAACGTCACTTGTTCCGCATTTTTATCCATGAATCATCAATGTATGTACAATGTAGGTAGCTATCTACTGTTAAATTTTATTTTTTATTTATTAAAAAAAAAAAAATTTTTTTTTTTTTTAGAAAATACCTAAATAAAATTTAACAGTAGATAACTACCTACAAACATTGATGATTCATGGATAAAAATGCGGAACAAGCGAAAAAATTTTTTGGAAAAATTCTTCTTCTTCTTTTTTATTACTGTTATATCTATTTGTCTAATATTTATCTTGAACACTGTCTCACTGACTGATGTCATTAACGCTGTAGTTCCTGCGTTTCCCAGAAGATCGCAACTAAAGACAAATTTTATTCTAGTAATATGGCTGACAGTAACATATTATTATGACTGGTGGCTGAGCACTTTTTTTAAAGGTCTTGATGTGGAGAAAAATAATTTTTCGGGTCATTTAAAGACTCATATGCGAAGTCAGCCATAAGAAAGCATAGTTTACCAAATCAGGAAACTTTTACGCACAGCGCGACTTCTAGCGAAGAAAAGCCTTACTAATGCAACGTGTGCAATAAAAAGTTTGCGGACTCGAGTAATTTAAAGAGTCACATGCGAACTCATAGCTGAGAAAAGCCATACGAATGCTATGATTGCAATAAAAAGTTTAATCAATCAAGTAATTAATCACTCTCATGATAAAAGCCATTTGAATGCACACTTTGTTATAAAAAGTTAAAGATTTTTTTGAATTTTCATAAAAAGTTCTATTATCAAGTGCTTTAAAGTCTCACATATGAATTCGGTCATAAGAAAGCAAATGTTTGCATGAAAAAGTTTACCAAATCCGGAATCTTTTACGCACAGCCGGACTTCAAAGCGAAGAAAAGCCTTACTAATGCAATGTGTGGAATAAAAAGTTTGCGGACTCAAGTAATTTAAATTATCACATGCGAACTCATAGCGGGGAAAAGCCATTCGAATGCAATACTTGCAATAAAAAGTTTAATCAATTAAATAATAACTCATGATAAAAGCCATTTGAATGCACACTTTGTTATGAAAAGTTAAAGATGTTTTTTGAGTTTTCATGAAGAGTTCAATTATGAATCAAGTGATTTAAAGTCTCACATATGAATTCAGCTATAAGAAAGCAAAATTTGCAAGAAAAGGCCATGGGCGCACTTAAAAAACTAGTATTCTGAGATTAATTAAAGGTTTACTGTTAAACATTCTGAGATTATTCATATAAAAACATATTGCGAAATCAAACATACCTTGACGTCAGTAATATTCTTGATAATGACTGGACACAGAAAACATGATTAAATCATGATCAGGTTAAACAGAAACTGTATTATTTTATTAAAAACACAACTTTTGATGTTTTTTTTTTAACCTTTCATTGATAAACTTTCTAAGGCCGGCTGCCTTAAAAGGCCAACAGGTTTTGAATCGTCGAGACACTAAATTACCTAAGTATAAAGTTCACATTAAATGACAAAAAAACTATATTATAAATTTAAAACCGATATAATAAACAATGACCCTTTACCTTCAGTTTAAAAACACCGTGTTAAAATACATTTTGACAGTTTATATTACCGATTAAATTGCCATAATACAAAAATAAAATAAATCGAAATAATGTGAATATACTGTTGTTATAGTAACCGATAAAATATGTATGTGTTAATCTGCTCCGTGATACATTCATTGTTTATTATTAAAAAAGCAAATAACAGGATATTTTGTATGCAATCCTCATTAATTTCTGAATTATATAAAGTAATTCTAATAATTCCATTTCGTGATTTTGTTGTAGAGTTGGCAACTCTTAATAATCCCGGATTAAATTTCCTTTGGAAAAAAATGACCCGTGGTGGGCCTATTGAAATTGACGGCGGTGTCGACAAAATCAAAGGGAAGGGATCCGCCTGCAAAATGCTAGTGCGAAAGAGACGCACTGAGCCTTGACTAAGGAGTGCTTCAGGAACGTCAGAGGAGATGAAAGCAATACTTTCTCGTTATTTTTGGTCCATAGAATATAAAAATACTGTTATACCATGGCAACCAGGGGTCATGTGAGAATATTTTTTTGACGTCCATCAAAAGTTTTTTTAATTTTTCGTCAGAGTTATAGCAATCTTTGAAATGTTTTTATTTTTATATTCCTCTCGAAAATTCTAGGGTAAGCCAGGATTATTGGCTTGTACCAGCCGCTCGCCACTGCTATGGACACCCTTGAATATATCATTATGAAACGGTACAGATTCAATGTTTATGGAAATGATTACTGTATTTCCTAATAGTAGGTACATACTTACATAAAATATTATATTATGTGACATATGAAACTATTTTGTACTGTATGAGAATTTCTCCTGCAGAACAATCGCTTCAATCATAGATAATTTCATTATGATCTTTTCGCGTTTTGCATTGTCATTTCCGCTGATTTATTGACTGTTGACAATGGATTTTTAATTATTCCTCTACGCGTGACAATTTGTAAGAAGAATAATTATTAACAAGCTAATTGTTATTTAATTAATGACTTATTTAAATGAAATACGAGTATGTATAGATACTTACTAATGTTCTTTAATATGTATACGTTTAAATTTTGTAATCATAGGTATATTATATTGAATAGAAAAAGTGGTAGTTAATACCTACTTAACCTCTTACAAAAATAATGGATGAAAACTGCAAAAGATTCTTCTGGCCTAGTTGCAAAAAAAAAACATATTTTAGAGATATTTAGCTCTTGATGTGCCATCAGTTAAAAAAAAAGTTTTTTTTATTATGCGGGTTGATATTCTATTATTTATTTCTCTATGGCGTTTACAAGCAATGAAAATAGGGTGACATAATAAATACCTATTTAACAGGGTTGAGCTTTCAATAACATAACGTAGCGAAAATTAGGGGAAGGGGGTGGGGTGTTGTAAAACATTTCTGTGCGTTAGCAGGGCGGGAGAGGGGTTTGAACAACGCGTTACGTAACATTTTTTTATTGCAATAATAAAAAACTGGGGAAAAATTAATTTCCTAGGTTGGTAACCCCTTTTCGGTTATAATTTACGGGGAATCCCCCGATTGTATTGAACGTAATTTTTATTTTATTAACGTTGTCAATATGCGTTAGTGCTTTGAGCACGAAATGTATAATTATCACAAACTGTTAAAAATATTAAGGTAAGCGCAAACGCGTGCTGTTGTAGTACTTACCTACTTGCAGTTGCATATATTTCGCGTAACTCAAAGTCGAAATAGAGGAAAAAATAGTCATTTGTGTGTTTTGTAACGTTTAGGGAGGTGAGAAGGGGGGGTTCACCAAAAACGTTACGTCACGTTACATAAGAGGGAGGGTCAAAAATCGTCAAAAATTGCATTACATACATGATAATTGAACGACCCCACTACTACTGTTCAATATAAGCAGACTTGCTGTCTGTTGAGTTTGTACCTATTCGAATATTGTCGAGTATCGGATTGCAATATCTCATCGATCATTCTTTGATGACATAAGCGCAATACGTACCTATGTATTTAAACACCTTCTGGTCATTAAACAGGTATCTGCACGCAAAGAGAATGAGGAAATTGTCTCCAATACATCCGACAAAGACGTATAATAACTTGGATATTTGAGAACTTTCTCCACATAGAGTGGTCGCGTAACGTTTCATTGACTTGGGGATATTTATCAGTTATAAGTGTGTTGATGCTGAGATGAAACAATTATGCTTGATCTCTCGCGTGATAATGCTACGAGGAACTGGCCTAAGACGGCACTTTGGAATGGCGGTGGTTTATGAGAATTCAAAATGCCAACCATGCATTGCGCAATTAGTTATCTATATTGTATGAATACAAATAACGATAAAATCATGTTTTTAGAAATATCGGTTATAGACTCTGGAACCATCCTATACCGATTTGTCCCAAACCGGTATAGTTAGAAAGATAAAACTGTGAATATTTTCACACGCCGAGTATCTATAATTCATAACATCATCAAAAGATAGCGTTAAATCTATATTATAAAAATGGAGAGCTATTTTCCGTGGTCATCGCAGCACGCCTAAACCGATTTGGTTGATTTTATTTTTGTCGTGTTTGCTTTTGCCAGAAGAAGGTTGTTATGAAAGAAAAAAATCAAGAAAGTTGCACCGATTATTAGGAAATTCAAAAACTATTTTTTTTCGTTTAAAGACACGATAGATTAGTTTGATAATTGGTGCGATTGAAAAAAAGTGGATAAAAAATAATATATTATATTTTAAAGCAGATGGCGGGGTTATTTTTTAATCTATCATTATACAAATTCGAACTCAATATTCATAGTTAGGACCACAGGACAAAGTCTGTTGGGAAATCTAATTTAAAATAAATGTCAATTTTCTTTACAAATCTGTAAGTTTAACCAATTACATTGGTAAACCTACACATTTGCCATTTTCACCAGGCAATCAGTCCCATAGAATCCGAGACAGGCTAACCCCGGGTAGAAATGCAATTAGAAGTAAAATCATTCGAGAAAATGCTTACTCAACCTTTGATAGAATTCGGGACCTTTTGATCAGAAGGTTCCCTAGGCCACCAGTGTCGGTGGCGTTAGCCCTTAACCACTGAAATGCATAATATGTGCTACCTCATCTAAAGGGCTTTTCATTCAAAACTTTTTTTATATGATAGTTTCCTAAATACCTGTAATTTTTTTACTGAAGGAGAAAAGGGATGCGTGGCAATGAGATTTTGGTGACCCCTGCGTATACTAAATATTTTTACCCTCGGGTGGCATTTATATAATCGTTTCTTTAATTATGCGTTGTTTTATTTGTTGTCAGCATCACCAACGACCACCTCACGCTTTGCCACCAGCAGGAAACCTTTCAGGGTTGGAGTCAGGAGAAGGCTTCCATCTACAAGAGCAACCACCACATCCAGCGTAACGACCGCTTCACAATCGGAAAACCCTCAATGTAAGATATTTATCATTTTAATATCCAAGATGGGTAGGTATAAAAACAAACTTGTCACGTATCTTTCGCTTACGCCTGATAATATGCAACTTTTATAACCCGAGAGCTAACATTCTGTCTAATACTATCGGATAGAAAGATTAGTGCCTTTTCTTTACTACCTAATGAAAAAATTGACTAAAAAATATACGATTTTGAATCTTTTGATAAGTGTCACACACTATACGGCAGAGTCGAATTAAATATTAAATACGGTCGTCATCATGGGCGTGTGCGTGACGGATGTCAACCACTGAATACAAGAAATAAAAAAGGGCCGATGTACCAAAATATATTTTATATTATATAGTATCTTATTGATTAAAAAAAACAAATATGTATATGTAAATAGAATTTTTAAGTAATTGGTGAATATTTATTATAGAAAAGCCCGCCAATTTTGGTTATTTATTATTGTATATTTTTACCAATAGTGTTTATTATTATTATTTGACACCTCAAAAGGGGTGCATCTTGTGCTCACTCACTTTCTCCAGGAATAGACAATGTTAATTGTAAGATCTAAAGGTTGCATACCATCAGGCGTAATTTTTCGAAAATTCCCGTGACATTTACGCTGGCGTGACATAACAATAAAATTTTGTATGGAAACGTGTATAGTGATCCTACAGAATACTTCGGAAAAATCCGCAGCCCATACAAAATTTCCGTGAGTTTCTCACTAACACAAACATAAACATTGCGCAAGATCGAGCGCAATGGAGAGCTCTTGTTGCCTCCCTATGCCCCTGAGTGGGGTGTAAAAGGGAGTGTTGTTGTTATACCTAACATCGGATTACTGTACAATGCTTTAGGATTTTTGTGTAAAATCTATTAAGTTTAGTATAAATAATAATTTAGTTTATAATTTTTATCATTACATGAAATGTTCACAATAATTTAATGTAAAATTATTTTATTATTTAGTCGACCAGGAGGCTGGATCCACTCTACAAAGAAGTCAAGATCAAGATTCTTCAGAAGATAACAAAGTGAAAAAAGTCAAAATCAATAAGCGTCCTTTGTCAAGTAATGTTAACGACCTGATTCAAACCAACGAGAAGGAATCATCAGAAAACAACAATAAAGAAAAAGTATACAGCTCTGTCATCAAAGAAGATAATACGGTGGTACAACAAGAGGTCACAAGGCCGTCTACTGCACCAACAGAGGGATTAATCGGAAGTTAGTATAAACATTATTTTGACTCGTCGAAATTAAATGAATTCAATCCAGCTAATTAATAATTTAATGCATCAATTATTATTGATTCTGATGCGGAACAAAGCTTGACGGGTCTGCTAGTTTATAGTAAAAAAAAACCTTTAAAATTTTGTGACTTTTAACTTATTTCAAGAGATGGCGGTGTAGTTGAACATAGGTTACATATGAAGCATGTTAAATTATTTTATATACAGGGTGTTATGTAGAACGTTAGCCAAACTGGTAGGGATTCACAAATTTTATTACTCAAAAGATTTTTTGCACATATTATCTCATTCATGACAAACGAATTAGGCTAGTCTTGAATATCTTAACTTTGATATTTTAAAGATTTAGATCATTACGTTTTTTATAACCTTCATTCTTGAGTTTTAACATTTTGACACATTTTTAAGGTGTAAGCAACGAGGTGACTCCAGATGTGGCTTTAGCTGCTCATCAGCTGCTTTCTGCTCCTCTACCAACCTCTTCATCATACTACGAAGATGAAGATAAAGACTTTACTACGATAACGCCTGAAGATAGGACATTCACCCGAGCCTATCTGTTGGCTTCAATATCACCACCGATCATTAGTAATGGTATGTATACAACCATTGACCATTTAAATCTATGTCTTATACAGTGTTTGTAAAAGTTAGATGTTGCAAAATGTCCCAGCTCTCAATGAATCGAATCGACCTTCGGAAATATTTTTACATACTTGCGATATTCCGCACAAGAACTTTACCAACAGGTCCAATCGGGTTCGTATGGAATGCTTAGGAACCAACTCCATAGTATGAAAGAATCACAAATTTCATTGATAAATGCATGGTTGCCAAAGTATTCTGCGGTATACTTATGACACGGTATAGGGTTGATTATTAGTAGCGCGTGGTGTGAGCGATTTATGCCGTAATAGCATTCCGTCATAACGGTGTAATGATGCAGTTTCTATTAGTACCACTGTATGGAATGCTTAGGAACCAACCCCGTAGTATGAAAGAATCACAAATTTCATTGATAAATGCGTGGTTGCCAAAGTATTCTGCGGTATACTTATGACACGGTATAGGGTTGATTATTAGTAGCGCGTGGTATGAGCGATTTATGCCGTAATAACTATTCCCGTCATAACGGTGTAATAATGCAGTTTCTATTTTTACCACTGTAGGAGTTGTTGGTGGCCTAACAATTCAGTCAACGACTTATCTTCTAAAGGTTGTGGGTTATTAGTGTCAATCTTCTTTCTCTTTCACATTACAAGCTTTGTTTCTTTTAAAATATATCAAAAGTGTATTTATTTGTCTTCAGTTCGGGTGCGCTCAGATTCATTTTTAAAAATAAAAATACATTGACCTTTCGTAAAATGTTAATAATGATATAAAATATATTAAAGTCTTCCATTTGTACAGGATTTTTATATCCTGCCAGAAACAAGTTTTTTCACAGATGGAAAACATCATTTAGACTATTAAATTATCCACCTCATTGAACATACACAAATTTAATAATCAGATGAGCACGTATGTGTTTTTTAAATTTGAAGAACAACCTATAAATTCTTTTCTGTAAACTATATTATTAGGAATCAGGAGCACCGAACGAATCAAATGGTGGAAAAAAAACTAAGGACTCGCTTTTGCTAAGAATGGGACAAAATAATGAAATATTTTATAACATTGCAAATACTTCAATATTTGACAATTAAAAGGTAAAAAAAAACTTGGCAGTTGCTAAATTAAGCAATGGGCCTCAAAAAGTTTTCAAATGTCTAATTCAAATAATTCAACCAAAAATGCACCTTCGATAGATATATTATTTAACCCTATTGACTCAATCATAACTAACTATTCAAAACTATAAGGCCTTAACTCAACCTGATCACAAAATTTTACATCAAACTTCTGGTAGTTACCTATCATTTAAACTGTTGATACGTTTGTATCTACATTGAAATAACTTGAAATTATTTTTAGATTATCTGACAACTACCCAAGAACCTTTGCCAGCTACAGCGTTTAGTTTCCCTACTAGAGGACGCAGGATATCCACAACGAGCCGTCCAAGAGTCATTTATACATCAACGTTCAATCAACCTATTCTGAGAAGGAGACCGCAGACGCCCGCACCTTTTGAGAAGGTGCTTGCTGTTAGTCCAGTCACCAATCACTACAGAACGGTCGTTGATTATGAGTATTACGATGACGATGATGTCAGATTTGTTGGCAACAGCGCTCAGCAAGAAAAGGTCATATTACGCGGATCAGGTAAGCTGAAAAAAATCTATTTGTTTGTATAGTTCTTCTTCGTTACAATTGTTGACAGTATAAACTTTTCTGTTTTTAAATTTTAATTGACATTTTTTTGACAAACTGACAAATGATTGATTGATTGTGCCCTGTAAACAGAGCTGTTCCGAGTACAGGAAAAAAATACTCGAGTACTGAGTAGAAGTACTGCACACAAATATACTCGGAGTACAAGTACAAGTACTCAGATCGAAGTACTCGAGTACAAGTACCGAGTACATGAGTGATTAATTAAACGCAAATCTTTTATAAACCTCTAACAACTTTGCGCATGTTTTAAAACATAATGTAATCGCGAGCAATTGAATCGATCATTACAACAAACTGTATGAAATAAAAATTTTACAAAAAAAAGTGACTAACTATAATATTATTAGACATTAAAAAAATGGGTAAAATAACGCCTCCACGTGGTGCACCCCCGGGCAACGTTATAACGCCAAAATTCTATCAATAAGGAAGAGAGAAAGCAGATAAACCAAAGAGGATTGCATTAAAAACAAGAAAATAGAACATGGTATGGTAAATGATACAAATTGCAAAAACAACTCTCCTCTGGGCAATAAGACAAGAGACCTTGGAAAAAATCAATAAGGAAGAGAGAAATCAGATAAACCAAAGAGGATTGAATTAAAAACAAGAAAATAGAACATGGTATGGTAAATGATATAAATCGCAAAAACAGCTCTCATCTGGGCAATAAGACAAGAGACCTTGGAACAAATAGAAGATAGAAGAAGTATGTAGTTCTAAGACCGAATATCTGACAAAACTGACAAAAGAGCTATGTATTGATGTTATACTGCTACAGGAAACCCACACAGCAAACTTAAACCATCTCACCACCAGAGGTACCTACGGTTCCCGGTTTCAACCTAGCTGGCGCTGTCCACAGCGTGGCCACCAACGTACGCGACGGCCTGATTTGGATTTGGAAAACATTGTTTTAAATCAGGTAATGTGTCCTTGGTCACCAGTCACCATCAAAATAGGACACAAAAGTCGACATCGTTTACAAACCTGATAGATTCCAGTGGCCACCCACAGTCATTCCTTCAGCCCTACCACATCCATCTGTCATAATGCGAGACTTCAATAATGGGAGCAATCACACCAACTGGGGATTTAGAACCACAGACAATAATGGTGAGGACCTCACGGAATATATGGAGACTGAGAATCTTCACCTCGTTTATGATGCCAAAGACAGAGGCACCTTTTATCAGCTAGATGGAACGGCTACACCCAGGACTTGTGCTTGTCCTCGAAGGTCTCGCGATGGAACTTCCAAAATGACAAATGGGACATCTTCGCCGCCCATTTCGATGAGACATTGATGTCTCTCGTACCACTGCCTACTACCTACCATAAATTTATAACATCAGTTTCAGAGGCCGCCAAACAGTCTATACCATGAGGATATCGTAAAACATACATCCCGGATGGAAGGAACATTGCAAGAATCTCTACAACAGTTAATCCGTAAGGCATGATCCCTACTCCATAAAATGTGGCAAATTAAACCACCGGACCGCACAGCAAAGATTTCAGCGAACCTTGTTGCAAACAAAATAGTAGACAACGGCAGAGCCCCCGGAGACAAAACATTCCAACCTAAGGTTAAGGAACAGCTCCACACAGCACAAAGGACTGTCCAATCCGATCTACTCTATAATATACTCTATAAAATGACGATTCCGTCTTTTTTTTCAAAGACTTATTTAGTTTTTGAAATAACCAATTCAATCATAATACACGGGTTTTAAAAACAACAATTTCGTCACCAACACTCTCGAATTAAAAACGAGAACCATACATTCACACTTTACCACTACCAATAATCACGACACCTAACAAGTCTCTACTTGCAATATAAATACAAATTACGTATCATAGTAGGTTTAACGTATTCCAATAAATCCAAAGATGTACTCGAGAACTTGAAATGTACTCGAGTACATTAAAGGTACTCGAGTACTCGAAATGTACTCGAGTACCTTTGATGTACTCGAGTACTTTGAATGTACTCGAGTACATTCAAAAGTACTCGAGTACATTTTAGGCTCAAAAACGTACCGAATACAAGTACAAGTACAGGTTTTAGAAATGTACTCGTGGACTGAGTACTGAGTACACCAAAAGTACTCAGAGTACAATCTACGAGTACTTGTACTCGAGTACCGCCCAGCTCTGCCTGTAAACATAGTCTAAAACAGATGCATCGGTAAATATATTGATAAAAATACGTTTATTTTTTTTATTTTATTGTACAGATATATAGACAGTGATGATACAAAAAATAATTGGACAAAGCGTATTGACAACAAAAACACCTGGAAAGTTTAAAAAATCATTAATTATTGAAATTATTCAAAATCTATATTCATAGTTTAAATAGGACAATGTCTGTCGAGTCAGCTTGTCTGGTATAAAATGATATTTTTTTTATAATGAAATTGATAAAACTATTCTGAAAGGAGAAGATATAGAGAAGTGTTAATTTATTTAATTTCATTAAATATTTTTATTTCGTGTAAATTGATATGGGTTAGTTTATAATTATTTATTCTTTGCATTGTTACTATATTTTTTAGCTAGTTTCCAATAAGTATTTCCAAATAAAATAAAATAGCGAGATAATAAATTCCACAAGTAATATAATAATAGACAGATTCGTGTGCACTTAAAAAAAACCCAAGTTTCTTAAAAAAAACATAATTAATTGTGGAATAGAATAAAATTGTAAAAGGAAAAAAAAGTGCATCAAAAATCTTTGCATCCTGCAGCTTATTGTCTGAAAAATCAACTGAATAAACTTTGGTATTCGTTACGGAATGGACAAAATGAAATTTGATTTGTAGGTTTTCTTTCTATTTTTACAATTAATGCAATTTTTCCATTATATAAATTCAAATTTCTGGCCCATCATGACCACTTTGACTATCATTTAGATTTTAACATACCTAATTGATTAATTGACCATTTTATTTTTCAGGAGTCATTCAATGCTTGGACCAAGGAAATTTCCCTCATCCAAAATCATGTAAGAAATTCATCTCTTGCGCGAAAATGGAAACGGGCGGAGTCTACGGATGGGAGTACACGTGTCCCAAAGGACTCAGCTTCGATCCTGTGGGCGGCATTTGCAACTGGTCAGCAGGGCTAGGATGTAACGAACATTAAGCAAGGAAAACGTGTCCTAATCATTATTCTACGAAAATTATTCATTTTCTGTCTGTGTATCATGTTTGAAAAAAAATATATATTTAGGACAGAAAATGGAAGTTGGTTTGGAATAAACATTAATCTGTCTTTGTGATAAGAGATTATACGTAGTAAAATCAGTAATTATAGTTACGTCTACCTTAAAAATATTTATTGAACAATTTAGATGTAAGATTTTTATTCTTTTCAATAATCTGCTCACGGCATTCAAAACTTTGCGGGAATATTGTTCTCTGGTGGGAAAGTTCTAAAAAAGTCCGCCAATCCTGATCACTCCAAATGGATGCCATTCATTGTGACAGAATATGTGAAACTTGAGTTTTATTTTTCAATAATTATAACGAAATTTAATTACATTAATTTTTGCTGATTAAATTCTACACGTGTACCCTAGTGGAAGGATGGTGACAAAACGCGACGAAGTTGGACCAAGTTTTAACACTGACAATCAATGACATTAAGACTTGGACCACGTCAACTCGAGTTTCCCCGTTGACTGTCTGTTTGGAGTGACGGACGAATGTCTTGAAGCGATTGAATTTTGGACTTTAATGGATATTCGACTAGCCTTATTACTCCACATCATCCATTTGGTTTTCCCATTTTTGGATGTTTGGACACAGTTCCATTTGAATGTATGGTGTGATTGTGAATGGCTGGCCTCAGAGTTAACAATTTGATATTTTTTTGTTGCAAACAATACACCTACAAAGTCCAACAATTTTAATGGCTTTGTTAAAACCACTACAATGAATAAATTTATAATAAGTATATATATATATATATATATATATATATATATATATATATATATATATATATATATATATATATATATATATATATATATATATATATATATATATATATGTAATAACATTCATTATAAAATTTGGTACTAAACCAGGGTTTCTCAATCTGGAGTCCATGGCTTGTATGGCAGTACTTAGATACATCGAATGTAATTTGACAACAAACATTTTGAGAATATGGTTCATACCAACCCATTAAAAATTGTAGATTTATGTTTTTGTAGTATTTCCATGATAGTATTTGCAGTTACCATATCATTTTTTTAAATCAAAGATAGTTATATCTTTCAGTATACAATTCTTTACATTTTTTACGCCTAGTGAAAATACGCATTAAAATTTCGGGGAGATTCGGGATTAAACCAAAATGAATATTTCAAATAAGTAACAAAATTATTTAATTTTTTAAAAGCTTTGTGAAATTCTTATTTTGGGAACTAAATATTTTTAGAATATTCAGATGTGATAATTTATAAGATTTTTTTATTACTATGATTGTAAATAATAAACTTGTATGTGGTACTTACTTATTTACTTACTTGAAAAAAAAAACTGAGTAATACTTTACTGCATAATTTATAAAAGTAATACAAATCTTTTGTAATATTTTTTCTAGGATCAATTTGAAACATTGTGGCTTAACTCATTGTAAATAATACTCTGATTCAAATACATAAGTTAATAATGAACTATTTTTATTAGGAAAATTTCCATGTGCAATGCCCATAGTGGTGAAAAAAGATGATAAAAAAAATGACTGACAAAAGTATTAAGATTTTTTTTAATGACTGGCTTTTAAAACTTATTTCATTTCATTCACAATTACTGTCAAAATTAATGAGTGTTGATTAACCATTTATTGACAAAAAGACTCTAATACGACAGTGTATTATGCAATACCTATATAACGAATATAGTTTAAAAAATTCAATATGTTCCTGAAAATACTTAATACAAAATAGACTGCACATATTTCCTGATATAACAAAGTTTGTCTCATAATAACGGAATATTTCGATAGAGTAGGTATTGAATTTTCAGTCAAAAAGTCACAGGATGTAAAAACTTATAGCTAATAATATTTTAACACCTCTAATATTTATATAGACAACAGTTTTCCTGAATAAAAACATTTTTAAAAGTTTGAAAGTGCATTGCGCTTGCAATCAGTATAGTATTAACAAATTTTCAATATGACAATCATTACTTTATTTTGAACTTTGTTATTTAAAAAAAAAGCCATTCACAAAATAAATAAAAAAATAATATCATTTTCACGATTGAGACCTGGGAGAGTAACATACATTATTTCATGAAGAATTTAGTACAATCCCACTCACAGAATTGCCTTTACATTTTGAAGTTATCTATATTTGTCCAGTCAGCATTTCAATCCCAAGACATTCAAAATGTCACTCATAATCACTGAAGACATTTTGTATCAGAATTAATACTAATAATTTCCCTTATACGTAACATAAATATTTTTTTTAAATGATTCTAGTAATAGTGCGCACATTCATGTACGGTGTGCCAGAATGGGTCAAAACAGAGAACCTATTCTATTCACCACTATGGGCATAATATCATGAAACAAGAGTTTAATATTTTATGATTAATTAATTTATCTGTCAATATGAACCGTTTGTATTAAAATTAATTTTAAGTAGACGAACACATTTCACTGTACGAAATGAAGGAACGATTAATTGATAATAAGTTGTGTACATTGTCTGGTCAAGATACGTTAGATTGTAATAAAAGTATTGATAATTAGTTAGGTTAGGTTATAATATTGTGCCGTAAGAATGTTTTATATTAAAGTTGTACTGTTTCTGTTTTATAAGAAATAAAATACTTACAAATTATTAATTTTGTACTACCAATCATTTCTTTGCATACATACTTTTCATTCAACCCACAAAAGAAATTGCATTGCCTATTGCTGGTTTCAAAGCTCATAGACAGTCAAATTAACGAAACGATGAGTCATTAGCAGCACACTAAAACAAACTTCTGTGCCGTGGCTATGTGTGCTTTCTAATATACCATCCCCACACCTTAAGACGAGAGGAAGCTTTTCTTCAATAAGCAAGAAAAGTGGAGTCCATCCATAATCTACCAATCCCTCTTGATGTAGATAATCCACCTCCAATCCTGAAATCCGTGCTGGCTAGCCGCTGCTTCAAGTGCGAATTGCTCCATTGAAGACAACTATAGACAGCATTGTCAGTAATGAACCTAGTAGCTGATACAACAAAAGAACTGCCTGACTTGAGTCAGGTTGTGTTGACACAACCCATAAAGATACAGTGTAGAATAAGATATATTTGCCTGATTCAACACATCCCAGAAAGATACAGTGTAGAATAAGATATATTTGGCTGCATGCTTCAAACTTATATAAATGGGGATGGATGAACATTCAGAGGGCCAAACTCTGTGATTAGACATGTTCGGAGTTTTGTAGATTTTTATATCTGTAGACTATAAAGAAAAAAAGTTGTTAGAAAAAATCCAATTTCAATATAAAGAGATTTTATAATAGAGTTTAAAAATACATTACAATCTATCTTATCTTAAAATTATTCAAATTTATTTTAAAACATATGTTACAATGTTTGATGCAAAATGGTATGTCGAATTATTTTAAAAAGAATTTGGATTGGCAACACCATTTCTTTTATACACAATGTATATATTGGTAGCCTTGTTTGCTAGTAGATTGTCCAATTAGGACGAAATTTATTATTAACTTGAAATTTCTATTTGAAGTTAACACTCTCGTTTCAAAATTAAACAGCCAGTAAAACAAAAAGTTGAACTGTCCAAAAATTTCACATTCATGTTAGTGAAAAGATATCTTACTCATTTTTTAATTAGATACTTTAGCTTAAATATTTGGCTATAAAAATTTAAAACAATTTCTCAACTACCTTGAAAATTTTTGCAATTGGTGTCTGGCTTGCAAAAATCTATTTACTTACTTTTCATTGTCACTTTTTTTCAAAAAACTTACTGTCTTTTTTCATCTTGTATTAAAGGACTTTTGTAAGCGAGGGACCAAGTGCAAATATTGTCAAGGTAGCCGGGATATTATTGACAAATTTTAAGATCAAATGTTTCATATATGTTATGGCCCGTTTATAAAAAGGTTGACAGAATATTTTTAGACAAATCACTTTGCAACATCCATAGACTAAATAACACTCTTAAAAATGTAAAGCAGTCATTTTCAATAGTTCTGGTAATTCCCATTGTCATTGTTGTAATAGTTAGGCGGAGGCGGAGGTCCTCGTGGGGGGGGCATTGGGGGACGACCTGGACCAAAGTGATGGGGTGGGGGTGGTGGTCCTCCTCTCCAAGGGGGTGGAGGGGGACCTCTCGGACCACCTGGCGGGGGACCAAATCCTGGGGGTCCAAACGGAGGACCAGGTGGGCCGGGAGGGCCATAACCCCCCGGTCCCCCTTGTGGTCCTCCAGGCCACATCATCCTTGGAGGCGGAGGTGGTGGCATGGGGGGACCGTGAGGTGGGCCGCCTGGTGGAGGGGGTGGGCCTGAAACAAGAATGAAGAATTAAATAATATATTCTGGAATGCATCAATCATAAGAGGACCTTTACATCAAAGTTGACTTAAGCTAGACTGTTAGATGGCGAGGAATATTTATTTTTCTGTCCATCCACAGAAAATATTTGAACCACTCAATTAGGAAACAGATTAAGTTCCTAGTTCCTTCTGCAGACCATCCTAATCAGTGCAATCTAGTTGCAAGACACAATGGAGAGTCTGTGTGGAAAAGTTACATTGTGAAAAAAAGTTAAGTTGCGCTAAGATTAGTTGACATTCATAAAAAGATAAGCTAAGTATATAGAAAATTAATTCTTTTACTATGAACAGGAAGTGTAATCATGAAACGGTCTAAATATGAACTACTATTAGCTTTAAAAAAGTACCACATTCTTCAAAACCTTTTTATGAGACTTCTTAAATAATTATAAGGTCTATAATCAAAACATGATTGTATATTTAGACCGCTTGATGAATAGATCTACTGGAATAAAAATTAATATAGTTACCTGGAATTTGCTGCATATTTGGAGGAGGTGGCATTGGCATGCCTGGTGGTGGCCCAGGTGGCATACTCATAGGGGGCAGTGGTGGTGGGGGGACTCCACGAGGATATGGTGAGGGAGACGGGGGAGGGGGAGGAGGGCCTGGCATTGAGGGGGGTGGGGGAGGAGCCAGCACACCCAGGGGAGGCGGAGGCATGGGCAGGGGAGGGGGTGGCAGGGAACTGTTGGCTGTTGGGGGGGCGTCTGCAAACAGTTGATGAGGACGATCCGCGTGCGAGAGGGGGTTCTGTGATGCTAATAATCTGAAAATAACAAATTGAATGATTTTATGAAAAGCACCTCATGAGGATTACATTAATGGTCAGTATCAATAGCCTATTAGTAATCGCTTAGTGCAGTGGTATAAATCGGCCGCTTTTGTACGTACAGCATATTGGAGGTCCTAGGTTCGAATCCCGGCCGTATTGACCATTTCCGCATTCTCCACTAAAGCCTTTCCTTAGTGTGAAATATGTCAAGTGTATTTGTGTTCACTTTGAGTGAGCACATATTCATTTTAAAATAAAATGCTACCTGAAAAACGACCATGGTTAGCATTCTACCATTACCCGTGTTTAGATAATAAAAGAAATCAACTCTAGACATAGTTAGGATTTCTACCTGGTAGCACTCATAGCTATCATAGAAACTGCGTACTTTGCATGAATATACATCAAAGATCCATTATGAGTTAGGATACCTACGTACTTTGAAGTTATTATGGGCAAATTTGCCATTAGTTCGGTGAACAAATCATTTACGGCTATTTTTGTAAGCCTAAATCAGCACGTTAAATTTTAAATATTTACACGACATTGCTGAAATATTTTTTATTTGTGAATATTCTATCTGGGACCTTTCAGATTTTACTATATGTACCTATATTTTTTTAAATAATTTATTTGGCATATTATAAGCCACTGATAAATGTTACATATAAACAAATACATGAAACATAAATAACAATGAAAAAGACAAGAATCGGGAGAAAGGGATAAAAGAGAAGAAAATAGGGTTGGATATTATGCGTAATATTTGGAATACCTTTCTGCAGCGGAACCGTGGCGTTCTCCCACAACATCCTTCTTGAAGGCATAAGACACTGATATGGCTCTGTTACACAAATATTGGCTATTCATTGCTTCTATTGCCGCGTCGCTGGCCTCAAATGAAGCGAAGTTGATAAACGCAAATGCTTTAGAGTTGCCAGTGTTGGGATCCCTCATCACCTGAAATGGAATAGCAATAAAAAATCTGATATATGAAAATACTTGACAGGAGAAGCAGCCATCTTTGTAGACCATCGCGAAGGATCTCGTTGATATATACAAGGTGTTACATGTCCACTATTCCTGTAAATATCAACCAGTCATGTTTACAACGAACACTAATGTGCAACTAAGTAGACACCAGCTGAGAAACATCAATAAGATTCTCTTCAAATCCAAAGAAATACTTCTTAACCAATAGAGCTTTCAGTTCTTCAATGTTTTGGGCAGAAGGTGCTTGGTGATAGTCCATTTCAAGATAAAAATGAAACGAGTTTTATATAGTTCTATCACAAAATTTTGATAGAACTATATAAGACCTGTTTCATTTTTATCTTAGAGCTTTCAGTGCCTGGAACCAGTTGCCGGAATCAGTGGTGCTTACTCCCACCACCAACACTTTCAAAAATGAATTGGATAGAAACACAAGTTAACTGGGACACGGGTCTCAACAGCGAAAAATGCCTACCCAATAATAATACCAAGTTAGCACTTTTTGGCGGTCGGTGAAACAAACAGAATTTACAGTGTTTCAAATATTTGTGGATTTTTGCGCCGATTTTCAGATAAATTTGACGTAATCATTAAATCAATTCGTGTTAGATTTTTAGAGGTAAATACAAAATTTGAACCACTACTGGGTTACAACCATCTTCTACTGTTTTTCGAAGACTGGCTCAGTGTGATCACTTTACGTTAACAATGTTCACCATTTAAGTGCTCCGATTCGTGGAAATATGCTTAATTCTGAAATCATGGGAATCTTTGACATGTTGAAGATTTCAATGCCACCTGCAGGAATCAAACCTGCATCCCTAGCCATACAAAGCAGAGACGCTAGCCACTGGGCCAACTGACAACACCTCCGTAATATGTATATGCAGGTATAAATGACATTATTTATTACTTTAATCCAGAGCCATCTGTGGAAAGTGGTAGCTACCAAATTGTGTTAGCAACTGCTAATGGTAGATGGCGCTAGGATATCAATTATGTACATTTTTACTTGTCTCTACTTATTGCCCATTGGCTAAGATGCTATAAGATTGGATTACCTTAGGTGTTTGTAAAATAACTCCGAACGCTGAAAAGGTGTCATAGAGTAATTTCTCATCAACTTCCGGATCCAAATTTCCAATGAATATATTGGCTCCGACGTCCAAGTTCTTCTGATGGGCAGACGCTTTGTTAACTCTGATAGGTTTGCCGTATAACTTGATCATATTCATTATTTTAATAGCATAATCCGCATCGTCTTCACCGAGAAATTCCACAAATCCATATCCCTGATGCATTTGGGTCACACGATCTTTGGGCATGTGGACATTAACTGCAAATTTTAATTCCAATTAATCCATAATTAAACAATGGCTAAATTATGTTGAAAGAAATTATTGAGGGTTCTTTAACCCTCTCTACTACGCGCGGGGGGTTTATAAGTAGCAGTCACATAAAACTGAAGAAAAATATAAGCTTTCAATTTAATTTTATAAATATTTAGCTTTAACAATAAAAATTGTTTTTTATTTGAAGGGATATTGGGATATCTTCTTCTTCTTTGATTAGGCCTGCTGGCTTGTTGTTCCTGCTACGTTGTCCTCTTGGGAAGCTGAGTGCCAACTATCCCTCCAGCGTTTAGGCCTTAGGCGATCGTCCTGGAGGTCGAGTCGGGATATCGAGTTTACCATAATCTATGAATACGGAAACTGAATGAATACTAACCTACCGGCCCTGCTTGAACAAATAATTCCCACATAAGACTTTCCGAAACCTTATCGTCCAAGCCTCCCACATAAATAGTGGCATCTGCAATGAAAAATATGTTTATTAATTTAAATTCAACAACGTAAAATTTCGTTGTGTTTTATAGGTTATGCGAATAAAAGTTGGAAATGTTGAATAATAACGATCCAATAATACTTTTCAAAGTCACAAGTGTTAAAGTATCACATACTATAAAAAATATTTAATTAAAGCCTTTAAAACTGTGAGTACTTTTCGAACTAACCTTGATTTCTTTCGGCTATTGGACCCGCCGCCATCGCAAAAATAAAAACGTCAAGTCTACCAAAAACATCAAACTTCATTCGAGTAAAAATAATCAGTTGACACTGAAGCTAGTCGCAAATGGTTGCATAGCCCAAGTTAGCCAATCGCACAATTTTTTTTTTTAAACACGTGTATAATATCTTTCAAATGATTAAAAAATCAAAACAAGCAAAAGAATAGGGTATTTGACACTATGAAAAATAAGATACAGATTGTGGTCATCCTGTTTGAAAATGGCCCAAGAAAGCTTATTTCTTTTATTTTACAACTTAAATAGGCTTATTTTTTATAAAAACACGTAATAAAAATCCAAATATTTCTATGGAACCAGTCACCGATGAAAACGCCTTGTGATTAGTTGTGGTCCCCGTGACGTCAAGGTGACGTCACCCCATGGTAAATGATAGTCATCAACCTCATACCAATACAGAAGTGTGACGTAAAATGCACCACGTGACCAGCGCCATTATACAAGACAGCGTTTTACGCGCGTTTTTGGATATTTAAACTTTAAACATGATTTTCATATAAAATATGGCATATCTTCAGAAAATATAAAGAGAATGTGCGTAAATAATGTATCGTAGAATAATTTAAAACGGTTTCTGGAAATTAGTCAAATACCCTATTCTAAAGAATGTGGGATTTGCTTGTGGTCCTGCATAAATAATTCATTGATGCGGTATTGAAGGCATCGATGTTGATATGCGTAGTGATAAAAGAATAAAATTAAAACCGAAGGTACACAGTTATAAAAAAATGGGCATGCCGGAAAGCGGGTTTCTGTTTTTGCTGTGCGTATGCCCATCACAGAACAATAATACCCTATGCCCATTCAAAAATGTATAGAAACATTATTTGCGCCGATAGACACCGATCGAAATCAGCGTTCTTTGTGTTTTTATTCTATGTGGGTAAAAAGAGCGGGGCGAAGCTACTCGTAAAAATATAACTCGCTTCTGTAACTGTTAAGTTCTAATAGTAGCTCGCAGTTCTGTCCACGCGTATTTACTACAACTTCTTACTTCGCATCCGCATTCGCACTTACTAACAAAGTGGCACCTATGTGTGCAATCCACGCTATTTTTTATTTTATTAAATCAATATAGACTAGAGATGAAACGGATATCCGGCGACTATCCGGCCTATCCGGCTGCTTAAATGCTATCCGGCCGAATACCGGATAACTAGCACCTATCCGGCCGGATACCGGATAAAAAAGCTTATGTTTTATTTTATTTTTTTTTTATTTATTTAGATTATGAAGTTACAAAAATTACATATTTTATAACTTAAAAATAACAATATTATTCCACTTATATTATACAGATTTAGACGTCACATTTCTACAACATTCACATTACTAATCTATGCTTATCACTACTCTTTAGATATGTTTGGATAACTAATTGATTAATTTAGTAAGAATCACTTTAGAAACACACGTCGTAATCACAAGAAAAATTCTAAAACTTAGAAAATTGATTAGCAAACATAATGCAATAAGGGTAAATTATGGAGAATGAATACTTATTTCTATATATAGAGATAGTAAGCGGCTTCGATTGTCTCCGTAAATAAGGAAATTTTAAATAAAATAAATACGTTTCGTCATATATATGGAAGATGCAGAAAGATTCCGCGATTTTTGGAACAATGACGTTCCGGCAACGGAGTCAGTCCCATATTATACCGCCTACGTAAGCGTAATTCATGCGTTGTACCCACGGTAATTCACGCACTGCCCGGGCTCTACTATAATATAAAGACTTCTTTTAGCATTCAGCGAATTTTATATATTTTGAAAAAAAAACACCGATATTTTAAGGGGAGCGCTGTTCTTCCTGCCATCAGGGTCCCAAAGACAAAGAAGACCCTCTCATACCGAGAGGGTCTTCCTCGTGTTCCGCTCCTTCGAAGCAGACCTGAGGAATCTGGACATGGTGTGTGAGGAGGTCATAAACATTGCGCAAGATCTTGTTGCCTCCGTATGCTCCTAAGTGGAGCGTAAAGGGAGTTTGGATTGGATTGGATATAAAGGGAGCCGTAAACCTTAACAGATTGGGAACCTCTGCACAAATCCTATTTTGGCTAGTACCTTGGTTCTGAAGGTAAAAGTTAAAAATCTAAACACTAATCATAGGAAAAAAAATATTACCACACCACACTATAACTAATGCGGTTGATCGGTATTCTGCTGCTTGGTTGGCCGAATATCCGGCATCTGATATCCGGCAAAACTGCTATCCTTTTCATCTCTAATATAGACCCCGTTTCTAAAGCGAAAAGACGCTTGTGTGAAATGGGTGTTTTCTTATTGCAATCCTATTTGCATTCATTTTGAAAAATTCTCAACTTCATCTTTGTAACAACACCAATTTTTTTTTCAAATATTCTTCCCAGAGATCCTATCTTCACTGCATTTTCTAGATGATATTAATTTATCCGTATTTTCTTTCAACTTCTAATTTCCAAATTTATTTATTTATCGTATGGCTTCTCTTTTACAACACATCTTATAATCTAGACATAAAACAGTAATAATAGCACAGATATCTGATTGTCAAAAGTTAAGGTCAATATTTAAAATGTATTCAATTTCCAAATAAATTCACTTGATACCCGTGGTACCATGATTTTACAGAACTTTTCAACTTAAACTTCGTTTTTTTTTTCTGATGTAAAAATGAGAATGATATAGAACTTCAAAAATCAATGAACGTGTGAATTTGCAAAAATCTTAGAACTAATGGCGAAAATTGATGTGAGGGATTTATTCATATCTTGTTATTCAAAATATTGTTAAGTCATTATTTGAAAGTTTGGGAACGCGATGGTAAAGAGTTTGAAAAACAGTTGCTTGTTGTTTATGGCGGATTAGAAAGTTTGGTATTTTTACTCACTGAATGTATGTCCAGGAAACCATTAATTTTTTTTATTGTTTACAGCGATTAGTATAGAAGGCAAATTCTCCTGTTTTGAGTTTTTTTTTTTTTTTTTTTTTTTTTAAATGAATCTGTGCTCACTCAAAGTGAACACAAATACACTCCTTGACTCTTTCACAGTAAGCTACCGAAAGCTTGTGTCGTGAAAGAGGAAGACGGTCGGCACCTGATGGGATCGAACCACGACGTCCGCAGTACGAAAGCCGACGTTGTAACCGCTGGGTCACCAACCATTTCTGATGAATGCTTTGATTTTTTTTTGACTACAGTTCAATATCAGGTCTCGTTCAGAAAACATCTCTCCATTGTTTATCGCAATTTTGTTTCCTTGTTAATCAATTTATAATTCTCGTCGCGTTTTATAGTTTCTGTAGTAATTTGGAAGTGTCTGACGATTGAACTATGGTGTGTCACTAATTAATCAATAATTAAACCTTCCGTTTAATTATGGTTTATTATTTATTGAAGATGTCCCAATCCGGGGTGGCGTGGTATGAGGTTGGAGCGGGAACAAGTGATACACCATACCTCATATGTGTGAATGTGACGTGTTTATTTTCTTTTGGTGCATTGTGCTAAATATTTGAAGGTATGCCGAATTTCGGGTGAGTTAACATATTTTTATTTGAGTGTATTTTGTTCAGTCGCTGGCAGCTACCCAGGACGATTATCGGGCACAGAGATATTAGGTATCGACGTAGTATTTTGTACGTTGCTTGGTTACCCCGCCAAGCATGCTTATGAGCAAGATGCTCGAAGTGGTTTTAGATGAGAGATGTATGGCCGACGCGCTACGGCATATTTATGAATGTTTGTGATCTCTGTGTGCCAATGGCTTTATTGTACGAGTATTGCAGCCTGTACCTACCCGTATTGTTTTCACACGTCACCTGTCAAACACACGTCGCGAATTGTTATCTGTCATTCGCGGATTACCCCATTTTCCGATACCAGTGGTGTGACCGATCTTTAATGTTTATTTTTGAATCCGGTTAGGAATTTCATATTTAGAACCTTCTAGTAAGCTTAGTGTAGAATTTTCATGTGTAAAAGTAGGCACATCGGTGTGTTCCCCGAGAGAGTAATTATTTTGTTATGAATATCCGATCGCGATATTATGATATTCTGAGCTTGTTATTGCCCGCGCCGTTGTAAATCTATTGAAGTTAAAGTTACGAAGCCCATATAATAATATGTAGTATGTCAGGAGGGCTGTGGACTGAAGATATACCTCACATGACTCTCCGGGAGAATGGGTTGAATGAATTAGACGCTCTTCAGCTCAGCTCAGGAAGTTCCCTTCGAAAAAGCAGTGCACAAGCCCAAGATGGTGAGCCACTCGGAAACCTAATGAGGAAAACTTCCGGTCTGATGAACAGCCCGCGGTAATTCGACTAGAAGGTTAATTAGTTCGCCGGAAAAGTGATTGAACGATTATGTTGATAGAGAGATCGATAATCAGTAAATATATGCGAGATAGTCAGTAAAATTGTTAATAGGCAGGATCGCGTTGTTTGACTGTAGCTAGTCGTGGCATATTTTCCGCGCAAGAAAATCCTGTCCTATTTTGAGTCTCTGCCGGAAGTACGTTTAGGTATTAAGAGTCAAGAGTTAGATAGTTAAAAGATAGCTTTCAGCCCCTGTAGTCTGTACACCATCAGGAACCTTTTTCAGTTGTATATCACTATATCTATTTTGGTACCTGTTCGAGGCGTGAGGTCGCATCGAAATTGGGCCAGTCTCGAACCTTCAGAGTTTTTTTTTGCCTGAATTTTGGCAAGAAGGTTCGTTTGACATGGAAGGCCCTCTTTCGGTGGCTAATTCCTCCCATAGAACTCGAGCATACTTATCAAAATGTTAGACATTCTTGATAGCTATTCGAAAGACAGCATTGTTATCCAATGAATAATGTCGTATTCGACATTGGTGCATCAATGAATTATTCTTCGTTGTATTGTAAAATAGGCATGGCAAAAAAACGATGACCAGTTGTCGTAATTCAAAAATAGTTTGTTTTACAATTACTCCAGTCTCCAGTTAGGAAAATAATAAAGAAATTTATACGAAAAATTCATGTTACATAAATTTCTCGTAAGTCTAGATATTTCGGGCCGTCTATTGTTCTAAAGATTGGAGATTGCATCATCGCTCCTTATATGGTCAGGGGTGAATGCTGGGCTCTCATTGGCTTAGGCATAGTGGTACCACACGGGAGAATTCATCTTTCTCAAAGGTAAACTGACTTTGGACGAGTCCATCTTTGAAACAAACGACTTTCTGTGCAAATTCACCCCGCGCCCCTCTCGGCTTCCTAGACAGTATAAAAGGGATGGTGCCCACACTTCATCAGGCATTCACATTACATCAGTCCCTCTGACAAGCAACGTACTTGCTGTCGCGCAAGTATGGCGAGCGCAATAAGATCACTTCGTAAATAATAAATAATATTCGTGAATCGCGATTTCATTCAAGTATCATCTATAACATTGGTGATTCCAAAGTGCATACGTCGATTCCGGTATTGAAATAATAAATTATTTAATTCAGTGCAAATAAAAAAAAAAACTAACTTCCCCACGTGTAATAATAGATTCATTAAGAGTAACTCTAAGTAAAAATATTAAAATACCTACAGTGCTGATAAGTGAAAATCTCTAGAACAATAATTAAAATTGTTTAGAAGCAAAATTAATACTTAAGAGATATGTTTCATTAACCTAACTTTTACTAACTCAGTGTTATTGCCACATGTACAAACTTTGTATAAACTTTGATTCCTTGCAATAAATGAAAAATTGTTTTAAAACGAACAGTGTCTTTAAAAAATCATCTTCTATACCTTTTATTCTTCAGAAGCGAACTATCACTTGAAACCCCTGAGATAAGAGACATTATCGGTGTAAAGTGTTTATCTATCATGCTCTAAAAACTTTGTTGAATATCCTAAGAGAACTCATTACCTGACTATTGACTGAGCAAGCCAAAATAAGGCAAAGAAACTTTGTAGTGTTTTTCCTGCGGCCTGAGAGCCGGCATCTGAGCTCCTGCCAGCCTTTTAGGCATAAGCATCCTTTTGAACAGTATGTTGAACAAGTGCTTGCTCCCAAGATCTCCACTCGACTACAAGGAGGCGGAAAGAAGCAGGAGGAGAGATAACCACTACAGTCTGACACCCACTTCAAAGATCCACCACGACACAGTCTCAACAAAATATGGAGACACAGGAACATAATATTTATTTATTTATTTATTTCATAGAGACACCAACAGAACACTGAACAACACAAACAAAATAAAAACATGAAACAAACACATAGAATATCCAGCGCTCCAATAACAGGTATCTCCCGCATAGCTATTGTACATAGTTAGGTGGGTACAATCAACGTCTGAACATTTTAAAAAAACTCATAAAAAACCTTTCACTGCATATCCAGAAACCTGGAGGTGCGGATATTATCCGTTCCCTTGCGTTTTCAATTTTATTTTGTGGAGTGGCGTCGTGGACTCTGCGGAGTAAAGACAGAATAGACGCTTTCGAGATCTGCTGCGGATTCCCTGGAAAGCAAGAAAACCGAACTTCTCAATTATTATTCTTCAAGAACTCCGCATCACGGTGCGACTGTCGTCTCTCTGTCTTTAACGAAAAAAATATATAAGTTCTTTGGACATATAGGTAATAAAGGTGGAAGAGCGCAAGGTACCTCTTGACCTCTCGACCTGCTTATATCAATCCCGTATAATTGATCTTCATTTATATTGTATGGACCCATATTTTATTTTTGATGACATAGACCCCTTGCAGTTCTTTGTAGACTTCTGGGGGTCAATGTAGACCACTTTGGGAATCACTGGTCTAGCACAAAAAACTCAAATGAAGTTTTCTAAGGGCTTCCCTTATTGAACAAGGTTTGGTGTTTACTCAACCTTCGAAGGTTTTCAAGTTTTGATTCAAATGCCAATAAGGGTGTAAAGTCGATGTTTAGAGACCTCTAATGCTGCACTCCACGAAGCTAACTAACATTTCAAATCCCATAGAAATGGAAGTCGATGCTTAGAGACCTCTTGCCTCTAGCGCTGCGCTCCACGAAGCTATGACTGACATTACAAATCCCATACAAATGAAATTCGGTTTTTTGTTTAATTTTTTTTAAACCATAAACGACGTTTTTAAGATGTTTTTTGCCCCTGTTTGTTTCCATTACAATGATTAGCATTAATCCTATTTTTTTTGTCTCTCTATGATACGTTTTTATTTTTTTGTGGAACTGGTCCCATACAAAATGTATGGAGGATTGGAGAGCAAAGCTGTCAAATGTGGTCAAATGACGTCACACTTTACCACAGACTACTTATACACTTTACACACGTATGGTTTAGAAAGACTTTGAGTTTGAAGCAGTAGTGATTTACATTTACACGAGCTGGTCTCAAGCGTACCTTACCGTTTTTACGGTTATCTGTTAATATTATTGATATAGATGTTTTGGGATATCCATGTGATTTAGGCGTCATTGTGTAAGATTTACCAAGATTAATGCATTGTTTGAATGGGGCCATAGATACTGTAAACTTAGCTAAAAATTCTACATTTATGCGAATTGCACCAATATCTATGATTAATTCGGGACGGTTATGTCATGGCGGGTCGTGTGGTGTGTATGGCAGTTACGTTTTGAACATATTTACTAATAAAAATTGTAAATGAATGATTGGGGTTATATTAATTGTTTTGTTGATATTATTTAGTGTAAACAGAATATATTTTATGGCATTTCAAATGCTTAAAAGGGTGCAAATGGGCCTTCGCGCGTTCTTGGTTATAGCATCCCAAGTATGGAATTGTTTGTGTTTTATCTTCAAGAGACAATTTCGGGCTGTGAGTTTAATGTTGATAACGCTTCTCTCATGTGCAATAATGTGTCGAGTATTATAAATAGCTTATAATAAGTGTTATTATATTAATAAGTCCTCGTGTTTACTGTATTTTAGGTAGCTCAACACCAGTCTGTCAAATACGAAATCTACCCTCTGTCGCCTGTTTCCAAGCACAGACTTAGTAAGTTTTTCTCTAGTTTTGCCCCAATGCTTTTAACTTTTTTCCCATCTATTATTTGATGAAAATTTGACGTAATTATATATTTCATAATGCTTTGAAGTTATTGGTGCGATAAGATTTTACATGTCATCCGACATTTTTTCCCTGAATGATTTTATATTTTATCCGACCTAACTAGTATTTAAAGTAAATATTTAAATCTTCCAAAAAATCGCTATTATTGGGATCTATAAGTTGTCAACAAAGATAGATAAAATGTCATATGATCTAAACCTTAATAATATGTAGGTACTCTTGATAACATTATCTCATTTCAATAAAAATCTCCTATTGTTTACATTTTAAATATTCAGATAATTAAAATATTTGGATATTGAATTTAAATAATATTTTTTAAAACATACTTGTCATAATATTATTGTTATAATGATTTTAATGCATAATAACTTTCATGTGTGTAATTCTTTATAAATTCAGGCTTGGTGAAAAGGAAAGTGTTGGTGTTGGATTTGGACGAAACATTGATACATTCGCAGCATGAAGCCATGATAAGACCAGCCGTAAAGGCAGGGACGCCTCCTGACTTTACACTCAAAGTTATAATTGATAAACATCCAGTGAGATTTTTTGTCCATAAAAGACCTCACGTTGACTATTTTTTGGACACTGTAAGCTGTTTATTTATTTCTATGTTTGACTATTCTTATTTTTCTTATAGACCATTAAAGGTCACATGGATTTTAACATGTTTGATGGGTAACCAAGAGTTTTTGAGTGTTTGTATTGGGTCAAAGATTTAGGTCCTTCCAAATTACCCCGTGGATCTGCAGATGACTTACGGCTCATTGGGCCAATAAGAGTACGAGATCTGTAATAGCCGTAATGATATTGAGCCGCATATGTACCTACAGTGGGATGAATCTTACCTTAAGACAAAGATCTGAGTCGCAAACAGAAAGACTCGTGATCCATATCACTGCTATGAGCTGACTTGGGCAGATTGGCTCTCTCGCTGCTATCCATAACTGTTGAATGCACTCCAGGCAAAATTCATATAATGACGTCACCCTTTAATGGTCTATTGGTTTTGCATAGATAAAGTTTGGTGTACCTAAATCTATTTTGGTTAAATTTTTCTCTATGATCTATTCCCATATTATCAACTATTTTGATCTATCATGAGTCACCCGACAAGCTTCCAATAAGTATAACATTTGATGAAAGAGATAATCTTATCAAATAATAGAGAAGATAGGTTATCATAGAAATTCTGACAGTTTGATTTGTCTTTATAGGGATGATGAATAACTGTCCTTATGTCCGATATTATAATTGGTTAAGTTCGATCCTGTTACCATCAATGATGTATGGATGTGAAACATGGACATGGATGGAAAAAGAAGAATGTAGTATAAATTCAGTAGAGATGAGAGCTCTATGAAATATAATATGTGGAAAGACTGTGAGATATGGAAAGGAATGTGGTATGGAAGTGGTCTTGTTACAAAGATAAAAGTTGAAATGTTTTGGGCGTGTCAAAATAAATGAATGCAAATAAAATTTATAAGGCTGAAAGGAATAGTGTAACTAGGCCTCAAGGAAGATTTGATTCCCTCCTCACGAAAGGTCAGGTCAGAAGCAAAAGAATTCGGAGAGGCTGTATGAGAAATGGTATGTCAGTGGAAGAAACCAAAGAAGTATGCTTGGGTAGAAAAGAGTAGAGTTCCGTTCTCTCTGCCTACCACTTAAGGTACAGAGCATTATGGACCAAAAAAATTAGCAGGTGTTTAGCTCTGGTTTCCCATTTCCTGAGCAAACACACTGACACGTGGAGAAGACATGATACCAGTCTGACTTGGCACCTTTCCCACTACTTTCCTTGCCAAGTTATCTTCACAACAATGTGTTGTCTCCACCAAAACTTAAAAAAAAAAACATTATACTACAAATCCACTATTGGCTAAAATTGATCAAGTTAATGGTCTGCAGAAGTCTTAGGTTCGAATCTAAACTGACTCAGCTTCATTTTCTTTCAAGCCTCAGTAGGAATTTTATTTTTTAAAACATAAATAGATTCTTCTTCTTCAATGGCGCTACAGCTCTTATCGAGCCTTGGCCTCCTGATACTTTCGCCTTCACAGCTCCCTTCTCTAGCCACCCCTCTCCAATTATCCACCTGCAAGAATTGCACTGCGTCTCTTTCTTGAATTCTTGTAGAAATCTTCAAAACATAAGTGAATGGCGATGTATAACTCTATTATTAAATTTAAATACGCTATCTATTCTACATACATACATGAATACTCCCTTTAAACCCAACTTCGGGGCACAGGGAGGCAACAAGAGCTCTCCATTGAGCTCAGACCTCAAAAATGTTTATGGTCACAATAGGGACACCAGGAGGGGGTCTGAGGCTTAATTCTTGTGCCTTTTCTGACCTGTTGGGGCTTAAGGACATAAGGTGGTCAACCTCGCAGTCCCGATCCGATTTTTCAACATCCTGCCTCTTACAGGATGCTCAAAAAATCTGCCAAAAAAACAGGGGTACTATTCTTAGCTGGCAACCACACGGTAAAAAAAGTATTATCAATGTAATTCTTCAAACACATTATTTGTAACTTTGTAATACTTAGTCATTATACCAATTTATAAAGAAAACAAACTATGCAGTATTACGATAAAATATTTATCGTAATACTGCAAAGTTTGTTTTCTTTATAAATTGGAATTATTAATGTAATGTAAAGCTTTTGAATTATTACAGAGCAGTGATATGGGCTTCTATTATATTATAAAATGTTTAACTGGCATTGTTTTGTTGTCAATATTGTTTAGTAAGAGAGTTGATAATGAATGAATGCTAAATTCTCACGTGTTATTCTGTTTCCAGGTATCGCAGTGGTATGATTTGGTGGTATTCACAGCTTCAATGGAAATATACGGAGCCGCAGTTGCTGACAAATTAGACAACGGAAGGAACATGTTCAAACAGAGATACTATAGGTAGTTCCCATTGGATTGTATGTACTACACCTATAAGCAACTTTTGGAACAAAAATGTGTATTCAATGGTTCTTGTCTCTTCCCATCTTGTCTTTTTGAATTGTCATAACAAGCGGGATAGCAAATAACAAACTTTGTATTCTCTAGACACCTTTGAAAATAAATAAATAACACTCATAGGTGTCAGTATAGCCGGCGGAACTTAATGCTTGAAGCATTCTCTACCGGTCAACCAGTCGGAAAATACAATATTTTATCAAAGGCAGACCTTGCATACTAAATGTAAGGGTGCCTAATCTATCTTCTTGGTAATTTAACTATTAATGAAAATAAAAAACGTTTTAGCACTTTACTTAAGTTTATTAGGGCCTGTACTGACAAAATAAGAGGCTTTGGAAATAGTGCAAATTTTATTAATATAAATTTCATCGTTTGAAGGTAACTCGTAGAATGCTTGGCAAGCGTATAAACACTTGTCAACATAATTTTCTGTAAAATTTTATAAAAATACGGCTGAATTTCTTTGATTGAGGTTGGCTACCCTTTTCTATGCACATGTTTTTGTGGGTTTGTTAGTAGAGGCCTCTTGATTTTTTTTATTCTATTCTTAAATCGCACAATCTAGGAGACTTATTCGTTTCACCGAAGTGCATGCTCGTAACAGGTAAGTGTGCGTTTACACCAAATGAACATAGAGCCGAATCTAGAAACAGAGCGTAATTCCTTGCATGGTCGATATTAGACACCGTGGAAACAATAACAAGCAAGAGCTAATGAATGGGCGATGACAGATTAGTGTCCATATCAACGAACAAGAAAAATATACTCTACTTCCAGCTCTGGATCTATGAAAGAATGGAATTAAAGATTTAAGTAACTAATATGAATGTTTTGTTTCAGACAACACTGTACCCCGGAGCTGGGGACATACACTAAAGACTTGTCCACCGTGTGCGGGGATTTAAATAGAATATTCATTCTGGACAACTCTCCAACGGCCTACAGGGGCTATCCAGGTAAATCCATTGGAGAACCCTCTTACTGTTACTCCACCTAATTTCCATCTTCACTCAGAGTTGGTATTCGTTTAGTAAGTTAGCCATATTAGAGCATTAACATTTCTCCAAGCTAGTGAATTGTGGACGGCTTGACATGTAGAGCCAACTGTTGGAAATTATTGAAAACAAGTAGATGGACCAAATGTAAAGGCTGGGACTGCTGTCATGTATGTATTTGACGCTAGGATATGATTATATCCATTTTTTCCCGGTTATAGTACTTTTACTTTATGATTCCTTAACATACGAAAATGAAATTTACATTCCATTGTAGAATAAAACCTAAAAACATTTTTTTTTTTGAGAAAATGATACTAAACTTTTTTTTGAATTCCTTGCTGGTTCCAATTTTGGCTTCTGGCTGATTCTGGCTACACTTGGGTTTATGTATGGTTGCTGAAATATTTCATTAATGTCAAAACACAAAAAACGCAGATTCCGACCGGAGCCAATGGCCGCAAATAGTTTTTTTCTATGGTTTCAATGTATTTAAATGGGCATGCCTAATACAAATGCATAGAAACATTCTTTGCGCCGGTCAGAATCGGCACTCTTTCTGTTTTCACCTTTAGTCCAAATTTGTAATGATTTAATGTTTGTTTCAGATAATGCCATACCAATCAAATCGTGGTTCTCGGATCCGATGGACATGGCTCTCTTGAACCTCTTACCAGTACTGGATGCGTTACGTTTTACACACGACGTGCGCTCTGTCCTCAGTCGTAATTTGCATTTGCAACATAGGTTGTGTTAGCACTGCACTTAGTTTGCAAAATACGTAAGTTGTTTTAAGAATCACTGTAATACTTATACATTATAATTCACTTGCATACTAATTTTCTTAAATCTTAAGATCACGCATAAACAGCAGACTTTACGTTCGATTTTTTAATCATCGCTGAACTTTGCAATTGAATTGTAGTAATATTAGATACAGATTATTCCATATTTTTTAAGTTTTTTCATAGTAAAACTTCAGTATTGAGACAGCCATTTAACTCTCATAGGTGTCAGTATACCTGGTAGAACTTAATGCTTGAAGCATTCTCTACCAGTCGACCTGTCTCAATCCATCCCCTAAAAAACACAGAAATATTTTGAACTCTTTTGACAGCAAGCCACTGTGCTTCGGGGGTTGGTATCCTTGATTAATCATCTTTTGAGGATTTAAAGCAAGACGGGTTTAATATATTATGTGTATAAAATATGACGAATCTTTTTTTCGTTGATTGATTTTATTTATATACATTCGTTTGATTTTTCTTTTTTTTCACAGTTATTTTTGTCGGGGTGGAATAAAGAGTTCTGAGAGCTAACACCGTGTGCGGATGACGATGTTTCTTATTTAATTTCCACTCGAGGACTCTTGGAAACTCATCATCGTATGATCTCGTACAATTTATTCATAGTTGTCCTAATGTAATGACCGACTAATGTATGATTTCTCTATAAAAAAAAAACATTGAAGAATAATCAATAAATTTATGTTACGAAACATATTTGTTGTGCTCGTGAGTCATCCAGTTATTGTCAAATGTTCAGATTGGTAAAATGCATCTTTATACATACAAAAGCCTAATTGACAAGTTGCCAGATGTGTTTATGACAAAAACGTGATTGTATTCTTGTTTTGTTTTGAAGCTGAACTCGCACAAAGCGTTTTCGTCACCTCACCATGTTTTTAAAAACAAAATCAGTTGTCGGAACATTCTTCAGAACCTCCAGCAGTTTAACGAATAAGAAATGTCTTTTAAAATGATTTTGCTGCAGTCAATCGAGTTCGTCACGGTGGATATATGGATCGGATTGAACGTGTTTTTTATTTTTTTTTTATTAAATAATCATGCTGTAAATATGTAAAGGAGATAGCCCTCATCTCAAAGACCCACTTTGTAAATATCGTAACAGTTATTTTGTAGATAATGTTTTGTATAAAAAAAGCAAATTAATTACCTACTACTGTATACAATAAGAAAAATTAGATTAAAAAATGCTTTTTGTATTAACTATTGAGATAGCTAGACGTATACCCACTGAAAATTAATCTTAAAACAATCAATATCGATATTTACATCAAATGGACATATCTTGATGAAAATTTTTTATTGTTTGTGTTAAATTATGTCTGAACAGTAAAAATTTTGAACTTGCATTTAATATTACTCCCACCGAACGCAAAATATAATCGATATTGCTCTTAAATGACAAATAATAAAATAAAAACCTCGAGTTTCCTTTAATTTTAAAAACAATGGTCTTTTAAATAACTCAATTGACATTATGCGCCATTTTCACTTTGTTAAGTAACAAGTGCGGGTACGAAGTAACCGGTTGTAAACATGTTAATGCAGGTGTTAAAAGTGGTAGAATCTGATTTTATTTTTTGCGAGTAGCCTCATGTCGCAATCTTCCCTCACGTACGGTTAGCATAACTCAAATGAAAGAGCGCTCACCCTGTTTGTCAGTGCTGCCCTCAGTGGTGAAAAATGAAAACAAAAACTCATCAAACCAAACCGAGAAATTTTGGACTTAGAACGCTCACTTTGTACCGGCAATTTTCACTTAATACTTGGCAAAGTGGAAGTAACCCTTAAGCCCGAGTTCGCTCTGATTGTACAAACTAACAAGTCGAAACACTTTCACAATAAATAACGCCATTATGTCAAGCTGCCTTAGTAGCATTTAACATTTCAATCATAAAATTTCTAAAGGATCAATATGAAAGAGATTTTCACTCATCATCTTTTTCAAAATTAACAGTCAGACATATAATTATTGTTTTACAAATCATCTTCGACTGCCGATTTAGATCTGTCTTGTTAGTTTGTGGAACAGAGATGTACCATTATTCGTACATTTGTTAATTTTGCTTTTTAATTAGGGTTTTTTTTTTACAACTAACCAATTTGTATGTTTATTATTTAGCTAATTTACAACTTACTGTGATGTATTATATTATTGTTGATAATAATATATCCCTGAAAATGATGGTTTCATTATTATTATTATCCTCTTTTGTAAAGTTACTAATGCATATGATACTTAATATTATCTAATGTTAAATATCAAACACAGTATAATTTAATGTCGTATACAGAAAACCTTTCTATGACACGAAAGAAAGATTCATAGAGGTGACGGGTCCTCACCGGGTGCCTGAGCGTATAGCTTCGTTCGTGATGCGGTGATACCATCTTATACTCAAAATTCTCCTGAGGGACTTCATTTCAAATGCAGAGATTTTTCATCCATACTTTTACCAATCTTCCAAAAATTTGCTTTCTACTCTCACAATTTTCTAGTGTGTTTGCTTCAATCAATGGATTTATAGTAAAAAATTAAAGACTTTCACAATTTTTTAACTATGTACTTTCTTAAAATCCATCTGAAAGACTCGATCTATTTATTTAAAAAAGACCAGCGTTTCAGTCATCGACTTTCGTAGCGGAGGTCGTAGGTTCGATTCCCACTGCCAATGTTCCACAACACAGGCCTTGCTTTCTGTTTATGAAAAATGTATTTGTATTCATTGTTGGCGAGCGCAAAATTAAAAAAAAATTATGGGATTCACTCCTTCAACAAAAAATTTTGAAATTTCTAATCGTGCTATAAGGGGGTTTTCCGTACAAATAAATAAATTAATTAATGTATGTTACTACTTAATAAAATTTATACACTGCTAAGTTAATTTATAAATTAGATTATTAATGACATGTACATTATTTAGGAATATAGAATAATTTTGTAATATACCTAAATTACAATTATTAGTCAATGGTAATATTTTTCAAAATCCCTTCCATATTGTGTATATTATACTGTATTCATGTCGTCATGTGTATTTTGCATTATATTTTTTTTGTCATCTTTCGGAATTTTTTTTACCTACACTTCTTTGTCCTAGCTTCATCCGAAAATATTCTCCAGGTAGCCTTTCGCTCGAAGAATATCCACTGAAACCGTTTATATTACGATCCATTGAAATGCCCATATTCCTTAATTTTGCTTTTTATCAGTCAAGCTTCTACGAATATGAACTCTTATTCTCTCTCTTGGGGTTATTGGCTGACCATCTAAGCTTGGAAATATATTATTCTTATTGTTCTGGTTATCGATTCCAAGCTCTGTTGGCCAAGAAATGTTTTGGTAGATTTGCTGAAGTCGATTTCAGCTGGTGTCCTGTTAGATGCAAATTGGTGTTCATAGCTGGTATTGTTGTTTAGAAAATGAGTCCAGGATTTGGAACCAGCCGACGTACACTTACAATTAATTCAAATACATATTTTCAGAAGAGTTTTCTTTCCATTTTCTTTTAATACGTTCCTCGTTATTCTTTCAAGCTTTCCTTCGCTTTTTCAATGAGTGTTTTTACAACTATTTTCGTTTGTTGTATAATATATATTTTCATTCTAATGTATACAATGATAATATTTTGTGTTGCCAGGTATACGATGATTGTCAAAAATTACGAAATGTTCCTTTTTTTTACGTTTGACATGGTGCTTTACTGGTGACATTTTTTAATGTAATAGTGATTTCTAAGTAGATGTGATAGTTAGTTGAATTGCAATTTTGTTAGTTCATTTTATGAAACGATTTAATTTTATGAACAAAATTGTTTTATTTTATAATATTGAATTTTTTGTACCCACAAGTATGTATGGTTGATGTATAATTACTTTCAATAATGTCTGGTCTGCATAAAAGTTATAAAAAAATTAAGAAACATTCTTTTTTTCACAATTCCTTTAGTTTTTCAATACAGTTTTAGTAAATATTAAAACATCTTTGCCTCACAGTTATGTCTGTTATATGCTGAAAGGCGATAGAAATCGTTGGCTATAGCAGTCATTGGTTGCGAATATGTTAAATCCAAAGGTCTTCAGCCGTAATATCTTAACATGCCCACTGTCGGTTACACGGATCTATGTTCGGCACATCAAAATGTAGCTTTGTCAACATATTTGTTGGTGGTTTATAAAATACCTTTTTTTTTTAATATTTTGTTTCTAAACTTTCTTATTTACGTGGCAGTGAAAGTATTAAAGACCTTTGAACTGTACCCCTATTCCGAATCTCCGTGACATTTACGCTGGCGTGAATTAACAAAATTTTGTATGGGCTGCGGAGCTTTCCGAAGCATTCTGTAGTGGCGCTATACTCATTTCTATACAAAATTTTGTTAATTTACGCCAGCGTAAATGTCACGGAGATTCGGAATTGGGGCTCTGTAATACAAAAACATTTTCCGATTTCTCACCTTGGTACAGGAAACCCATCAATGCAATCGTGTTACAGACCATACTTGGGTACATTTTTTTTTTCTGTATTTCCCATCAGATGTGCCATTTTGTTCTACATAATTTCTTTATCGAATGACAAGAGTATAACTTCCTGTTTTGTTTATACATATGAAACATTTATCAATAATAAATTTTATTAAAAAAAACAGTTTTTAGTTGCGATATTTTAAGTTGTGTTTGATTTTTTTCACAAACTCTTGAGTGATGTATACAAATTTGTTTTAAATAATATATTGTAATGTAAATATTAAGATACTTTTTTTTAACTAGAATAATTATTCACGTAAATATTGTCTTTGTTGAACGACGCAACATAATATTGTATAAAATTTTAATTTGAGTTGATTTTTTTTTAGTTACGGAATTTCAATATTATTCTGCTTATTTAAAATTGAATATAAAAAAACCTAGTCTGAATGAGACATTAATAATAATTATTATGTAAAAACTTTTAATTATTATTATTTTTTATATTATGTGATTTTTGTATCACAACAATTATAATTACCATTATTTTTGTATTTTTTTTTCAACATGATATCTCTCAAATTTTGTTTTTATTTTTGTATTTTATAGTTTTTAAGTTAGTTTCCATATAAAATACATACGTGATGTGTATTCGACCCAGGCTAATGTGTATCTCCTTGAGTTTTTGAAATGTACAGATGCATATAGTGGAACTTTATTTGTCAAATTTGAAAAGTTTACATTTTTTCTCACCTAATTTCATTGACGTGATAGACTTGGTATCATTCTAAATATTTATAGATTCTTGTGGAGTTTGACAGATATACACCCCGATTCTCTATCAGATCCGCTAAAGCTTAGAATCCGCCAAAAATATATATGAAAAAGTAAATTTTAACTGACTGTTCCACTTAATTTATCATAATTCCTCTAAAATGACCCGCTGTTCGATCAATTTAAGCGGTAAAAATAACAATCAAAATAAAATAATAATATTTTCAGTAAAAATATTATTTTGTTATATATCTTGATCAAGATGAATTTGTTTGAGAAAAAGGAAATTTGGCAGCCATGAAGATAATTTTGACATGGGGAAATTATTCGTTTGAAATCACTTCCAGCTATATTCACTTCGATTGATTTCTTAAGTAATATTGCTCGGATTGGATGGAATTCCCTGTGAATTTCAAAATTTTAGTTGATGCTAAATTTTAGCCCATCTGAGAGGGAATCGGCTAATAAACTACTTATGAATATTTCAGTACAAATACTACACCATGTTTGATTTTTATTTGTAAACCCCTCCTCGCTTGGGACCTTTCTGTGACTGCCTGAGATCACTCGTATGACTTTTCTCGTTTTGATTATGAATACAGAGGCATCACTGTACATACATCCATCCAATATAATATTATAAATAAATAAAAATATTATGTGGTAAAATTATTTTGACAATAAAATGTGTACTCGGTCCACAGTTGAGATTATCCTCAGAATGGATTTAGAATTATTATTTATAAAGTGTTTAGTTAGAAGTGATAGCTTTTGATAACAAACTAAAGACCAAATTTTCTGTGAATATAATCTCTTATCATAGGCCTAAATCTGAACAATAACAAACTCAAAAAGGATTACGCTGGGTACATTATAATGTAAATGTGAAAGCACTTAGTATCATTTTGTAAATAATTTATATATTGTTACAATATTGTCAATCCTGTTGTTTCCTTTTAGAATACATGTTGAAAAATCTATTTTATCTTTTTATTTCTATATAGAACCATTGTCGAGCCACCTGGTACATTCCATGATGTTTCAAATGGAAGAGGTGTGCCAAGGATAATATAATACAGAACTTCTGACATTTAAACATTCATAAACAATAATTAACTTTTTTGAATATTAACACTTCATAGCAAAAAAAAAAACTGTCCTGATCGGGGAATCTCCGGGGTGCGGGCTCTGAAGTGTTAAAAGATCCGCTGGTAGGTACCTACTCAATTTTTATCTCTAGCGTCGAACAAGCATCCTCTATTTATCTGACCCGAAGGATAATATCATTCTTAACTTGAGACCACTCCAAGTTGAGGTAACCTGCGAGAGGAGGGCATTTGTGCAATGCTGTATAAAGCATGATTGTGTGTATATGCATCTCTGATAGCACAACAAATATGCTACAAGACCCATAGACCTACTATATTTATGGACTGCAAACGTGAACTGTCAAAGGAACAACTCGCGTTTTCAACATGCAAGGATTTTTCCTCTCTAACGAAAAGGCATTGGAGAGCTGTAAAAATGTACTAACTGGTACTCGTTTGAAGCCTTTCAACCTAAATTCTGCTGGATTTTTGTGGGGAAAAACGTTTTACCATTACATTAATGATGTACCTATCATTAATTTGTCATAATTGTTGTTTTTTCTCTTTGACATGTTGATAACACGGGGAACTCAGGCCAGCAATCCATAGAATATAAGATCTATGGCAAGACCCTTTGCAAGTCATTATGTATTATCGTTTTGAAATACTAAAAAACAGTTCAAGTTAAAAAAAGTGGAAATTATTGGACACTGGTGGTTAAAACTGTAATAAAAATTTCTATAAATTTTTGAATTTGGAATATTTAAAAAACATGAAATCACAGACGCGACTCCGCTCCATAGAACGTCATTGCGTGTACACGAAATATTCAAATGTTCTATAAAATAATGTGAAAATAAAGTCTTAAAAGTTACAAAATTTATTGATTATTACAACCATCGATCACAAACTTAACAACTGGTATGTCACAGCTCACCTGCTATTCTCAGAGATTGTTTGCTCTGAAGTACCTACCTGTTCATCACGCCTCGATATTGGTTTTTTCTTGAAGTCATCCTATAATATAACATGGAGTTAGTTTATTTATAGGACAATGTGGAAAATTTTTGGTAAGATAGTTTCTACTTAGCCCTTGCCCAAGGCACATTCTGTTCAGAAATTTCTCGATAGATAAGCTAGTGAATAATACATTGTACGGTTGTAGAGAAAGCCACAGTCAAAGGTTAAGATCGTGAGAGCTCATGTATTGAACTGCTCCAGGTGAAAAGCTGTGAATGGGAGACCAAGAAAATGTAACATATTATTACCTCTGGTGACATCGGGGCTGAGCTCGCGATATGTATCGGTATGGCAAGTGGCGCCTTTAACAACATGACTAAGATTTGGAAAGCGTCGGCGTTTAGTGTCGATACGAAATGTAAGCTGTTTGATGCGTGTGTGTTGCCCATTCTCCTGTATGGGTGTGAGTCCTGGCACCTGACAAAGCCCAGGCACAAAAAATCTCTGCATTTGAAATGAAGTACCTCAGGAGAATTTTGGGTATAAGATGGTACCACCACATCACGAACGATGCTATATGCCGGCGCACCCAGTGTGAGCCCATTACCTCTACCATTGTCGAGAGGAGATGGACTTGGCTGGGACATGTGTTAAGGATGCCGAATGACAGTTGGCTGAGGAGAGTGCTGTTTGAATCAGGGTCCCGAAGACAAGGAAGACCCTCTCACACTGTGTTCCGCTCCTTCAAAGCAGAGCTGAGGGATTTGGACATGGTGGGAAGAGGTCATAAACATTGCGCAAGATCAAGCTCAATAGAGAGCTTTTGTTGCCTCCCTATGCTCCTGAGTACCTGAGTGGGGTGCAAAAGGGAGAATTGATTGATTGTCAGGATGGCAACAGGAAAAAATGAAAATTTTTCACATTGTGTAAGAATTGCATTTAATAGTAGAAGGTTAACAAAAAACATTGATTATTTCATGCATTTCAATTTATAATTAAAGTGTTTTGGAAGTAATTTCAATTGTTTTACTAATTTATTTTGCCCTCAGTAGTTAAGAAACAAATAAAGTAAAACTATTTTGGTTACTTTCGGCTGTTCCTTTGTTAGTGACGACAATGACCAAAGTAAAATATTTTGAGACATTTTTTTTTAAATGAATCTGCACTCTTTCACAGCAAGCTACTTAAACTTTGTGTCGTGAAAGAGGAAGATGGTCGGCACCTGAGATCGAACCCACGACCTCCGCACAAAACAGTACGAAAGCCGGCGTCGTATCCACTAGTCTACCAACCACTTCAATTAAAATAGTAATTATCTTTAAAGCTGTTATTCATTTACATAAGGATAAGAGGTAAAAAAAATTACCATTAGTGTTTTTTGAAATATCGTAAACTTTGTTTTATATTTTATTTTTGTATGACTGACGAGGATTTTTGTTGGTTGAATGCTTTGTTTTGTATTTTTTGTATGACTGAAGAGGATGTTTGTTGGTTTGATGCTTTTTTGTGTTTTGTATAGCTGATGGGGGTATTTGTTGGATTGTTTGTTGTTTTGTGGAGGCATTTGCCGTGCATTTTCGAAGAAAAAAAAATAAGAATTATTTGGTAATGTTTGGCATGCAATATAATGTGTAAATGTGTATAATATGCCTAATGGTATAATAACATGTATGATTGGTTTTGTTTGTATCAATCTTTTGTTTTATATAAATTTATCTATCATGGTAGAGTCAGCAGTATTGTCTACATATCTGGTGTGACTATGATAGAATAATCAAACAATCAAATTATTTTTGTATTTTGTAATAATTGTGTAAAGAACCTGTTGACAAGGCTTGTAAAAGCCTTAACAGGACTTGTATTGTTTTTTTTTATTATTTTGGTGAATAAAGAGAATTAAAAAAAAAAAAAAGACTGATTTTATAATAAAAGGATGAAATAAGAGCGACAATTTTACATTTGGGAGAAAATTCGAAGAACTTATGATTTTACATCAATAAAATTAAACAATTTTTCTGGTAACATTAATTTTACATATATTAAAATCATAGCTATAAAAGTTCATCAAAATGACATATTAAGATACATACTATTTTAACATCAAGTATATATTTTTAAGTAAGAATTGAAAAAAATGTTTTTTTAATTAATACCAATTATTATTATATGTCTAAATATTAAGATAATTATTTTATAACTTGTTCATGCTATTTTACACACCCTGGTCATGTATATAAAATCTTAAATAATTCAGTAGTGAAATTTTTAATAATTACATATTCAAATTTGAATTTATGCCTGAATGAGAATATTTTTAATTGATATCTATACCAAGTCAAATTAAAGTTTTTTTTTCAAAATTGTAAAATATTTATTTGAGCGGAAACTGTTTCAATAAAAATTTTCACATAAAAAAACAATAAACAATATTCGTCCAATAATAGGTGGTACACAAACAACATCTGTCAAATCTGGAATCGCACAGATTTGGAAGCGTTTGATAAAATGTGTCAGCTACCTTGCAAATCGTGGCATACAAAATACCTCTGTTGAGTTAATTTAAGTACATGAAAAGTTAGGCTTAAGAGCAAGTTTAAACAAAATTAAGCGTGTTATTATATTTAGTAGGTAGACCATACTCAATTTAGTTAAAATTTTCACATTAGACTAACTTTGTGTGTACTGAAATAAACACATCATATTTTATGTTTAACAAGGATAATTTTCATTGAAAAACATCATCTTAGATTTGACTGCTTTCAATACCAAGTTATACTTATGGGTATGAGGTATTTTATTGTAGCTAAATGTTATTAATAATGTAATTTTTAACCATTTTTATCTAGTTTTATTTACCCTTGAAACTGAATAATGCATTTTGTAAAAAATAAAAACACAACTGCAATCAACAGAACTTCATCTTTATTTTCTGAAAAATGTGTTCTCACCCAGATCGTGTTATATTTTCTCAGTCAAATGGAGAGATTTTGGACAATGCAACACCAAAGATGACAAAATTAGTTTTCTAACTCTGCTGTACACAAGACATAGGTACATCATATTAATATAGAAAAAATAAACTAGTAGAAAAATAAACTGGACAAAACTGTGATCGACTAGACATAATATGCTGCACCGATTTGTTATTGCTTTTGCCATATGGGTAACTCATATAAAAACAAGTGTAGTAATAATAAAATATTTGGTACATGGCTCGGGTCTAAACAGAATAAGGAAAAAATGCCAACTTGATTTAAGGAAAATATTTATTGAAAAATGCAGACTTTATTTTTTTTTGATATTAAAGAAAAAAATTCTTGGATCTTAAATTAATTATGGTAAATTTTAAAACTGATGCTAAGCACATTGATCATTTTGACCATAACAAAATATGACATAACATTGAAGTGGTTGGTGACCCAGCGGTTACAACGTCGGCTTTCGTACTGCGGACGTCGTGGTTCGATCCCTGGTGCCGACCATCTTCCTCTTTCACGACACAAGCTTTAAGTAGCTTACTGTGAAAGAGTCAAGGAGTGTATTTGCGTTCACTTTGAGTGAGCACAGATTCATTTTTTATATGAAAAAAAAAAAAAAAAAAATTCTCATACAACCTCTCCTTTTTCTCTTACTTCTGACCTCCCCTTCCTTGACAACAGAATCTATGTGTTCGATCCATGTCATTCTTCGTCAGTTCGCCTTACACCTTCCATTCAGCCTTGTAAATTCTCCTAGTCATTCTGTTTATATCCATTCTTTCACAAACCGTGTGAACTTATTGACTTTCATCTTTGTCACAACACTAACTTCCATACCTCATTCCTTTCCATATCCCACACAGTCCTTCCAGATTTTCTTCATAGAGCTCTCATCTCTACTGCATTTATATTACATTCTTCGTTGAGCTCTCATTTGAAAAAGTCAGGGCAAGTTTGCAAATGAGGAAACCACTGAATTAATATTTTCCGACTAAACAAAATGAAGTTGAATTGTATTGATCATTAAAACAATCTATATTATAAAAATGGAGACCTATTTCCTGTGGTCATCGCATCACGCCTGAACTGATTTCGCTAATTCTTTTTTTGATGTGTTTGCTTTTGTCAGGAGAAGGTTCTTATGAATAAGAAACTTGAGTGGATAATTAGAAAATCAAAGAAAACTTTAAGTAAACCTTCTTAGTATTTTTAACAATACAATTTTTATACCAAATTCGAAAATTGAAATTAAATAAAAATTAATCAATTAAAGTTTGATGGGAACTGTCAGTTGTTTGATACTTGGGGCGATTGACAGAATGTCGATGGAAAATATATGGTTTGAAACAGATGCATCGACCTAAATTACATTGGATAAAGGGAAATAAGCTTATCATTATACAAATTCGAATTCAAAATCCATAGTTAGGAACACAGGACAACGTCTGTCGGGAAAGCTAGTAATTAATATTCTTTCAGGGGTCTTAACAATTTATTATGTAGCAATTGCTGAAGACAATGGGATAAAAGATTGTTAATTACAAGGAAACAGAAAAAAATATACAAAGTATTATTAATTTGCAATGTTATTAATAAAACACAATGTTAGATTGTTTATGTATCTGCTGAAAGTGTATTCTCATGAATAATCATTGAACAAAAGGAAATATTTATACAAAAAACATTGAATTACAATGTATGAACTAGAAACGGCATCTCTTCCTAAAATGTGTATGTAAAGGAAGCCATTTATTTAGGAACCCTTCCTTTGGTATGCAACATTCAGTGTTAGATAAAAGGTCTTTGTATATTCAAGCATACATTATGCTGTGATATTTTTACTAAGAAACTTTTTTCAAAAGTCTCTAGATAACACAAATAATGAAAGTCTGTTATTTGCTATCCCTCTTTGTCGTAATAATTTAAACAATAAAATGGAAAGAGACAAGAACAGTTCAAATAAACATGTTTTGAATGCCGTTTCTACTACATATTATATTTTAAGCAATATAATATTCTAGATGATGTATTTTTATGTATAACATATAAAAAAAGGGATGACAATGGCGTAGTTTATTATTTTCTTTAGTCAAAGCGCACAATATTAAGGATCAGTAAAAAAAAAATATAATAATACAAAACAAATATCACTTTTTAAAACGTTTTAACTGCAACACAACAGTGTAAAATAATATGTATACATGATTAAAAAATAAATTGTATAATAATAATAATAATAACTATAACACACGCTTGCATATTGATTTCAATTTCTTCATTTTCCTTCATAACTTGTTCTGAAAGTCAAAATAATACAATGATTACACCCAGTTATGAATATTTTATATATTATTTGTTGAATTATTAGTTTTTTTTGTAATTCAACAACAATTTGGATAAATACAATCAATATTTATATGTGCATACGATTTTCCTCAACAAAATATGAGTGTTGAGAATTTTGATATCGTTGTAGGATCAATGCAATAAATAAGTATCCCAAATAAGATTTTATTAACTCATTTGGCATTCAATAGGTTAATAAAATGAATAAAGAGTTATTTTTTTATTCATTCACCAATAAGCGTGCATGTAAAAGGTAGCATAGTGGTATAGGCATGGATTTCAGATCAAGAGGTCCCGGGTTTTATTCCCGGTCAGGTCAGAGTCTTTAAGTGTTTTTTCACTTGAAATTTCTACCCAAAATCGGCCTGTCTCAGATTGGACGGAACCGGTAGGATAGAAAAAATTGCCTCAGACAATAAGTTCCGCTGGCTATACTGACACTTTTGTATAGAAAAGTTTTCATTTATTCATTAAATATATTTGTTTTTCTTTGACTGTTAGTGATTAACATTGTTTATTTTACATACTTCAAAAGAATATAAAATTCAATCAGATAAGCCTTTATTTTAAAAATTAAAGTAAGAAAATAACTGCGTGCGATGTGACTATAAACATATTTTATTTTTAATTAAAAAAAAAATGAATCTGTGCTCACTCAAAGTGAACACAAATACACTTTTTACACAGTAAGCTACTTAAAGCTTGTGTCGTGAAAGAGGAAGATGGTTCGGCACCTGGGATCGAACCCATGACCTTTGGACGAAACAGTACGAAAGCCGGCATTGTAACCGCTAGTCCACCAACCACTTCTGACACATATCTAGCTAAAGCGCTGTGCAAACAAGTGGAGGCATACTAACTATCTAAATCACATTGTTTTGAAGTGGTCGATCGAGTTCTTGTTTATCATTATCAGACTTTAACCCAGAATTTAGCGTGAGTGACTTTTTAACCGAAATCAATAGTTGAAAAATATTGTGTTATAATTAGTAATTCCACTGTACCTACTGCTGAATCAAAATATTTCTGCCGTATTATTATAAGATTAAAATGCCTTTATTCAATTGTATGTGGCCGTTTTAATTTGGAACAAGTTATCTGACCTGACCTCTTCTCTGACCTATTAAAACTGGATCTTGTTCAATTGATGATATACATGCATAGTGCAGTGATATGACTGCTATTAATATGCGCATAATTTTATGCTGACGCTATCTGAATATGCAAACACGTCAAAAATTACATCAACACATGTTAGAACCTTGGTTTAGGCAAAGTGGACAAATGTGTAAGGTTTCCTAAACAACCACAACTTGAGTTATGAAAGAGGATGTGGTCGTAACCTGCGAATATATTTACTTTGATGTTACATTCTTTAAATCAGAATGAAGCCATACAATAAGCAACAAACAAAATGAGGCTGAAAGGAAAGGTGTAAGAAAGCGTGGCCGACCAAGAATGACGTGGATCGAACACATCGATTTCGTCCTCAAGGAAGGCCAGAAAAGAAGTATGAGGAATGGGATAGGTTGTTGGAAGAAGCGAAAGAAGTATTCTTGGATAGAAAAGAGTGGAGGTCCGTTCTCTCTGCCTACTCCTTACGGGACATGGAGTGATGGGTAAAAAAAAATTATGCGATTGGTAGACCAGCAGTATTGTAAGTACAGCATACAGAAGGTTGTGGGTTCGAATCCCAGTGTTGACCATTTCCACTTTCACAACAAAAGCATTGATTTATGTGAAAGATGTCCAAAGTGTATTTTGTTGTTTGTTCTGTGAAACCTCTTTATGTGTTTGGACATAAATTTTCCAGGAGGCACAAAAAACTGTTTGCAAGCTTATAGGTTAGCCTCAAATAAGAGATTTATTTTTATATCATAACATTTTTAATATAACTTTTAACACACAAGATTTTTCATTGATACTATGCAGCTCATGAGACAATCAATTTGACACCAAAAGCTCATTTTGAAAAAAAAATTACAGATAAGAGGTTTCATAGAACGACGATTTATGTTCACAAGTTTGCTGATGTGTCGTACGTAAATAAGAAATTCGCCTCGGGTATAGTTTAAATAGACGCATCAAATTTTATCATAATATCATTAAGAAAACAAAATCACACATCATTTAATTTAAAAAACAAATAATGTAACTATTTAGTCCGGAGATGAAACTGGTTTAGAGTGGATTTACATTGCGAGATAAATAAATATATGAGTTTACACTTGGGAATAACTTCCAAAAGAACGTATCAAAAGAATAATTGACACACTAACATAATTTACACATCCAAAAATTCATAACAAATGAAAAAAAAACATGCAAAAAATTTGAATTTCAAAAGCATATTATTTACAAGATGAATTCTATTAGCAATTTATGTCATATTAGGCACAAATCATAAAAAAAAACATATTACTGAACACATGAATTTTCAAGCATTTTTTTTAAAAGTACAAGTGTTATTATTTTAATTTATTTATACATCAACAACACTTTAGATGCAAACATTACAATTAAAATTATTGATGTTAAAATTTTAAGCACTAACTGTGTTATTCATAAACATGGGTCAAATGTGTGACAAGGGATGAACCACCGCTCAATCAAAAAATGTATTAATAAATGCCTATCAGTTTAAAAATACATCAACTTTGACTGATCCTTGGATTAAGTTATCTGAAGATTGTTCTATTCGTAATTTGTTTAAAGTTTTCTTCCCATCCAATTTTGCATTTGTTATTTGTCCTTCGTATTTTGGTTTATAATTTCAATACAATAAATTTTTAACCAAAACAAGCACCATTCCCGTAACCGTTTGTTGCGGAATTGCCCGTACGTCCGGCAAAATTTTGAATTGCTATATGAAAATTTTCAAGCAAAAATAACACATGTCTATGGCACGGATCAAATATTTATATTAATAAGAAAAATAAGATTATCTGCATTTCGACCACACAGACTCGGATAATGTGTATCATCCACTGTTGTAATATGAATTTAAAAGTGTTTGCATCGAAAAGTTGTAATTGTATAATTGTGTTGAGATCCAGTCCTGCATTGGGTTGCCAAGATCATGCACAAAAAAAAGCAAATGAAATTTGATAAACCACATGAGATGATCCAAGATGCGTGGGATGCAAAGAAAATGTATGAAATGCACCATTCACAGTGAGTGTTCTTACATAATTTCCAAACTGCTATCACTGTTCTTGGTTACCACTTCCTCGCTGGAGTGCGATCCACCAGAGTCACTTCCTCCTCCGCCAATGACATCATCCTTTTCCTTCTCGATATCGGGATTGCCTTCTTGCAAATGTACGGAACTTTGAAGTTGCCACGCAGGAATGGAAGGAGGTTCAGCACGGAGGTTCAAAGCTGGGAATTGGTTTCTAAGGACAGAGAAATCATCAAACAATTAATATAATGATTTTTTAAGTTCGTCCGTAACTTGAGATTTTCGTTGAAACACTCTAGCTCCATGTGAAATATTTTCCATTGGTAAGTGCTATGTTGCCAAGTTGTTATGACTCTATATGACTATTAATAATTTAACAGATATCAGCACGAAATATTTTACTTGATCAGAGGTTCCTGTTCCTACATACAACTGTTGCTAAGGGAAGAAATGTCAAATTGTAGGAGGCAACCGAATAATTAATTAATGGCTCTTTTCTATGCCTGTCTTGTGAAAGGTTTTGCTGCTAGTTATGCTGCTAAATAAATGAACACTTTTCTATACAAAAGTCTTAGTATGACCGACCAAACTTAGTGCCTAAGGCTATTTTTTAGTTAACCCGTCCAGTCCAATTTGAGACAGGTCAAAACTCTGAGTAAAAATTTCAAGTGAAAGACACTGACAAATCGAATACGGAGCCTTTTGATTAGAAGTCACTACCTATACTACTAGGCTAACTCAGATCATCCCTTCTGGAGTCTGTGCACGGAATTAAGAATCCGATATTCACAACGGGATGTCACATTAAGATCTCGAACTATTAAATAATGCAATGTTCTAATAAAAAACTCATTTTACCTAGCCTAGGTTTATGTTGCTGAGATGATGGCTGAATTCTGATCTAACAAACCATTTAAGATTGTTCTCCACAAGAGAGGTAGTAGAGATAGAGGCAAGGTAGAATTTGGTAGCATAATGCGACTCAACTTACCTATTGAGCAATATTCCTTTAATGGAAGCAATGTCATTTTTTAAACTGTCTAAATGCCCTCTATTGAGCTGATTAGAATTTTGCAAGTTACTTAATCTATCCACTTCAGATCTGACTGTGATGATTTCCTGTTTTAAATCATTCATACTTTTCTCTAAGGATTTGTTCAACTCTGACAATCTCTCATCCATTGTTTTCTTTTTAGGCCGTTCACCAAAGAGCAAAGTTTCTAACCATCTCTAAAACAAGAAAAAAAAAACACATTAGTTATTTCACTCAATAATGTTTGTTTTTTCAATGATATATCAACAACTGATGACTGACTAATAATGTTTGATTTTTCAATGGTATGAACATTTGTTTTTATGGTATGATGGTATGTTTTTATATTCTATTTTTAAATTTATATTTTATATTTAAATGGTATGAACATTTGTTTTTATGGTATGATGGTATGTTTTTATATTCTATTTTTAAATTTATATTTTATATTTAAATGGTATGAACATTTGTTTTTATGGTATGATGGTATGTTTTTATATTTTATTTTTAAATTTATATTTTATATTTAAATGGTATGACAATTTGTTTTTTTTTTGCTGATGGCAACTAGTCAAGAGTACAGTGCAAGCTCTATCAGCCGTATTAATAGAACGTTATTCTTCGAATACACGCAGAATACGCAAAAGTGCTACTTATAAAACAAGTAATACGCTATAACAAGAATAATTTCCATCCCAACTTTATTTCTGGCTACCCCCAGGTATAAAGAAGTAATAGCGAAGTTTAACGAGAGAAACTACCACTGCACTCTTCATGTTTTGACACTAACATACCAAAACCTGCATCAAGTCCGAGCTATCAAGGAATCGAATCGACGTTCGGAAATATTCGTACCGATTCGTACATACTCGCGATACTACACACACGAACTTTCTCAAGGGTCCAATTGCGTTCGTACGGAATTCTTAGAAATCAACCCCATAGTATGGAACAACCACAAGTTTCATTTCGGAATAACTATTCCCGTTATAACGCAGTTTCTATTAGTACCACTGTAAATTTGTAATATTTGATATTGTTTCATATTTTTCATTATCTCTGTATTTGTATTGCAAGTGGAACAAATATAAAGATTTAAAAGCATTATAAAGTGTTTGGATCTTTGGAATATGCTTTTAGGCTCATTTAATTTTTTTTTATATTCCTTATATGACAAATACAGAGGTTTTCCTATACCAATTTCCTATACCAATTCCAATAAATGACAAATACAGAGGTTTTCCTATACCAATTTCCTATACCAATTCCAATAAATGACAAATACAGAGGTTTTCCTATACCAATTTCCTATACCAATTCCAATAAATGACAAATACAGAGGTTTTCCTATACCAATTTCCTATACCAATTCCAATAAATGACAAATACAGAGGTTTTCCTATACAAAGTTTGATAGGATGGATTTTTATATATTACTCATATCTTATCTTTTCAAAACAAAAATGTGAAGTCTTATTGACCGGCACTTATCACAGTTTGGTTGCCAAAAAGAAATGTTGTACAAGGATTTGTTAGTTAATTTCAATATTTTTGAGGAATATATTTAGTTTAAATAACTTAAAAAGCAATAAAGAACATATTTGGAGTACACTCCACTAAGAAACATAACCGCTTTTATGCCAAACAAACTGTCAAACCTTGAAATACTTGGGCTTTTATTTCGAATGAAAGTCGGGTTCTACAGCGGTAATCAACAAATAAAGTGGAGACAAAATGACATGAGACATATGTCAACATATTGACATATGCATAATATTGCATGTAGAACCAACAATTAGAAAATTATTTCTTCAATACCCTACATGTATTATGAAAGATTAAATAACAAGTGCGTATGACGCATTATTTGTTTTGAATATTAACAAGTTATACCTTATAAATCCAGTACATTCCATATGCTATGCCACCGCATAAAGCGACTGAGAAAAATATTTCTTTAAACCAGGATGTTTTAGAATGTCGGTACATCAGTAGTTCAGATGAAGCCATAGTGGGTACATTGCATAGGGCTGCTCCTTGGTCAAAAGCTTTTTGTATTTCCAATTCTGTTAAGCCTTTAGATTTTAAAAATCTTTCTTTTTGCTCTAAAGGACTTTTTTGAATATTCGGATTGGAAAGGAATTTCACAGCGGTTGTTATCTAAAAATAATATCAAAATTAGCATCAAACACAACCATTATGCAGACCAGTTTTTGCAAAACTTGTCGGATTTCAATAAAAAAAAAATAGTGTAGAGTATTGTATTCAAGGACAGATTAGAATTACAATTTAATCTTCGAGACACTCTTCAGATATCTAAATATAGAGCCCTATTTCATTTATACATTGGATCACACATGAACAGAGGACCAATTTCCCTATTTTTGTATTTGTTATTGTGAGGAAAAGGTACTTATGAAAGAAAAAAATAAGAAAGTTGCATGAAATATTAGAAAATTTAAGAAAACTGAATTACCATATTAAATTTTGAAATGTAACCTTCTTGGTTTTTTTGACTATACAAAATTTTCTAATGTCTTGTGGCGTAATAGGGCATCTAATATAAATAATTATAATATTACAAGAGTGTACCTATTTGTCTAAAAAAACGTACTGACTTTTTTCATACTAATACTTCACTACAATCCAATTAGAGAACCTTGAAATTGTAGAAAGTACTTTAGATATTTAAAAAAAAATGAATTGCGTGAATGAATATCTGAATTCATATCCATTTCAATAAAGTGGAATTCTGTTTTGAAATATATACGTAACAAGAAGCATGCTGTTGAAACATGAGTAGTTGAATAATAAAATATGTTTGTGAAATAAAACCAAGTTCAAAGTCCTAATCTTTGGATGGCATTAAAATGATATTATGAGGCATTGTAAGTGAAGATCGTTATATTTCACAAAAATGCTGATGTAGTCGTACAAAAAAAAAAATAATGTCAAGAGTACTAAACTTACTAGCTCTTCTCGGATAGTCGTATTATCCGCGTTATTTGAAGACATGATTAATAAATTCATATAAGACGGGCACAAAACATTCACCAAAGAAAAATAATATTAAAAATTAGAAACAAACTATATTCTCAATTTCAAAGTCTCACACTACAATATTATTTACACTTTAGTCGATATTTTTAATAAAATGACGGTATGCAAGACTCCTATTTGCGATAGCTGCTGACATAAGTCAAAAGTCAAATAACTATTATTATACTCTATGTCAAATAATTTCTGATTGATTTGAAGAACATAAAGAAAAAATCTCAGCGAATTAGGGTTGCTAGTTTAGAAATTTATGAATTGTTGACGAAAACGAAACGAACGCAGTAAAAATCAAATTTTTGCATATATATTACTAACCCTATTCATATGATGATGGCCGAGGAGAGCGCTGTTCTTCCTCCCATCAGGGTCCCGAAGACGAGGAAGACCCTCTCACACTGTGTTCCGCTCCTTCGAAGCAGAGCTGAGGGACATGAACATGGTGTGGGAGGAGGTCATAAGCATTGCGCAAGATCGAGCGCAATGGAGAGCTCTTGTTGCCTCCCTATGCTCCTGAGTGGAGTTCAAAGGGAGATTTGATTGATTGATTCATATGATTATGTAGAAAAATAAACAATTAATGTTCAAAAAAGTGAAACATGTTTTCATTTTTTATTTATATCATAATTTATAAACACACCATAATGGAGGGCATGACTGAGGGTACGAATGCTAGGGGGCGTCCGCGTCGAGAGTACCTTGAACAATTATTTGAGGATATGGGCTGCGCATCTTACATGGAGCTGAAGAGGGCTGCGGAGGACCGGACGAGATGGAAAACTGGATGCAGATCTTTGCTGCAAACCAATCCGTAGGATTGAGACTGCAGAAGAAGAATTTATAAAACTAATTAACTTACTTAAAACACATTATTCATTTGGCTATCTCGTCATTAGTATTTAGCCCAAGACTGCTTTAAATAATTAAATATTAAAAAAATATAAATAAAACATTTATATTCAACTGATTGGGTATCATCAATCTTAAATTGAAGTCAAAGCGAATCGAGACAATAAATAAGTAATAAGTATTAATTTGTTGGATTTGAAGTATTTTTATAGGGCAATACAGTCGATAACAATTTTGACAGGGCGTATTGTACCGGGGGCGGTGTATTAGTAATTTTTGTTAAAAATACCAATTTAAATGGTTAAATAAGAGCTAATTTACACGTAATTCGTTTCTATAGACAATAATTGTCGAAGTAAGGTAATAATTCAACAACTTGTTATGAAAAAAATCGATAATCACGTCATTAAACAATCTGCTTATCAATTTCGTTTCCAGTTTCTGTTTCCGCTTTTTTCAACGTCCACGGAGCTATAGACTGTGCTGTGGACTTATTGGAGACGAATCGTGATTTTGTAGTTAATATTCAATAACTTCAGCGTCATTTAACATTTTTTTCCATTTAAAACGGAGATTAACATATTGCTCATAGTGATTACGTATTTGTACATATTCCAGTTTACGTTAGCAAGAGGTGAAATTTGTCAATGCCTTTCAGCTAAATATCTATTTCATTGGTTATTTGAGTAAACGTAGATAAATGTTCATCGCTTATCATAATAATTGAAAGATGTGCCTGCCTAATTTAATTTGATAGTTTGCCAAATACTGTTGTAATGTATTCCAAATTATAATAGGGTTGATACTATTCTTATATATCAGATTTTTTTAAATAAAGATGTTTTTTCGTAGGTGCAAAAGTCGGCCTCAAAATGATAGGCGGGCTTTTTGTATATAACCACAAGGGCGAAGTGTTAATATCCAGAGTATATCGAGATGATATCGGACGTAACGCTGTGGATGCATTTCGTGTTAATGTCATCCATGCCAGGCAGCAAGTGCGTTCTCCAGTCACCAACATTGCTAGAACTTCGTTTTTTCATATAAAGGTAATTTTATAAATGATTTATCTTCTTGAACTCAGCAAACAATAACACGCCCTAAGTTGAATCGACTTTTTAACTTGGATTATTTTTCACAGAGAGCAAACATTTGGCTGGCTGCCGTCACCAAACAAAATGTGAACGCTGCAATGGTATTTGAATTCCTTCTCAAGATCATCGAGGTGATGCAGTCGTATTTTGGAAAAATTTCCGAAGAGAACATCAAAAACAACTTTGTTCTCATCTATGAGCTGCTGGATGGTATTCTTTTTTTAAATTTTTTCAAAATAACTCGACAACCATAGACAAATTAGAAAATGTTTCACCGCAGTTTATTTTTCTATAATCAAAGATTTTGTCTCAATGACGCTACTTTCGAAACTGAAGGCTAGAAATCTCATTATAAGAGAACAACGATTAGAAAAAATATAAAAACTCTTGATTAAAAAAGTTAATTGGATAACTTGATTTTGTAAGAATGAATATACAATGGTTTATTGTATGTCTATTTTTTTTTACTAGGATATTTTATGTCCATAGTCATATCTATATTATAATACGTAACTTTCAAATACTGGTTTCAAAAATGGACTATTTTAAAGTGAATATATTATTTTTATTTAAATAGAAATTTTGGACTTTGGATACCCCCAAAACTCGGATACGGGCGTTTTGAAGACTTTCATCACCCAACAAGGTATCAAGTCTGCTTCGAAAGAGGAACAGGCCCAAATCACATCGCAGGTTACTGGTCAAATTGGATGGAGGAGAGAGGGTATCAAATACAGGAGGAACGAATTGTTCTTGGATGTGCTGGAGTATGTCAACTTGTTAATGTCACCACAGGGTAGGTGTATCAATCTTTTGCACAGCTCTTTATTTAAGTAGCAAGAAAATTAGAACTAAATGTGTGTATAGTCAAGTCGATCCATTTTCGACACTTGCCACTGTCTCACTAGTGAACCCATGTTTTTATTCCAGTTCATTAGTTGCAATAAAATTGGCGTTTTGCTAGAGTGAAACTGTATTGTGTTGGCGAAGGCTGTTCATATTTGAAACTCATTTCAATAATGAACTGTACTCGAATATTGTGTGAAGGGTCTTTGGTCAGTAGCTACTAAATTACTCACTACTCGACAAGAGTGTAAACCGAGCTTAAGGGTAAATCATTCTGTAGTGCCAATGACTTACCGCTTTGTTATCTTGTTTGTTAGAAGATTGGCTAGATCACTTAAGAATGGCTCTAATATGCTAAGGAATATATTGTATTACTACTTTGAAGTTTGTTGATGCTGATTTCTGTTTTCCAGGACAAGTGCTTTCGGCTCACGTAGCCGGGAAGGTGGTTATGAAGTCCTACCTCTCGGGTATGCCGGAATGTAAGTTCGGAATCAACGACAAGCTTGTTATGGAAGCTAAAGGAAAAGGCAATGGTAAATATTATATTTTCTTAGATTATATTTACTGCTTTCTTAATCTTCCTGTGCTACCACCAAATTATATTGTATTTTATTTTTCTTGGAGTTCCGTGTCAGGTTTTTCTCTATGGATATAACTTGGACAAAGGCTACTGTATTTCTGGCTTTCCCCAACTGTCTGAGTGGCTATTCAATGGATATTTTTTCTCGATTATTTTCTAAGCTTAATATTTCTCAAATAAAGAAACAGTTTCTTTAAAATGTTACACTGTTTTTAACTTAATTGGCTAATGGTAATATTTGCACAAATTTCAAAGAAGAATATTTTTTTATTATGTAAACTGTTATAGGCAATAGTTATCACTTTCATTTTCACAAGATGGTTTGAAACAAAATGATTATTAAATTTAATATTTGAAATCTACTTAGTTTTAAATTTAAGTTGCAAATGTGGTTGTGCTTTATTTTCATAATACTTAATATAGTAATCCAGTGGTGAAGAATGAAATTTTTGATTGTAAAGCTTTTGTCAAAAATGTTAAATCAGTAAAAAAATATTACTTTTTCTGATTATTTGATTAAGCTATGAGGTTGGTTGGAAGAAATTGCCCCAGGCAATAAGCCCGCCAATTTTGGTTTGTTATTTTTGTATATTCATGCCAATAAAGTGTTTATTATTATTATGAGGAATACACTTGTATGGACACTTCACCACTGCTGCACAGACTGAACTAACATGTTTGACTTGCAACTTGCAAAATAGAGAGTGTAAAATAAGAAATGCCATTACCTTTTTTTATATTCAATATTTTAAAAAAGTTTCTATATCTGGTATATGAAGCCTTACATCGCTATTTATTTTGGGTAACAATTAAAATGTATTTTTTTCTCTCTTTTCCTGGTACTTTCAAATAATTTTTTTAACGCAGCAATTTTGTGGGATTTTCTTCCTGCTACTTTTTTTTTATCTGGTCACACCATTTTGCAGATGTTCTACACCTGCTTCTTTTGTTTTTTTTTTAAGCCACTTGAGAAAATTTGAATATAGGAAGATACTTAATTTTTAATTCACATACAGTAGATCAGTACCTAATTCAATATCATAGATTTTTTTCAACTGTTTCGATAAACATTTTTTTCGTGGGCAATTCAAACAATTTATTTCAAACCATCTTGTCGGGTGTCCATTATCACTCATCCGTAGTGGGCAATTTGCAAAGGATGAATAATAGTACTGATGGTATTCTGTATATGTCAAGACACTTTTGCAGGAGGCCTCTCTAGTAACACGGACGACGCAACGCGCACGGGTAAACCTATGGTAGTTATTGACGATTGTCAGTTCCACCAATGCGTTAAGCTGAGCAAGTTCGAAACGGAACATTCCATATCCTTCATACCTCCCGATGGGGAATTTGAACTCATGAGGTTTGTATTTTTAACGTTTCTCTCTCTAAACACACGACCAAGAGTACGTACCGATAATTTGAATCAATCAATACATACCTAGTTAGATTGTTTTGTTTAGTAATCACCAATTTGAATGCGATACTATATCATATCTGTATAGTTTATTTTTTGAAGCTACAAATGAAACAAACAAACCATTATGAAACTCAAACCAGTTATGACTTGACTGTTTTCTTCTTCAGAATTTCTAACTTTTAAGATTGTAATAAAAAAAGCTATAAAAAGTGAAAAATCATTTGCTCACTCTATTTCTCGTAAAATTAAATATCCTTACCTATAGCTAGTTTGAAGTGGTTGGTAGCCTAATGGTTCAGTCACCAACTTCTGTTCTGAAGGTTCTGGGTTCTATCCCCAGAGCTGTCCAAAAGTGTACTTGTTTTCACATATGATGAGCCCAGATTAATGACTTATTCTTATATTTTTGTTATGGTGCTTCAAGTCTGTGCTCTGTTATTTAATTCTTCATGGTGTATCCAAGTTCCTAAATAATATTCAGTTTCAGACGAAATAGACAACATATTACAGGATCTTAGATAAAACTGAATGTTTGTTTTATTTGTACTTTTTTGAAAAATACCACTTTTTTTTTTAAATAAATTATCATTTTGAAATTTTCAAAGTTAGTAATGAAATTTTCTATCATGGAAATGAGTAGATTTCCCCATCTTTAATAAAAAAATACATTACTTTGTTTCATTTACAAATGTAGTTTATTTTTTATGAATTAGGCAATCCACATTCGCATAGAGTGATATTTTGTGGCACAACCATTGTAGTTATTTGTTAAGTAGATGTTAGATTAATTTTATAATTTCAATTAAGATAAGTTTTTTCCTGGCCTCATATGGCGTCGGCTCCTTAGAACAATGTTAAATCTTAAAAATTGATGCGAATGCGATTGAAATTGTAATTTTTTTAGTGAGCGACACTGAAGACAATAATTTTGTTGAATCAACCTACAAACACTAAACCAAAAACGATAAGAAATAGTTGAAATTTTAGGTAAAGTACCTATTTTTAGAAATAAATTGTTTGGAAAAAAAAATTTGGTTATAAATCTGTTCCGAACAAGAAGACGGTTGTGTATATTACGCCCATGTTGTGCGGTAAAATCCGTAGAACTTTCGCATTGTATAAAAACATTTCTCAAATGTGAAGAAATGATAAATTAAATAAAAAGTAACTAATATATAATGGAAGTTATTTGAAAATATCAAATTTGAAGATCTAACATTATTCTACTGCGACGACAATAATTTATTTTAGTTTCCAATTTTTTTCCACGGTCATGAGAATGACCAAATCCACAGTCATGAGAATGACCAAAAAATATACAACTGGTAATTCAAATGTATCGAATTACCAGTCATCCTGTATATTTTAAGATCATCATTTTTGTGTAGTTACCTCGCATTAGTAAACCAAATAGTGCATTGCAAATTATGTTAAACACTTTAGGGTACTTAGTTGCATAGCCTCACTCATTGATAGAAATGCATGTCATCATCACTTTTATCGACTACTGAGTTTTAAAAAAAATTAATCATGCATTGTCTTTCATAGATATCGAACAACTAAAGATATCAGTCTTCCGTTCCGTGTGATTCCGCTGGTACGCGAAGTCGGACGCACCAAGATGGAGGTGAAGGTCGTCTTGAAGAGTAACTTTAGACCGTCTCTGCTCGGACAGAAGATTGAGGTTAAAATACCGACACCGTTGAATACATCGGGTGTACAGCTGATTTGCTTGAAAGGAAAGGCCAAATATAAGGCTTCTGAAAATGCCATTGTTTGGAAGTAAGTCATCTTTTTGCTTTGTAATTTTGTTTCATACCGTTTAAGTTATCGCCGAACCTTGCAATTATAAATGTAGTAATGTTAGCTACAAATTATTTTAGTAAAATTTCAAAGAAAGAGAATGTCATCAATATGATTTTTGAACTAAGAGCTTAGATCGTAGGTTCCCTGCCAACATTACACTAATTACGTTAGATTTCATTTTGTTATTTTGATGATGACTTAATGTGATGGTGGTCAAAGTGCTGAATTTTAGGGTCAATTCATTTCAAATCACCCAAAATTAATAAAATTTGTTGCTCGACTTTTTTAATTTTCCTGATTTTTTTATCATGAGGTCTCTATAGGTAGGTAAGCACAAAACACACATTAAATTTTTTTTAAACCTCACAGTTTTTTTTTGGCGGCCATTTTAAAATTGGAGTCTGAGCAAATTTCGTACAAAACGTGGTTTACGGAAATTTTATTTGCTAAGCTACTTTTTAAGCTATCGGAATAATTTAAAAACCCATGTGATCAGCATAAAATGCACTTATAAAAAACATTATTTTAGTAATTCTTTAAAGTTAGAAAGTTGGTAAATTTTTTGCTGAAAAAATTTGAACAAAAATCATAAATCGCTACTTTTTAAGACCATTAAATTCAATGAAGGAATAGAGACTCACTGTATTTTTTTATATCCATGTATTGTTTACATTTAGAATTACATACAGTATAAATTTTAGTTCTGAGAATATACTCCTTTTTTATCTAGAGCTTTTCAAAACTACCCGAAAATCAATAAATCTCAATTTTTCAAGGTCATATCTAAAAAGGGACTGAATGAAATCAAATGAAAATTTTACAGAATGTTCTTTACCTATATAGGAATACCTCATAAAAAAATGACGACTGAGAGTCAACTATATTTTTGGCCCACCTTTGTGCGCTAGCTTGTAAGTGCACTGAAGTGTACTACTGCGGCGTTTGTACTGAAATTAATTTATTTATTTTCTCAAAATATAGTTGAGTCTCAGTTTTCATTTTTTATGAGGTATTCCTATATAGGTAAAGAACATTCTGTAAAATTTTCATTTGATTTCATTCAGTCCCTTTTTAGATATTGACCTTGAAAAATTGAGATTTTTTGATTTTCGGGCAGTTTTGAAAAGCTCTAGATAAAAAAGATGTATATTCTCAGATCTAAAATTTATACTGTATATAATCCTAAATGTAAACAACACATGGATATAAAAAAATACAGTGAGGCTCTATTCCTTCATTGAATTTAATGGTCTTAAAAAGTAGCGATTTATGATTTTTTTTCACACTTTTTCAGCAAAAAATTGATCAGCTTTCTAACTTTAAAGAATTACTAAAATAATGTTTTTATAAGATCATTTTATGCTGATCCCACAGGTTTTTAAATTATTCCAATAGCTTAAAAAGTAGCTTAGCAAATAAAATTTCCGTAAACCACGTTTTGTACGAAATTTGCTCTGACTCCAATTTCAAAATAGCCGCCAAAAAAAAACTATGAGATTTAAAAAAAATTTAATGTGTGTTTTGTGCTCACCTACCTATAGACACCTCATGATAAAAAAATCAGGAAAATTAAAAAAGTCGAGCAACAGGGCCTGGGTGATTTGAAATGGATTGACCCCTTATAATAAATACTTTGAGAATTTTTTTATTGCTAGCAGTAAAACCTGTTGAATTACAGGCATAGAAAAGCGTCATTAAATATTTGATTGTCAAATTTATTTTATTTTTGATCAAGTATCACATGTGTACGCAAAGTATTTCACATAGAGTAGAATTGTGAATTTTAGTTTAAAAATTTATATTACGCCTTGTGGTAACTGTCCACAAATCATATGAGCACAGTGTAATTGTAAAGGCAAGGTGTGATGAACGTATACGGAGTTATGCGTTAGAAATTCGAGTGTATTCGGATTTTGTACAATGCTCACTAGGAAATGAGTATGGTGCAAGTAAAATAAGCAAGTTGTTAAGTGACTTGGTCATGTGAGGACATGAATTAGAAAATTTGTGTCATGTTATTGAGCAGATTGGTGTCTTATAGAAAAGAACCAATAGGCTCCAGGCTATAGCGATGCGGGCTTACAGTACGCAAATGTATAAAAAAATTTTTGATTGTCAGATTTGTTGAAATTGTTTCGAGATATGATCTCCTAACTCACGAATTCTCGGCTTAGACTTAGTAATTACTGAAAAATTTCTTCTATTAGCTTATGTAAATCATCATTGGTACATAATGGTCTCTAGTTAGACAATAATTACAGTACTCTCCAAATCCCTAGTTTAACTATATCATTTTCTCTGTTTATTAAGTTTTCTCTTTGTAAATTAGCGCCTCGTACGAAGCTAAAATTGTATTAGGTCCATGATAAGCTGGGACGCCTCCTTATTCATGGGACCAATTTGTTTATTTTCTAAAATATCTTTAGTGATAATTGAATTTTCTATACAGGGTTTTTCTGTTCCCTAATAGTAAAAATGGAATGGCGCCTTTTTCCGAGTTCAGCTCTGTATTTTCCATCAGAACATTGCTAGCCTTCGAAAACAAGACCTTCGAAACCTCTGTGAATACTTGGGCATTACAGAGTTTAAAAGCAAATATACCAAGTTACATAACTTAACCAATCATAATACTTGATTTATATTCGTGTATCTGAAACACTATGAGAATAGTTAACTAACCTTCTTTAATTCCTACAGAATCAAGCGTATGGCCGGAATGAAAGAAACGCAACTGTCTGCAGAAATTGAGTTACTGGAGACGGATACCAAGAAGAAATGGACCAGGCCGCCTATCTCCATGAACTTTGAAGTTCCATTCGCTCCTTCTGGATTCAAGGTAAGAAACTGAGAAAATTCTGTGTTTTATCTTTAGACGTCTACTTTCTATTCTTGTTTCGGGTACGATTTCATGTCTAGTCTTCTTTTCTTAGTGTCCTGTTGGTCTCTTTCTATCTTTTTAGAGGTCTTTCTGGAAGTCTGGTGATTTGAAGAACGCTCTCTTTGTCTCTGGATATGTGTTTTTGTTCCAGAACTTTCTTCTCTGTTGAACCTATTTGTGTTCAACTTTGTCCAACATTCGGATTTCCATCTCGAAGTGTGCTAGTGATATTCCTGTGTTTAAACTTTTGTCTTTGTTTGTTTCTACTTTTGTCTTTATTGAATTGAAAAAATCGCATCACAGATGATCTATTTGATTGAAGGACTCGACTTTTCGCAGTTTCTTTCGAATAAATCCAAAAACATTTTTACTGGGGAAAATCCATTCTTTAATTAGACAGGATATTGTCAACTAATAAATAAATTGCATTCTCCCCTCTGTTGCCTCGTTCAAAATCCAGACTTTTACTCCCAACTAAGTACCAAACTAACTCACTACTCCCTTTTTGACCCCAATTATGGGAATTGGGAGGCAACAAGAGCCCACCACCACGCTGAATCTTGCGCGCCTAACAGCTGCAATAATACTTGGGTTGGTCAGAATTTTTTGCATCTTTGTTACCATAAGACTTGAATAAACGTGGCAAAATTTTGTATTCCAGGTGCGCTATCTGAAAGTGTTTGAGCCCAAACTCAATTACTCCGACCACGATGTGATTAAATGGGTGAGATACATCGGCAAGAGTGGACTCTACGAGACGAGATGCTAAACAGAGGCTGTTGTTTGTTTTAGAATCATAGTCAGCAAAGTCATCATTCTTGTTGTATAACATTCAAGCAAAATATTGATGGTTAACTGGTAATATCCATTATCCCACAAAGAAAAAAATTCATTCTAATTGCGATTGTGCGTAGATGCGTCTCAATCTCTTACTGAAACTGTCCTAATCATTTTGATCAGCCATGGGCTAAAGAAAAACTTTTGAGGTTTTTTCAATTCGTAATTGTCAGTCAATGACGGGTATAATTATGTTTTGGATAGAGATTGAGTCAAAATTCAAAATTTCTCTTAGGTATTGCCAGTTAAACAAATTTCGACAAAGAAAAAAGTATCCAAAATTTTTTAAATCAATCTATTATTCTTTTATATCTTACCTATAAGGTGTTTTGAAATTGATATTTTCAATAAAAATCTTCAATCTGTAAAAAACTCATTATTTTGTTTCTTTCGCTATTATTATAATCATCAAATTGTATAATATTGTACTATTTTGTTTTACATATTTTTTTTTTACTTTTAAAGTCGCCATCAAACAAAATATTTTCTAAATGAAGCTTGTTTAAATAAATAAATACTTATACAATTAAGATTGTACAAATATAATTATTATGAATAAGCTTACGACAAATATACAAGCGTATAATTGTGTTTATTTTATAATAGATAAACGTAACGTGGATACTTAATGTTCTCTATCAACAAGTGATAGGCAAATTGTATCATACTCAATATCTTTGCATATTGCAAATTTGGAAAGTATACAATGAAATGAACTCATATCGGTTGCCTATCATTCAAAATTTAAAAAAAAATAACCGTTTTGTCACTAAGGATATTAAAGAATATAAATAAGTATTGAAAAATTTCCTTTATTTCCACATAATTGTGAAGCGACAATACAAAATTCAACAAAATTGAAATTATTTACGTATGAATCATAATATTATGTACCATAAAACTTGGCTAAAAATGTATAATATGAGATTTCATATTCTGGAGGTCGATTTAGAGAAATTAAAAAAAAAATCCAATCTTTTTGAGTGTATCAATAGCAATATAATAAGTTGTTAAATATTATATTATGTAATGAAATGTTTGCACTAATGTATAAATATCAATTTGGCTTGGTCCAGATCACTACGCTGATGCTACTTTATCTATGGAAAATTAAATAAAGTAATTTATCTATGATAAGGTAACGGATTAATTTTAACATTGTCATTTTTGTAAATATAACATTATTTGAATCTCTTCATAATTATTATGAAAGTCATTTGGTTTAGCTTGTGTTGGGCTTAGTAGGTTTTACAGGCTTTTGTGTGATTCCTTAGAAAATCATCCAGGACTCCTTTTATTTAGGGTTATGGTAGGGTGCGGTTGCACGGAATACCCTGCACAAAGAATTTTAGTTCAAGTTGTTTTTTAGCCGTAAAATTCCACATTGTCATAAAGGCAGAGAAAAACAGTTTAGTCATTATTATTTCATAGACTAATTTGTAAGAGTTGCGAATTTTCAAAATTATTGTCATTAACAACAGATATCAGTCATAGACAAAACGCTCATAAAATGTGACACTTCATAGAAAATTACATAGATATCAAACTGAAAGATGACTCCTTTAATACTTAATAATATTAAAGGAGTGTGTTCCCTATTTAACGTTTTCAGTAAAATGCCAGCAAAATAAAATCTGGGTATCAGTGTCGGTTAATGTAAAGTCATTGTTTCATCGCTGAAAGAATTTGATCTATTCGTTTATCCTAAATGTGGTATAAATAATAAATGAAGTGTTTGCATATTATTCTCTGCTACGTTACTGAAATTATTTTTAATATTTTTGAATGCTGAATGAATGCGTCATGGTCGTAATCATGTAGTTTGTACTCATCATTCCTTTACAATAGTATCTGTATTAAATATTATTTAATCTTACTTTTTTATGTAATAATAATTATTACATAAAGAAATTTAAATTTGTGAAATGTTAATATAAAACTTGATTATTCAAAAACATTTCGCTTCAATGTTTTGCAAAAAAAAATATATTTATAATTTTTTGCAAAACACATACTCTTATTGCAGTAAGAAAAATTTTTATGTTTTCTATTTTTTTTAAATCTTATTAAAAATTTTTTTTTTTGCCTTTTGAACAGTGATGTAATGAAAGTATGTAACTCAAATATGCGACATGTGTCTTTTTTATACATAGATAAAAATAAGAAATACGAACACCATAAAAAGTAATTTTCTTCCTTTTGCATCTGTGTAATTATTTTCTCAGTAATGCGGGAAGAAAATTATTCATCTTTTTCAAGGGTTTAGTGCAGGGGTTCCCAATCTTTTTCAGCCCACGGCGCACTTGCAAGTTTAGTATTTTGTCACGGCGCCCTACTTTAAAATAAAAAAAATAACACTCATATGTGTCAGTACTCAGTATAGCCGGCGGAACTTAATGCTTGAAGCTTTCTCTACCAGTCAACCGGTCCCGTCCAATCTGAGATAGTATTCCAACCCCGAGTAGAAATCTCAAGTGAAAAAACACATTGGTAATTTCTGACTTTAGTAAGCTATTTGGAATAAAATATCCAATCCAATCCAAACTCCCTTAAGAACCCACTTATGGGCATAGGGAGGAGCAAGAACAAGAGCTCTCCATTGCGCTCGATCTTGCGCAACGTTTATGACCTCCTCCCACACCATGTCCAGATTCCTCAGCTCTGCTTTGAAGGAGCGGAACACAGTATGAGAGGATTTCCTCGTCCTCGGGACCCTGATGAGAGGAAGAACAGCGCTCTCCTCGGCCAACTGTCATTCGGCATCCTTAACACATGTCCCAGCCAAGCCCATCTCCTCCACATAAAATATATACTTAATCCATATTATACAAATTGCGGGAAGCAATCCTGACCACTGCCTTGATTCGGTTTTTTATTCAAACTGCAGTTTCTTTCTAAACGCCGCAATTCTTTCCGATAGTTTCAGAATGTGCATACTGTTGCCTTGTAAAGAATGATTCAAATGATTCAGTTAACAAATATATCGCAAAAGTACGCTTGTTTTAGCGAAAAATCTGGTTCAGTAAAATATTTGGTAAAAGTGCAAATTTCTTCGTGCAATTACAATTAAATCATTGTTGCTATATATTTTTGGTTTCGAATAATGAATGATGCAAAATCGACTCACGGCGCCCCTCTTCACTTTCTACGGCGCACCAGGGCGCCGCGGCGCACACTTTGGGAACCCCTGGTTTAGTGGATAAAACGGTGTTTTTGTCACAGTATAGTTAGATTATGTCACATGATCCATATTTGAGATGCAGTTATGACAAATCATTATAATACTGGTTTCACGTAGATTGTTTACTATAATGTTAATCTGGGGTTAGTAAATGCATTTCATATTATTATTATATTCTTGCATGCTCTTGTACAATGTTGACATGAATATAAACATTAAAATAGTTACACAATTTATGTTACAATAATTATGGTAATCCTATAATCTATTTAGTAATTAAGTCATAATATCATAATATTATATTTGGAATGTTATAATAATTATAATATAAACATGTTAGTATTAAAATGTCTTTTCTTTTATTGAAGAATTTCTATATCCTGTTACCTGTTTTTCACTTTTTATTTCTTTAGTCGGTAGATGCCAGCAGATAACAGGTTGATATGGAAGTGATGTTCGCAGAAGGCCGAGATTCAATACTATGGCGCAATCATCAGAGATTTATTATAGTAAATGTACACTTCTCATTATAAAGGTGTCAGTAGCCAGCGGAACTTATTGCCTGAGGCATTTTTTCCACTCAACCGGTCCCGTCCAATCTGAGACAGGCCAATCCTAAAAAAACTGTCTAAATTTGTCTTAACATAGGTAAGATTTCTTGACCGGATTTCACCATGGAGCTGTAAGCAATATTTTTGTCCCCATCACAGAATTGTTGAATAATAGTTCTCATTAGGTTGACATGAACAAAGGCAATAATTTATTATAAGAGAAATTTAATAGACTGACAGGTGGCAATGAGTGACGCTTGTTCCATGGTAATGAAGATACGATATTTTGCCACATAATTGCCCATCCATATTCCCTTGGTGGCCCCACTTAAGTGAATAGGGAGGCAACAAGAGCTCTCCATTGCACCTAATCTTGCTCATTGTCTATAACCTGCTCTTAAAGCCAACACACTTTATGCTCTACGCAGGTCTATTAACTTAGCACTACTTATGGACATGACTGGGTCATGTTTTAAGGATGGCAAATGACAACTGCTAAGGAGGGCGCTATTTTTTCTCCCATCAGAGTCCCAAAAACATAACAGACTCATATTGTGTTCCGTTCCTTTGGGAGGAGTTTAGACATGATGAGGAAGTTATTTACACTGAGCAAGATCGGGCACATATTGGTATAGGATAGGAGATTTCATTCTTCTGATTGGTATAACAAAGATGATCACGAGCTAAAAGGGAGCTCGAAAATTCTACAATTTTATTAATGAGATTTTTATAGAAATTTTTTTTCACTTTACTGGTCAGAAATTATTGACCCTCTTAAAGGATCCTTGGTTAGACAGGTACCTACATTAGGAGATGAACTAGTAGGTAATTTAAAAAAATGATAATAACTGAAATGAACAAAAATATATAGGTAACTTGTACTTATGCGTGACAAACTCTTCTTCAATATTTGTGCGATGTGTCACTTCTTCCTCAAAACGTGTGGCAATTCTTTATTAAGCGTGACAATTATTCTTCTTCAATATGTGAGACAATGTGTCACTTTCTTCCTCAACACGTATGGTAATTTTTTAATTTTGGTTATGTTGATAGGTTAACATGAGTAATGGTCTGTTTATACTTCGGTTGTGCCAGATGCATAGGGGACCAAACGGCTCTCAAATATGCTCGAACTTGATCGAATAAGAGATGAACGACAACTGCAGTGATGTGGTGGAAGATGTGACCTATGTCATCCAGAATCACTTGAATAAATATTGGCTTTTCACTGATATACCCCTTTTCACGTTCTCCATACATTTTTTCTCTGCTTCTCCTTTCTGGGATCTGTGTGCCGCCGCCTGCTCCTGTGATATCGGCTACCTCTTTGCCTCTTTGGGTGTCTTCAGTTCTTCAGGGTTTCCTTTGAAGGGAGACACGTGGTGATCTGTCCGCTGACATTCCGTTTACATGTTTATTCCAATATCGCCTTCGTTGTCGTCACCGCCACGCGCGTGCTCCGGATATCAACATTTCGTACACGGTCATGCATGCAACGTGTTTCCGGTGAGATCGAGGAGCTTTCATATCGGAAGTGCGTAAGCGAGATTGCGTTCTGTAAGCATCAGCCCTTGCCTCAATTCTAGCTAAACATCGCGTGGTCACTCCATGAGTTTATAGGCTTTCTCTTCTGCCTCCCGTAGACAGATTGATCTACCTATTACCACGACACCTAACAAGTTTCAACATGCAAAAATATGCAATATTACGCAGCATAGTAGATTTAACGTACTCGACTAAATCCAATGAGGTACTCAAGTACCTTAAATGTACTTGAGTACTTCCAAAATACTCGAGTACTTGCAAATATATCCGAGTACTTTTTCAAAAACGCATCGAATACAAGTACAAGTACATGTTTGAGAAATGTACTCGTGGACTATGTATGTAGATACATCAGAAGTACCTTCTCAGAGTAGGTACAATATATGAGTACTTGTACTCGAGTACCGCACAGCTCTGTCTACAGCGCATTAATGAGGGTCGTGACTTCGAGTCCCGATGCTGACCATTTCCACTTTCACAACACAAGCATTTCTTTATGTGAAAGATGTCGAAAGTATATTTGTGTTCACTTTGAGTGAGCCCAGATTCATTTTTCTTAACGGAAAAAAAATGAAGAATTAATTCGAAGATAGTACCTACCTAGTAGGAGTAGCAAATCGAGGAGTATTTCTAGATTATTATGATAATATGCATAAATATTATTAATGTTTGTTCGGAAAGCTCGGCAAAAAGCCGGCTCGCGTGTTCCTTCCATGGTACAGATTGACACTTTTGTTACAAATCCAAACTTTGCTCGCGTGTCGAGAATTTCAAGTATTGCTCGGCGCTGAATTTACCTACATAATTGCTTTCCATGAATAAAATAAAATAAAAAACTCATACTAGGATACCATACCACCAACACATAAAAATTACCCATTCCGTGCAACGCGCCCTGTATTACGTAGTTTTATTGTAGGCGAGAGAGATGCATGATATTACGGATAAGAATAAAATACGTTTGATTTTAGAGAGAGATAAAAGAATGTGAAACTGTCTGAAAAAAACTTTGATACTCAGTAGAGCACTGTTTCCTTATTTTTTTCAATACTATACAGGTGGTACGGTTATGTCATTCATACCACATAAAATTTTGTTGATGATGTATTTTAAACTAGCAAAACCTAACCATTCCTTTCTACATACATATCATTACAGTATTTCCACTCTTTTCCACATAACATAATATTGTGTGTATTAATGTAGTTAAAGTACCTACCTACAGTTTTTCCACTCTTTTTTTAATTTATGTAGTTAAAGTACCTACAGTTTTGCCATTCCTTTTCACTTATTGTCTTTGACTTTTTTTAAAGAAGTGCCTCAGAAGAGTTTTGGGAGAGTTGGGGTTGGGTAAGACGATACCACCGTATCACAAACGACGCTCCCAGAGGAGGCTCAACGTTTCTACCATTTGAAGATTTGTCTGGGACATGCCGAATGACAGTAGGTCAAGAAGAGCGCTGTTCTTCCTCTCATCAGAGTGCGGAAGACGAGGCTTCTTCGAAGCAGAGCTGAGGGATTTGCACGTGCCGACCACCTTATACTTAGCCAACACAAGCCTTGCTTTTTTGTAAAAGATGTAAAATGAATTAGTGTTCACTTAGGGTGAACTCCGATTCATTAAAACAATGTTTCCTAAAACCAAAAATTAAAGGATTTTGCTGCGCCAGAGTTTTCTGGTGGTGGAGTTTAAAAGTTCTGAAAACATGGTAGTCACAGTGTGAGGCGAATACCCTGTTTGGTATGAAGGGTCTCACAGAACTTAATTGTCCGCGGTTTGCACAGTATACCTTGCTTTATTCGATGCTACCGTTACATAATTATTATAGGTAATATTGTGAACAATTTATTAACAGAACTTATATAGTTTCTTAAGTAGGTTGCTCACTGTTTGGTGGAACTTTTGGCATGCTTTTTTTTTCGACTTGTTCCACTTTTACGGAAAACCTTGACGTAGACAGTTTACACAAAATTTACATTGTTATTAAAAATTTACGAGTGTTTCGGGAATATTGTTGTTTTGAAACTTGCTTCATGTTTTTTTTTTTGATGAATGGGTAACTTTAACGCTCACCCGTCACTATGTGGCGCAATTAAAATTTCAATTTCACTACTGGCAAAGGAAAAGAAATCTTATTTAAAATTTACAGGTAACTTTCCGATCAATCAATCAATCAAACACAACACGCGCGTGTAAAAATAGTCATTCAATAGTCAATTCTACTAATTCGCCATAGTTTGTTGATTATTCTTTCCCACACCCCTTCCTCTCTTCTTTTCCTTCCCTTCTCCTTGCACTCTCCATTCGTGTTTATGTTTATCTTTATCTTTTTTCATATTTCACTTGTGCTAAGAGTTTTCCTTTTTGGTACCTATAGTTTATTTTTTCATTTGAACATGTTGTACCTTGACCGACATCGGCAGCCTATTTGCTTAATTCTCGGGTTCGATTCCCGATTGGGGCAGATTTTCGCAAGTATAATAATAAATAACACTTTTCTATAAAAAGGTGTCGCATAGCTGGCGGAACTTAAAAAATTACTTTAAAATTTTTGAAACGGATTCGGGAATTTGTATACCATAAATTAGCGCGTATATGTACCACTAACTATACAGAGGTCGGTACGTTTCCCCCGGCTTCTTTGTAGGTAGGTACATTTATCCAGTATAAATAGTAGCCTAACTTTCTTAAGAAGCTTAGAAAAAGAATCTGGGCTTTCCCAAAGTGAACTCAAATAACTGCCAAGCTACCAATCACTTCTGCACCCTTCACACTCAGAATGAAATCAGCCTTAGGCAATTTAAGGTTCTGAATATAAAACAAAACAGTATATTAGGCTCATAATGTTTTATTTTTATGACAATTTAAGCTTATATTGTTTAGAATTCTAAGCGTTTGTTGTGAGAAATTGTATTCGTGGGTTTAAAACACGAGCACAAGAAGTATAGTATCTTATTAGGCCAACGCCAACATCACTTAATAAATATTCGGTTCCATTCGGTTTCGTTTTTTTTCGGTCGTTGTCGTCAAATAATATGAAATGGTCTATTTATATATATATTCGGTCAATGAAGATACGAGCACAACAAGTTCCTTATGAATAAGGTCTTTTTCACATACCTAGCATATTCGGTTACATTCGGTTTCGGTTCTTTTTCGGTCGCTAGTGAAAATTAGGTAATGTGGTCGGTCTCTTTGCATCCATTCAATTGGTGGAGATACGAGCAGCTTTGTCTGCTCTGTTCAGCTTATTTCACACATATTCGGTTTCGGTTATTTTTCGGTCGTTGTTGACAAAATAATAATGTGAAACGGTCCTTATATATCTATTCGATTGGCGTATTTCATATTATTCGGTTTCATTTCGTTTCGGTTTTTTTGTCACTACCGCCAACTGATTCGTTTTTGCCTGTTCGGATCGTATATTATGTAGAAACAAAATAATTGTTTCCATTATTTATATCGGTAGCAACCGAAAATAAAACAGTACCGAATGCAACCGTATATTTTTGAAATAGAGAAGAGTGGTAATAAATCAGTGATTTGCATATTCTAATTAGGTGCGTGTTAGTTACAAAGAAACTCTCTAGTTTCACAGATAATGAATAAATCCGATTCTTTATAATCCATTTGAGTGCGAGGATATTGTTTGTTTGTTTGTTTAATCTACCGATGATCTACTTCATTTTCATAAAGAGAAGTTACAAAATTTATAAGTACAAACAATTTGATGGCAGCATTCCACATTTTATAGAGGTGGTCAAATTTCCAAATCCCGACCCTTTATGAGACATGTTCAAAATGTCCAACGTCCCTTTACGTCAAATCTAATCCCCATCGGACAACATCTTAAACATACCTTCTGAGATTTACATCTGTGGTCCTCAGAGGTAGGCTCTTTGTAAGTAGGTACTTATTCTTATATTTAGTACGCGAAGTTCCTCGATGAAGTATTTGGGAAAGTTGACCGAAGTCCGAAGAACGTCGGACGAAGTAAGGCGAAGTGCCTCTCCACACTACCGTATTCGCCTATCTTTGATCAACTTCGCGAGTAGGTATAAAGGTTCTAGTTTTAAAACATTGTCATTTTTGAGCTTTCGCAAAATCTATGAAGATAATTTTTTACCCTAATATTTTCGATTGAATTAACTTGGAGGAAGAAATATGAAACAGAACAATGTTTTTGCAGTTTCTTCTACAAATTTTATAAATCATACTAAAATCGAAAAAGGCGATTCTGATAAACATGATTTTGACAACATATTTAGAACTGAGAAACTATATAACGCAGCAGTGAGTGTACGTAACCTTAAGTTAGCCCTCATAAAGATTTCTTAAAGTTTGATGATAGGAAAAGGTAAAAGATAAAAAGAAATGAATCAAAAAAGAAGCCTAAATAAAATCATAGGTAGTTCTCGAACATTATGGATCGTATTGTAAAACGATATAAGCAATGGGCCTACCCATTGCTTATATCGTTTTACACAACCTATTGTGTGACGAGATTTGACAACAAAATATGAAAGACTAAAATCCGTCAATGAAATGGTTACGGTAGTCGTGGGTTTGATCCCAGTCTCTGATCAATTTCTTCTTTCACGACACAAGCTTTTAGTAGCTTATTGTGAAAGATTTAATTAGCGTATATTTGTGTTCACTTTGAATGAGCACATATTCATAAAAAATGGTCACCTTGGGATGGGAAAGAAGTATTTATAGATAACAGAAAAGATCGCCTCATCGACCTTAGCTCTTAAGATCGCGAGGAGAAAATGGACTCGGAAAGCAAAAGAAAGAAAGATTGAAAGAAACTTGTAAAAAGCCTGTTCAGGCAGTGCTAAGAAGAAGATTGCTAAGAAGGTCTCCCTACAGTATTATATTGAGCGAAGAATGGTCACTATGTGTGTGCAGGTATTATTGAATTTTCAGAATCGTTAGAGGTTTTATGACCACAGGAAACTACTTATATAAACACATCTACATACATTAATGATATCATACAGGTGTATACAAAGTAGATGACTGGTAAGCACGTTAAATTCTCAACATAAACGGCGCTTGCTTGTGGGCACAATATACTTATACCTACACGGTACAGCTAAGCAAGACCTCTCTCACGACAGTAAAGAATGAGCCAAAAAATGCACATCATAATATAAAGTTTTCGTATAAAATTTTATTACTATTTTTGTGGTATACGAACGGTCAAATATTATCAGTACCTTTAGTATAAGTTTTTATGAATATCAAAACTATCGATAGTATTCGATAGGTTCGTTATAGTTCGAAAAAAAATCCATACAAAATGATCGAATGATTCGATCGTTGGATGTTAGAGCACTATTTGCACGCTAATAAGCGCTTATTAGCTTGCAATCAGCTTTCGATAGAACTCCTACTAGACCTAGAGCACATTTTTGTTGGTTTGAATTCCTAGGTGTTTGCTTCTTAGAACTCTATGTCAGGGTGTTTCTTCACTTGTAATTTTTATCTCGTATTTGCTATCCTGTTGAATAGAAAAACCTCGATTCCTTAAGTTCCGCTGGACGTCGTGACAACTTTAAAAAGAAAATCGTTAAAATTAAGATAGCTAAAATTTGTAAATGAAGTAGTTGGGGACCGTTCAAGTATTACGTAACGCATTTTTTTAACATTATTGACCTCCCCCCCCCGAGATTCATCGTAACGCTCTTTGTTACCCCTCTTCCCATTCTATAAACGTTACCTAACGCACATATTACAACTATGTATGCCTCAAATCACAATTATTACTGGAAAGTCACTAAATACCTTTATTGCGGCGCCGGTAATACAGTAGTAACATTTTACAAGAATAACCCCCCCCCCCATATTGAGTTACGTAATACTTGAACGCTCCCTTGGTACTCATCGACCACGGCCACACAGCCCGGATAGTATTAATAATATGAAGTAGTTGGTAGTCTACTGTTTCGTGCGAAGGCTGTGGGCTCGATCCCAGGTGCCGACCATCTTCCTCTTACACGACACAAGCTTAAAATAGTTTACTGTGTCAAAGAGTGTATTTGTATTCACTTTGAGTTTTGTCTATTATTCACACATTTCGTTTTATCAACAGAACTATCAAGAAAATACATTGTACAGGATGGGGCATAATGGACTCCCTAGTTTCAAACACTCACTGTAGAGCGCGCCGCTGGGTTAGCGGAGTGGGAGTAGTGGCGTTAGATGGGGGAAACGACGCGATTTTCATTTCAGTAACCGTCATGCAGTGGTCCGATGAGCATCGAGGCTTTGTGGTAGAAACGTTCGTTAAAACAATGATAGTGTGGTGGCGACGCAGAGGGTTTTTTTGTAAGCTATCATTATTTTTAATGAACGTTTCTACGACAAAGCCTCGACGCTCACCGGACCACTGCATGGCGACTACTTGAAATGAAAATGGCGTCGATTCCCCCACTTAACGCCACTACTCCCACTCCGCTAACCCACCTACGCGCTCTACAGCGAGTGTCTGAAACTTCTTCTTCTTCTTCTTCAAGTGACATGTCAGGTCCCCCCGACGTCATCTACCACTATGGCGTAGGCTTCTCTGTCCTGGGCTAACCGGAACAGTTCCTCCACTCGCTGGATTCCGGTCCATTGTCTGATATTTCTCAGCCAGGACATCTGCCGTCTACCCACACCTCGACTTCCATCTATTTTCCCCTGAATTATTAGGTGAAGCAGTTTGTATTTGGTGTTGCGAAGTATGTGTCCCAGGTAGGACATTTTCCTTTTCTTGAAGCTGGTTAACAATTCCCTCTCAAGACCAGCTCTTCGCAACACCTCCGTGTTAGTCACCATATCGGTCCACGGAATACGGAGCATTCTGCGGTGGAGTCATATTTCAAATGCCTCTGTACGGTTCATCATATTGACTTTAAGGGTCCAAGTTTCAACACCATATAGTAATGTGGACCAAAAATAGCTTTTGACCATTCTCTGTCTGAAACTAGGGAGTCCATTATGCCCCATGTATAAATAGGTTTGGTAGAACGATGTAAGACTGACATTTTTTCCGTTCCAGTCATAAACATTTTTTATACGTATTTACGTGAAGATAGTTTGTTTTAAGCCACCGTATATTACGTAGGTTAGGTTATATTGTCGGACGTAGGTTCGGGTGTGTAACGTAGGGAGGAAGGCTTTGAAACAACAAGACACAGGTACCTACACGCGGGGAAATTTACGGTCAAAGGATGAGGCACAAGCCTTCAGCCCCAATAATAATTAAAGATAAGAATGAACCTAGATATTCCGTATTGTAGAGAATCGTGTACACTCAGGGCTGGCTCCAAGCTGTGAACCAATTGAGTAAAAGCACAGGACGTCATGGAAAAAACGAGAGGCTTATTTTTTTTATTTAAGAAGTTATCCAAATAAAAAGTGGATGTTATGTATAAGTTATATGAGGTTGGATGTTAGATATTGCTTCAGCAATAATCCCGCCATTGCCCACTATTTTTATACACTAACTAGCTTTCTTGACAGACGTTGTCCTGTGGGGCTAGTACGAGTTTAATCGAAAGCCAATTGCACGCTAATGAGCGCTTATTAGCGTGCAAAAAGTCAAACGATCGAATCGTTCGATCATTTTTGTATCGATATATTTAGTCGATCATCGAAAACTTATACTAGTGGTACTGTAGTCCCTACTATGAATATTTCAAATTTGTAATTTATACGAAAATACCTACGTTTAAAATATTTTTGTTTGTTAAAAAATTATTTCGGAAAGCTCGAAAAAAAAATACCATCGAAAATCGTCTTACCAATGTTTTGAAACTCAATGGTTGTCAGGTAAATAAAAATGGTGTTGTTATGGGATTTTCACAGACGGCATTGTTGTTAGGAAGTCCGTTCCATACTAATTTAAATATTATATTTTATATTGTTTTTTTACGCATTTTTCCACTTTTTAATAGTTATTCTGTTATCCGGAGCGGTGAGGAATCCAATAAATTAAACATCGGAAGAATCTGTTCAGCCGATCTCGAGTGTCAAGAATGTCCGTATGCTGTCGTTAATGGGCGCCTACAATTTTAAAGATCTAGGTCCATCCCTGTTTGCCCCTATAACACTAGGTATTATTTGCAATAACAAAACTAGGTGCCCATACAGGCAGATCGGTCATTCAATACCTAGATGGTAAAAGGAATAATATATCGAATTACCAATTAACCTGTATATAATTTATTAGGTATCATTGCCCTGTAAGATCTACGTACCTACCTATCCAATACTATTGAGAGAGCGATTCTCGAATTAGGTACTTACTTCATGTATCTATCTATTTATAGGTACCTGTGCAGTTTTCATATATTTGTTATTCTTCCATACCATAGATTTATATCTCCTATAATATTTATACTCTTGAATTATCTTCCATAGCATTGCTTTATGTCTTCTTTAGTATCCTCATATAATATTGAAGTGGTTGGTAGACTACCAGTTACAACGCCGGCTATCGTACTTTTTGGTGCGGAAGTCGTGGTTCGATCCCAGGTGCCGACCGTCTTCCTCTTTCACGACACAAGCTTTAAGTAACTTACTGTGAAAGAGTCAAGGAGTGTATTTATATTAACTTTGAGTGAGCAAGATTCATTTTTATAAAAAAAAAATTACAACAACAACTTGCGTTCTTTCGTAATATTCATGGTATTCAAGTTTTTTTTCTCCTTTTTGACAATATTAATCTATTCTCAATTTGACTACAGATAAAAAAAAGAATATAATATGCGTCTGTGTCAATGTCAAATACATCGAAGTGTGTGTGTGAGTATTAAATACCTACATAACATTACAGCAGTGTTTTTTTATTGATTTAATTTATTTCTTATGAATAATTAAAAAAAAAAATATTAGCATGCGCCACTCTTTCTCTATATATAAACTATAAGTGTGTGAAATTTCATAATGCTCCGCCGCGCAATTTTCGTAAAAAGTTGCTTCCCGTATTAATACATAGATTTAATGACTGATGTCAAAAAATCTACCAACTGAAAATAAACAAAAAACGGATGTACACAGAATGATACTGTGGAGTAATGCATGTGCTTGTTAGGAACGAAGTAAGTTTAGGCAGAATGGATTGTTTATCTTTAATATAAAAGAAAGTCGGGTTAGTGCGAACACTTGTAACTCGAGATCGGCTAAATAGATTTTTATGATGTTTAGTTTATTGTATTCTTCTACGCTCCGGATAACAGAATAACTAATAAAATGTTGAATAAATGGTTAAGAAATGATGTAAATTTAATATTAAAGTTATTATGGAACGGCTTTTCTATTGGGGACATTACCGCCACCTGTTGGGGAAATAGGGAGATGTCTGGTAGATTGATATTTTAGTAGAAATATTCTATAGATCAATGTTTTTCCTATGCTTCCACAGATGGCGGTAATGTGACCACCATTGAAATTAAAAATATTGATAATGGTCTGTTGTAAATAGACTGCACTTCAGCCGCCCGAAGTGTTGCGTCATGTCGTACAGTAGATCCCGAATCCCTCTCGTGTATACTTACACCATGGGTGATGTGGAGCTCAATCGTGTAAATGAGATAAAAGACCTGGGAATATTATATAAAACCAGCTTCAGGTTCAATGGTCACATTGCCATGATTGTAGAAAAAGCAAACAGAATGTTGGGGTTTGTTCTGCGTAACTCAAAACACTTCCATATTCGAAACGTTGGTTCGTAGCATTTTGGAGACAAACCCAATGATCTGGGCGCCTAGTGGAGCCTCGATCACTAATGACATTGAGAAACTCCAAAAACGATTTGCAAGGCACCTTTATAAGGTGAAGTATGGGTACTATCCGTATCTGTATCCTTCGCTGTACATAAATGGTTGTCTCGCTTTATCGACCTTAGAGGCGCGAAGAAACGATTACCTGTGCAGACACATTTTCAAAATTATCAGGGACATCATATGCAATCCTGAAGTACTGGCGGAACTGAGTCTGTTTGTTCCCGACTCATATAACAGATCGCGTCGACACATTCTTTTTTTACCCACCACATGGTAGCACTGACATTATTGCGGACACCCCCATGGGCAAGGCCGTCCGCTTATTGAACTATGTTTCAGCACATATTGATATTTTTCACTGTTCCTACGGAGAGTTTGTGGATTGCATAGGTGCCTTGTTGCATTTGTGTTTGAATTGAATTTTTTTTTTTTTTTGTGTAAATCAATGTTAAAAATATATTGCATTAAATGTTGTGTGCGATGTATCGATGGTAGATCGATGTAGTGAGATGTACATCACTAAACAATAATTTTTGGTACCTATAGATGGCGTCAACGTCGACTGTCGAATAACGGCTGATGGGGCGCCATCGTTATGTACGATTTCGAATGACATTGTTTTTCTCTTTTTTTTTCGTATTTGTTCATACTTCATTGAATGTTTGCGATCTTTATGTGAGACCCCGGGTAGTTCTTGAGTGAATTGTTTAATCAGTATCTGATTGTGTTTTGTTTGCTGATATATTTTGTTGACATCTGCCGGTGCATAGTTGAATACTGTAATGCCGGCTGATGAAAGAAAAACCGAAAATAAATAAATAATAAATAAAATATATACGAACATTTTTGATGGTGCTTTTTTCAAGTTTTTTTTTTTTTTACAATTTATTAACATCTAGCTGTAATATAAACGGAAATAGGGTTAGTGCGAACACTTATAACTCGAGATCAGTTGAATAGATTTTTATCGTGTCTGTAGTAGTCATGTATGTTAGCTATCTTATGTTATCCAGCAATATTTTATTTACTTTAAGGCGGGACGAAGTTCGATGGGTCAGCTAGTTCTAAATAAAGTATTAGGCGATCTCGTAAATTGTGGGGGGATTCTCTGGGGCAGGGGCAGGATCGTCTTCTGTCTTCATTGTCTTGCTACTTTCGAGGGACATCCGCCTCAATTAGAATTTATTGGTCTCTCAAATCTTCAGTCCCCAGTAAGCACATATTACGTACATTAGAATGCTGTGCGTTGTGTTGAGGTGCATTTAGACCAAACAAACATACAACTAGAAATACATTAGGCATATTTTTTGATATTGACACCATGGAGATAAAGTAAATGTGAAATTTACCGATGAATTGTTCGCGATGAATTTATTTCCTAGACCCAAATGTAAAATAACTTAAAAAAACGAATCCTGGCTCATCCAAAGTGAACAAAAATTAACTCTTTGATAGTAAGCTATTTATATAAATGAATCTGCGCACACTCGAACACAGATACACTAAAGTGAACACAAACACACTTTTGACATATTTCACACTAATCCAAGCCTTGTGTCAAGAAATCGGCAAGAGTCGGCATCGTCGGGACTCGAACCCACGGCCCAATACACTGTACGTACGAAAGCCGCCGATTAATACCATTGGACAACCAACCACCCCAAAGAGGAAAGTTGTTGTCTACACCCGGGATCGAACTCACGACCTCCAGTACGAAGCAATACGAAAGTCGGCGCCGTAACCGCTAGGCCACCATCAACCACCTCTCAACTCAACTTTATTTAAAATAGTTATTTACATCAAACATCAGCGTTTGAAAAATAATTAATTTATTCTAATGACAAAAAATGAGTAGTATTAATTGCATTACAAAATAATATCAAAAGCAATAAAACATAAACAAGATATTATACATATTTGTGTAAAGCTTATACTTAAAGCACATTATTTTCATAATAACATATTTTCGGCAACTTTTAAGAACTAACCGGTTTCTCTAATCTCTAAGTCTAATCTGAAAAAATACCTACCTCGGATGGAAATTAATTTGAAAAATAATGCTTAAATTCCAATTTTCTTAGCAATTTTGATCAATATTTATTCAAAATATGTTTCAAATCACTGTAAAACATAAGCAGGTCATATTAAACGATTGAAAATTTGTATGTAAATAAGGAAACAATAATCAAAATAAATACCTAGTTTAATATTGCAAAATATGTAATGAGAAAAATAACTTTAAGTTAAAAAAAAAATGAATGTTGTCTATGATTCGATTGTACGTTGAAAGAAATCTATGGTTTTTTTTCTCGTTACGAAATTGTTAAGTAAGCTCACGGAATACTTATCTTTTGTTTCCTGAAGTTAGGAATAGTGAAAAGTCGGCGCCCTAGTTGTTGTTGCCAGTTGAGGCTGTTTGTTATTTCCTCCGCCAGGGGCGTCCAGAAGGCCGACAAGCCTGCGCACTATGATCAGTGTCAGACGAATTACCGTAGGGGTAGGACGTTTTCGCAATAAAACGAACCTATTTCCGTCTTTTTTAATTGAACGAAATATTATACTCGAGGAAAAAATCTAAAAAGACACTGAATAAATTAAAAATTCGAAGTATTTCAAACAACGAATCATTGTATTTCGTTCGAAATATTCTACTGAGAATATTTCCCTTTCAGTCGTGAAAAGGTATATAATATATTTCTCATATTTTTTTTTTTGTTTTTGTTGAGGCCTTCCACCCGATATCGAGTGATATAATTTCGTTCCGGAGATTCTATACTTACTAATATACATCAGCCTTTGTCGTACTCGGCTTATTTAGATAAGGTTAAATGTATTCGCGAACGTTCAGCTTATAAAAACTATTCGATTCACATTCGTTTCTTTGCAAAACAAAAGTGTTCGAGATTCGCTTTCTATAAAAACAGATTGAACTGTGAAAAATATCCATACAAGACGAGAAAATCGCTGTTAATATTTTGATTTTTGTTGTGTTTTTCATAATAATTATTGCTACTGTCAACGGGTTTTAAAATATCAAGTAAGTAAAATTGCACTAAAATTTATTAGTTTAATTTTATTATGTTTAATTAGATTTGTGTTTGAAATGCCTGAATGAAGGTTATATTGTTTGTGTAGATTTGTTTGTTTGTGTGGGGTATGTTTACGGCTTGCAAGCACCAGGGTCGATTCATCGGTTTCTCATTGTAGTCATTGCACACGTGTTCTTTGACATTATTGGGCATTCTCTTTACTTGAACAGATTTTTTATTAACCAAGTTGCCTAACCTAATTTTCAGTTGCTATTTTCATTAATAAAGTATTATGTCAAAAAAAAGAACTTGTTTTATAACACCGTTTGAGTAGATAAGCTTTTGAATTTGTTTTTAATCTTTTTGAACACGTGATATACGTTCATTTGTTTCTTTTTTCGTACAGGATTGGTAAAACTCTAATGCAAGCTTAGTGAAATTTATTAATATAATAATTATTCAAAGCCTAGTTGTCTAGCCTCCAAGGTGCTCCATATCTAGAATTCCCGAGTTCGATTCTCATTTGGGACTGAATTTTTCTATCGAAATTCAATGAGGAAGATTGTATTTTTTTTTGTAGAAGTTATTAGCTTGGACTTAAACTTGGAGTTAAAATTGTAAATGTTCTTCTTTTTCTTCTTCATGAGCTTTTTCTAATGGAGGTTTGCGACCGTCACGAATTTGAGCCGGTTTTATTAGAGATGCCGCATCTGGTATTCTAAGCCACTGTCTCTGATTTTTAAACCATTCTCTGTCACCTCATATCCTTCTAAATGTTGGTTTTATGTATTATCAGAAAGATATTTATCATCTTAAATTTTTTAATAAATAATCTTTGCAATATCATTTAATTAAAAAAAAATATACACCATGGAAAAATATCTTACGGATGTACCTAGAAAAAAAAAACATTAAATGTATTCTTGTATGTAGGTACCTACCTATATCCCTATGTTTCGATCATAAATAATATACATCTAATATAAAATTGTAATAGAAAATAACGGTGCATTTCATGTTAAAAGAAAAGCTATGGTTAAGTATAGCAATGTCAAAAAATCACGAAATTAGTTTGAAACTATAATACTTTTAGATAGGTACCTATAAGCTATAAGTCTACATTTGAATTTAAGGTGGTTGGAAAATTACGCTTTTATCTGATTGTTGACAATGCCATGCGATTGTTTCACGTATGGGCTCCGTTCAAACATTGCCTTATCTCCGAATTATTTAAGAAAAACACGAAGACGTAATTTTATTATGTGACATTAATAAAGATGAACTATGTTATACATTTACGTATTAAAAATTGCCATTCAATACTGTTGAAGAAAATACGGTACCTACTTAATTATTATATCAATGTTCTTAGTTTTTGATTGTGATAAAATTTGAAATGAAACTATTCTATTACTACACATTTAAATAACAAAAAATAGGCTATTTTCTTTCTTGTAATTTATTTCTGAGAGACAATATGTTCATTAAAGTTGTCCAAACATAAATTGAAGTCTTTGGATTATCAATTTTTCCCAACAAATATGTAAACACTTAACTTGCTTTACTCTTACCCGTCACGCCGTGTTAAAAGAACGGACTCCACTATTTTCTATCCATTATTACCATTTTTTTTCGTAAAACAACGCGGAATTTCAATAGACTTATGTGGAACTATTTTTATGCATATTATAAACCAAAATCTAAGTGTGATGATGACATTAAATTAAGATTATGATTAAAATTGGATCGGTATCATATCATCAATCTCCACATATATCATATCATAAAAAAATATGTTAGACAAATCTAACATATTTTTTTGTTCAGTATGTATTACTGTTGATTTAAATGATTATTTTTAACTTAGGTATAAAAAATCTGTATAAGATTGTGATGTTACAGGTAGATGAAGCGTTCAAAATATATTCACACAAAAGGTACCTAAATGTAGTACCTTTGCTAACTAAATTAAAAAATGATTAATTTTCAATACAAAAGAATGGTCGATGAACCTTTTGTTGTGGTTATGTCATATGCATTGTAGTCGTAATCAATCCCCATTACTTAATCTATACTAATATATAAAGAGGAAAGATTTGATTGTTTGTTTGTTTGTTTGCATTGAATAGGCACCAAAATTACTGAACCGATTTGAAAAATTCTTTCACTTTTGAGAGGCTACACTATCCCAGGTGAACATAGGCTATATTGAATTTTCAAAAAAAATTGGGATCTTTACTAAAACTCCAATAATGTAACTCAAGGTGTAAAAAAATACCTAAAATATTCTTTAGATCGCGTGCGCTGTGAAAACTTTTGATGATAGAATAAAATAATGTACCACGACTTTGTAGAAGACATCAATATTTACAAAAAATGTTCCGACAGCATATGTCTAACTTTTATAGTTATGTCACAATAAGTGTTCATTTATTTTAAAAATTTAATTGAAACACCGGCTCTAGAAAAGGCTCTTCATTTGTATCTAGGTATTACTTCTTATCAAAATAAATTAGTTTGACTGCTTCAACACGCTTATAAAACTTTTTGAATTATTCAATTCGGACAAAAAAAGAGTGGTCCCCGCTCTCCGTGGATCACTGTGCTCATCTAGCTAGGCAGCGCTATAGGGCGTCACTGGGGTACGAGCCGTACGGGATGGGACCATTAGAATGCCACATTATTCCAGATTAAAATTATAGATATTAAATTATATCTTACTCTATAAAAATCTAGCCGTTTTCTTTGTTACCTAACTCCTCCTTTATTACTAGACGGATTTCGGTGAAAATAATTGGAGATGTCGAGGGTTACCCAAGGATGGTTTAGATGAAAACAGGGGCTTTCTAGATACTATATTTCTGTTTTAATTAATGTTTTTAGTTTTTTGCGTTTTTTGCTTCCATTTCTATTTTAATATGTCAAAAAAGATCGAGTAAAACAACTACGTTAGTAAAAAGGGTGATTTTATTTCTAAAGAGCGTACATAAGACCTAAGAATCATTTGTGTTTTTTTTTTAAACGTCATAAAATTGTCGTTCGTTTTCTAAGCAGGTATTGTGTTAATAAGGTTTTTTCTTTATATTGAGAGAAAGATATAGGTAGGTATGTACAAGAAACGGACATCGCGTAAAGAACGGTTGGTTATTTAGATAAGTAATACATCGATGCGCGTTGCATTGGAACTATTTATTTTTATTTTATGCGCCTAAACGGCTGGACCGATTTCGCTAATTCTTTATTGTCGTGTAGGCTTTTATCAGAAGAATGTCCTTTTAGAAGAAAAAATGCTTGGAAAATTAGAAAATTAAAGAAAACTCTACGCAGACGACTTTATTAGTACTTTTTTATCTTATAATTTTTATTCCAATTTTGATATTTCGACAGAAATTGTCAATTGGTGCGATTGACAGAATGCGGATGGAATATACATGGTTTAAAACAGACGTATCGTTCGGAATCACATTGGTCAAATGAAAATCAATTCATCACCATACAAATTCGAATTCAACAGAACAAAACGAAATTCAACAATTAGTTAGGAACACAGGGCAACGTTTGTCGGGAAAGCTAGTAATATCTATATAATTTAAACCACGGCGCAATACCTTCCCAATAGAATGAGTCGCCGGTAAACTAGAAAAAAAGGCTGTAGAATATTTTGAAAAAAAGGGATCTTCATGAAAACTTTTTTTTAAATATGTACGTAGGTACCTTTTTCCCGTGCGAAGCTGGGGCAGACCGCTAGTAATTATTATTTTGTTCATAAGAACGGCTTGGTATAAAAAAGTGTTGTTTTGATTTTTTTATTGAAATGATACTAATCGTACCTTTCTAATCGTGATCGCTGAATTCAGCAATAGGTATATTATGTGCTTTTTTCATATTCGTTGTGATCACACCATCAATGAAATTCGTTTAACAATAATTAACAATTAAATTATCTAGTTTTTACAATTATTTATAACAAAAAAGATGGAAGGATGCGGTTTGCCGGAAGAAATCAGTCGCCGTTATACGCCTTAATAAGGCAACCGTGTATTTCTTCCTGAATACTATTAATTGTTTGAAGAAGAATTAAATCTTTAATATTAAAGAAAGTCTTTAATAACTCGAGATCGGCTCAACATATTTTAATGATGCTTGGTTTATTGGATTCTACTCCGCTCCGGATAACAGAATAACTAATTAAGCATCGTACTTGACAACCATTGAGTTTCAAACATTGGTATTGGTAGATACGCAGATTTTTGATAGAATTTCTTTCAAGCTTACAGAAATATTTTTTTAAGGTTCAAACATATTTTTGTATAAATTACAAATTCGAAATAAATATTTATAGTAAGGACACAGGACAACGTCTGTCGGGAACGCTAGTAAATTATTAAAAATTAACCGTCTTACATTTCTCTAAGGAAGGAAGCGGCTGTGACATGTCCAGTTTTTCCATAAAAAAACAGAAGACTGCAATCAATTTGTTTTTAACTGATTAAATTGTGAGAAAAAACATGCATGAGAGATGCAAATGGTGCCCAATGCCCCTTATTGTTATTAATGAAAAAATATAATCGTATCTTTTCTTTTTACCTACTTAATTTTATTATTTAAAAAAAGCTCCATTGCTTGCCAAAATGTGGTAAAAATGAATCAGGTTAGTTTTTTTTAATCTTCTACTAAATGTTTGAAGTAAACTTTCATTTTAAACTCTCAGTTTTCTAGTAAGTTAATTAAAAAGTAGCAGTATCTCTTTTATTTAATTAAAATGTCGATATTATGATCCAAAAGTTGAAACTTTCTAGACAAAAGGAAACTAATCGTACATATTAAACAGAAAAGACCAGAGACAATGTTCGAATCTTTCAATATGCACGACTTTTATTATTAGTCTATGGCCGAAGTTCAAAGTTTTTATTCTCAAAGCTCGTTCAGAATTTTTCTCTCAAACTTTTGTTAGTCATATATTTACGTAAAAGTTTTATCTGATTCTTGTAGCGTTTGATAAAATCTGTTTAATACATACACAAATTGTTGTTTATTTTTTTGGTGCTAAAATTCTTTGGTTTCTATAATGTTCTCAAACAGAACGGATTATGTCTCATGGTTTGTTTTCCTATAAAATATGCACTACGATCGTTACACTCGAAAAACACAAACTTTCTATATGTGTTTCTTTCACTGAAGGTAAAATAGTCAAAGCGGGAAAGAGACAGTATAATCTTCACGGTTAGTGTCAATTAGCGTATCTTGGATACCGCAATAAACACTATTCTAACTAAAATTAACGTATAGTGGAGATAAAATACGCACTATGTGCCAAAACATTCATTTTGAGAAAAATGATAATCTAATAAAACTGATTTTCCCCCATATAGACATAGTACTACGATGATTTTTGGATCTGTTTTTTATACCTTTAGATCATCGATATGGACTTAGTGCAGTAATTGGCTATTGGCAACGGTTTATAGAACATTTCCTAATGCATGAACTTAGTAAAAAGGTTTTTTTTAATAGGTTGTGATTAGTAATTTTACCATAATAGGTACCTAATTCGGTAAAATTTGGTTTTGATGGCCGTCCTTTCTTTCAATAACATGTAGAATATCGTAACGTATATCACATGTGATTTATTAACTACTACACCGCCTTCTCTTGGATTTTTTTAAAAGTTACACATCTATAGAGGAATAATTTATTGTTTCTTTTACAAATTTATGACCCGTCGAGCTTTATCCCGCATCCGAATCAACCTTTTTTTTTATTTATAGAAAATGAATCAATCATTATGATAATAATATAACACTTTTCTATACAAAGGTGTCAGTATAGCCGGCGGAACTTATTGCCTGAGGCAATTTTTTCCAGTCAACCGGTCCCGTCCAATCTGAGACAGGCCAACCCCGGGTAGAAATTTCAAGTGAAAAAACACTTAGAAAAACTCTGACCCGACCGGGAATCGAACCCGGGACCCCGGATCTGAAGTCCACGCTAGTACAACTAGGCTACCGAGGTCGGCGATGAAATAAATTATTAGCTAAATTTAATTCAGTTTTTATATCATAAACTGTATTTAATTCATGCAATTAGTAAAAAAAAAATTTTTTTTTTTCGGTATATTTCGAAGTTCGACGGGCGGGTCAGCTAGTATTGAATAAAATATTTTTCTTGTATAACAGCCATTCAATTGGCGGTCGGCTTCTCTAGAAAACCAGTGCATAACTCTAGCGTTAAACGTTTTATCATTGCCGGTAAGGAATATTGATAATATGCTGTGTCACATGAATAAAAGAATTTGGTTTTAATTTTGTTACCGTTTTTTTTTCTGTTAAACCTACATCATAGTTCACTGGCGAGTATACTAGTATTAGTCGAGTAGCGAGTAATTTAGTAACTAAACGTAATTTAGTATAAACACCTGAAATTTAGAGTACATTAATTAGTCTGTGACATAATAATATGCAGGAAGATTTTCTATGGGAACACATAATTGTTATTTTTCTATATTCCTCGCAGTTTTTTACATTTTCTTACCGTTTAAAAATAATTTAATCTTTACGATAATTTCGAAATCAAAATAAGCCACTACTTCTACCTTTTTCGAGTTTTAGCGAAACACATGCACAACTAATCATTTCTATATATAAGATTTTGGCATCAGCCATTAAGGGATGGTAATACTGGTAATGTCAGACAAAAAACTAGAGTAAAGAATATTCGCTGCTACTTCAGGAAACATACTAAAGAGCAACATCCAATTCATTAAGTAATGATGAACCATCTTGAATCAAATTGCCGAATTTCATGCAAATGTTTACTGCTTACCTACATACGTGTGGTCTCAGTTGAAGCTAAAGCCAGTCATGTACGACCACTCCAAATTGGTGCAATCCAATAGTTGGCGCATTTAGCCGGCATTCACGTTTCTTCCATCCATCGAAGTGGAGCGATGTCCCTCCAAAATATTACCGTGAGTAGTAAAAACCAAATGGATTTTGTGGATCGATAGCATGCGTTGAATATCCTGTCAGTCCAAAATCCAATCGCGTAAAGCCATTCGTCTATCACTCCATCCAAATGGAGGGATGTCACTCCAAAATATGTAGTTAGAAGAGTTGGAGAGATTTTGATATCCAAACGCATTATAACTACTGAATTCTTTCCATTGGGCGTGATCGAGAATGGGCGGGTTTAATGTGCCTAATTTAAATCGATTTAAAAACAAACATCATTTTTATTATATCGTTAAGAAAAATAAATAAAAAAGTTTAACGAGTGAAATTTATACCAATTCGTACTACAAATTTAATAAATATTCATTTACCTACGTCGCTATACAAATAAATACATTTAAATTTAAATACCCCATAATGTTGCCAATAACTTTATTTTAATAAAACCACGGTGGGCCATAAACAAATTGGTTAGAGATATTTAGTCGAGATAGCGAATGAATTTTTTCAAGCCACGCGATTATTTTTAATTATGATGTCCCATTATTTTTGCCCAAACTATTACAAAATGTACGACACTCAAATATTTTTACCATGATTATATTGGGTACCTTCTTGTTTTCTTATTTTTTTGTTTGTCGGGGTGTAATCTTAAATTCTAGCAACTTCTCAGGTTCTAGATACTTTCAGAATACTTTGAATCATCTTTAAGCCGAATCGAAAACAATCAATTGCATTGATTTTTTTTTGCATAGAATATGACAGAGTTTACGAGAGTGGCAATATATTATATTAGTTTAATTTAGTCACTAGTTATTATATTTCTAAATTAAATAATTATATTAACACACCTAAGACACAATACATCATTATTGAATAATGCATTCAGAATTGTTGTGAACCCGTATCTATTATTTTTGTTTAGTAGTTTTGCTAAGCCTGTGCTAGGGCAAACTTAAAATAAAGCTTGTAAAAATATAGTCTTATTACAATATTCATAAGTAGACTCTCTCTCTCACACACAAACACTTCACACCCTCATTCACATACAGAACACATAATTGAGACAAAACTACTTTATAAAAATCAACCACTCTATGGACAAATAAGGCAGCAACTTTATACATAAATAGCACAACCATACTCCATACTTAGATGCTAGATAATTATTGCTCTAAGCATGTCATGTAAAGACATGACAGACGGGCCAAGAGCCCAGCAAGAAACTCTCTGCCCGAGAATACAAGGGTCAGTTATCTCACGAATGCTCTCAGGCAGGCAGTTAAATGTTCTAGGCGCAACGTATGAGAATTGTTGCTGTTCTATTTGATTGTAGGATTACTTATGTGATTATGACAGGAAGCCAAAAAAGAAGAAGAATTTGACATTTTAGTTCCTGAGGAAGGTTTTTGGCTATTTCACGGTCTCATATGGCATTCTCTACAACATAGTAAACAATTGTTAAGTTGATTAATCTGAAATTAAAAAAAAAAACGCATTGTAGTTACAATTGTATTTATTTATGAAAACATCCCGTATAAACTTTTCCTCGAATTACCCTGCAGTGTAAAAAAAGTTTGAGTATCACTGTTTTTGAATTTTGTTCCATTATTTTTTCATTTGAGTGAGAATTTTTAACTGAAATTTATTTTCAGGTACGTACAGTCTATGTTGTATGTGTACCTATTACTAATTATACCTACATAAGTGAATTAGGTATTAAATTAAAATTCATATTATAATTATATTGTTAACAATCACACATCACAACGTTAGTAAAAATGTGTTTTTTTTGCGGGACCTTTACAATAAACTAGTAAGTACAACCAACCCGGCCATTTTGAGCAACAACTTGATTTGGAATATACCTATAGAAGCTCTACACACATTTATTTTAATGAAATTAGATTGCTAATGTGAGCATATTTAGAGTGTTTAGACCATCCCCCCTATCCAGAAATATTCCGTCTTCCAAACTCTTGCCTAAGCGCTTTTATTATCCATGTAAAGTATTCTTTAACTTTTCAGCGTTATTAAGATAAAAAGAAGAAAAAAGTCCGTCTATGAATATAGATTTAAAGGAACCGTATCTTTTATGTTCGCATCCATGAATTAAGAAATTTAAAAAAATCTGACTCTTATAGCAAAATCTTTTATATAAACAACAAACTGATCTGTTTTATCGAAAATGTCTGAAAAAAATGACTACCCGCAATCTTAAGTAGTGGTCTTGTGAAAAGTGTTGCATTTGCCATTATGTATGATTTTCTGTTTTCGTCCAACTTTTTGACATGGTCTTTTCAGAAACTCGTTCTTTCTTTTGGGCATCTTACAATGTCCCACAAGTCTGTCTTACATCGTCGTTACTTCTTCTCTCTCTTAGCGTCTTAAAATCTGGGTTTACCTTCTGAAAAGCTTAAAAACTAAAGGCTATTCATCAAAGAAATCAATAACCGATTTTTAATGTCTCCGTAGAATTCAACGGACGGTCGACCAACTTCTATAGCAAGTTTGTAACACGTCTCACTGTATTATATTAACGAATAAGCCTTTCTCCATGTGGTTCCTATGTGTTTTTTTTTGCATAACAAGACAACGATGACATTCAAAAGTAAATTTAACAGTAAAAAGTTGTTATTTGTATTCAAGCACTCTTATAAAAGTAAAGACGAAAGCCAAAAACGCAATTTAAGTGGGTTGAAATATTAATAAATAGAACGATATTAAAATCTTGTAAACAAAGATAAAACATCATGAAATATATTTTCGCAAGCAACGCGAATTTGTGACGCGCTTTTCATAAAGTTTTCTTTTCTTCACCGACTTATAATTTTCCGACGCCAAGAAGTCTACAAAAGGTTGAGCTTTGCTAAGAAAAAAAAATACAACAAACTTTTCACAGCCTTTCAAATAAAGCATAAACATAAACGCACTTTTGGCGGCGAATAAGTAAAATTTACATTACTTCCCTTTCAAAATTATTTCAATTAGAATAATACATTAATATTGTATCATAATATTATTAAATGATAAACATACATTTTAATACTTTCATAAACAATGAAGTTATCAACAGAATCATTCACCGTCATAATATTATTGACGTTTGTGGGTTAGAAAGAAAAACGAATCGCTTTTCCTCTTTCCGCGCAGTTGGCGAGCCTGTCTGCGTGTACTATGTAGATGTAAGTACTTACCCACCCACTACTTGTTTCTCTGTAGACGGTTCAATGTGAAGTTTACGAATGACAGATAAAAGTGAGGTTATGTGTCACGATTTTGTTGTCAAAATACCGTATAATATTGATCGCCGTGTGTATGTGTGAGTGTGCCGTAATTTCGATACTAATTTGTTTACTTTTTAACAATACAAAATACAAACATTCGTTTATTTCGAATCCGTAAATTAAATGAAAGACATAAAGTTTATTTAATGTGTTTGTGAAACCGAAACTAGGTGAGTGAGTAATGTTTGGTTTATTCTAAACGTTTTAATCAGGTCAAAATTTAATCTTGACATTTGGCCAGGAGCGACATGACAGCGATATAATATTTGTTTATCAATCTGGTGATAAGATTGATTTCGATACGACCAGAAATATTGACGGTTTTCATTCGGCTCATGCACTAAATGAGTTGTGTTGATGTTTAGTTTTGGGAACGTGCGTCGCATAGAATATAACTTTATTATAATGAAAACAATACAGCGAAAACATTATTCTTACCTATATGCATGCCCGGAAAATCTATTTTAAAACAACCGATTCGAAAACATAAGGGAATTTTATGTATTTACACAGCTCCGTCATTCACAAGCTTGTTTTAGTTTCATCTTCTACAAATATTATCATTCGAATTCTTTTTTATTTCATTCCATCACATTCAATTGTTTTTTTTTTTTTTTTTTAATTTTTTTTTGGAACAATATCGAATTTGAATGTTCCCTGGGATTTGAATTCGATTAATATTTTTTTTTCTATCATGAATACGAAATGTTTGTGTACTTTGAAACGTTGACGTGCAAATTTAAATTGAGTTCTTAAGGTGTGTAAAACCGGTCTAAATAATTTTTAACGATTTATTTTTGAATGTTTTCGCTTTGGAATCAATTTAGTAACCACATATTTCGAACGTCTTCTGCAAAATTAATAGATGTGCAAAATTGTTATTGAAATTGAATCCAAAAAAGATTTTCAAGAACTTGAGTCAAGTATGTTTGAAAATAGTACAAAAAACGGTCTAAAATGAATGTCAGCAAAACAAAGGTTTTGGTATTTGAAAGGGATGAAGCAAGAACGAATTGTAAAATAACTGTAGAAAATGAATGTGTTGAGCAAGTGAATGAGTATGTGTATTTAGGAAGCATGTTTAGTCGTGATGGAAAGTGCGAAAAAGAAATTGAACGTAGGAAAGTTGCTGGTTGCAGGGTGGGCGGTGCATTAAGACCTATAATGAGAAACAATAACGTCTCACTACAAGCAAAGAAACTAGTGCATAACGCAATCCTGTTACCATCGATGATGTATGGTTGTGAAACGTGGATATGGACGAAAAAAGAAGAATGTAGTATAAATGCAATAGAGATGAAATCTTTACAAAGAATATGTGGGAAAACTTAATGGGATATGGAAAGGAATGAAAATATTGGGAAGGAATTTGGTATGGAAGTAAGTGTTGTGACAAAGATGAAAGTTAATAAGTTGAGATGGTTTGGGCATGTGGAAAGAATGGATGCAAATAGAATATACGAGTATTATGCTCCACAATGAAGAGCTGTATATTTGCACTGAAACCATGCTACTTACAAACTACAATTCGTTCGTTATGAGATGTCTTTGAATGAATGGTCGCCGAACAAAGGGGTGTACGTCGGGTATTATGTATTATCGAATTATGTCACTATTCACATTTGATAGACAGCGAGTTAAAAGACTATTTCAAAACAATACAAACTGAAATTTAAAGGCAGTTAGTTCTCTTTGTTAAAAGTTTTTTGAGGTGCATAGGGTATTATAGATAGTATATGCATTCACAAGATCGAATCCCAATGTCGTATTTTTTGTGTGTTCATAATTTAGTATAGGTAAGTACACTTAATTTTAAAACGAGTGAAGAGTAAATTTCCAAAAAAACTCTCGGCCTCCCGTAAATAAGTGTGATAGTGAAAAGAAGCATGGTATCTAATTGACAGGCTTATAAAAGCGATTACAATTTCAAATTTTCACATTAAGCCATGTTTCTAAATAGAGTATGCTGAACTATAACATCAAACCCATGACGGGTCTTAGCTGGCTGGCAAGAAACATTCAAACCTCCCTGGAACTAGGTAGCTGCCATTTGCCAATTTCTTTTGCCCAAAGCCTGCAGTCTGCAAGGAACTCGTACAATGATTTCAGATTCGGCCATCCAATTAGATAATTGAAAAACACTGTTTTTTGAGTTCCAAATCTCTCTTATAAAAGAGGAGTTCTAATACAATATCTAATCACTGTATTCTGATAATCTTGAATAACTAACTTTACTTCGTTAATATCCCGGTACCCTTAACAGGTTCGTATATTCTGCAAAGAGTCCTCTATTCGTAGACGTCTATTCCCGTCCTGTCTGGTCATTTTCTAGGTACTTGAGACATATTTTAGGCTTAATCAATTGGTAGGAGATATTTTAAAATAGAAGTAACCCTTAAGTATACGCCTGTAAATTTAGTTCTTTGTACTGAAATATAAGTTGTTAAAGTCAATACGCCACTCACCTTATAATATTAATCTTTTTTTTGTGTCATTTTATTCCCAAAATATTTAGAGTTATTTCAGTGTTGGTGAAATCGAGATAAACTTTCCTCCTTTGTCCAAATGCTGACTAGAGGCTCGTTGAGGTTGGGAGGGCATGGCGATGTTGATATAAATATATGAAGAGGTCTTTGTGGTGGATATTCTGAAAGCACATCGGTCTAATAGAATAATGTCGGATTCGTTTGTAGCGAAGCCTTTGGCTGGGGGTTGAGAAATAGAATTGATTTTCGGAACTAGTTCCACTTTTGAATCCGTTTGACAATAAAAACAAACGAACAATCGAATGCAGTCCACTTGTCAAAAAGCTTTGGACCTCGACTTTTTAAAACATGTTTGTTTAAAGAACTTCGTTGAGTGCTTCGTAGGTAGATACCTGCTTCTTTACAATAAACATTTTTTTTTGTTTATGGTTTAAAAAATCTAGATCCCCTACTCACATTCTAAAGTGAAGCCTATATATTTCAACGTTTGACAGTTTAGTTGGCAAAAAGTGTTATGTGTCTAACTGAAGTGTATTCTCAAAATATTCATTTTAAGTAATTTCAATATAATATGTTCTTTTTATTTATTTATTTATTTTATTCCCAAAAATACAAAAAAAAAACATAAGCATTTTACAATGTGTGTACATATATATAATTTGTATAAAGGGTTTATTACCTCACTAGACGAGAGTCTGTGCTGAGGCAATGTAAAACTACTTAATGTAAAAAGAAAAAGAAACCATGCACCCATCAACCATAAATGAAGTTTTCGACTAGCATTAGAAAATCGCAAATACAGAATAAGAACGCACACAAAATAGAACATACATACATTCATAAAGTCTTTTCAGCACATTTCAAAAGCATCATCCATCACCAATTTAAACATTCGTAACTGCAAAAAAAAAACAAAAATAATAACTATACATAATATAACTATATATTTATACATAAATAAAATCCAAAATATCTAAATTAGCTAACGAATCGCTATACAAAAATCTTTCTTTTATCTAAACAATCTGTCAAAAGTGCCGGCCAATGAGGCTTCACTCTTTTGCTATGAAAAGCTATAGAACTCCATCTAGGTAGTTATTATATAAAAAAATAATCTATGGTATGATGTTATATTAAAAAAAACGAAAGATTTAAAATATTTTCGAATACACGCCGTCCGTTTTGAATATCGAACAAAATATTTTCAGTAGGTACCGTATTATTATTATTACTAGAACTTTTCGTTTTTAAAATACGAACTTATTGGAAAATATTTATGGTAAGTAATAATATAATAAAAGAAGTTGCCATATTCAAAAATGTTAAGAAACGTTTTGAATAAGCGGTCTACTAACAAAAGAATATGGCAACATAATATTTGGTTATATAATATGTATATATAGTTCACATACAACTCACAATACTCGAAGACAGATGCTGAAAGCGATACTGGGGAAAATATTATAACGACAAAATTTTACTACGACGTTCAATATTTTCCCCTTGCTCTAATAACAATTTAAAAACATACAAACATGCACGGTGTACTAGCACTTTTTCTCTCAGTAGTATTTCACATGTAACATCAAAATAATATAAACATACTAGCGGATACCCGAGTGTGCTGCTATACGCTTAAAAAAAGAAACACTTTTTTTGTTTATTTTTTAGTACGTTACAATCAATCAATCTTCCTTTGAACCCCACTCAGGGGCATAGGGTGGCAAGAAAAGCTCTCTATTACGCTCGATCTTGCGTCATGCTTATGAACACCTCCCACACCATGTCCAACTCCCTCGGCTGTGCTTCGAAGGAACAGAACACTGTTTGAGAGTGTCTTCCACGTCTTCGAGACCCTTATGGGAGGAAGTGATGGGCCTGTGCTAGTTACGCTGATATATAGCGTCATTCGTGATGCGGTGGCACCTTATACCCAAGATTCTCCTGAGGCATTTCGTTTCAAATACAGATACTTCTTATGCCTGGGCTTTGGTCAGGTGCCAGGAATCGCACCCATACATGAGAATGGACAACACACACGCATCAAACAGTTTACATTTCGTCTCGACACTAAACGCCGACGCCTTCCATATCGTGGTCATGTTGTTAAAGGCGCCACTTGCCATACTGATACGTATCGGTTCAAAACACTCTTCATAGTATTACCTTTGAAATATGAAACTGATGATCTGGACGGCTTAAATGGATGGAGAGAAGGATGTTAAACATTAGTCTGAGAGACAGGATGCGAAATGAATGGATTAGAGAAAGCACCAAAGTTACCGAAGGGACTCATAAAATAGCGTCACTAAAGTGGAACTGGGGCGGTCATATAATATGTAGTAAGAACAACGAATCATAGATGGACCAAGAAAATCTTAGAGTGGAGAAGAACAGGTCATAAAAATCCAGGTTGGCTACAGTTGATGTGGTCTGACGATATTAAGAGAATGACCGGCAATCAATGGCACAGAATGGCAAAAGACTGGGAATTGTGGAAGTTGGGTAGGGAGACCTATGTCCAACACTGGACAAGTGAAAGCTGATGATGATAGATAGATAGGTATACCAATATATTTAAGTTGTTTTGATGCTCTAACTATTTTCGCATGACATATTATAACCTTCTTCTGCTTCTTGATATAGGATCGTCTCCTGGTTATTATCGGATATATTATTCCTGGAACGCGGATGTCCAACTCTCCCGCCATCTTTATGGTCGGCTTCCACGTGGTCTGCTGTCTATGGTGTTTCGTCTGCTGCTATTTTTACTACTCTCACTTGGATCTGTTCTGTTGAGTTGTTCTCTCCAATAACGCCTTCTGTTTCGACCCAATCGCACGACATCCTCAAAATCGCAGACAGTTTATTACTCTGTCTCGAATAGTTAATCCCGTGATAGGGCGGAGAATTTTCATTTCGGTGGTTCTCTGGGGACTCTTCGTTCCTACGGTATCAGCTCTAGTTTCCACACCGTATGCAGGTCTTATATATTTTCATTTAAATTTCTTTCAACATATTGTGTTTGTTTCTCCAGTGATTATATTACATATTACTTTTTTTTTTTTTTATAGATATAGATTATGCATGTATGGAGCACGAAGCATTTTTCTTTTCTTACAGCGGGAATACAATGTAAATATTATGCGTAATGGTGTTTTCTTTGGTAGTCGACTTTTAGAATCGTTTTCTAGTTACAGAGTTTATCCATAGAGTAAACATGACATACTGTAATATTTTTCCTTTAGGACGTTTTCACTCCTACACCATAAGAAAAACAAAATAAAAAAATCTCTATAATTGTGATATTCGGCCTCCTTTCTCTTTGACCAAATTTATATTTTAACTTTCGACAGGTAAAACAAGTACAAACTGTCTGAGCTGTATAATATGTAAATATAATAAACGCATCACTCAGTGGATAAATTTATCTTAGAGAAAAGCTTTTCTTTGAGATACCTATTTGCCGCATCAATACCGCTTATGTTCAGGATATCCCACACCATTTTTAACAAGATGTTCCTACTGTTGGATAACGATTTATCTCTAGGATGGCTGTCAAAATAGCGTTCACTGACGTTTATAAACTCCCGTAACGACGTGAATGTGAAGAACTTCGGACTTGTTTTTCCATAAATCAAAATGATAATTATGTAACTACATCTTAATTAAACATAACGAGAAAACATACATATTATTAGTTATACTTTGCATATTATTAGTTTGAAGCATCGAACAAATCATATTTTTCTTCAATTTCGATCGACAAAAGATACCAAATTGCTGGTTTTCAAACAAACGATCTAGAATAAAAAATGTAAATTGTGATCGGAATGTTTAAATATTCTCAAACTTTCTGTTAAATCATTGTGAAATTTCAAGTTTTAGAAATACCCAATATTACGTCAGATTCTTTCCATCACTTTATCCACTACATAACTTTATCTTATAGATGGCCACCAAGAACATTTATCTACACATTGATGCGTTGGGCCTAAGCGTTGTTTGATACCGCTTTAAACAAGACATCCACTGAAATAAAAGTCATAAACTAAGTTATGAGGTTAAATTCAAAATCGTTTGCAATATAAGTCAGTAATAGAGTTTTCTTTGTATTGCGGGCGTAAAACCATTGCAGTAGAGAACATTTTCGAAAATTATTAACTTCCATGAAAAATTAGTTAACACACTCAACTTCAATTCTCAACCCAATTCTCTATACAGGATACTTCCTCAAGCTTCTATAAAATTCTCCGATCAAATCAAACTCAATCGATTCTATAAACCGCCACCCCGCGGCCCCGGTGTAAATAATAAAACAAACAAAAAACTTGGAAAGCATACATCCTGTACATGCGTACCTCTCTTGGGGTGTGTACTTTGGGATGTAAATAATAAAATATTATGCGATATATGAAAAAAAAACGATCGGGTATAAAATAACCTCCCTTGTATTATTTTTCTATGTTGTTTGTTTTCGTTATTTGGATTGATTTCTCCGATGATACTACGACGCATCCTTGAAATGGTGGATCAGCAGAACTTTATATGTATGAATAAAGGTGATACAGTTATTGTAGATAAAAGTCATCTGCATATAGAACCAATTATTTGGTCATTAACCCATATACGCCCATCGTCCCTTTTTCAAGCGGTCACTAAAGTTAAAATAAAAATAAGAAACCACAAGATAAACAAACACACTCATTAGTCTAGTGCGGCCGAACTCCACAGATGGGGTTACGTCGACAGTCCCCGATGTGAGTGTGGGAGCGACACACAGACGATACAACATATTGTGCATGTTTGTCCAATACATATGTTTCCTGGCTCGATGGAGGATTTGAATTTGCTGACGACCGACGCCAAGAATTGGCTGAGGGATTTTAAATTGTTTTTATAATTTTGACTTGCGCCTTTTAACCATACGACTATATATATATATATTAGTCTAAACATTTGGCAACAACCTTTTGACGTTAATTCGAAATTCTGACCATTTTTTGTGGCTTTTTTATATGTCTTTGTCAAGATCAAGCGCCAAATACAATGTCTCAAAGTAATTCAAGTTTCAAAACAATAATTTTGTCGTTAATAAAAAATAATGATCATATTTTTGTACGGAAATTTCCATGTACCCTCCGACACTCATCGCCCCCAAAAATGGGGCGGTCGTTTTTTCAAAAAGAACTGTTTTTTTTTTCAAATCCAACATTCTGTTTCAAGAGGTCCCCTTAGGTCTAAAAACTCCAAAAATAATGATAATATCTTTAAGGAAAAAAACTTGGCTCATATGGGTTAAATCAATTAATGTTCGATTTTAAGAGTTAAATTTTATACAAATCTAAATCACCGCGGGCTTACGACTGTCTTTTATACTGTTTCGAAGGGTGGTTTAGTTTTATCACTTTACATAAACAACGTTCGTCATGTAAATGGTCAAATTCGTCGGAATCCCCTGAAATGTTATCCGTATTTAAGAACTTGTGTAAAGAATCAAAAGTTTGATCGGAAAAATAACTCCATAGTATGTACTTACATGTAAGAAGTTGTTTATTAATTTATTTTGGCAAAACACATTACAGAGGACAACTCTATTAAATGTAAAAACAATATAATATTTTGGCCTTAAACTAAGTTGACCCTCCTCAAGGTGTTTCACATAGTATTATATTGATTTAAACAGGTACATGTTCAAAAGAAAAAAAAAGTGTAAATATGAAACAGACAAGGATTAACACAAACACGAAAGTAGAGTGTAAGAAGTCATTATAATATGACGGAATTCGTCTTCTTTGATTTTTGATTCGATGGGTAATAGCCAAAGAGGGTACATAATGTTCTTGTCCATGCAAATATGGTGAGAACTTACTGCAAAAAACTCTTAAAAACGCATTGCACTCTCATTAATATTTGTGTGTTTTAGAATGGCTAAGGGAACTTGTTTGAATAGCGGAACTTGTCTATGTCCTGTGCTTCTTTGGATAGTTGGAATATCAGTTCAATCCTTTACTTTGCCCAACACCTATGTATAAATATATCTTTGAACCATTAACTGTTACAATAAGGATTTCATGGTTAAATTTCATGGTTTCATAAAATTACAATAGACGTCGAAACACTCTGAGATAACAGGCAACGTAGTCAAACAAAACACATTAAACTCAACCAAGCAATTGTGTACTAAGTCATATTCTCATGGAATGATCTAGGTTTATGAACATAAGATTACAACTTCCATCTACGTCCTCTTCAGGAACCCGTCGTCATTCATTGCTGATCTTCCCCTCTTATATTCTACTGTTCTTCGTTCTTATGCCTCACTCACATTTCAGCCCCAGTTTTGTATTCTGCCTGCCGACACCTCTTCTCCCTTTCTTTGTCTATGTGTGATCTGGGTATTTAACAACGTTGCCTGCTCAACCCTTTCCAATTTGTTCCTAATACTTTTTCTTCCTCTAGATCTTGCGATCTGTTCTGGTCAGGTAACCATTCTGCGGACTCTGACTGCCAGCTTTCCTTCCACCTTTTGGGCGGTCTGCCTTGTGGAATACCACCTTGGCTTTGTGTTCATCTCTCATTCTGCTGACATGCTCCCTCCAGAGTCTTCGCCCGCTTCCTCCCCATATCACTACGTCGTCTTCATCGCATATATCCCTAATGGTGCTGTTTCTAGCTCTTGTCTCTTAGGGTTGTACCCAAGATGGAGCGAAGTGTCCTCATCTCAGTTGTGCGGAGAAAAGACTTGGTTCTGGAGGTATCAGCCCGAGGTTTCAACTGCGTACGTCATGACAGGCCTGACACATCTCTTGCAGATACGCGCTTTATACTTTTTTCTCACATACTTATGCTCCTAGTGTGTATTTACTAATAAATAATTAACTGCACATCTTGCTGTTCACTTGTTTTTTTTTGTTTATTTTAAACTTCATTTGTTTCTTTAATATCGCATTGCCTACAAAATATTATTCATGAATACGTACCGGCTTACTTTTCAGAGTTAATTTACATAAATAAACCTTATTATGCTCACAGAGTACATGGGCCGCTTTCAGGGCTTAGGTACTTCCTAACAATTTATTAATACCTACATACATACATATTCCCAGTTCCTTCGTTCTGTACCTTATTCGTACCTCCGTTGTTGTTTCTACAAAATATCTACCTCTTTGGCGGAAAATATTATCTGGGTTAAGAGAGAAGAATTATAATTTGTAATATTAAGACTTTCCTTAAGATTAATAATAATAAATTAAGACGTTTTAAATATGCATTTTGAGACTATGCTTTAGAATTATTGCATATTCATTGTTATTTATTTTGAATAATCTTTTTAAAAGATGATAAATAAATATATAATTTTATTGCCGATTTGTAGGTACAATGATACGAAGAAAAATATTTTGAATAATTGAAAGTGCGGGCTTATGTCAAAAGTTCTCTGCAAGCCAACCCAGCCTACCAGCGATGATCTTGGATACGAGATCACGGTTTGTACTTATTTTTGAAAAATCTGAATACCAAATCTTGGAGTGACGGCTGAGGGATGACAGCTTTATGTCATCCTGAACGTCTTAGATTGTCAGCTCTCCTTATCTTAGTAACCTGATTGTGTTTATTTTAGATTGATAGACTAGTCAGAAAAACATCTATATTTTTTTTAGTGTGTTACGTAATGAGAGTTCATTTATGAACGATACATCTACATTTTTTAATTAAACCTCTTATTTTTTTAGGTTTTAATCAGTTTACATACTCAAGAGAAAGAATTGCTGAAACAGTGTACTTTTACGTTAAGAAAATTCGGATTTCAGTTATTGGTCGAATTTCTAAATCCCGACCTAACTGCAAAATACCTCCAGCATGCATCGAACGCGCAATTCTAGATTTTGCTGGCCTCAAAATCAGCAGCCCAATGAATTAAAATTTCGTTATAAAGCCTAAATTTGAAAAATCATCGCATCAAAAAATATCAAGTAACTAAACTCTGACTCTTGCATAGTAAAAACAGTTTATAAGGATTGTTTATTGACGCAGTAAAAGTTCCTTGTGATGAATTTGAAGGAAACAATTAAGTAGGATCTTCACAAAATTTGAATATATCATTTCACAAAATTATGTTTAATTATGTTTAATTTTTCGCCAATTCATTATTTGCTTCATGCTTCGCTGATTACAGAGTACTTGAAAATAACCAGTTGATTATTTATAAGCTATACAAAGCTTTGTTACTTAACTTCTTTGCTTTTTCATGTCAGTTTTAGAATTGCTTATAATTTTCTTTAGGCGATTACCCACCTGTATAATTAATCATTTGCAATAGCTAACATAAGTTTGTTTCGTGGCATTATAACTGGAGTTAGTCGTCAAACTCGCAACGCTCTTGGTTCCCACCCACCCACGCCATGTTGGAAAGTTCCCGGCCCCCTCATTACCGAAAGCTCCCGCAACTTCATGAATATAAAGTCCTCATGGTTATTATATTCCAACCGCACATTTAGCATAACTTACTGGAGAAGTATCTCTCTTCATTGCATTCAAACCTATATACTGATACACGAGTGTAATGCGAATGAATAAAATCTTTTACAACGTGTAGCATTTCGTAATAATTAAAATTATTATTATAATACCTCGGTAATATATTATTGTATTGTGGGGTCTGACAAAGGTTGAAACGTTAAGGATGTGGAATCACTTAGAAAATCCAAGGACGTACAATGTATACAAGCCAAAAAAAAACAAAATTACTGTTTGACAACTTATGATAGAATTTAAAAAAAATCAAATAAAAATGGAAGTCTTTTGTATAGTTCTATCACGAAATTTATAATTTAAACGTGAACCGGTTTTCGGAGACTACCAACTCAATTATCAAATGTGTAAGACTGATAAACAAAATAGGTGTTACCTTAAAATAAAACAAGGATTAAATTTTACTTGATGAAGTACAGAAAAATGTTATACTACGTAAGAGGGGCAAAAATGAATAAAATTTATACATAAACTAATATAGAAGTGATATTTTAACTATATAAGTGTACTGACAATATCATAAGCATTGTTTTATGTATTTTTATAAATTTTCTTGACATATTATTATTACATTTTTTTTATTAATTAGGTATTCCACCCATAGAAGGTGATTTGAAAGTATTATTCAACTACTATGTAATATTACAATACTATTTACTAGGTTAGAAAATGCGGATTATAAAGTAAACTATTAAGTGTAAGCGCCATGGGAAGCTTCCAACAGTCCGCGTAGACCAAAGTGTCAAAAGTGTGTTTTGGTAATCCAATACAATTCTCCCTTTTACGAGTCTTGCAACACTGCGCTGTAATTCCTCCACTGTCGTACTGAACAACGCTAGGTCATCCGCGTACTCCAGATCGCACACTTCGCCCATTAGACCATCTCTCTGTGTTATCGGTGTACCTCTTGCTCCTTGCATGGATTTCTCAACAGGAAGTCCATGACAATAATGAATATAAAAGGAGCCAGTACGCAGCCCTGTCTGACTCCCGTGGTGATCCTAAAAGCCTCAGTAGGACCACCTGGCGTTTTGACGCTACACTCGGAGTCTTCATACAGGGACTGCACCATTTTAACTATCTTCGGAGGTATACCGTATAGAGCTAAAATTTTCCATATCGATGGTCTATGTGGGCTGTCGAAGGCCTTTTCAAAATCTATGAAGCCTTGGTAAAGAAGTTGAAGAAGTTTTGGTAAAGTCGAAATAACTATTATCTGTGTTCGTTTAGAAGCAAGGAGTAGCAGACGAAGATAAAAATTAAATTTTCTAGAAAATTGACTTATTTTCCATTTATCTATCGAAGTTTGTAAATATCTTAACATTTTTGGACAATACTCTAAAAATACCGTCCTGGTTAATATAATAATATAGTGTTTGTGTCTATATTAATTGAAAATAGTTTCTCCTTTGAATAAGAACACCATAAATTTACTATGATGCAGTTAGTTCAAACAAAATAACTCATGATAGGGGCGTTAAAACGCTTCGCTAGATATATATCTAATTAAACTGACAGTTTGCTACTGAAAAAAGTGACATAACGACGTCCATAGAGCACTAAAAAACGTTTCACGTCTGACGAAAACGAAAGCAAACAATGAAAATGTTGCCAATTGCGAGGAGCGCGGAGTTTTGTCTTGAAATAAATAAAACTACCATAGAGAAACAGAAAAAAAAACAACATTAAAATTATTCTCGGTGCATTTTGTTGGAGCGGGAAGCAATTTCGAACCATCGGGTGACGATCGCAATGTATTATTTCGAAAAAGGGGGCGTCTCTATGTGAATGGAATCTTGATTAAATGCCCCGGTTTTCCATCAGCAATATTATTGCCAAAAAATTATTTGTCCGACCACATATTTTTGTGTGTTGGTATAAATTCTCTTATTTGTCGATACTTCGTCTATACGTTCACATACGACGCTCGAAAACGGGCCGGAATCTCTCTTTTTCTCTCGGAATAATTGAATTACTTTGGGAAAACTTTGGCATCGTGTAGTTTTAGCTATGAACGCAGTTTCCAGTTTCGTCCATTTATTTGGTTGATTGTGAAATCATTGTTATTATTATTTTCTGTGTCCGGCGAACGAACGAACAATTCGAAAATGTTTCTTGCAATTCTTCGTAATGGCCTCCCAATTTGTGTCAACTTCTTCTCAATCGCTTTCACTTTATTTTTTTATTTGTATCACTCTTTCATTTCAATCTTGACATGAATATATTTTTAAATCAATTTATCTAGTATTGTATCACATTTATGTAATTTATCCAAATAGATCAATAGGATAATCAAAATATATTGTTTGCTTTAGGTTCTTGTAAGCTGCATTTGAAATTCCATTCCCATTATTTGTCGTACTGTCAAAATACTCGATAGTAAACTTTTTCGTGTTGTAAATTTTATGTACCGTTTTTAGAAAAATATCACAGATATCTGAAAATGCTAAAATATCGACATAATATACCAATTGTGGAACTCTTTTATTGCTTACAAACCAATTTAATCGGAATCACGATGTAAATGCAGAATAACCCTCCAGATGCTTTGAAAAAAATATTGACGTATAATATGTGAAAGAATGGAAAGTAGTGAAGATATTACGAAATAATGTGGCTTAGAAAGGAGCTAGCATCAAAAGAAAAATGAGAAAATTAACAAATAGAGATGGCATAGGTAAGAACGTTGAAAAAAGGAGTGTTAAAAGAATAACGACAATGTATGAGGTTGATAAAAAAATGGTGAAATAGTGAGTTTCAAATATTCAATTCAGCGTATTTTTTTTAAGTATAAGGCACAATTTTCTGTATGGTTGCGTACGTTGAGAAAAAAGGAACTGTAGTCAATCTTATAGAAAATATTGTGTTTAATCTTGAAAGTGTTAGATGTTCTTGAAATTCGATACTCTATAAAAATTTGGATATTCTTAAAAAAAATAGTTTTCACTAATAATCTAAATCTGAAAATCCGTCACAGATTGGCCATGGGTAGGTGACTGTTCTTTTATACGTTGTTGAATTCTGGACGGTCAAAATAAGTTGGTTCTATGAACTGATTGAAAGCAATAATTAATTGAGGAATATTACTGACAACAATATCAAGGTCCGATAAGTTTCCTACTTGGTTCATGTACTAATGCACTGGGTTCCTAGTTCCTAGCAATTGAGGAATGTTTAAGACAACAATATCAAGGTCCGAAAAGATTTCTACTTGGGTCGTGTACTACGTCTCCTACTGGTTACTACGGTATCTAACAATATTGACAATGTTCTACACTGACATATTCACCGGTGATTATAACAGCGCCGTATTCCTATAGGAAAACAGACCATGAGAGGCGGTTAACGAACTTGATAATCAAAGAAAAAATTGATATAGAATACAGTGTCTAGTGTTTATGCAACATTTTGGCTACCTGAAAATTTGCTGTCGGAGATAGATAACAATAAACAAATAATGACTAATACTTAACTACTTTTATGTTAAAATTAAATGAAAACATTCAAATACAAACATTTAATATGGGTTTTGGTGTAACATTAAGCTACCGGTGTATTTTCCCATGGGCCATTTGCTTTCTGCAACTACATGATGAACATTCATATTATAACGTACAAAAGCTCACCTGTGTATGTAATTGTAACAACACGAGTTTGGGAAGGTTACATTTTAACTCACTAGTTACACCACTTAATAGTTATTGTGAACTTCTATGGTACAAAATCATCTGGATAAGGTCATTTTACTTTGAAATAGTACAATTTGCAGACAGTTTTAAACTCAAGCATTATTTAATTATTGAATGAAATATGAGCTAGTCTACTCACTCTCCCTACCTGTCATTGCTCCAGATATTTATCTATGGAAATGTAATATGTATAACAAAATTAAATGATTATCTATGCTATGAGTTATTGAATGAACAAACTTCCGTTTCCTTCAACGGTTTATAACTTGTTTATGGCCAACATATTTTTATTGATAACACACGCAAATAAAAACACGTATTTTTCCATTTCATCTATGGACTTTTTTGAAATTCGAACATATTATGTACTTGATAAGTGAAATAAACTACTTTATTATCATTGTTTGACATCTAAGTCCTGTCATTTAGGACTTTTAATTACGTCTTGCAAGATGAAGATTTATTTATGATCTCTGAAAACTGAAATACCATAAGTAAGTGGGTACTATTTAATTTTAAACCTCTTTCTAGAGGTTGACATCTCTTCTGTCCAAGATCTGACGGATTCATTTTCTGTTGTTGACGTTTAAGTTGACGGTACAGGCAGTGGAGTATAGTATATAGGGAGGATAGTAGGCGTTTTGTTTACTCAATAATATTACCATAAATCATGACCCTCAGGAGTGAAGAAATAATATTTTCGTTATATTCATCTTCCCGCTTTAAAGGCGATATTAATAATACAAACTAAACATAGGCATTGTATTTCAATAGGCAGTTGCTGGGTACTTGGGCATAATAAAAAATTTCCCCAGTAATTGTCCGGTGGCCGTAAAATATTTTGCATGCAAAACGACAATCAATATACTATGCTGTTCGTGTGCTTTTACAACATAAGCTCCTTTGGACGTTAATATTATAATATTGTATTCGGACGCAATATTTATACTCGACTGTACTCATAACTGAAAGATCACCCGTCACTACGTAACGGATTTCATCGCTTGTTTTCTATCTTCCATAAGTGTTATCCCCATTTTAATGGATAGATTCATCCAGCTTTTTCGTTTTTTCACATAACTGAAGCTCGCGACCATCGCTTTGTGTGTTGCCCGCTCTGTGAATCAAACGCCTCCAATCCTAACTGTCCTCCGTAGGTAGCTTGCACTGCCAAGTATATGTCTCCACGTGCTATTTTTATGATCAGGTCACACCACCTCGTAAGTGCCCTGTACTTTCTTTTTTGCCCAGAACGCTCCCTGTTCTTAGAATTCTTTGCTGGATAGCTGGTTCCCTCGGGCGATGTGACTGAAGAAGCCTTTCTTTCTTTTATTTTATCAGCCCTCTCGTGTCTTGTGTTAGACATAGGCCTCCCCCTGAGACTTTCACCGCTCTCTGTCCTGTGCCAGCCGCATCCACCCGCTCCCGGCAATCTTTCTAATAACGTCAGACCACCTCGCCTGAGGCCTGCCCACTAATATAATATCTTACTAAAGAACTCTAACACTCGTCAAAAATGCAGTACCTAGTTATCCAGAAAAAATGACCCTCGATTTAATGACATAATACGTACCTATAAATTTCTAATTATCTTTCAGTGGGCGTCTTGTTTACTGCGGTATCCAAGCTACGGGTAGTGACTTTACAAATTCATACAAGCTTACACTGTCTCTTTCGCGCTTTCATCATTTTACTGCTGGTAGTGAAAGAGATAAAACATAGACTGCCTTGCACTTGTATTTGCGATTGTAATGCCACGGCCGCTTTTCTTTTCTAGGAAAACATAGCACAACATACCACAGACAGACAGTCATCGTATGGCGAACGGTCTTTCGACGAAGTATAATTTCTTATGCAGCTTCTCCTATTTCTTATTCTTGCACTCCTATTATATGTAGGTATGTATTTTCTTAATAATGTGTCGATGTCTAGCCTGTATACAGTGGTTCACGACCGTTAAGTGTTTGTTTGGCTCGGCTTTAAGGTTTATTTCAAGCAAGTTCGCTTAAACGACTGATCTAAGCCATTATTGTCTTATACGGCTTCACGTAGATTGTGAGATTACCACCTATGTTCTAATTTAAAAGAATTATAACACGTAGGGTTCTATAGTTCATTTTTTTTAAATATACAGTGCCAGAAAAATTTCGGCATATTCCCATTTCATTCTTTTCATACATTAGAAAGAGACACAACACTTCTATAAGATTTATTGTTTTATTGAGAGGCGGTAACAGTAGCCACCCTTAACCAGGTAGCACACTCATAAATATTTTGAAGTCGAGAAGTGCGGTTGTCTTCGCTAACATCTCGATAAATCAGAGAAAAGTTTATTAAATTCTGCTATTGCATTTTTTCATATTAAAGTATTAATTAAAGTGTATAATTATTTTACCTAATCCTTTTTATCTGTATGTTTTTTTTTATTTTGAGCCTATTGCACTTTTTTATGTCTTCATAGCGCATTTTTTAAAATGTGTACAATATTATATAACAATTTATACTTTATGAAATATATAAACGTATGTATTTTTAATAATATAACCTGTTGAAGAAACAAAAATGATATAAAATATACCTACACCAGGATAAAAAAATGCAACATAAATCAGCTGGGGTATTCTCGTAACGTTCTTAATTCGAACTTGACTGAAATTTGTTCTTAAAATGACGGAATGGACTAGACCGCGTTCTTAAATTAGTTTGTATTCATACATTTTTTTTTGAAATTCGAACGCATTTAGGTCCGTGACTGCAGTTTTTAAACTTAAACTGATACTGATTGATTACGAGAATAGCCACCCAGTTTCGATAAAAATGAGAAGTAAAATACGATAAACTGACTGCATTTCATAAAACTCGTGCAGTGTGTATAGCAACCCATAAAAACAACTACCTGCGTAACAATAGGTTCTGCACCGCCTCTCGGCGAAGTCATAAATCTTATAGAAGTATTTTGTCTCTTTCTTATGTATGTAAAGAATGAAATGGAAGTATGCCGAATTTTCTAGTACTGTATCTTTAAAAAAAATGAACTATAAATATTTATTTTATTAATTTATGAAGTTAAATTACAAATAATTATGAATATAGCTTTTTACGATAACAAAAAATACTTTTGTTCTATTTTTAAAACTTTGAATGTTTTTGTTCTAAATGTATAAAAAAGATTTTCAATGGACACATACATGACTTCTCTAGCTCCTACTTACGGCATCTCTTGGGAACTGGATCGAAATGTTCTAAAAAAAGAACATAATTCAAATTATTATATCTGTCGAATTGTTCTGTTCTTGTTAATAAAACTACCATTTTGAAAAGCCCCTTAAAAGTAGAATAAAAGTGAATTTATTCTTGATATATTATTAAAAGCGCATTAATCTTCGGGTCTTCTTTCAAACATTTTCGGGTTACCTACACCCATATTCTTCAGTAGCTTATATGAAACTAATATAGTACAATAAGAAAACAATGTTTTTGTGTTTCAATAAAATTACTATATTGTTCTACAAAGTTTTCTCACGATTTACAGTTTCAAGTGAATTTATCACATTGTCAAACATGAAATAATTCAAATTAACCTACATAACATGTCGAATTACGTGTTTTGTATGATTCTTTTTAAATCTGGAAACGTATTACAACCTTTTATTAGATATTTGTAACAGCATTATTTGAAACTTATGAAGCCGTCCTCGTATATATAGGTATACATATTTAACAAAGTATTAAGTGATTAAAATTACTGTTAAAAACTAACTGAATCTTTTATTTGTCCACAGATAACCGGTGCGAGGCTGACGAAAACCAACAACTATCCAAGCATTTAATGAAATCATTGACATATTATTATTATGATAAAAATATACGGAAAAAATAACTCTGAAGAAACTTCATTAAATTATAGCATATTCGTGTTTTGAAAATATTCGTTTGACTAAATCGAACAAATCTATTCGCAATTTTAAAACAAGAATCTTGTTCTAAATTTAAATTTTTTTTGTAGTGTTGCCATTTGATTAATATCTAGTTTTCTGATTTTTATTTAATAACAAGCTTGTATTCTAAACTGTTTATTTTTTTATAATTTATAAGGGACGAAGAGATTGCCTAATGAAGTTGCTTCAGAGTAACGATCGAGCCTGTATCGCAATGTTTGCAAAGACATAAAAAAAGTAATCCGTTTTATTTTGTTTTTTTAAATTAAATCTCTCGGCAGACTGACGGTGCAAAATCCAAGTGTTGTTACAGTGTGATTACAAATGAGCTCTCGAGGGGATTCAGTTGAAAGCGCGAAGTAAAGGGGTTCCGTCGAAAACGCGAAGTAAGCGTTTTCAGCTGCGATTTTCAGTCCGAATTATCCGAGAGAAAGGGGGTTGATTCGCGAGTTTTAGTGATCGGAAAGTCGTCAAAATTGGTCTAAAAATTCTGAAAGGCGAACAGAAGGGTCACGCGACGTCCACAGCTCCTCGAGTAGTGAAGAGCTACCGAGCAGCAATCGTGACGTCGTCGGCCCGTCCTTCCCTGGTGGTGGTCGTGGGCGGCGGGTGCGCCATGAACGGCGGCGGAGTCCCGTGGAGGGGCGGCGGTGCGCGCAGGTGAGTGGCCGTGGCGGGGTTCGGGCGCGCTGGGGCCGGGGGCGGAGGCGCTGCTGGGGCGCGCGCCCCCTACTCTCACCACCATCACCACGCACACACACAGCACCACCATGCAGCGATGCAGGCGCATGTTGCAGCCACACCACTCAACGCAAGTAAGTCATCTTTATCCTGTCCTATCTATATTATGTACTACCATAGCCTTATATCTAATGTACCTATATACACGGGTGGCACAGATTTTTGCCTAGTGATTTAAACCTAATTGTTATTGTAAAACACACATATTAAAAAATGATACCTACTACCTTTACTTTTCATGTGACATCCAGAATATCTTCACCCGTAGAGGGCTGCGTCCTATTCTCATCTAGAATATTGGCGCCAGCACTAACAACTATTCTGTAAATCTGCAGTAAGGGGACGTCCATTAATCACGTGATGTTTTTTGGCAACTTTTTAGACCCCCCCTGGTGATGTTTCAGAATAAAATAAATGCACGTGTTTTTTCACCAGACCCCCCTACATGATCTTTCGTGATTTTTGTCTAGAACCCCCTCCCCCTTTTGGGCTCACGTGATTGATGAACGCCCCCTGAAAGAAAAACTTTGCAGTAGGTAGGTACTATTAAATTTTTTATTTTACTTATGGGAGGCTATCGTAATTTTTAAGTTTTGGTCCTAAATAAAAAACAAGCTGATAAAATAAAACATAAATTAATATATTTTTTAATGTAAGCGAAATAAAAAAAATGTGTGTGATGTAAAACACGTCATCATTCGATATTCTTACTGATAAAATTAATTTTATAATACCTATTGAGTTGCAGGTTAGTGTAATTCCTTCTAGTACATAATTCATTATTATTTATAAAATAATCTATGTATGATTACAATACAACATTCTCATTAAAATAACATTCAAGGCAGATGTTACAAAATAAATGTCTATTTTCTCATAAATACGGCTTCATTATTATTTCGTATTCGTTTTATATCGGACGCGTATTTTATTTCTCCGTTGGTCACACTGTATCTTGACGTCTACGGTGGCGCCCTCGGCGCATTCGCCACGAAACACTCTCAAGTGTCAGATGTGTAAAGGCGCGGAGTGTTGTGTTAGCTTATTCTGTGATTAAATTTGTTGAAATAATTCTGAAATAATTGATGGTGTACAGAATACATCATTATCAAGTAAGTATAAACATATCATATCAACGTTTTACCGTATTTTCATTGTTGTGTTTGCTAAATATTTACGTTTATTTGATGGTTGAAAGATCTAACCTCCAAGCAATAGTTATTTCGCCTAAGTGACAGTTATATGTTCAAGGTCCTAAATTATTACGAAGTACGTTTTTGTTGTATCTTAAATTACACATTAAATAAAAACATACCTATTTATGCGCATTGATAGTAGTTATGTTAAGTATTACGTTAAGTTTTTGACTAATTTACCTGTTAATTATTATTATGATTCTATGGCATTTTTATTCGAACTACCGGTTATCAACAAAGATTTTCGATCCTCATCTTTTCCAATATTTACGGAACGCTTCAACGACAGTTGATTTCATTATATATATTATACAATAAGATTGCGGTTTGAGCATAGCTATCTACATTGAGTTGTGTTGTGTTTAATATTATCGATTTGTTTTGTTTGTGTGTCGGTTTCCTCTAGTCGATAATTAAATAGTGTCTTTACCTACAAAGGCTGGGAAAATCATTATTTTATTGATTTATTACAACATTTTTACTACGTAATCTCTTACAGTATTTATTTTTTATATTGAAAATATCATGGAACGCAATTAATTAAGTTTTGAGTTTACTTCGCGTAGTTTTCATTGATTTTTTTTTGTCCAGATTTTATCATTTTATTTAATTGATTTTATTCATCTATTAAAATATGATGTTTTAAAATAATACAATATAGGTTATTTATCTAACATTTGTTTTATTTTTCATGTTATTTTCTGTGTATTCAATACCAAATATTGGTTGATTGAAAGATATTATACTTAGTTGTAATACCTAAAAAAATATTTTTTTTATTAATAAATATTGATATTAATAAATAAATATTAATAATATTGAATAACAGATTATATATCTAAATAAATGTATTTATAAAACTCACTCTTCTATACGATTCACGACGAGTTCATAGAAAATCAATTCATCGAAAATCAATTCTTCGAATGATCAATTCATCGAAAACTACATAATATATAAAACTCTGTATAGTCACTTTTTATATACAAAAACCCAGAACCCGGAATCGAATTGCATTTTAAATTGAAGATCTAATATCAAAATTTGAGAGTTTGGTTGGCAAAAAGGTTTTGTCTCTCAAATATCTTCAAAATATTTTTTTTCGATGAATTGGTGATTCGATGAATTGATCATTCGATTAATTGATTTTCGATGAATTGATTTTCGACGAATTGATATTCGATGAACTCGTCGGTTACCCTTCTATACATATGTGGCTAGTATAGCTGTTAAAGCAGACCAAATGATTCTACTCCAATCCTGAAAATCAATTTTGGGACCTCTTGTTCAGAGCTCGTAGCTGAAGCTTCTAGGCTATCAAGGTCGGTATGTATGCTTGTTGTAAAATACTGTATTGATATAGCAGTTTGCGAATATATTTTGAAAATGAAAGGACAGACGATACTGACCCGAATCTTGTAAATATTTTGTGCAAATGTTTTGTGGTGTCCTGTAATAGTCAGGAAGTCAAATTGTACATATATATCACATTTATGTAAATTGAAGTATTAGGCTAGGAGAGGCTCTCCGCCTATTCTGAATATCAACTTAGTACAACCAATATGGGTTTCTAGAGTATACATCCAGGCATCACAGTCAGTTCACTTCTTTTGGACACTAGGGTAGATGTTTTATTAATTAGGCATCCTACCCTCAAAGAGGGATTTGTGTAACAGGGTAGATGGTATTATGCCAGAATAAATGTATGAAATCTGTGAATTGTATATCATATCATATCAAAATAAATAGGGTTAATAATTGCAAGATCGAGCGCGATGGAGGGCTCCTGTTGCCTCCCTCTGCCTCTAAGTGGGGACAAAACGGGAGTATTATATTTTAACAATTATTGGTGATCCATTCAGCTAAGTGTTGCCTTCTCGCTTTGAGATGGAATTACACAAGACTTTTTTTTCAGAACCCTGGTCACAGGTAGAACAATGATTTATTTATTTATTCATACACAAATTACAGTGATAACAGACAACAAATGGAAATGCTACCCAAATATGCCAAGCCTGTATTACTAGGGCAAACATCTTAACAGTTCATAAAAAAATAATATTCAAAGGAACATACAAACACGAACCACAGCACAACCACCAATATGATCCCTTCACGATACCTTCGGTTAATCGTTTTCTTAATCATTCTTAACACATATTTTAACCATGTCCATCTTCATCTCCTTTTGATATCCGGCGTCGTTGCTTAGCAGCCTTAGGTCAATATAAAACTCAACTACACCAATATGGAAATGTGGAGAGTTGAGATAATAAATATTATTACCAAGACTAATTGAATAAAGAAAGTTTCTGGAAGTTAAGTAAGTATTGCAAAATTATTCAACTCTGGCGGACTTCCCGATGGATCATTCCCCTCAGAGACGAGCGGACGAGACTTGACTGGGAATCGTTTTATCAATAAACGTGTAGATACTTCCATAGTGTACGGAACCGCCCCGAACAGCTTCATACATATTGTATTGCCGTGTTTCTCAGTAACAGATCGATAAAAAGGACACCGTGTCGTGGACAGTTTTATGTTGTCGTGCATTACTTCTTGGTACATGGGCTCATAAATAGTCGTTGTAATAACAATTATTATCCCTTTAGTGCATCCGTGTGGTAGTCAGCTAGTATTGTATGCCATTGGCGAGACCATGGTCAGATATTAAATTCTTATGATCTCTGATGCTGAAGTGCTTCAAGGCAAAATCAATGCCTTGAATTTCAACACTGGTTAATCGACATACTCGGAAAATATAGCTTACGGACTCCAGCCGCCATAGGGGCAGTTGGGGCTCTCCCGCTTGTCTCATCTATGGAGGAAAAGATCACGTCTTCAGTTTCCGGTCCTGATTTAGCTACGATAGCATCTAAGGTGGCATGGTAAATGGCTGCCAAGTGACATTGTTCTAAGATCGTTTGTGAGTTCATTTGTGTGCACAATGTAACCATCCAAAAGTCTCTCCACTTCTCTTTGGTATTTAAAGAGGACTTATAGTTCCTATTCAAAAAAGTGACTTCTCTATCTGGATACCCTTAATTTTTTTCATTCAGCGACAAACCATTTCTCGAAAAGTTTCTTCATCTTCTGACCTTACTTGCTTGAGGACCACGCAGTCAAATATTTTTCCGTTAAGTTTTCTTTTCCTCGCTGTTTCGTTATTTGAGCATGCGTCAATCATATCAATTTATTAACTTGCACCATTGTTAAAATTTACTTCTATAAGAAATTCTTTTTCAGACTTCCTAACTTCCTTTTTTTAAACCTTCTTTCGCGTAGTCTTTTCAAATATACTACGTAAAGCAATATTTATACTCTTCCGCGTATTATTATGTGTATCTGGCACCAGTCATTTTCCATTCAAATAAAATCAGGATTCATCGCAGATCAACCATCTCTCTCTTAGTTCTCTAAACATTTTATTTCTTGCAGGTGTCGCCACACAAGGGATAGGATACATAAACAATAGTTTTCCCAAATGCTTATTGCGCCCTCTGTGCATAACATCTATTGATTTTTTTTTCCAAAATTATGGTTGCTTGTATTTCATTCGTACTTTCATACTTATTTTTCTAGTCTCACAGATTCCTTTACCTATGTTGATCTTCCGTTTCGTTTGTTTATAATTTGGATTATAAGTTTTTTCCTAATATAAACTTATCGGTACTGATTATCCAAGTTTTTGTCTCATTAATTAAACATTATTTGACGATTTCATGGGTGCATTTTATCAGCTGTAATATTTTTGTATATGGCGATTTCTGTATCAGACCTGTACAATATTATCAATGTTATATAACTGTTTGCGATTATGTAGTAAAAGATATAATAATATGATAATTTCACTGGAAACGTACCTCATAATGTCGTGTTTTTAATGACGAAAATTCATTTTATAACATCTTTTATCATTTAATTTGCAGGAAATAATACAATGCTAAATGTATGACGATAATTTAAACTGTGCTAAGGTCTTTACAACCACGAGTTTGTTCTTACTTGGAGGTTTAGATCGGACACTACTTTTAATTTAACTATTATGTATTTCATTTTAATCATTGTTACATTGTGTAAGATGATGTATTTATTTGTTCTAGGTTATCCAAGATAATATAGGAATACAGTATGGATAAAATTAATGTAATGGCGGTTATTGGAGTGGCCGGTGTTTTCATCGGCTGCTGTTCCAACGTTTACTATCTGGAGATGCTCATCAAACAGGATCCAGGATCTGGAAATCTAATCACCTTTGCTCAATTTTTGTTCATTGCTTTGGTTGGTTTCATCTTCACCTTCAGATTCGGCACCGCCAAGAGGAATATTCCCTTCAACGCATACCTCACACTGGTGGTTTTCTTCTTTCTGACCAGTGTGGCAAACAATTACGCTTTCGATTTCAACATTCCGATGCCGCTTCATATGATATTCAGAGCTGGTTCTCTGATGGCTAACATGGTGATGGGGATAATAATTTTGAAGAAAAAATACACATTTTTGAAATATTTATCTGTGATAATGATAACTGCCGGTATTCTAATCTGCACGGTTCAGTCAGGTTCTGACGTCAAAGGGCACGGACACGAGAAAAGGACGGCTGAAGAAAACGAAGCTTTAAAAGCCACAGACATCTTTTGGTGGATCGTTGGAATAGCAATTCTGACATTCGCCTTGTTTTTGTCCGCTAGAATGGGGATCTTTCAAGAGACACTGTACGCCAAACACGGCAAATTTCCTTGGGAAGCCTTGTTTTACACACACGCTATTCCGCTTCCACTATTTTTGCTTTTGACTCCAAATTTATGGCAACACTGGGTGATGAGTGGTGAAACTGAACCGATGGAAGCCTTTTTCGGCCTGCCTTCGGCGCGATACTACCTTCTTGGTAATGTGATAACGCAATGGATGTGCATCGGCAGTGTCTACATATTGACCACCGAATGTGCATCCTTGACTGTCACTTTAACCATCACCTTGAGAAAGTTTATTTCTTTGATATTCTCAATTATTTACTTCAGAAATCCCTTCACATGGGCCCATTGGACCGGAACACTATTGGTGTTTGTGGGTACTATGATATTCACGGAGCTGCTTCAGAAATTCGTCGCCTATCTGATGCCACAGCAAAAGAAACAGAAGTCTTCTTAAACACACGCGTGCTTCGTGTTTTATTAACTAATTTCTTTTAAGTGATAATAATTAACTAGTTAATTAATAGGTTGAGTCGAGAGTGAGATTAATATTAACTAATTAATTTGAGTGATATTTTGTTACCTCGGACTGTCGGCAAGTTCAGCTACTATTGAAAATAAAAACAATATAGGTATTTGTTTTATTTGTAACATGGAATATGTTCCATCAAAAAGTAATTGTGCACAAGTTGCATTTTTAACTATCAGCTTTTGATCAGCATAATGACATTTAACTTGAATTTTCATAATAAAATAAACTAAGGCTTTCGTTGACACGTGTTCTATTTACTTCTCTGTCGGAAAATTCTAATATTCCTGTTGGTATTCCTTTTATATGTAGCTTTTACCAAGTATTCAAAACATTTCAAATTGAAATACCTGATTATTTTTAATAATTTAATGTGACCTTTTCATCAAACTAAGGGGTCTGGAACAAATAAAAGATTTTATTAAAATGCTTATTTATTGATCTATAAAAGAGCAGAGGTGTAAATCTGAAATTACTGAACAAATTTCCGTTTTGTAAATGAATTTAAAAAATGGTGCTTTATTTGTTTTTGTTTGAAAAAACGATTTTAACCGATTTTTTTTTTGTTTTTATAATATAGCATGTACATTGTACAGTGTTTTGTTCTTGTATTGACGTATTTCGTTTTGTATATATTTTGATTTGTTTAATTGATGTTAAAACTAATTTATAAAAATACAAATCCTTTTACGACTTATTGTAAAATATACCAAACTTTTTTTTATGATAAAATTACCGTTTTATTTATCCTAATTTGTAATTTGAATTCCTTAAATGCTTGAATCCTATATTGTAGTATTTTTTCTTAATTTATATGGCTGCGAAAATACTAGATAGATATCTGCCAAATTTGCAAGTGTTTAAATCGTGATGGGTTTATCTGGTAGACCAGCGGTTACGACGCCGGCTTTCGCACTGTTTCGTGCGGAGGTTGTGGGTTCGAATCCCGAGCGTGTCGACCATTTCCGCTTTCACGACACAAGCATCTGCTTAGTGCGAAAGATGTCAAGAGTGTATTTGTGTTCACTTCGAGTGAGCACAGATTCATTTTATAAAAAAAATATCATACTCCGAAAAAAAAATGTCACCACAATAATAATTGCACATCAATTTTTGGAATCCGGCTCTATTCAAGCAGTTCTAGAACAAAAGAGAACGAAAACCGTTGCTCAGAAGAAGAGAGAAGTTTAGAAGACAATGGGTGTTCTTTGATTTACTTTCAAAAGCTCCCAGGAATGGTCCAATAGCGAAATTCGTGGATAAAAAGAAGAATGGAAAAATATGTGGAGGTATTGCAAAAATTTGTTCGTTTGTATGTACGAGTATATCTGAAAAAGACGATCAGGAGGTAATGTAGCTTGGATAGGTATTTTCTGTTAAAGAGGGGGAAAATGAAGAATTGAAATATTTGAGAATGAAAATATATTATTGCTTTTTGATTATTATTGCAAGATATTCAAATTGAAGTAATTCATTAATACAATTTATTTGATACTTAACGTAGATTCCATTATATTTTAGTGTGCGTTTACACCATAAGAACATAGAGCCGAATCAAGAAACAGAGCATAATTTCTCTTATGGTTGATTTTGGACACCATGGAAACAATAAGTAGCAAGAACTTATAAAAATAGGAAATGACAGATTAGCGTCCATATCAACGATCAAAAAATATACTCTACTTGCAGCACTGGTTCTATGTACTTTTGGCGTTAGTGCACACTTAAAAGAGTGTCAACTGAATCGTAAAATCTTTTAAGAGACTTCGTGGAAGTTGGAAAGGACCACAAACATTACGAATGAACGCAAGTTGGTGTTGTAATATTATGGATGAAAATAAAATAGTTGAGATGTTTTGAGCGTGTTGGAATAATGAGTGATTAAAGAGTGAGAGAAGGAGTGAGAAAACTTTGACAAGCAAGAATGAAGGGGCTGATAATTTGGTCACTTTCCAGAGGAAGGCTAAATGAGCATAATATTTATGAGAAATGAAATGAATCCATGGTGGCGAACACACGAGCTGTGAGGGCGGCTAGAGACAGCATTCACCAATCTGGTAGACTTCCAGGACGACCATTAAAAAGAGAAAAGAATGGTTTGGAGTCCACGTCGCGGTAAGGTGATGGAGTAAGAAGCTTACAATCTTAAAAGAGAAGTGGAAGATGTAAACATGTATGTATCTCTGCCTATTCCTTTTTAGGTTCTCAGTATGATTGCCAACTTTTACCAAACATTTATAGTTGTATAATATGGTGTTGTTTTCTTTGGTTGAAACGGGTAGTTATTTAAGAACCCTTTTTTCTTTTTCCATACTGGATGCTTTTATGTCAACCATATTATTGTCTATTAACTGTCAACAAATCAAACGTCATGAAGATAACCAAACGTCATTTCCTAAATACAAATATATCTATATTTATTATTATTACGTTAAGGGGAGGTATATTTTTTATTGTAATGACCCGCATTTTGTAATATTTGGGTGAACCTTTAAGTAGATGACCGTTTATTTACCTTGACTTTTTTTTATAACATTAAATGATTACCTACACTGAATTAAATTTCAATGTTGCAAAGCAGTGAATTCAAAAATAATTAAAATTTTATTGTCAAAGGAAAAAAACATTCATGAAATAAAAAACAGGAAAAATGTGCGGACTTATCCAGCCATCCCATAATTACAAAATATGTACTTGCTAGGTCTCATTAGTTTGAAATATTTTTTTTTTTACCTAATCTGCGTTCATTTAGTGTTTGTGGAATTCGGTTACCATCTTGACAGCTTAAACCAGCGATACCCAAAGTGGTCCATATCGTCCCCAGGGGTCTTATGTCAGCAAGAAAAGAAATTGAAGGTCCATAATATGAAAATGGGGTCAACGATCGTTTAGTAAGGATTATTTTCTTAAACTGTAGTAAAATGGAAAACATTTATACGTTTTCGAAAAGCTTATTGATTGGGGAAGTTTTTCCTGTGGTTTGTACGCCAAATATATCATACTTTTTTGGAGTAGCTCCCTTGAAAAATAGAAATCTAAAGTGAAAAAAACTGACTTGTGATTTTGAAACGCTTATTTCTGAGGTTTTTGAAATTATCTGCTTGTTTTTCAAACATTCCTTTATTTTTCAGTTGTTATTAGAGAAATGTATTTTTAGTTTCCAAAATGGAGTAATTTGTTCACAATTTTCAGTTTTAGGTCAAAAGGTAGAAAATTGAAAAAAAAATCTAAAAAGATAACTCGAAAACCACTGGCATTTGACCCCCGGTTACCAGTCACGTGTATATATTTCACGTGCGCCAATCTAACCAAAATCATCTGATTTCCAAGAAATAACAACAAGACATACCAACATTACGTTTCCAATCGGATAAATATTTCGATTTTCATAAAACATCGAGATAAGCAATAAACTAATTTAGCGTAGTCCCTAGTCAGTCAGTCATAGTATCTACGCTTTGGCATAAAGGAAATCCACGTTATGTTGTGCGCATCGATCCACAGATGGCGTTGAAAGCTTTCACAAGCCTTTGACGTATCGAATATCCATTGGTTGCTGTTAAAATCTGCTGAATAATAATTGTTTGCACAAGTGATTCAATAGGTACTCAAAAATATTATACTTAGGTGATTTTATTGACTAACGATTAACGAATCGCGAACTAATCTTTTTTTATTTCAGTTTCGTACACGCGTTGATCCTATGGCGATATGTATTAATTTGCAGGAATGATTGACTATAGAGTTTATAAATAAATATTATGATATAATACTGTCAGGAGTGTCAGGAATTGGTCGTGTGCGACGCTTTTTGATGCTTTGACGCTCTGTGATGCTTTTTGGTCTATTTGAATGCAAAATTCGTTTTCGTCCATCATTAAAGGGGGTACCGCCCGTATGGATCTGTGGCTTTCAATGTACATTGATCGAAACAACTTCTCTTCTGCACAACGGGTCTAAAATCCTTGAAATTACCTTGAAAATGTGCGGTATCTTTTTCCATCCTGGTTTTCCACTTACGGCAGGTTACGACTCCTTTAAGCTGACGCGTTTCATAAAAAATATTCCAGCTAAAATTTGAAATGTCAAAAAAATATTTTAAAGTTGGTAGCAGTTGGTAGTGTTACCATGGAAATCTATGGAAAACATAGGTTGTTTACTAATATTTTCGCGGAATTTCTGTTGATCTGTCAATTTCATTTCTCAATAGAGCATCAAAGTGCCGTTTTTTTGCTAATTTATTATTATGGTTTATGAATTAGTAAACGAAATCTGTAAACAATAATATTCTTCCCGTTTTGCCATGTTTCCGCCCTATTTTAGTCATTTTTGTCCACAGTGTCACCGCATACAAAATGTTTATCTTTGTGACAGAGAAAGCGCCACGAAATTTTCTATGAACTCCGGTGGTAAAAATTTGAACTACCTAAAGTCGGCTTTAACTAAAAATAATAATCAATAACGGTACTTTAGCTAAAAGTCGGTTTTAAATGTCGTTTTGTTGTTATGAAACCCGTTATTTTTTAAAGGGAGTTTAAAGTCTCCTTTATTTTTTATGAAACCGGCCGTTAAAGGAGTCTTTAAATTTTAAAAGGAACTTTAACTAAAGTGTTCTTTTGAAGCTTTTTATGAAACCGGCTGTTAGCAAAATGACTGAATTAGAGAACAAAATTTAAGAAAACAGCGGTATCTATCCTATTTCTCCCGTACGTTATTTCTTCAAAGATCTTCGGCATTTTCTGTAGGTACTTACATGGTTAGCTCATAAGTTTGCCTAAAATGTCCAGAGCGTCTATGGGATTCCATAGCATACCACATGTTCATCGTAGAACTCTCATCTCTAATGCATTTTTCGTCTTTGTCCACGTTGTTGTTTTCCATAATATTAGCACCGCTCACCCTGCTACTAGCCACTTTCTTACGTATGGTTGTGACAAAGATGAATGTGAATAAGTTGAGGTGGCTTGGCCATGTGGAAGAAATGGGTGCCAACAGATTGAAAAAAAAAGGATTTATAAGGATAATAAAAGTGTAAGAACACATTGATTCTGTCCTCAAGTCAGGTCAGAAGTAAGAGAAATGGTATATCGGTGGAAGAAGCGAAAAATTATGCTTGGATAGAAAAGAGTGGAGGTTAGAGTGGAACAAAATTTTTTTTTGGCGAATTTCGATTTGGAATAGTTGTTGGAATAGTTGTTGCCTATTGGCATCAATAATCTACATAAAAAATATAAAAATTCTCATACAACGGTAAGAGCCCCCGCCGAGACTTCGAATATGTACAAAAACGACAATTTTGGGGCTGTTTACGCGGTCTACGAAATATTACAGAATTTACTTAAATAGGTTTATTTTATTCAAAAACTAATTCAAACATAGTTGACTAGCTGTTGTTTTCACTATTTCATCAATTTAATAGTCTTTGACGCTGTGAGAGAGGAGCAAAAAGCAAGAAAAAACGGGGGCGGCAAGGGCCGATTTATAATGTGAACTTTTCATCAAACTAAGGGGTCTGGAACAAATAAGAGATTTTATTTATTGATCTATAAAAGAGCAGAGGTGTAAATCTGAGAACAAATTTCCTGTTTGTAAATGAATTTAAAAAATCGGCCTTTGCCGCCCCCGTTTTTTCTTGCACTTTGCTCCTCTCTCACAGCACCAAAGACTATTAAATTGATGAAATAGTGAAAGCAACAGCTAGTCAACTATGTTTGAATTAGTTTTTGAATAAAATACACCTATTTAAGTAAATTCTGTAATATTTCATAGACCGCGAAAACAGCCCCAAAATTGTCGTTTTTGTAAATATTCGAAGTCTCGGCGGGGGCTCTTATCGTTGTATGAGAATTTTTATATTTTTTATGTAGATTATTGATGCCAATAGGCAACAACTATTCCAAATCGAAATTCGATTTTTTTTTTTTCTAACAAATGTATTACACCCTAGTGGAGGTCCCTTGTCTCGACCTATCCCTTACGGGACACGGTGTGATGGGATAAAATTTCTATGGGTTTTGCTGGTGTAATGCATACTTAGCTCAGTTTTGAACAGCATACTTGCATAGATGCCGCTAATGAGGAAGAAATTGAGTATGATTTTGAACAACGTGTATGCCAAACCAGCTAAAGATGACAAAATGTATGATTTAACTGACCAATGGACCAATCTTAAACAACAAAAATAAATAACAAAAACCGTGGACTAAAGACGATTTTTTTTACCCATCACGCCGTTTCCCGAAGGGGGTAGGCAGAGAGTACGGACTTCCATTCTTTCCTACCCAAACAAACCTCATGCTCTTCTATTCCTTTTACTCCCGACATGACCCTCCTTTAAGACGGCACCGATTTTATCGGTCCACGTCATTAGAGGTCGGCCACGTCTGCGTGCACCCATTCTTTCAGATTACTGTATATCCTTTTAGTCATTCATTCTTCGTTCATTCTCTCTACATGCCCAAACCACCTTAAATTATTAACTTTCATTCTAGTCACTACGCTAACATCCACTCCACATTCCTTTCTAATATTACCATTCCTCACCTTATCAATCAGTCTCTTTCCGCATATCCTACGCAGCGATCTTATTTCTACAGCATAAAAAAACACTTTTTCACTGTGTGTTGGATTTAAGACATAGGTACGTTTTCATTTCTCATTAGAGGTCTAAGCGCACCCCTTGTGCAACCCTTCTACCAGCCAGAGATTCCTTCTTTCAATCTCAAGAAGTGAAAAGAAGAAAAAGATGATTTAAGTAAAAAGAAATTGTTTATGAAGCAAATTAACAATTATTGTGAAACTTCCGTTGTTGGACCCTAATGCTCTATTTGAAGGGGAAAACGTTTTAATCAAAGTTTAATAGAAAAATGGAAGTGTGTTCTCTCTGTCCAATTTGATTATCGCCTTTAATGTACAAATACGAAACTTGAGAAGAATAGACATGTCTTCAAAACTGCCAAAACCTTTTTTTTAATAGTATATAATTAACATAAGTCCATGAACGGGTTGACTATTATTTCAGACTTGTAATAAATCAATTATCAGCAATCTAACTACTTTAAAAAAGTAATCTAACTGCGACCCGTTGAACGATTTTTAATTTTCAGTCCACATACACTGTAGCTCGTATTATCAGAACAGAAGAAACATTATTTCATAAAAATATGTGTTGGTTAAAGTGAAAAAAAAAATCACACGTGAAAAAAAAGCAGATATGCAGAAATGCAAAAATATTTCTTGAAACTTATGCGTATCAATATTGACATAAAATGGACAATAATTTGTGTCAATTGGTATCAATAGTGGTCAAATCCACAAAATATTAATGGGAGGTGGCAGCGCTTCTAATCCGGTCTATTGTCAAATTATGACAGCTATCAAACATACCATCTAGCATTGACTGATGAATATTATGCTAATAATTATATCTCCTCTCTTTTTTGTTTTCTCAATTAAATAATTTAACATTTTAATTATTGATGATTGCAAAAGTGGCTTTTTCTAGGAGGTAAACCATATGTGTGTATGTATATAAAAAATAAAATAAGATAAACAATTTTATTTGTAATAGTATGTAAAAAAAAAAATGTACAATGATTATTCTAAACATATTGTAAGTTATCTTATAATAATAATATATAAGTTGTTTAATTTGAAATAAACTAGAATGATAAATTGTTTTTTTTCATTTTTACTGTAACACAAAATATAAACAAAAAGTTTAAAGTATTTATTTACGAAAGACAAAATCGACCATAACACAGTGACACACACGGACATTCATATGGTTGAGGTTATAAACGTTAATTTGACCAGTGTTTCCAACGCCGTTTTTCAAACGCAAAGTAGCCCAACTGAAAATTTGGTAGGTATTTTAGTATCCGAAGAGAGGTGGGAGTTCACTAAAAAAAGGTCATTTAGTATCCGAAAGGTGAAAATTCGCTAAAAGGGAAGCAACCCAAGTGGCTACCTGTCGCCTTTAGATTTTTTCGCCGCATATTCTCGTTCCAAATAGCCGAAATGGCAGCAAATCGCCCCCTTTGGCAACACTGAATTTGACAATAGACCGGATTAGCTAGGGCGCCTCTAGCGGCTCAAAATGGAAAAAAAACATCCCATTATTTTGTAGTATTAGTAAAGGTGTTCAATATTATTAATTGAACATGTTGTATTATATAGGTACCTACACATTTATGTATAGGTACATAGGTTAAATGTCACAATCAGTGATTCGCACTGCAGGGCATGTATTGTCACCTGTTCCTTTTTGGGCCCTTCCTAAAGTAGTGCACTTCAGGTCGTCGTACTCACCGCATCTCGGGAACACCGCACACGGAATAAACCGCTCTAAATTCGGAAGTCGTACACATCGGGACATATCAAATCGTTATCAACTTACATTATATTTTGTGCATCCACAGTTATTTTATATTATTCTAACAAAGTGCAGTGCTGCCAGTAAACAAGGGATTCCATCATACATATACGAAGAACATTGGATTTGGGGTAAGTGCATTTGCCATCCATTTCACAGTCCACTATTCACTTTCCCGCTGATCACGTTAGCTGAAAGAGCTTCGGCAACGTGTGAAGCGAACAAAAGGGGATATCTGATAACTAACAAAATCAGTCAAATCCACAATTAAGGGCAAAAAATAGGTACCAAAAATAAGGTTTAATTTCAAAACTGGTCAAATTTGCTTTATTTAGTATGCAGATCAAAAGAAGTCAAATACATTATATTTATTTAGAAGCCGTTGTATTCTATGGAGGCGTTATCATTTGAAAAAGTGAACATTTTGGAAAAATAAATAAATTCTTTTAATTTATAAAGTCATATAACATAATTCTCATTAATGTTTTGCACAGTAGTACCAACGCTTGTTAAAATTTGTTTCTTTTTAAACTTCGACACAATTTACCAAAGAAAGAATGCCGATAGAAAAACCTAGAGGCATTCCCGAAATTCACGAATGGAATGCTTGAAGGAGATGAATCTTTAGCCAAATCCTCGACAAGTGTTGTCCCCTTCTTTCTATACTGATCAGGAAGAAGTAACATTCAGAATAGGATACTCAGAAACGTAATAAAATTCCGTTTATTCTTTGAAATGTTTCAATGGAAAACGAAATGTTAGTTGATGAAATACACAAGCTTTATGTTATTGTATTGTGTTAATTACGATTGAAATTAATTATTATTGTAACATGCAAAAGGCTTCATGCCGTATATGATTATAAATAAATAAGTTAATAATAATATTTTGTAGTTTTATGGATATTCGACCGCGGTTTATCGATTACAGAATTCACGATTGACTTTTTTATGTAGTCAAGTATTTTTACTATCACATTTTAACAGAAGTTCTCAAACTTCAGTTACTGGAAGACATCAGTAAAAATCTATTATAGGTCGACAACTGAAGATGGGATTTAGCGAGTTTGGAACTGTTGTATGAAGAGCGGGTATACGTTTATTTTGAAATCAGTTTGCCGCCACACCTTGGACGAGATAGACGTTTGAGCATGGTCGTCGCGATATATTACTCATAGTATATGGAATATACATACATGAGTCTTGTGATCGGATTTCAAAAAAAAAAAGATTTCCCTGAAATGAATTTTCTCGGCGTTTTCGAGGGTGTAGATTCCAAAAATGCAAAAAAAAAATTAAATTTCCGCGTACCCGTACCCGTACGCCAAAAATGTGTGCGCACCCATAACTCATAGTAATTCTTATCCGATTTGATTGAAATTTGGTAGAACGGTTAGCCCCTCGATGTAGATGAGTCAGTAAAATGTTGAGATCTGTGCCTTCAGGGGAACCCTCTTAAAGTATCCAAAGAAAATTTCACTTGTTCTAGAAAAAGGGCTAAAAATGAAAAAAAAATAAAAAATTTCTTCGATTTTCATAAAATTTGGTATACGGGTTGGTCTTATGCTCCTACACAAGCACGTAAAATTTGAGGTCCGTAACTTCAGTGGGTCCCCTGTAAAGTACCGATTAATATGAATATGTTGTTCTAGAGAAGATAATAATTGTCTATGATATACTATGAATTCTGGGCTACCCTAGGTTAGCAGCTTTTTTTAATATTTAAGGCCACCTCATACTGATACAATGTATGAGTCAATCATACTTTCAAGAACTTTTTGGAATTCTCTAGAATTGAGTTGTATAGAACACGCAGATAAAACATGAAAATCAAAAGAATTAACTGCCCGAGCGATTAATAAGGCGGAATTTTTTCTTTTTATCTGAAGCAACGTAGCCGCTTGGGCAAGCGCTGAGTGTAATGGGAGTCCTTAAGGCTATCACATTCCGTTCTTCATATGCCCGTTTAATACTAGCTGAATCCCAGCTCCAGATGTTTATCTATAGCATAATGGAAAAAAATTAATCATCAACTTTTATCTTAATCAGTATAAGTGTGATAATGTATTTGAGATTAAGTAGATGACTTATTGTAAAAACACGCTGAAATATGTATTTTCATTTTCAGGATATTGATAGCAGTCTTTATTACGTAATTAAGAATATTAGTTATCTTTTAAGTACAGTTATAAAATACATACAGATATCAATAGGTAATAATATATTTAACTTTGATAATCCAGCAGTATAGTTCGCAGAAGTGTTCCTGAGGCAACTTATCCTCAGGAACTTTGTTAAAATACACATATTTTTCAATCAAAGCCTTCCATGTTTTTTTTATCACTTATTAATTAATACTGTGTTGGCTGGAAGAGATCCTTAGGGATAAGTCCGCCCTTTAACTCTTTTAAATGGTTGAATCAAAAATGTAGTTTAGTTTTAAATAAAGTTTTCTTTATTTATTACTAGCTTTCTCGACAGACGTTGTCCTGTGGTTCTAACCCGAGGCGACCCGTTGATATATGCGAAATGTGCACTGCGCCCCCAGAAAAAAAAACACAATTAATTCGATTGAGTTAAACTAATAAAATAATAACATTAAAATATTTCCAAAACATCCATATTTAATTCGTATTCAAATCTCAGGCGGGAACGACGCGAGAATATATGCGCGCGCACACATTCTACCTCGCCTATGAAGTGCCGATGCCGCGTGTGCTCATATTATGAAGGTGCCTGATAAATTTGTTGACTTTGTATGAAAATTGGAGTAAGTGGAATGGGCTACTGCAAGAGCGGCAATTACGTTTGCGAGAATGAGAGGGAACTACCATCATGTGCAGTAAACAATAATTTTGTTGTTATGGCGTCGCAGGAAATCCGTTCCATACTAACTTTAATATTATATTTTATATTATTTATTATCCATTTTACAACTTTTTATTAGTTATTCTGTTATTCGGAGCGGAGAAGAGTCCAATAAATCAAGCATCGAGCTAGAAGTGTTCGCACTAACCCGACTTTCATTTACATTATCAGTAAAATGTCTTTCTAATTCTAACAAATTTTTTGTGTCAAATATCCAATTGTATAATAGTTTTTCTTAAATCAAAAATGTACACACCCTATGTTTCATGCAATACATTCATGATCAATATCGATTAAACACAATATGTTTTTATGCAAACAAATGTTAAGCATAAAACACGTGTTTCGCTATTCTAATAAATCAGTACATATTTTAATTTATCCAAGTTAAAAAAATGCTTAATTGATTCAGTCAGAAAATCTTTATAAGCCGTATCAGATGCTTATCGTTAGCAAAATCGATGATGAAATGAAAAAAGGTGCTACGTGTTGAATGATAATGTGGAAGTTTGATAAAAAAGAGATAATATGATGTTGTTACTATTATGAATTTTCAATCATCTCTCGGCAGGTTATGTGAACGGATTCTCGTCCATAGAAATGTCACATTGTTATCGTCAATAATAGAAGTATTACTAACTGGGTGACGTGTGATAATGATCATCAGTGTAATAGTGAGAGAAAATATCAAATTATCTACATAATAATTCAGAAATGTTTGTCTGCTTTCTATCGTATATGTGAACATCACGCTCAAAATACAAATGCTACGTCAGATATGAATCTGCGCAGAGCGGTGCAATTTGCTTGAGAAGGTTCTTAAATACAATTTGCTGCATTAACTTTAATATATTTAGAGCTATTTAAAAAACTCAATTTTTTTAGGATCTTCATACAAATTTCTCAAAAAGACAGTAAGCCATCTTTTGGAAACAAAATTACTCATGTAAACGTTGAATGGAATCTTAGTATTACTGTATGAAAATGTAATAAAATAATTGTAGATTGATTTGTTATACATATAAATGTTATTCAAATCTTATTATTCTCAATAAATAAAGATTTAATGAAAAAAATTGCTAAATGATTCCTCCATTTTGAAGTTTGACAGATTGCATAAATCACCCTCTATGGGTGGAATGCCTAATTAATTATCACACATTAGGGAATGTAGCTAAGATTCAAACCACAGAGCTCTCTCTCTCTCTCTCTCTCTCTCTCTCTCTCTCTCTCTATGAAAACTTGCAAATTATGTCGGTAGGTTCGTATAATATTATTATTATTACATAAATATGGCATTCCGTCCCGATGAGGAATCGTATAATATTATGAGGTCGGTAAAACAAAAATTGTAAAAGTGTTCTTCTTTTTCTGTGCTTATGTCAGTTATAGAGGTCTGTTAAGCAATGGGAAGCTAGACTAGAACCTGTTTAATTACCTACCGATCAAGCCTGACAATCGGAATCAAAAACGTAAAGCAAGACGGGTATAAGCTAGTTATAATATATGCCCATCATAACAAATTATTTGTGGTCGTGACGGTTGATATTATTAGTGATCCCATGGTAATTTTTGAGATTCTTGGTATAAAAAAAATCAGTTTGTTAATATTATATTGGGAGAAGTGTCGGTTCATACTTATTATGCAGAGTTATTCATCAAGGATGTATTTTGAGTCAAAATGAATTGATTTTCGGTTTAATGTTTTATATAACTTATTTCTCTATGCCAGAGATTTTGAAAGTGTGTTCATGTGAGGTGTTCCTCAGGGATCTGTTTTGAGTCCAAATAAATTTGATATTTTAATACCAAGAATTAATGACATTTATCGCACATAATTATTAAGTGTTAGAAAAAATCAGTCTGTTTCATTCACTTCTTCTTATCTGTGATGAGTGTAATACCAACAAATATCTGAATAAATATACACAGCCGTGAAGAATTATTATTGTTTAAATAAAAATACAATAACAGGTTATTAACGTGTATACAGAACAGTGTTTTGCAACCAACTGTCTCAACTGAAATAGATATTCTTCAGTCAGATTTTTTTTATCTTGGTTCAAATTACGCGAGTTTATCATTGTTGAACTACTGTTCAACTAAGTTTAGTTGATTTCTTTGATAAAGTAAGTGTTTCTAGAAAACGACAAATAGGTATTTTTTTTTAAATAAAATCCCTTAAAATAAATTTATTTAAAGCAGGTACTGTTCGAATTCAGTTTTACAATAACTGAATATAATAATTATTATTCATTGTACCTTTTTATTATTTCTTATCATTCATATTTTTAATATATTCGATTTATAAATTAAAGAACTGTAAATTACGTGTTAAATAATCTGTGCAATAATTTAAACCATCGTTCACGCAAGAATTGAGATTGAATTGCCTTTTTGTAGATTTTTTCAGAACGGCATACAAAACAAAATTAACTTACTAAGTCAAAACCACTCGAGTCCGGGTGGAGGTCTGTAATAAAAATTAAAAAAAAAACTTACTAAGTAATAATTCTTACTAAAAAAATATAGTGTAATCGTGTTGCAAATGTCAAAGAGAAGATTCGTATTGGACAAACATAAAAAAACAATTGATTGAAATGTTGCATAAAAAAATTGGGTAGTTTTGGCATATTATTCTGATGAAACTCTTTTTTGAGTTCGACTAAACCTCTGTATTTATTATTCACGATTGTTACTTTTAAACGTTGAGAACCTTTCCCATGAATTTAGTACCATAGATAAAAATAAAAAAAATTGTTAATTTGAATATGAGTTTATCGTGAAACATGTTAATTGCAATAAACAATGTCTTCGAGTCATTAACGCGGACATTTTGTATGTTGTAGCCACGATTCAGTCAGTAGGTAAATCAAAGTATTACCAACATACGATATCAAGGTGGATTTGTTGTTCACAAAAAAATGTAACTATTATTTGCTAAGTTAGGTTATATTTTTGACAAATGCAGCTAAAAATATTCGTTTATTATTTGTGGTTGATTCCCCACGGTTCAAGGTACCTCACTTTTGATTGTATGTAACTTTAGTGTTGTTATTTTTCCAGCGATAAAATATATTTTTATACCGCTCTCTCCCAATAAATTTAACCTGATTTTTCATAGTTTATTGTTTGTGAGATCTCTCTTTTACGTTTGTCTACAATGATTTTCTGTTTTATTTGTAGATTTACAATATTGGAAACCGTTGCAGCAGAAATGAATTTTGAATGGACATCTAACAAAAGTGGAATATAGTTTCATTATTGAAGAATTTGCACAGATGATGTATTGGATGACGACTTGAAGAGATAAAGTTGTTATCTGTATCCGATAAAACGTCCCTTTTTGTGTAAACAATGAATGCAAAAACAATATGTGCTTTTGTTGGGGTTTTCGTGTTCTGTTGTTCCAACATTTATTTTTTAGAGGTTCTGATCAGACAAGATCCCGGTATTGGTAATTTGGTGACGTTCGCGCAGTTCCTAATTTTTGCCATTCACGGATTATTTTTCACATTCAAGTTCGGGAGAGTGAAGTCACAAATACCTCTGAGGAAATATGGCTCGCTGGTATTTTTATTTTTCTTTAGTTCCTTTTTAAATAATTACGCTTTTAATTTTAATGTGCCAATGCCGTTACACATGATTTTTAGATCAGGATCTCTAATGGCGAATATGGTTTTAGGGGTGTATATCTTAGAGAAAAAGTACCCTCTCTCCAAATACGTATCAGTTATAATGATCACTGTGGGTATAATAATTTGTACTTTCCAAACAGGCAGTCAGATCAATAATAAATCTGTCAATAGTACAGTGGCTTCTTCAGATTCTAATGCAACTCTAGGAGATAATTCCCTGATTGCTTCTTCAGGTGTGACCAAACAATCAGAAGACCTGCTCTGGTTGGGAGTTGGTGTTTTAATACTTACCGTTGGTCTGTTCCTTTCAGCAAGAATGGGCATATTCCAAGAGACGCTTTATGCGAAATACGGCAAGCATCCTACGGAAGCTTTGTTTTATACCCACACTCTGCCTTTACCGTTTTTCATTGCAATTTTGCCCAATCTGTATAACCATTGGGTGATATCTGGGAATAGTGAGCCACTAGTGGATGTTTTTCCAATACCCTCTGCCCGTTTCTATCTTCTCATCAACTCCATAAGTCAGTGTTTGTGTATTGCCAGTGTTTACGTTTTAACGTCAGAATGTACATCTTTGACAGTTACGTTAACGGTGACCTTGAGAAAATTCACTTCTTTGATCTTTTCTATCATTTATTTCAAAAACCCTTTCACTCTCGCGCATTGGCTAGGAACACTCCTCATTTTTATCGGTACTTGTATGTTTACCGAATTATTGCAAAAATCCATTGCTATTGTGGCTTCTAAAACCATTCGATATGAGCCACTAAAACAGGTAGAACCTCCAACAGAAAAAAATACTCAAGAAAAAGCACCTTGCTGATAATGGGAATATTGATGCCCATTAGGTCTCGTCCTCGCTGCATATAATCGCACGGTTGAGCGATGTGCGATGGTCGTTCAATCGCGCGATGGATTATTCAAATTGTCTCAAATAGGACACGTTCATTCATGTTTTCAGTTTGAAAAACTATCGCGCGATTGAACGACTTTCGCTCATTGCATGATCGCGGGATCACTGTTTTAGTAAGGACTTAGTAGTTGAGTGTATTTTTTGTAATCTAGTCAAAGAAAATTAATATAATTTTTGTAAATTTTTATTCCTGATTTCAAGTCTGAAATCATCCCCAGACTATGAATCAAACTGTTAGATAATATTATGGTTTATAGAGATTGGAGTCTTGTTTACATTCCCAAAGGAGTTGACCTCTAAGATTTGTACCGACCTCGGTAGCCTAGTAGTAATAGGTAGCCTAAAGCCCGGGTTTGATTCCCTGGACCTCGTGATCTGTTTGAGGTCAGAATTATTCTAAATGTTTTTTCACTTGAAATTTCTACCCGGCGTGTCTCAGTTTGGACGGGACCGGTTGACTGGAAAAAATTGCCTCAAGACGGCTATACTGACACCTTTGTATAGAAAAGTGTTATTTATTTATTATTATTTGTTATTTTCAATTTATTTATAATATCATTGGTAGGTTGTTAATCGAGATTATATTTCTAAGGTGATGCAATTTTACATTAATGTATAGGTGTTTTGAATGAATAAAATAATGTGAATGTTGAAAATTTGGTTTACTTTACATTCACACTTTTGGTCCTTTATGGGAATACATAACTATAATACTAGTATAGTGTTGAGATAAAAAATAGGACAAAAACGTACAAATGACGTAGTAACACTTTCATTAAAACACATAATGAGTTCGAGTGTTTTTCTCAATTTCATTTCATCGTAAGGTATTTTGAAAAAGTGGGTTCAGTCAGATACATGAGCTGTTTAAATCTAAATTTGAACTCCAATCCAAACCCAAACTCCCCTTACGCCCCACTTAGGGGCAAAGGGAGGCAACAAGAGCTCTCCATTGCGCTCGATCTTGCGCAATGTTTATGACCTCCTCCCACACCATTTCCAGATTCCTTAGCTCTGCTTCGAAGGAGCGGAACACGGTAAAAGAGGATTTTCCTCGTCTTCGGGACCCTGGTGGGAGGAAGGGTGGAGCTTGATGTATATTCATCTAAATTATCTACTTTTTTAATATTTTCTTAGTGTACCTATATAAAATAAGCTTACAATCTTAAAAAATAATGCTATAGAAATGAGTAGATACTTTTACGCACGTACGTAAATATTTTTTACACAGTGTGAGAGGGTCTTCCTCGTCTTCGGGACCCTGATGGGAGGAAGAACAGCGCACTCCTCGGCCAACTGTCATTCGGCATCCTTAACACACGTCCCAGCCAAGTCCATATCCTCTCCATAATGGTAGAAGTGTTGGGCTCACGTTTGGTGCGCCGGCGTATAGCGTCGTTCGTGATGCAGTGGAACCATCTTACGCTCAAAATTCTCCTGAGGCACTTAATTGAATTGAGGAATTTGAACTACTGAAATAAAAATATTTCATAAACGAAAGTAAAATGTGTAAAAATAATTGATTTCAGTTGTCTTCCAAACGATCGAATAAGTCTACTGGAATCGTTTCTGGAGAGATTTTTATTTAACAAAATAACGACACTTCCTAGACAGCTAGGCAAAAAAAAAATAAAAATAAGAACAGTTCATGAATTAAAGAAGAGATCCAAATAAAACGCGGAGGCGAGCGAGAAATGTTGATCTCTGGCCAGACATTTCGGATCTCACGGCTGTTCGTAGGAAGACGCTACCAACACCTCGTAGGAGAAATCGAGATTGTGATACAAATATTGACATAACTACTGGGCGAAATAAAGAAATTTTGGTTAGGAGCCAAGAAGTCAATAAGACGTTGAGGATAGGTGGTAGTGGGTGGTAAAGGCTACACCGGATGTTTTCAGCTTTACTATAATATCTATCCATCTGTTTATAATACTACCTAGTATGGAGTAACCAGCTTGAAATATCTAGCACTCCAATAGTCAGAGTCAGTTGCACCGGCCAAAAAATGTGTGATTTTGACGCGGGATGAAGTATAGGTCATCTAGTTCCAGTTTGTAATTAAAACGATTCCTCTATTGGTCTAAAATAAGTCAGATATGAATAATGTTGCGTTATTTTATATACCTACCGATAACCATCGATGGTCACCAGGTTTCCCGGGTGGATAAATTCAAGTACCTGGGAGCAACCATTACCACCACTGGTGACCTCGGGGCTGAGCTCCCGATACGTATCGGTATGGCAAGTGGCGCCTTCAACAACATGACCAAGATATGGAAGGCGTCGGCGTTTAGTGTCGAGACGAAATGTAAACTGTTTGATGCGTGTGTGTTGCCCATTCTCCTGTATGGGTGTGAGTCCTGGCACCTGACTTTGGCCCAGGCACAAAAAGTATCTGCATTCGAAACGAAGTGCCTCAGGAGAATTTTGGGTATAAGATGGTACCACCGCATCACGAACGACGCTATACGCCGGCGCACCCAGCGTGAGCCCATCGCACCTCTACTATTATGTGGAGGAGATGGACTTGGCTGGGACATGTGTTAAGGATGCCGAATGACAGTTGGCCGAGGAGAGCGCTGTTCTTCCTCCCATCAGGGCCCCGGAGACGAGGAAGACCCTCTCATTCTGTGTCCGCTCCTTCGAAGCAGAGCTGAGGAATCTGGACATGGTGTGGGAGGAGGTCATTAACGTTGCGCAAGATCGAGCGCAATTGAGAGCTCTTGTTGCCTCCCTATGCCCCTAAGTGGGGTCTAAAGGGAGTTTGGATTGGATTTGGATATTTTATATAGTATTGAAAATTATTATGTTTAGATTAAAACAAAGCAAATAATTACAAAATTAAAAATCTCCAAGTAAACAATAACTGCAGTAAGTGAAATGGGTCCCATTTAGCCATTTAAACGGTTTGTAAATAGGACCCATTCTACAAAATATATAAATAATATTATTAACATTTACAACATTCAACCAATCTCTTACTTATCCATCAAGTACACAACTCTCACTATTTATAAGTCCTTTATCTTTCCGTGTGTCAAAACGCGTTCATCACATCCGCACTCTTACATCTTACACTGAACTAACTCTAATTATTAATAAATTAATATTAGGTATACCTATTTATCTTTTTTAATTATGGAAGAAAACAAAATATTTAGTTTTCCCACAATTTATTAAAAATACTAACCGGTTTTACTTGATAATCCATGTTATTTTTCTGGCTAGTTGATGGTAACCAATTTTCAAAAAGGTTTAAAAAAAATGAAAATTGGAAGTACAGTATATTGGTAAATAATAGAAAATAAAACAATCAATACAAGATGATTATTTTTATACATAAGAAAGGGACAGAAACACCATAGACCAAAAAAGGAGAGCCGCAAATTTTCAACATATTTCACATGTTGAAGACAGTCAGGATGTTTACCACCTAAGGGAGTTCTACGGTTGTCCTGTGGTTTTGGTTTCTGGCAGTCTTTTTATCTGTCATTTAACATTATCGTTGCAGAATATTCCTCTATGCTCTGCCTGTTAACCAACAGTTGTTTATATGATTCATCATCTCACTGATTTTAAGGACGTTTTTGGTTATGACAGTGCCTGCTCTGTTTATTATTGGACGAGCAGATTCAAATCATGATGTTTTACGTTGCTCCAGTACAACCAATATAATATAGCATGCTTGTTAACGCCACAAGATACTATTTCTATACTAAAATTATTTACCAAACTGTTGGCAAATGATCTAAAAATAGCTTTTCTTCCACAAACATCTCCGTGGTCGTATTTAAAGCAAGCAAACATGACAGTGATACTGTTTTTAAAAACACTATTGTAAGTGTTTACTGAGATGTTGTAATACTGATTAGTTTTATTTAAACACTTGATTAAACTGCACAGTATTTTTATTATTTACTAGCGGTCTGCCCCAACTTCGCACGGGTAGATAGGTATTTTAAAAAAATAATTCAGTTTTCTTATGATCTTTATATAAAGGTAGGGATATATTATATCTATGTTATGTAATCTGGAATAACTGGAATGATTCTAATGGTCCTCTCCCGTCCGGCTCGTACCCCAGTGACACCTATATCTCTGCCGCATTTCAATATTTTTTTTTTAAATAAAAGAACACTCTTTCTGTGGTGGCATGGTAAAAGGCATTAAGTCAGTGGGATGACATTTCTCAGTATGGCGGATTTACTTGTTAGTATTTTAAGAGGTTTCATTTTTGTCAAATATTATTTAATACAAATAAAATAGATCAACTTTGATGCATTTACTTCGTTAAAAAGGGTTCACTATACGATAACTCATATTTATTTCTTCAATATTTCTTTGTTTATATGCTTTATTTATAATGCGTGTCTTTTTACCTTGTCAATTTTGGCTCATAGGTTGAAAAATTATGTACTTAGGTCAAATTTTACAAGGAAATATACCCAGTTACTCTCTATCACATGCGAATTTATTATTTTTCAACACTTACATTTTATTCTTCATAAATATTAGTTATTTTTTAGCTTACCTACCTATTATTATTTTCTAGCATAGCATTCCCAGAACATCAGTAGGTATATTTTTTTGCTCAGAGTGTAATATTGTTAAGTAAAATAAGAAGAATATTCTTTGAATAATAAAATGAAATTAGTTAATTATAGGTATTATTACCTTTGTTAAGATAACTTTCTTTCACAATGTACCGATCCTTCAAAGCAGAGCTGAGAAATTTATACACGGTTTGGGAAGAGGTCATACAAGCTGCACAAAATCATGCGCAGTGGAGGTTCCAACATCAAACCATTACAAACCAGATGAATATTCGGAAATTTGAACATTACGACCTAATGGCGAACGTTGTTAACGTAAAGTTATCACACTAATCCAACCTTCGAAATAACATTAGAAGATGGTCGTAAGCCCGTAGTGGTTTGTTCATATTATTTTAAAATCGAACTGTATAATCAGTCATCAGTTGTTGATATAATAGTTCGCACTAACACGACTTTCTTTAAATTATATTAATATTAGTATTAAAATAGCAATGAAAAAATATTAAAAAATAATAATAATATGCGGATATTATTACCGATCTATTGTCTATAGCTTTACAATAAAAACAACGAAAGTTGTAAACAGATTGGTCGACAGATAAGGAAGATACCTGCCACAAAGTTCACAAAATACATTATTTAAACACATTTTAAAAAGGTTCACTTTTAAAAGAACGGCTTCTCACGGCAGCTCTATCATAGACGACACCGTTTTACTTCGTGGTAGACAAAATTCGACGCGCGTCGTTTTACCTTGCCAAATAAAATTAATATTGAGTTATGCCGAAATGAAAAAATGCTTTTAAATCCTTTATAAGTGGATTTTTTTAAACTTATGTTTTTGAACTTTGTTCTGTTTGTGATAATGTATGATGTAGCGCATATAACTCAAAATGCTGAAAAACGCGACTTAATGCCTTTTACCATGCCACCACAGCTTATTGTGACATAACTATAAAAGTTAGACATGCACAATGCTGTCGCGACATTTTTTGTAAATATTGATGTCTTCTACAAAGTCGTGGTACATTATTTTATTCTATCATCAAAAGTTTTCACAGTGCACGCGATGTAAATAATATTTTAGGTATTTTTTTACACCTTGGGTTACATTATCCCTTGGGTTAGAATCCAAAATATTTTAGAATATTTAATTTAACCTTTGTTCACCGGGGATAGTGTAGCTTCCCAAATGTGAAAGAATTTTTCAAATCGGTTCAGTAGTTTCGGAGCCTATTCAATGCAAACAAACAAACAAAAAATCAAATCTTTCCTCTTTATATATTAGTATAGAAGAAACCTGCGTTTTCTGGCGGGATTAAAAATGTTCATATTAGACGAAACTATTATTTTTTCTAATATAACTAATAAAATAAAACTTCTCTCCGCCCCATTGCAGGAACAAAACTCCGGGACAGAGTAAGGAACTCCGATATTAGGAGGACCTGCGATGTCCAGGATGTTGTGCGATGGGGCAGATTGTAGTATAAATAGCAGTTCCTGAAAGGATTATAAATATAGCAGCTGCTGACAACCACCAGGCAGACCACCCAAGAGGTGGAGGGATAGCTGGACATCCGCTTCTCAGGAAAACGATGATAAGAGAGAAGACGGGATGCAGTCCTAAATGAAGTAGAAAAAAGAAGGAATGAAAAAAAAATATTTATTTATTTATTTATTTTATTCCCAAAAAATACAAAAAAAAAACATAAGCATTTTACAATGTGTGTATATATATAATATATATTTGTATTTATATAGGAATAATAAAGAAATATTTCAAAAGTCTCTAGATATTTACACTTATTTTATTGTTTTATTACTACCTATCTCGTTTCGAAAAATCATTCAAAACAAAAATATGGAAAGAGACATACGAAAGCTAAAGAAACTAAGAAATTAATATATTTGGTTCCGCCTCGAATAAACAGTAAGAGTATACCTATGTACTCGTATTTGCAACGAAAGAGTACTTGCCTAGGAAAGTCATTATTTCTAATGCACTGGGTTACTAGCGAGCGGTCGAGATGACGGCCGTCTTGTCAATGATTTTTGTTACAACGGTAACAATATTGAGGGAGGCACTCAACAATTCGAATTACCCACAACTATCCTTTCTTATGACGTTTGGCGTTTCCATAGATTTTTATATATAGGTAACAGCGTCCAAATATTTCGCTGATATTTCAACCGACGGTTTAAATAAATTTGGGGTATGTGTGAAAAGGAACCCCCCCCCCCCTATAATTATAACCTAACCCAATCATATAAAATAGTAGAAAATTTGATAACGCTAACTTAAAATACAATTGAACACTAATACAACGTCAAAAGAAATGAGAGTTGTGGGTAATTCGAATCCTGAGTTACGATTCTGTCAATTGTAGGGTATCGCATGTATTGACAATGTTCTAAATTGGCATTCACCGCCACCGCTATAAGACTAGCTGTGATGATTTTTTTGACGTTGTCTACTACTTTTCCTTCCCCTGGACATCTCTTAATTTTGGTACATACCTCAAAAAAAAAGGTGAAATAAAATATTGAGAAATTTGTTACAAATGAATATCTTGTACGAAGGACATTGAGATCATTGAATTTTGCTTATTTTCATATAATATCGCTATTAATACCTATACGACGAATTTGACTCCTTCGAAAATCCGTGTGTACTCAATGAAGAATTTTCATCACATCTACGCATACATACTTTTCTAACCATTACAACATATAGAGAAATCTTTTTTGTCTTTTCAGACGGTGAACCTATCAAGTTGCCAGAGAATCTCGAAACACTCCCGAAAGCAGAGAACTTCCCCGTACAGAGACACAGGTGGAACACTAATGAGGTGAGTCTCGTTTTTTTTTACAAGTTACGAATTCAGTTGCATGTTTCTTAGCCAGTTAGCAGCGTCTGTAGTGACCTCATGAATCTCATTGAGACCGCGCTCAAAATCAAAAATTGCACAATCAACTATATGGTCCATTGTCTGGCGGTGACCACACTCACAGTCGGGGCTCTGGGAAAAGCTCCATCGATGCATAAGGTCTGCGCATCTTCCGTGGCCTGTCCTGACTCTGTTTGGCGCGGTCCACTGTTTTCGGGGTTGGTCGAATCCAGGTACACGCTCATTGGGATCTTCTATAAGGTGCTCATTTTTTATTTTTTATTTATTGCAACAATATATTATACACTTCAAGAACAAAAACATTATTACACATTATGGAATTTATTGCCTCACTAGCCGCAGGTCTGTTCTGAGGCAATACTATAAATAAATTTTGTTCTGTTTCATGCACTTCGCGAAATAAATGTTAAATAGGACATGACATAGGCTATTGGTTAACTAGGTGGATGCAGGCTGTGAGGTGAGGTAGACAATGAATAAGTGGGTTTGCGCGTTTTATCTTAACACAAACATTAGTTCGTTCTCTGACTCCTCTCTGCCCTTTTGTAGGAGCCATCTAGTAACGATACGTCCAATATACTTCGGGATAAGTTTTTGTTCTTTTGAACTTGGAAAAATATTTGGAATTATCCTGTTATAGATTCGAGGAGCCTGGAACATATATATTGTCTCTGTGCAAATGTGGATTGGAATTTGGAACGTTTGCCTCGTTCCAGAGGCAGAGTCATTCCTCATTGAGCGTAGGATGCCGTGGAGACGATGTCAGTTCCCTCCACAACACGTTCCTTGTGGGTAGTCTGAGGGGAGGGGGTGAGAAGATATCATCGTAACCCGACAGATGAGGGTTTTTCCTGCGGAGATCAGAGGGAGCGATGTTGGAGAGGACCGGGAGCCAGGTGAACGGCGTTGATTTTACTGTACCGCTCACCATTCGCATCGAATAATTTATTAGCTGTGTTTTTATTCCAGTGACATGAGAGCTATGTGCCCATACTGGTGCACAGTATTCTTTCATTTTCATTGATATGTTTTAGCAAAGTAAAAATTGAATGTGGCAACCCTAATAATTGGAGTGTTATAAGTTCAGCAATTGTTGTATGCAAAAGCTCACATGTCCTTTGCAGCATGAAATAGATCCCTGACGGTTTGAACATGTCGTAATATCAAATACCACCAAAATAATTTTACCTTGCCATTCATTTATTTGGGATATTAACTTGTTTAATAATGATAATAGTTTTATTTCTGTATGGATAAGAAGGAAAGATCAGTAGTTTTCTTTGCCGCGTACACGAAAGTAGGAGAAAAATTAGAAGTTGAATTAATTTCACGTGATTTGTTGCAAATATTGTAGTACAAAGATTTCTCATTAAGAATCTCCCAGAAACTATCAGAAAGCAATAACTCTCTCGAAGAAGCTACGTAAGATAAGTGTGAAGTGTTGCTAGATGGAAAAGGAAAGAAAAGCAAAGAAAGAAATAAGATAAACGTGAATAGGTTAATTTATCAAAAAATATTTTCACTCACAGCTCTGCCGTCTCGAACATCTTTTCAACTTTGGATAATGTATGTATTATATTTGTGGATGTGTAGGTATACGCATGTCTGCCGGATGTAGACGGTAAAGATGAAAAGAAAGAAAGAAAGGCAAAATGGAGTTAAAGAAGAAAAAAATAGAAACAACACGAAAGAAAGAGTCGAGTAATAATAATAATATAGGGAAAGAGAGTAAAGTGAAAAGTAAAAGAAGAACTACCTACCCAGTGGCGGAACTAGGGGGGGGCGGGGGGGGCGGTCCGCCCCGGGCGGCACTTTTCAGGGGGCGGCAAAATGAGCCGACAAATAAAAAAAAACTTGGTAAAAAACACAAAACTGAAATAGTATAGGTACGAGAATTTGTGAAGGAAAAATAAATGAGAAAAAAAATCGGGTCCCCGAGTTTGTGAAGGGAAAATAAATGAGAAAAAAATCGGGGCCCCGAGCTTGTGAAGGGAAAATAAATGAGAAAAAAAAATCACTAAAATTCTTAAAATTGATAAAATATTTTTTTTCCTTTTAACCTGTCTCAGCGTAAGCTAGTACAAAAGTGTACACCGGAGTGAGTTAATTCAAGTTCCTTTTTTTCTTCTTTAAGTAATTTCGGGTTAAGGTCTTTTGCGGTGATTCCGCAGGTAGAAAAATCTGTGTCAGAAGTAAGCTCTATCCCATTATCCAAAAATTGAATTTTTGTACTATATTGTAGTGTTGTAAGTATCTATATATTAATAGGTGAAGGGAAAAATTTGTGCCCCTTGTTACGAAAATTGAGAGGACGGAGGAGTATGAAATTTCGCACACTTACAGTTTTTATAGAGAAGGGGTGGCAAATGCTAATATTTTTTTTAAAATCGTACATAAAAATAGATTAAATCAATAAAAAAAAACTCTACGCACACTATTGTAATAGGTATATTATAGTTTAAATTGATTATGGTCGAATTTCGACCAATGAACTGAACCACTAGTTATAAAAAATATGCGAACTTTTTTATTTTGATTTTTTTCCATTTATATAGGGGGGTGGGGCGCCAAACTTTATTAGGTAGGTGGGGGGGGGGGGCGCCAAATGTTAATCCCGCCCCGGGCGGCGAAAACCCACGTTACGCCACTGTACCTACCACAGAACTGGAGGAACTACTATGGGGATTAAATTAGAAGGTTGCCTCTCAGAGTTTAGGTATATGGAGGGTGTATGCAAGCTAAATGTTGTTCGTCGGCTGTCGATGGTGTACATATTAAGCGGTAGGTACTGTTTGTTTTCTGTCAGCGTTTGTTGAATTTTGAAATAAGCACGGCCCTTTTTTTCAAGGTGATGCCCTTGAAAACTAAGACATTGCCTTCAAGATAAAGAGAAGATATACAAGTGGCTATTTTTTGCATTAGGTATACGGTATACGCATCAATGTGTACCTATATACATTTTCTTGGTGGCCATCATTAAAATAAAGTGATGAAAATAATCTGACAGCCGCATCAATTGAAAACTATCCAATAGATGGCTGCCAAGAAGATTACAGTGTTGCTATACTGAAATCTATTGATTTCTATAGTTCTATAGAAATTTCTATTGATTCTCGTATATAGTAAAAATTGATTTCAAGTTTTGAGCTAGGTATATGTATACAATTTACCGTTAGTAAGACGTTATTAATTTTTCACTTAACAACAACAAAGTTTTGACACATGAGAGTGTAAGATAGTTATCACTTATCAGGAGTGTAAAATCGCATCACCAGATGAATATTCCGGTTGAGTGCGATTCTACATACATCGTCAATTGTTATACAAACATCAACAATAATAAAGATAACGACACAATATTAACAAGCAAGTTAGCAAGTATACATACATACATACAACTCCCTTTTACACCCCACTCAGGGGCATAGGGAGACAACAAGAGCCCTCCATTGCGCTCGATCTTGCGCAATGTTTATGACCTCCTCCCACACCATGTTTAAATCCCTCAGCTCTGCTTCGAAGGAGCGGAACACAGTGTGAAAGGGTCTTCCTCGTCTTCGGGCCCCTGATGGGAGGAAGAAGAGCGCTCTCCTCGGCCAACTGTCATTCGGCATCCTTAACACATGTCCCAGCCAAGTCCATCTCCTCCCCACAGTGGTAGAGGTGATGGGATCACGCTGGGTGCGCCGTCGTATAGTGTCGCTCGTGATCTGGTGGTACCATCTTACGCCCAGAATTCTCCTGAGGCACTTCATTTCAAAAGCTGAGACTTTTGTGCTTGGGCTTTGGTCAGGTGCCAGGACTCACACTCATATAAGAGAATGGGGAACACACACGCATCAAACAGTTTATATTTCGTCTCGACACTAAACGCCGACGCTTTCCAAATCTTCGTCATGTTGTTAAAGGCGCCACTTGCCATACCGATACGTATCTGGAGCTCAGCCCCGAGGTCACCAGAGGTGGTAATGGTTGCTCCCAGGTACTTAAATTTATCCACCCGGGAGACCTGGTGACCGTCGATGGTTATCGGTAGCTGTTTATCGGGGCAGGCATTACTCGCCATGAGCTCCGTTTTACTGGCATTAAAAAAATATAATATCTTATTATCATTTAAAATTACATTTTGGATAATTTCGTCTACTAGGCTCTTTAAAACCATTTTTATTGACACAAAAAAACGTTCTAAATTAAACTTAATTCTTTATATAGTTAGGCTATAATGAAGTTTATATTTTGTGACATGTCCCAAGCATTCTTTCGCTCGCTTCGTAGCTCCCAATTTCATTCAATGTTTACAATGCGTTATGTGGGTATTGTCGTATTGTGTTTGTGCCTCAGTTTTCCAACTGAACACAACACACATAGAAATAAATTCTCTTAATTGCTATGGCTTTTAACCCAACATCGCTTGGACCGCAAAGGTTCTGCGCGCGAGAAGGGTGAGTGGGTAAATTAACAAACTTTCTCTACCGACTAATGGACGCACTATTTAAATTAACTTTTGCCTCACATATTATCTACATGTCTCCTTTTAATATATTATACCTATATTAACGTAAAATTTTGACCTGGTTCATTTTGTTGTTAAGAAGACTCTATTCTTTTCAAAAAATTACCGTGCTAATCTGGTTTTTGCGGATTCGACGCGTAAATTATTATACCTTGAGTTTGTCTACGCAAAATTGATAACAGGAATAACGCGGCACTTGTATGTGGTATTTATGTGTATCCACCCGTTTAAAATAACATAAATCACACAATAATTATTTATCGTTATGTGTTTCCTTGTTGAAAACGTTGTTTCAGCGTTGAAAATAGATTCCTGCGACAAATTTTGGGAACCAGGTGGTATGATTTTGTAACTAATGACTCTGTCCGAGAAAGAACACTACAGCCCTTCGTTACTTCAGTCATCCTAAATCGCAGACTGAGTTGGCTCGGGCACGTCCTCCGTATGTCCCCCGAAAGCTTAGGACAAGCCAGCCTATTTTACAATCCGCGCGGCACAAGAAGAAGATGAAGACCGTGCCTTGTACAAGCCTACACCGCCGACCTGCAGAATATCGGACTGTCCTGGGAGGAAGTGGAGCGGCTGGCACAAGACATCAGAAGTGCACGGAGGGAGGGACCTAGTGGCGACCACATGCTTCACCTTGGGAGCGAACGTGGATAGGTAAGGGTGTTTCCTTGTGGCCCGCGACGCCAAAAACAAATTGAACAACCAGGGCGACATTGCGCACCCTTGCTTCACACCTTACTTTAGGATCGGTACTCACTTGCGCCGCGAACGTGTATCGTTTCATCAATTTTATTAAAAGAATACACGTGTTTCGCTCGCGTTCGCTTTTCGAATTACGTATGCACTTAACCTTTCGATTAAATTGATGCAATGTCACGTTCGCGGCGCAAGTGAGTACTGGCCTTAAGATAGAACTCCGGTGAGAGGTGACTGTTCACCTTTACAAACCTTTACATCAGAATCAGCTGGTTTTTCAATTCAATTTTATTCAATTTATTCAACAAATATAAAGTACAAGATTAAATAAAACATAACACTACAAACACAAATTCACACATAATTGTGATTAAATGCCCCAGACAGCATGTACCGCTGGTATGAGGGGGTCAATTACTTAGTATAGTTAATTAGAACAGTAGGTATATAGAAATAAATCACAAAAAAGAGAGAAAAAAACAGTAGCCCTAGTATAAGTTTTCGATGATCGAATATTGAAACGATCATCGAAAGAGTTTCGAAAAATTTTCATACTAAAATGATCGAATGATTCGATCGTTTGATTTTAGAACAAAAATTGCACGCTAATAAGCGCTTATTTGCGTGCAATTAGCTTTCGATAAAACTCGTACTAGCCCCACTTCATCCGTCAATACACATTCACCTTGAAGGAAAACACACTTAAACTGTTTTATTTCCGTTTATTCAACATTAGCGTTGTTCACTCTATTTATCGACAGAACCTCCCACATATTACCCCTATATACCCTATCATATGCCTTTTCTAAATCTACGAATGCACAGAAAAACTTTTGATGTTTAGTCAGAAAATTTTCCGTAATGATTGGCAGAGCGAAGATCTGATCCGCACATCCCCTCCAATTTATAAATATCCCTTGTGCATCCCATACTTTCAGTTATTTTTCATTTAACCTTTTTTCTCACCATTTTTTATGTTAGACAAATCGTCTTAAAAATCGTGTTCGATTGTTCAAAAGAAGCAGGGAAAAATGAATCTTTGAGTAAATTTTGTCATCCATTGTTGAACAAAAATTCAAAATTAAGCCATCCATGTTGAGTATTTTCTTCTACTTGTTGAAATTCTATTTTTCCGTATGTTTTTTTATGTTGGTTATTATAAAACCTATGTATATTCAGCAATTTTGTACCTATTTAGGTTTTGATTAACACACTTCCAAATATATTTTATGAACAAAAGTCATATGTTTTTTTTAAGGCACATTAAGTACACGATGTGATGAATTATTATTATAATTTTACTGTCTATTCATGACAATAAACCATAGACATTAGACCGTCTTCTTATTTGTTGTTTTTTTTGCACTTTTTGTAAGAAGTGTACTAATTCCTTCTGGATTAATTCGTTCCACATACTATAACGGTGTATCAACAACATTTTCTCCAATGAATAAATATGAAGTTTGGAGTAATTGCCATGATTAATCATTATTTTTGTCCCTAGGATGATGTATGGACGTCGTAAAGAGATGACATGGCAACACTCGATGTTTCATAGCGATAAAAATAATTTATTAAGATGTCTTAAGGTTGAACCCAAAACCATTACCTAATACGACTACCTACTATAAATTTACCAACTTTTTTACAGGGTACCTACATTTTATCTTTTTTTTTTACCTTATCCTTATACCACGTCATTTTCATTTTATTTAGTAGGTAATGAGTGAAAATGAGTCACAAACGGGAAAATGAGTCACATACGTACTCAAAAACCGTAAAATCCCCACGAACCTAAAACGCAGAGTTTAAGAGACGTGCATAATGCCGGTTGCAAAATATGGCCAGGAAACAGTGATGCTGACCAAACTGAGTAGGTACAGAGAAGATAAGGGTTACCCAATGATCCATGGAAAGAGCCATGCTGGGATGCTGGGTATCACCCTGAGAGATAGAGTGAGACACGAAGTGATGCGACAAAGAACCATGGCTGCAGATATTGCCCAACGTATCGCTTCCCTCTATCGTCTCTATCTGACAACGTCTTCAAATTCGAATAACCTTCGGATTTCCGTATTCCGTACTCTGTCTCGAAGGGTTGCGGCAGCGATATTTCTGAGTATTTTCAGTTCGCTAGTGCGAAGAGGGTGCGTAAACACCAAATCTGCGTACAATTTTGGATAGACATTACGCGATCTCGGTAGCGTAGTGGAATAGGTGTCGACTTCGGAACGAGAGATACTAGGTTTGATTCCCGGTCCAAATTTTCACTTACTACATCCGATTGGACGGGACGCGTTGACTGGTGGTTACTGCGTTATTTTAAACTGGCTGTACCCGTTCACGCCTTGCTTTGTTATACAGCTAAGGTAAGGTAAGGTCTTTATACCGTCACCTTGTCAGCCATGATGTCGAACATCGCTACTATAACAATTACTCCTAATTTATGCAATGTTTGTTATATTTTAACCTTTTCTATCTGTAACCACCCTTCAAGGAGTGGTATTGCATTCATACTCCGCTTAAACCTTCCCAGACATTAGTAGAATAGATCACCAAAGTTTCATTGAAATACGTTCACTGGTCTTTGAATCTATCGAGTACACACACACACCCTCTCACACTAACATTCAGTTTTATATATAGACTTGTCAATTTTCTAACACATTTGTCTGTTTGTCACAAGAATCACATAGTATGTGTTGAAAATGTTTTTTAAAATATATATTTTTAATATAATTTTGCACAGTGGCAACATTTAATTTGAGATGGAATGTGGAAGGAGGATGCTCAGCGTGGCGGAAGCAAACCATCAGGAACGTGGACTCGGAAGTCAGACGTAAATAGTTATTCAGTCTGTGTTCGAGTGTGCCTTGGTCCGATGTGGTTCGTTATCGATCTGAATTATTTGTATTGTCTGGAAATAACGTTATAACCATATAATAAAACCATACCTATATTTTTATTTCTTTTTTATCCTACGGCAACACTTGACAGCAGAGATGTTTTAGAACGAAAATATTTTGAATTTAGAACGAGAAAGAACAAGATTTGAAAATGAAATTTCGCACACCTATTATTGTTTTATTTTGTGACAATGACTATTCCGAAATGAAAAACAGACGATTGAGTTGTGTCGTATCCAATTTTTATTGAGACTTTTGACATTTTTGTATTCTGAAAATGTTTTATTCAATACATTAGATGCGTAACTACTGGCAACTGATTAAGTTCTAAGCAAGAGCTTCTTGCGTTGATTTGGAACGTGAATTTGAGAATACCAGTCAATAAATGGAAACTTTGTCTTTTTTTAGAAATGACAGTTTAGGATATATCCATTTTTATTATCTTTACACAGCAAAACCACAACCACAATAATTAACATAAACAGATACAGTAAAAATGCACAAAAAAAAACTGAAAGATGATCTATGTCTGGCCGACTGATTAAAAACTTCAAAACTAAGTAAACATCTATATCTGTTAATTTGAAAAGAAGTGATTTGTATTTGTCATAGATATCAACCTCTCTCTACACAAACTCTCTAGAGTTTTATGAGAGAGGAAGAAATTGTTAATACCTATATGAATATATAAAAATGAATATAATGTAAATTGTAATTATTGTAAGAATTTGATTGAATAAAATAAAAAAAAAAAAAAAAAAATATTAATACATAATTATGCCTCGCCTTATGAAATTAAATATATGAAAATATATATACAGAGCGACCCCATCTATGAAAGGTGATAGTAAACATTTTTGATTAGTTTTATCAACACCTTTAATCTCATTAGTGCTCTGAGTACCTACCCGAATACGCTTATCGGTGTCACAGTCATTAGAACCACCGGTAAAGCCTATCATTTTCACGCTGGTTTAAACATTGGGAAAATAATATCATTAATCGTTTTATGTTATTTTGTTTCTACCCTCCTACAACAGATGGCTCTTTAATAGAGTAATATTATTGTGGCTTAGTTTCCATATTTTGCTTCTAATCGCTATATTGTTACTATATATACGAAGAAGATTTGTATTTAAATTATAATATACTTAATCTATGATACTTTCTGATGAAATGGCCATCGCTAAATAAATACTGTCTGTCCCAGAAAGGACGTCTAAGCAAAGGTCCAGAGATAGAACACCTTAAGTGGTATCAAAATACCTCACTATATTTTATGTCAAGCGATTTTTTATAGTTTTCGAGTAATACCTAATAATTTTTAGTATTTTTGTCAAACCCTGAGTTGAAGTACATTATTAATGTTTGAAAAGATGCAAATTTTAAGGGTAAATACAAACATTTGAGTAATTGGCAGGTTTTTTAAATTATTTAGAAAAAAACATGTGTATATTTTTTAAATCATAAGAATTTCAAAATTTTGAATTTATAATTATTTTGAGATTCAAAACTTTTTGTTGTTACGTCGTTATCATTAGGGCCCATAATTGTTTTTGTATTTTCAAGTTTATTCAGCTATTTAAAAAAAAAAAATTCTCCAAAAATTTGTGTCTCTGTAACCCAATCAAGTCGTACCTACTTTCTGGTACCCTCTGTATTTACAATTTGTCTAACACCTCTACTATTATATGCAGTAATTGCGAATTAAATAGAAAAAAAGAATGAAGTTTTTTTTCATACAAATCGTTCCTACCTGTTTGATGGGTAAGAACAAAACATGGTTATTTTTTCATTGTGAATGACTAGAAAATATGAAGTATGTAGATAGGCTAGATGTAGGTGTTCCTAAGTTTATCGAGTCGTATAGTTGTTTTTGTAAAATTTGGAAATATAAGTAAGCAGCTTCCTATAATAAAGGATGTAGTTTTGTTGAAGTTATTAACAACTGTCGTTTCCTCTAGGGACTTGTCCCCTGATCGCCGTACATACTTGTAACTGTAACAAAATAACATGTCCATACTCGAATGTAGATGTAATTATATAGTCCGAGATGTTATTTTGTACATACATCATAATAACCTGAATTTACGTCGAACCTCAGGGGTTCCGTAGGAGGTAGTAATGAAATGTGTTTATAATAATGAGAACTTGTTGTTTATTTTTTTATAATGTAGTTACTAGCTCCCGACATATTGTTGTCCTGTCTTCACTCTGAAATAATAATAAATAATATATAAACTTTTATTGGCAAAGTTAAATCTCAAAGTTCTGTTCTGAAAGGGTTTTCTTCTTCTGTAGTGTAAACAACAATGAGAAGCACAAAAATAATTAAGTTTGTCTTCTGTGCCATATTGTATGACTGTATAGAGGTCTATTCTCGAAGAAAAAATAGACCTTTTCTCACTATTAGCACGGATATAATGCCCTCTCGGACGGATTTCGTATTCTCTACAATTCAATTCCCTGACTTGCAGCAAAGATTTTCCTCTATTCCGTCCTGTGGGTCGCTGTTGTTCTCAATCTATTAGACCCCGTGTTTTCATTTCCTCTTTCTAGTTCACCATGGAAGTTGTTTTTCGGTTATCTTTCATTCACATCCGTCTTGGGGACCTCGATATGATGATGAATGGCTGGAAGAGTGATAACTTATTTATACTGGAGTTCCCATTCGTTGGCAAGTTTGAAACACCGATGAAGTTTTATTTCAGACCTTGACAGTTGACAACATTAAACAGTTTATAGTTGCTGTATTTATAGGCAACGTATGAACAGATTATCACAAAAGTTGAATGTTATCTCTGTCACGGATCATGAAAAAAAACAACGATTTTAATCAACAAAACACGAATTTTAGAGAATAAAATAAATGCAGTATTAAATATTTTATTCAAAATCAAAAAACAAATTCAACATGGGATTTCACAATGTTACCGCCGAAAAAATCAATAATTTTTTAATAAATGCAGTTTTTGCTGTCTGGTTTGTATGATATGCACATTCTTTATTTCTTCTACTGCTGGAGATATCTCCATATAATGGATACATACATACATCCGCGGCGCTACAACCCTGTGTGGGTCTTGGCCTCCTCCAAAAGATATCTCCATGCCACCCTGTCCTCCGCCATGCTCCGCCAATCGTCCACCCCCAGTAGTCCGAGGTCTCTCTCCGCTCCGTCCAGCCATCTCAGTCTGGATCTTCTAATGCTCATCCTTCCAGCGGGTCTCCCACAGATATGTTATGCTGGAGATATGCCTATTTAAAAATCTTTCCACTGTTTTTGACTCAATCTGTTTCATTTCCACGACCGGTCGTAAATCCACGATCTCTATTGAAGTAGCACAAGTAGATTCATTTTTGTTATCGTGTTTGATCAATTGTGTTAAATTTATATTCATTTAATTTTTGATGGCGTACTCTTCTTTTACATAAGGAAAACAACGGAGAAATTTCTGGTGAGAATAATGGTTTCATCCAGACGGGAGTCAACCTCGCAACAAACCAACCCCATAAACTTGGATGATCTTAAGATAATGTCCAATTGTTATTCCTAATCTACTGATTTTACAGCTATCCTCTATGCTAATTTTGAATCGTTTGCAACATCAATGTAACACTAACCTTCAATGTCTCACAAAAATCGGTAATGAGATATGTACTTGAAACATTTCTTAATCCAACGAAATTTCGTTTTCAGCTTAAACGTTGACAATCGTTATTTCTGCCTTTACTCAGTACTCTTCGGTAGAAGAACTCAAAACTTTTCTCCCATTTTGATGACTCAAATGGGAAATTTTGGTTAAAAATACCCACGTATTATAAACACAAATATTGATATTCAAGAGTAAATGACAATCTTTTACTTCTACTTTTGTTGCCTTAATTTACCGGCTCTCAGACTCAAAATAAAACAGTGCTACCAGAAAACAGAATTACATTTAAAAGAAAGAGACCATTGAATATGACATCTAAATAATTAAGTTCTAAAACTGTCCTTTCATCGTAGAATTTTGAAATGGGTTTTGATAAAGATTCCACCTAAGTGTTTGTCGACTGATTAATTATAGAGTATTGCTCTATTAGCTCTTTCAGAGTCTCTGGGATCTTTCAATTGAAATATTTAGCAATTCAAAATGCTGGGGATAGCGCTAGAATGATAAATTGTTTATGAGAAATTTCAAATGTTTTGATTCGTGTAATTTTAAAGAGATTTCGTAGTTTTACCATCTGATTGAATACCATCTTACTAGTCAGTAAGCAGGGTGTTAGAACAACTTGTAATGTAATAATTATCTAACGGTTAATGCATCTCGGTATGTATGAGATCTCTAACTTCTTATCAAGAGATTCTAGGTTGGATCTCCGGTAGGGTCCGATTTTTTCGAACCAGCCTACTAACAATGAAACTTCGTAAAATTCCCTAATTGTTGAAGTTTCTTACTCTGTTTTAAATGGTTGATTCCGTAATGCGGCAGAGAGTTTACATTTTGGTGGATTTTTGGAGTCTCTTCGTTCTCGAGGTGTTTACATTTTGGTAGATTTTTGGAGACTCTTTGTTCTCGAGGTGTCCACACCGTATGTCATGATCGGTCTTACGCAAATCCTATAAATCTTAATTTTGAATTCTTTCAACACGTGTTTGTTTCTCCAGTATTACTATCGGTAGTTTCTAAGTATAGTTAGTTTATTAGTTACCTAGTAATTGCGAAAAGTACTGTCTCCTATAAAAACATTTTTGACAATAAAGGAACATTGATATTTATGCTTTTGTTTCGAAGTAGGTAGGTACATCGTATGCGTTTCTGCCCCCTCTGTCGAACCATCAATGGAAATAAATAATGTCAAGAGATAGTGACGTGACACAGTCGGACACTGGTCTGTTGAACGAGGGCCGATTGTGACAATATGCAGGGAATATATGAACGTAATCCAAAACTCATTTATCACTTGTACGATGGAAAAACGCCGTGTTCCGCTCGATAAAAACTAAACCGATATTAATTACATATGCAAACATACTGAACAAGGCATTCCAATAGCGCAGTATATTATTGTTCTTTACTCGTACATACATATCTTACTTATAATACACCACTAGACATACAAGTTCAAGATCTGTCCTTTTGAGTAGATGTTTGAAAGAAGTTTAAAACTTGTAAGTATAATACTTTTAAAAAACCTAAAGCGAGACCTGTGCCCTTATTCTCGAAGCGGTCTTAATAGGTACGCTTTTATCTTGATTGACAATCATAAAATGGCGGATTGGTATTTACAAAACAAGATATCTAGTAGATATCTTAAAAATTCGTTATGTTTGCAATATCAGTAGATATGAAAATGATCCAGTTAAGGATAGGATTTAAGATTAGATTCCGATAGTTTTGTGAATACGACTGCTTGCGATCGTGTCTTAATCTTTTCGTTAAGTGATTTTTAAAAGCGATTGATAACGAGAATAGCCCTACTGGCTAGGAGAGCGCAAGGCAAAATCCACATTCTGATTTAGGTGGCTAAATTTGTTGAAACTCTGAAATTCCAAACCATGGGAATTTTTGACAAATTTTCACTAATTATTGGTCGTTGTTAATGTAAGTGATCATATTAAGTCAAAGTCGGCGTTAGCCCGTATTGGTTCAAATTTGTAAATATTTACCTCTTTAAATAGAACTTCAATGAACGCATCAAATAGTAGGTACTTTCTATCTTATTATTATTATTTTATGTACCTAATATGATTGTTGAAGCTTAACTTTTGAAAACCAAGGTTGTGATAAAAATGGTCAAACCTAAAGTATTGAAGTGAATTCGTTAACCTCACACGAAAAACCTTCTAAATATTATTTATATATATATTTTTTTGGTTTGAAAGTGTTCCGACGTGAAAAATTTCAATTGGGTTTTTCAAATGGGAATCTCATTTTTGATAAAAGTGTTAGTTTTGACATTTTCAACCTTGTCAAAAATGGTTATGACGCTCTCCTAACTGCCCAAATTTTGAACATTTATTGTCAAAATTTCGACTTAATTAACCTCGCTTATATCCATGGATCACTCTCTCGAGAGTGGATTGCCACATTCCAAAGAAGAAGAACCTCACTTATATGAAGTAGTACATGACGCCCTAAAATTTATAAAACATGACCTTGAGGTTTTTGTTTTTTTCTCAAACGTAACAATTTTGCGAGTATCTTTATAGATAGGTACCTAGTGTTATATAATGAAAAGTACCCAACATTATTTACGTTGTATATTATTTATACAAAGTATTAGAATGTTATTACTGTGGATCGTCAGAACGTGTTTAGAATGAGGTATGTAGGCGGATTCTGATAGATAGTACCCGCTTCTTTGCCAATAGGCCTTATTTAACGTACCAATAATTGAAATAATTACTAACTATGTAGTCTACATAATATTATGTAGACTAGTGGTCGACCAGCGCTTGAAATTCGACCACAAGTTTGAACATTATTGAGGGTTCATTGTCAAAGACTGAGCGAGCGCTATTTCACTATATACCTAATATTATGAAGACTAGTGGTCGACTAGCGCTGGAAATTCCACCATAACCTATTTAAATTATAACTTTGAACAATATAAAGCTTCAATTTTCAAAGACTGATAACCAAAATAATATATGCGTCTGTGTCAATGTCAAATACATCGAAGTTTGTGCGAGTATCAAATACATAACATAACAGTTTATGTGTTTTTTTTTACCACCACGCCGTTTCCCGAAGGGGGTAGGAAGAGAGTACGGACTTCCATTCTTTCCAATCCAAACAAACCTCTTTCGCTTCCTCCAAACGCATTAAATTCCGCATACATGCTCCTCTATTCCTTTTGCTCCTGACTTGGCCCTCCTGTAAGACGGCACCGATATGGTCGGACCATGTCATTCGAGGTCGGCCTCGTCTTCGCGCACTCATTCTTTCAGATTTATATCCTTTTTATTCATTCTCTCTTGATGCAAACAAACAAACAACCAAATCTTTCCTCTTTATATATTAGTATAAAGTATAGATAAAAGTGTACGAAAATCATACTCCTCCGTCCGCGAAATTGGCAAATGGTCACAAAGGTTTTTTGTTTTTTGCCTAACGTATTAATATATAGATACCTATAGCAGCAACCTACATACCTACTCAATAGTGATAAATTATGTGCGTAGGTACTATTATAACAATGTGAATAACTTCGGATCGCCTAGAACACTGACTGAATGATTGACTAACGCCGCCTACCCGAAGCGTAAAAACATTCATGTTGTGGTACGTCAGTTTCGTTGTTTGAATGAAGATGGTACACATGAACATCTACCACATAATTTTAGCCATCATTTAAGCATCGAATCTAAATTACAATTGTGTCAGGTGACTCCTAGTTTACGAAAATTGTCTTAAGCATGGGTTTGAAATTGAAAAGAAATTTCTTCGAATAAGCGCGGAATAAGTAACTCTTCCACAGTAGCGTCCCAAATGGAATGTCAACTTGGGAATTTCAAAATGCCTGAGGAGAAGAGACAGACTACACAAATTGGTTAACGAACAAAAATCTAACCGACAGTTGTCAGAATACTACAAGCGGTACAGTAATATGTGTTCAAAGATAGTAAAAAAAGGGAAGGAAATATACTTCTCGAAGAAAATTCAGAACGACGGACAGAAGCCAAGAGGATGTTGGAAGATTATGAGGGAATATTTGAACATCTAAAATAGCTCTAAAAGCTACAAAAGTCTCATTGACACCAGGGATGACCAACATGTACTACAGGACCTCAACAGAATTAACGAATATTTTGGAACACACACATTGGAACAATTGGTAGAAAATTGACAGAAGATGGTATAAGGGACGCGGAGAGGAGAACGGATCGGCCATCGGATGCAAGTACAATTGATATCGAGCCCCTATCATCATTCTTTGCCTATCCGACGGATGCCTCTGAAGTTACCACAGTTCTAAAGAACTTAAGGCGAAACACTTCCCGGGTATTGACGATATAAAAACGGAAATGCTACAAATGGTGAAAAAGGAGATTGTGCCTCCGATCGCCCACATTTTCAATCTGAGTATCGAACAGGGGATATTTCCTGAGAGAGCCAAGGTTGCTCTGCTGGTGCCGATACATAAAAAAGGAGATGCACGAGATGTGTCAAATTATCGACCTATATCCTTACTTATAACGTTGTCAAAGGTCCTTGAGAAATTGATGATGCCCCGCCTGGTTGGGTTTTTGGAAGGATTTAATATTCTTTCGGAAAACCAATTCGGATTTAGAAGGGGTAAAGGCTCAGAGGCAGCAATTTTATGGGTCACACACTTTGTGTCCCACAACCTGGATGATGGAGACAAGTGCATAGGAGTTTTTATGGACCTTGCCAAGGCATTTGATACGGTAGCGCATGACGGCCTGCTTCGGAAATTGCATCGAGTTGGTGTAAGGGGAAAGCTGAGTGAATGTTTCCAAAGTTACATCTCTGAAAGAAAGCAGGTTATAAGATATGACAAGGTGCGGAGTGATGAACTGACGATTACACATGGACTCCCACAGGGCAGTATACTGGGACCGGTGCTTTTCTTGGTATACATCTATGTAATACCTGACCCAATGACCTATGTAATAAAGAGCTGAATAAGGGAGACATATTTACATTTGCTGATGATACCGCATTATTATTTCATGGAAGAACTTGGGAGGAAGTGGTCCAAAACAGCCAGGAAGGATTTAACACGGTGGCGGAATGATTGAGGGTCAATATGTTAACACTAAATGCGGAAAAAACAAATTATGTTTGCTTTTCCATTAACAAGCGTACCACACCAAGCCCGAGAAGTATCAAAATTACATATCACCAATGCAAAAATAACGAAGTACTACAACCGGGTTGCTGAGGTATGATGTTGTCAAGTATCTGGGTGTCGAAGTGGACGATAATCTAAAAGCATGTCATTGGGCTGACAAGCAGAGTCCGTAAACTCATGTATATTTTTCGTCAGCTCAGAGCCATATTGCCAATAGATCAGCTGAAAGTGGTTTACTATGCCCTGTGTCATTCCTTAATCGGATACGCTATAGTTGGATGGGGTGGTGACGCTAAGACAGTTTTGGATCCACTATTTAGGGCACAAAAATTGGTTATCAAGGTTACTTATGGGCTAAACTATATGTACCCAACTGTTTCTCTTTTTATGGATACCCGAATAATGAGCGTGAGACAAACTTACGTTCATAAGATTGTTATGAGAGAGGTGAAGAATGGTGTTGAAGGACGCGCTCGGACTGGGGGAAAAATCGCGACGAGAGGACAGATCATCTAAGTCCCCCGTTGTAAGACAACTTTTTGCCAGAGGTTCCCAGCTTATTTGGGACCTAAGCTTTTTAACACAGTTAAGTTTATGATTGGGAGAAGAATAATTGTGAATGCAAGGGAAGTGAAAGAGTTTTTTTTTTTTTTTTTTTTTTTTTATTTTATTTATTTTTCCATTCAAAGATCTTAACAATAACAGATCCCGTTAAGACCAATAATCGGTCTTGTCAACAGGTTTCCATTCATTAAATTTCAAACTTCTTATAAACTACATAATATGTTAGATCTCCATAAATTTATAAACTACATACTTAATATGCTAGTAATAACAATGACATTTTACAAGTATAATCTTATCTACGTATTTTCATATTATACATCTGCTTATTCAATAACATAATATTATTTTTTTTTTTTTTTTTACTAAAAATCTTATAGTTACATTTTGGCATTCAAATAACAAGATAGTTTTTATTATACATTTTTTCAATTCGTATTAAATTAAGAAAAGTTAGGTATAGTTGAAATTCGTATTAAATTAAGAAAAGTTAGGTATAGTTGAAATTCGTATTAAATTAGGAAAAGTTAGGTATACTTGCTATACATAAATATTCAATTTAACTATTTTAAAAGTAATTAAAGTCTCAGTGTATTATATTATAATCTTTTTGGTACATCACAATTCAAATCAGGCCTTACACGGTTTTCTACTTAATTTTTTAAACTTAATTTTTTATATATCTATTCAAATTAATCACATTACCACATTTTTGTTTGTCAAATTAATCACATTACCACATTTTTTATATATCTTGATATAGTCGATATGTAGGCGGCAAAACTCCAAAGTGCTATTGTTCGATTTTTTTTGTTAAATTAAGAGTATTTGGATGCTTGGACTTATAGTGGGCCTTGAAAAATTATGTTTTACGAATAATGGCAAGGGACGACTCTTTGTTTTCTGTAAATAAATAAATGAAACGAATATTGTTTTGAATAGAGTCCTTTCTTCAAAAGGTCCAGGGTTATAAAAAAATAAAATAACGGGAAGGAATCTTGGCGCAGATATTTGACACGTGCGTCCAAATATCAACATGTGTAAATTTGGCTGTGTAGCGTATCCTCGTGAAAAAAAAAATATTGTACCTATTGTTAACTAAAGAAGTCAAATAAAAATATAGATGTTTAGAAAGCGGCTCTCACTTTGAGACGTCGAACATGATTTTTTTTTTAGCAGTAAAGATAGGTAGGTATATATTCTTTGACAAATGTATGTACCTAATGGCAAAAGAAAAATAATCATGGTTCTTGCTGTTCAATTTAAAATGTATGTAATAATGTAGAGACTTTTAGAATTATGATTTAAATAAATATTGGACAATCGAATTAAAATGACATTTGCAAATTATGATAACAGGTACCTATGTAACATTGATGTAATTAATTATTATTTTCAAACTATAAATTTCTGTAATCCTCAAAAAAAGATTTTTGTAAAGGCATGTACCTACAAGCGTGTACGGATTGATTTAAGGTGAACCATACCATATTGTCTATAAAAATATTGACAAATTAATTGTTAGTAAATTATGTAAAAGGCAACGTGTACGGATTAAACAATGGTGGATTGATTAAGGATGATTGTTTAGGTTAGTAGGTACAGAATTTAAACAATAATTATTGTAATATTATTACTTGGCGATGGTGGGATGGTAGGAACATAAGTCCAAGGAAGGAGGCGTGGCCCAACGAAGGGATGCGAACCAGGAAGGGATGTGAACGGTCCGCCTTAGCATGACGGAGAAGTGGTCAAGAGACCCTGCTATAAAAGCAGGTACTCGACAGCCAGCGCGGAGAGAAAAAAACAAAGAAGAGAGAGGTGTCACGAGTGAAAAAAAAGTGAAGATTGTCAGAATCTAAGTGTTTCGGAAACATCGTACATATGTAACGGTCAAGTGACGCGTTCGGCTAAAGGGCAGCATCTCGGCGTGCTGCCCCCACATCTGACAGTGCCGGAAGGTCAGACGATGGATGTGAGGTTGGAGTCTGCCTGGGGATCAATGAGAGGGCGTCTCGCCAGAGGTCTGGAGGGCGCCGACAAAGCGAATGCAGAGATGGGACTGCACATAACCGGACAGAGGGTCTCCGGGAAGAATGGACGAGAGGACTCCTTGCCTGCGCGGCCGCGGCAAGTGGAGATACTCAGGAAGTGGATGCGGATGATAGGACTTCGAACGAGAACAAAGTGAGGACAAAGTGAACAGACAATGACAATATAATTAGTGTACGAACTTTATGGACTGTGAGTGCCTAATAAAAGATACAGTGTTCAGTGCCACCCGCCATCCCAAAGCTATACTTAGGTATTTTTATTTTTATTTTAACATTTAAGCCTTCTGATGTGTTGTTTTGTAATGTAGAATAATTAAATTTCACCATATCCGTACACGACATGCCAATTAATTAATTTCATTTTTTTTTTGTATGATTTTTACTGATTTTAACGTCGTCCTTGCCATTATTTGAATTTGCCCTAAATTATGTTTCAAATGAATAAAATTTATTATTTTCTAAATTTGGGTTTTAAAAAAATCATGCATGTTCCTTCCCATGAAAGTCACAAAGCCGAGGAGCCATAGAAAGAGAGAGAGATTACCTATATTGTTTGTTGATGCAGCGAGCGGACTATACCGACATCGGTGAGCTAGCCGGATGATGAAAAGTCCCTCGCGCCCTCTCGATTTTCTGCAGCAAAGGGGTTCAGAAAACGAAGGTGTATCAATCTATTCAAATTAATCACATTACCACAAGCAGACAATAAAATCACTTCACTTCAGCCATTATAATATTACAGTTCATATCCACTGTCAATCAACCAATCTTTGATAGTTTTTTTCGATAGTTTTGTCCACTTATTTCTGGAGTTTGTCCACTTATTTCCGGAGTTTCTTTCTGCGTCCTTCAGTTTTGTCCATAATTTTGTTTCTTCTCTTGGGATATGTAAATATAACGAGGGCTGGGCACTGGCCTGGGAATTATTGTTTGAGCGAGTAATAAGTTTATTGATGGGTATATTATAGGCATTGATTACATTATGTTTTAGTTTAGTAGTTTTAATTTTTACTATCCGCCTCGGCACATGATTTGCCTAGTGAGGCGAATGTTCAGGGTTTGCTCGGTCTGGAAATACTAAATCACGGGATAAATATGTATTCTGTTTAACATGATAATACATATATATATATGTAATTACTTACCTGTTGTACCTATCTGTTCTTGTTTATTAAGTAAGAACAAACAAAATTTATTATCATTATTATTTTAAGATTTTTTTGAAGATACTGGCTGCATGGGCTCCTCATTGGTATTTTGCTAGTCTGTTGGAGATCTTCAGATATTGTCTCTCGTAACAATTTGAAAGTGAGAAAGAAAAGAAACATCAAAACTGTGCATCAACAACAGCTATGTTTTTTATTAAAGTCTTTTAAAATAAACTAACTTTATAATAGAAAGAACATAATAATATTTGTAAAATAATGACTAGTGTGGAAGGAACCACGGAAAAATTGTACACATTAAATCTGTGCCTGACAGCCAACTTGTCGTATCTAAAAAAAAATTTACTTTAATCTTTTTGGCTCAGATAGAATATGCGGGGTATATTTCCGTTCCGATAAGGACTTAAGTCATTTCACCAAAAAACCGAGTTAAGACAAGTTGGATCCCAGGTGCAGAAATTAAGTCAAACAAATTTCAATTTTACAACTAGGTATATGTTGGGATATTTTTTAACCTATTTTTTTTATTTTATGCTAACAAACCCATGTCTTTGGTATAATAGTCCAGTTTAAAATTTAATGTAGATGAATAATATCTTGTAACCTTTAACATCCCAAAATAGAATATCTTGTAAACTTAACACATTAAAATACTATAATGGTTGAATATGTTGTAATCCTTTTAATGTAACACCACCAAGCATGATTGACAGCATAACAGATTCATCATACCTTGCTGAATATGATAATAAGAAACATGTGCATATTGAGAATTGCATCAGACATAAAATTTTAGTAAAATAAATAAAAAAATAAAATTTAAACTATCATCATAGTGCTTCAACTTCTTATACCTAGGTGTGACATTATATTTGGGACACTGCTGTGGAAGATTTACTAATTCCGCGCTTATTCGACCAATAGCGTTTGTCCGCTACGTCTCCCAGCTTTAAGCAGGAAGTACATAGACGAACGAAGAAGAAGTGGACTGTATTGAAAAGGGACTCACCGATTGTTTGCTGGTTCTTTCCTTTATTCCTGGTTCCAGTAATGTACTTGATGTGCACAACACTTATGGGACCGCCGACCGTTATTTGGTTATGATGGTTTTCCGAGCGTAATTTCCGAATTTGACGTTTTGCAAGTAGGCGAGTCAGAAGAAGAGAGAGAAGTGAAAAAAACGAACGCTTTTTGTTGCACTCAGTACGCATAGAATACTTTTGAAAACGACGTAATATTCGTAAACTCAATTCGATATACGTACCTAGTGCCTACCCATGTTGTATATCGAACATACACCCGCCCCGAGAATAGAAAAAGAAGAAAAGAAAATGAAAGAAGTTCATCATTTGAACCCTTGTACCCAATCAAAAGTATGCAATATACAAGCCATCCTGTTTGAAGTATATGCTTAACCTAGAAAAGTAAAGAACATGAAAGAAAGTTCACTTATCCGAAGTGAGAAAAAAAAATGAAAATAAACCTTTTTAAAAGTATGAAACAAAAAGAACCAAAATGTACCCATTCTAAACAAAGATATACACCTCGAAATCCGTTCAAGATGCAGCTTGATGATTTCACCATACTTTCCATGAGCCCGTTTATGTGTGGAGAAGCTGGTGAACACTGATGTAGAACAATTTGTTTCTCCAACAAATAAGATTTTAATACCTTTGAATTCGATTTATTGTGTAAAATTTCTCGAAAGTAATAATCTGCGCCTACGAAATTCGTTCCCCAATCCGAATATAAATCTGAAAATAAGCCCCGTCTAGAAACGAACCTGTCTAGAGTAGCTATGAATGCCGCTGTGTAGAGTTCTGAAACGACCTCTAAATGAACCGCTTTTGTAACCATGCATACAAATATACACAGGTATGCCTTTTGGATCTTTGCCTTTCGTAAACTGGAAGATTTTATGTAAAAAGGACCACCAAAATCTGTCCCTGTTTTAAGGAAAACTCGACTTGGCCTGACTCTGAAATCCGGAAGATTTCCCATCATTGGTTCCAGAGGCTTTGGATTGATACGAAAGCATTGAATACATTTGTGTATAACACGTCGCACTGCATCTCTACCTGAAATGATCCAGAACTGTTGTCTAATAAAAGACAGTGTAAGTGTCGGACCTGAGTGTAAATATTTCACGTGATAATACCTAATAAGTAATGAAGTAAAAATATGATTTTTAGGCAGTATCATAGGATGCCTTTTGGAACTACCTGATAAAGTATTCTGCAATCGACCGCCAACTCTAAGTATACCCTCACAATCGATAAATGGATTTAATCGATGCAATCTTGAATTATTAGATGATTGAATATTTTTGATAAAATTCCAATCTCGTTGAAACTCGTTGTGTTGTACAATCCTAACTAGTGAATGTAGCGCTGATCTCCATTCACTCAGTGAAATAAAACCTATCCGCTTGTTTCTTTTATTTTTTAAATTGTGTATAAACCGTTTACACAATGCAGTAACCCTAATTAATTTTTGAAAAGAACTATAATGTTGAAAAATATCCCAAGTCCCTTCATTGCGTACAAAATTCTTCGGTAGTACCTTTGAATTAACTGTTACATTGTTATTTTTACTAGCCAGAGTGGCGACATGTGAAAATGCCATCCTCTTTTCCGTGTTACAGCTTGAATTTTGTTGATACTTCCCTATTAACACCCAGCCGAATATTGTTGCATGAGCAGTTGGTAGATTTGGATGTATTGTAACTTTACCGCTTATGGAAATATCGTTATAAATATCTCCTCCAAGTAAAATATCTATTGGTTTTGAATTGAAACAATCTGGATCCGCCAGAGTAATATGTCTATATTCCCTTAAGACATCCGAAGAAATAGAATGTGCAGGTAAATTTCCCGTGATGTTACCTAACACAAGAGCTTCAAATGAGATGACTGGACCACTAGATGTAACCGGTTTTACATTGCAAGTGACCTGACCTCTCGCACCATTAGAAGAGTTTCCGCCTACCCCTGAAATATGCACATCAGCTAATTGCCGTTTCAACCCGAGACGCTGAACGCACGATTCAGTGATTATACTGCATTGAGAACCTGGATCTATTAATGCGCGAACTGACTGAAACTCACCATAAGAATTTTTTACATGAACCATCGCAGTTGCGAGTAATACTGTACTGAATTTTGAATGTGTTCTAATGTACGAAGTACAAGCAATTTAGTTACTATAATCAGCATTCGATGTTGAAGGTTGATCCTGATGTAAGAGTGTATGATGTCTGTTTTTACAGAGTTTGCATGAAAATTTAGAATTGCATTGTTGAACTTTATGAGTACCCATACAATTCCAGCATAGTTGATTTTCCCGTATAATTTCTCGTCTCTTACTAACACTCAACTCTTTGAACTTATGACACGCATATAGATTGTGTGTCTCCTTGCAAAATAAACACTTTTCCGATTTCACATGTGTTGTAAGCACATTGTGATGCTTTTTGGTAACCGAGTTTACCTCTCGAACACTTGATACATTGCATGCCTCTAAAGCCCTACATTCGACCTCCAGAAAGTCGATAAACTGAGAAAATGTAGGAATCTGAGCATTAGAATATTGCAACTCAAACCTCCTTCTAAGATCCGAAGTAATTTTCTTTAACATGATATGTAACAAAATGAATGACCATTCATCCACATTGAAATCCAATGACTTTAATGCCGCTAAGTTTTCTATTAAAGTATTAATAAAGTATCTCAGCTGCATATTTTTATCTGTCAAAGAAGCTAAATTTAAGATTCTGTCTAGGTGATTTTCCGCTATAAGCCGTGGGTTGTTATAACGCTTATGTAAAATGTCTATCGCCACGTTATAATTTTCGTTAGAAATTGTAAGATGTTTGATCAATTGGTATGCTTCACCCTTCAAACAGCCTAACAAGTAATGTAATTTTTGCACACTTGGAATTGACTTCTCGTTATGAACCAAACTATCGAAAACATTCCTGAAACTTTGATATGATGTTAAGTCACCTTCAAATACAGGCAAATGCATTTTGGGGACCGACAACTGTTTTGAATAATTAGTCACATCAGCTAGACCCGTACTAGAAGCTGTGACAGAAAACATTGTGTTGTATAATCCTTTAATTTCGTATATAATGGATTCGTATTTAATATATTCCTTTAAATGCATCTCTGCATCAAAGTCCTTTGGTTTTGCTGCTTCCATAGAGACATATGATTCAACAAAATTATCCCATAATTTTTCGACATCATTATATCTCGTATTAAACTGAACGATTAAAGATAAAGAATCTTTATTGGATTGTGCATCTTTACCTAATTCTAATAAACTATCAATTGAAACTTTACTCAAATTATATTTAATGAACTTTGCCATGATTGTTTTTGTTTACATTAATGTTATGTCATAACAAACAAGATGGCCGCTATACTGAATACCGGCTGATTGCAATCGCTCTAACTTCACGTATATGAACCGAAAATATACGAAGCTAGGAGCCGAAACGTTCCGAAAGTAGTATAAGCGTCCCTCGTAATGAATCCTACCCACAAAATTAATATAAGCACTAGGTACATATATCGAATCCGACCGCAATGAATTTTTCCGAAATGTTGTGACGTACTGAATGCAACTCACGATTCTTGAAATAGGAATGGAATAAAGGAAATTTGGGGAGAAGGACCAAAATATGTCCGCTACGTCTCCCAGCTTTAAGCAGGAAGTACGTAGACGAACGAAGAAGAAGTGGACTGTAATTGAAAAGGGACTCACCGATTGTTTGCTGGTTCTTTCCTTTATTCCTGGTTCCAGTAATGTACTTGATGTGCACAACACTTATGGGACCGCCGACCGTTATTTGGTTATGATGGTTTTCCGAGCGTAATTTCCGAATTTGACGTTTTGCAAGTAGGCGAGTCAGAAGAAGAGAGAGAAGTGAAAAAAACGAACGCTTTTTGTTGCACTCAGTACGCATAGAATACTTTTGAAAACGACGTAATATTCGTAAACTCAATTCGATATACGTACCTAGTGCCTACCCATGTTGTATATCGAACAGCGTTCAAGGCAAAGATCCTCTTCCAACAATAAAAAAACACAACAAAAAAAGAATCAGCGGTCTTTAGTGACACTTTTGTATAGAAAAGTGTAAGTTTAATAATTGATTATTGTTGCAAATGTTTATGTTTCGATCATCATAGTGAAATATTTTCAACACTAAAGATAGTGAACAGGTATAATAAATCTAATCAGTGTTCTCCAAACTTTTCACGCTACCCTTCATCAATAAAAAAATTCTCCAAGCGCTACTTATTATATACGTTTATAAAAAAAACGAGTTCATACCACCACAGAAGTTATAATTTTGTCATAAACAATTGGATTTTGCAGTTTTCTTATATACTACCAGCTTTCCTGACAGACGTTGTCCTGTAGTCCTTTCTATGAATATTGATTTCCAATTTGTAATTTATACAAAAATACGTTTAAAATATGTTTGAATATTTAAAAATGATTTCTGACAGCTCGAAAGAAATTCTACAAAAAGTTTGCGTACCAATGTTTTGAAACTCTATGGTTGCAAGTAAATAAAAATTGTGTTTATATAAAAAAAATTCACAGACGGCGTTGGCGTTGTAGGAAATCCGTTCCATACTCACTTCAAAATTATATTTTATATTATTTCTTATGCATTTTCAACTTTTTAATAGTTATTCTGTTATCCGAAGCCGAGAAGAATCCGACAAATCAAACATCGGAAGAATCTGTCCAGCCGATCTCGAGTTATAAGTGTTCGCACTAACCCGATTTCTATAACAATGTATTAAAAATATATGATTTAAACAAATATGATATTCGAATACCCCCTCTTTTACTGTGGTCGAAGGCCCTTGGTTGAGAAACACTTATCACCTCTATTTTAATAAACTGTTGCACATTCTTTGATTACATGCGTCTTGCTGGTGACCAATGTACGTATTGCGTGATATTTCACATTATATGATATCATTGCTACACATAAAATACGGGTATGTGTAAATTTTAAATTTGCACATAAGTCAAATTTTGTAAGCATTAAAATTTTCCCTTGAGTCATTTTATGTGTACTTTTACGTATGCACGATGACCTAATAGTGCTGGATAGGGCGACTCGTATCTGTTTTTATCTCTCTTATTTCCCATTTAGCGACAAAAAAGATAAAATTCCATATAGTTTCATAATCACTCGATAGGATATAGTCATACATTATTGCGTTTGAAATATTTACGGTAAATCGGATAATCTACATAATAATTTAGAAATGTTTTTTAATATGCCTTTTGTCGTTGCTTTACGGTATGTCGGAGCATCACGCTCAAAATACAAATGCTACGTCAGATATTAATATGCCCAGAGCCGTACAAAATGCTGGAGAAGATTCTTAAATACAATTTGCTGCATTAACTTTAATATATTTAGAGCTATTTAAAAAAATGTATTTTTTTAGGATCTTCATACAAATTTCTCAAAAAGACAGTAAGTCATCTTTTGGAAACAAAATTACTCATGTAAACGTTGAATGGAATCTTGGTATTACGGTATGAAAATGTAATAAAATAATTGTAGATTGATTTGTTATACATATTATAAATGTTATTCAAATCTTATTATTCTCAATAAATAACGATTTAATGAAAAAATTTGCAGTTTGATTTTGAAGTTACAAATCACCCTCTATGGGTGGAATGCCCAATACATTATCAAAGTAGGGAATGTAGCTAAGATTCAAACCACAGAGCTCTCTATGAAAACTTGCAAATTATGTCGGTAGGTTCGTATAATATTATAAGGTCGGTAAAAAAGTCATTCTTCTTTTTCTGTGCTTATGTCAGTTATAGAGGTCTGTTAAGCAATGGGAAGCTAGACTAGAACCTGTTTAATTACCTACCGATCAAGCCTGACAATCGGAATCAAAAACGTAAAGCAAACGGGTATAATCTAGTAATCTAATAATTATGTCAGCGTTCGTCAAATCTTACCGTAATAATTCGGTAAAATTTAATTTGAATGGAGTTTATTCTTTTAACAACATATTATATTACGTGTTTCATATGTGACTTGTTTCCTACTACACCGCCATCTCTTGGATTTTTTTAAAGTTATGCAACTATAGAGGAATTATTTTTATTACAAACTTATGATCCGTCGAAATTTCATACCTCTTCCGAATCAACAATAATTATCACATGTTGCAATATATTATTAGGTAAATTTAATTAAGTTTTTATGTCGTAATCCATGTACTTAATAAGTCAAAATTATCTTTTTATTCTGGGTTAGGTCGAAGTTCGACGGCGAGTTCATAATATAGTGAATCTGAATTTTTTGAACGAATGTTGATTCTATTGCAAAAAATTAACAAAAATGACTTCATGATAAAATATGTTTATCATCTAAGAACTAGGGGTCATCTCAGAATTAGATGTGAAAGTGTGTGTATGCATCCGCCCGTTTCAAACAACAGAACTCGAATACCACTATCATATAGATTTATGTATGCGTGACCCGCAGGTATCGTTCACTTTGGGTAGGCGGAATTAGTCGTTGAGTCAATGTTTTAGGCTATTCTTATTGTATAGATTGTGAAATCATACTATAGAATAACAGATCCCATTCAAAATTTGTATGTCCTGTTGGTTCTCGTTGTATTTTCGGAAGCATTGCTGATCTGCACAGGACTTCCCCAGTACAGGAAATTCATCTTCAGACAGCTGGTTTATGTAAACGTAAGGCTTATGGCGGATAAAAAGAGATGCCAAGTATTATAAAAAATCACTATCTAGTGCCAACAAACTAAATGTCCTAAATGACAAATATTTTTACAAGAATTTAGCCATTGGTTTGATGCTTGGACAAACATCATTTGCATTATATTTTTATCTTTTCATTTGAAATGGGTTATTCCCCTTGTATACATAGTAGCAACTAAATTGAATTTTTTTTTCATATATGGTTGACCTCAAAAATAATATGATTTTAGTTTAATAAATCTTACTGGAACATACATTCATACAAATACTACCAACAAAAAGTAATAAAATAATGATAAACCAGCAAAGTTCCTTCAAATAGGTATTCAACAAATATCCTACGATGCAGTGCCAAGCACCAAAAATATATGAATAATTAATAGATAGGTACATATAAAAAAATACAGAAATATTAAAAAGCATAGTAAACATATCAGAGAACTACTCAAAGTGAAATTAACATGATGGTTCTATTTTTTTCTGTTTTTGCATAGTATTTCTTATTTTTTGCAATTAACATTCATTTCTAATTATTGTGGTCGATCAATCTACATATATTTCCTTTTCTCTTCTGCTTTGAATGAGTGTAACTATACCTATCGCTTTACTCCGTATAGCGTTACTGGGTAACCCAATCTTTTATTATCTTAATTATTGTTTTTATGAGGTTTTGTTGTTTTTTATCACTTTTCTTTTGTAAATGTTTTATATTGTTAATGGCACATAGCCGTGAATAAAATAATTAAGTAAATGAATAAAATAAAAAATAAATATCAATGATATTAAGTACCTACCACATTCCTTCCACACCATTTACATAAATTCCATATCCAAATATGCATAAAACTGCTTATCGGCATACCGTGTAAAGAAAGAAAATAAATCATTGTTGTAATTTAGTTGATCAAAAATCGCTAAAAATATCTTTTGAAATACTTACCAACTTAAAGAGATAGATTAAAAAAATCTCAGTTTGACAGTCAAATATGAAGTTCTTATTTTCACCCAGATATGATTACTCGACCGATGATAATAAAATAAATAATGTATTGGTACTTGCACACATAAGCGATTGATTGTATAAAAAATATACGATTACGTTCTTTTATCGCCAACCTCTCGAATAGACGCGTTGCGAATGCGCATGTCAAATCGCCAATTGCGCAAGTACCTGGTTTATGACTCGGTTTGTGGAAATCTCTAATGATTATAATGAATTATTACAACTGAAGTTAGTTTGATTATTATGTGAATTTTAAAGGTGTTATTTTATGATGTAATTTCCGTTCGAACTGTCAAAGACAAATCGGAAAAAATACCTAGTCCTTTTACGGCGTTACAGGCTTAGGCAAGACTGCTCCAGAAACTTCGTTCCTTTGCATAGATTCTCTTTATGTAGTAGCTTTCCCGACAGACGGTGTCCTGTGGTCTAACTATGAAAATTGAATAAGAATTCAAAAGTATGATAAAAATGAATTTGGATGCATCTCTTTGAAACCACATATTTTCCATCCGAATTCTGTTAATTGCACCAACTGTTTAAACTGACAGTTTCTGTCAAACGACAATTTGATTTCAAAATTAGATTTATCCACTTTTCACCTTTTAATTTATAAAAATGCGCTTCAATGTTAATAAATTAGAAAAAAATTGAAAACAAAATCCCTCACAAATCTGCGTGCCAATGTTTTTAATGTCAATGGTTGTCAGGTAAATAAAAGTTGTGTTTCTATATAATTTTTTGTTGTATCGAAATTCGTTCTATACTAACATTAATATTATATTACCTATTTGATATCAATTTTTCGATGTTTTATTAGTTATTCTGTAATCCGGAGCGGATAAGAATCCAATAAACCAAAGTGATAAAAATCTGTTCAGCCGATCTCGAATTATAAGTATTCGAACTAACCTGACTTTATATCATAGATATAGCATTGTCATTGTCTGTCGATCGTATTTAGCAATACGATTTTTGTTAAAATATTGAATTTTATGTGATTTGATTAATTTACAGACAGGTCAATTTACAGGTACGATCGAGACAGCGATGTCATACCCATTTTGTTTGTGTTCTTCGGGTTAACTGATATCACCTTTACACACAATCACAGCATATAATAACACACCAACATGTACAAGCGAATTAATGTACGTGTTTCATATTAAACTTTTGATTTTTTTTTCATCGGAGTTCTTGATAATATCCTTAGTTAATTTTCAATTCATCGTATTTTATATAAAGTAAAATCAATAATTTAAACAAGAGAACATAAAGGAAAATCTTTCTGTTTATCATTTTCTAATAAAATAACTTTTGCTACGAATATTAAAGTCTTTACTTTTGTTATATCTGACTTAGGTCCCTTTGTAATATCTAACAAAATGGCTGCCATTTTATGGTATCTCCATGGCGATGTCGTGAGTTGCGCAATGTTTTGTCAAATTCCGAGATCAAAAGATATGAATCCGTCAGTTGTTCATGTTAACGTTTGCGCCATTTGGGCTCCAGCCGGTCGGTGTCGTAATATGGAAAACCCTCTTTCTTACATATTTAGGATCCCAGGTATCGCTTACCTCGATTGCGTTTTTTGCGAAGGGTGTCTTTGCATTCATGTAGTGGAAACATTAGCTTTATTTAAAAACTACGATCAGTGGAAAAAATAGCTCAGCGATGGAAATATTACGATTAAGCTGTCATCGAGATAGTTTAACGCATATCGCTTGATTATGAGCTGATCTCTGTAGATTTAGACCCGCCATATCGGATTTAACCTCAACTAAAAGTTGTTTCGAGTCTATATGAACACTTTTTGTAATAAATACACTGTATGTAAATTTTTTCCCCGTCCAAATAATAATATGTGCTCCCTTCATATTTTGGTCCATTGTATTTTGGTTTATCATTTTGATAATAGGAAATTTAAACAAATAAAGTAAATAAGGAACATAATTACGTTTTGAAGAAAATATTCAAAGAATACTTTTTAAGTAGTTACAAATATTAAATTTGAAGTGATCAAACATAAATTAGTTCATTTTGGCTGAAACATAAAGGTTTTGTATGATTTAATATGGACTTAACTATATTTTGATATAAATGTTACAAATTTTTGTGTGAAATTTCATCTTCATACATAACAACGGCGGATAAAATATTTTTTTTATAAATGAAGTAAAAACTGATCAGTGAGTTATACGTAATCTAACGATTAACGATTTTTTTTATAAATGAAGTAAAAACTGATCAGTGAGTTATACGTAATCTTACGATTAACGATTTTTTTTATAAATAAGACGGTAAGAGTTATACGTAATCTTACGATTAACGTTTTTTTTTTTTATAAATAAGACGTTAAGAGTTATACGTAATCTTACGATTAACGTTTTTTTTTATAAATAAGACGGTAAGAGTTATACGTAATCTTACGATTAACAATTTTTTTTATAAATAAGACGGTAAGAGTTATACGTAATCTCACGATTAACGATTTTTTTTATAAATAAGACGGTAAGAGTCCAGGATAAAGATTGATATCCAACCGACCGCCTTACATCGTGTTACTTGAATTTATTATTGCTGTATACTTATCTTTTTTGTAACATTTTTTATCTGAGAAATATACTTTTTATTATTATGTATTAACTGAACGTTGTTCATATTTTTCAGTTTAAAAGGCAAATGTTTATTTTTCATAACAAACATTTAATTTAACTGCGAACTTGACAGTTAGGAAGATTTTTCACGAACAATCAGTAAACCAACCAATCGTTACACTTATTATTAATGTATCAGATTTTTCATAGATCATTTATTTTTGGCTACTTTACAGTTGTTTCGAAGGATTTGTAATAACAAAAATGGTCATAAGATGTTCAATTTTAAAATGTATTATTTTAATTATGGTTAACATATCGGAAAATCCTGTGTCTTGGAGATATTAAACCTATAACCGCCACCTTAGCTGTTCTATGCAGTGAGGCTTGTTCACATTGATTTTAATTAATAATCGCTGAACAAGCTATATTTTAGATAACTCCACTATATGTATTTATAAGGAGGTATTTTTCGTCGATGACAATTCGCACAACTTTCATTCTAGTCACTAGGCTAACATCCACTCCACATTCTTTTCTAATATTCTCATTCCTCACCTTATCAATCAGTCTCTTTCCGCATATCCTACGCAGTGATCTCATTTCCACTGCGTAGGATATGCGGAAAGAGACTGATTGATAAGGTGAGGAATGAGAATATTAGAAAGGAATGTGGAGTGGATGTTAGCGTAGTGACTAGAATGAAAGTTAATAAATTAAGGTGGTTTGGGCATGTAGAGAGAATGAACGAGGAGATAATGACAAAAAATATAATTCTGAAAGAATGGGTGCACGCAGACGAGGTCGACCTCGAATGACATGGTCCGATCATATCGGTTCAGTCTAAAGCTACGGCTACACTATGGCCCATGCTGGTCCAGGATGGCCAAATAGTGGCACTGGCCAAGCATTGGCAAGTAGCAACATTTGGCAAATATACTTGTACACCTGGCTACACTATTGGCCCAACTCTGACAGCTGGCACGAGGCTAGATTGTTACACAATGTTTCTATCACTGATTTATTGATTAATTCTTGCTTTTATTCATCATTTTACATTCTAATCTCAAATTATTTGCTGTATACTCCTATCTGAGTGGGGAATTTCAAGAGAGTTTATCTCCCTGGGCAAAAACGATATTTTAATATAATTTCCAATTCACAAATATACCTACACAATAAAAACATTCATAATTTTATTAAACCTAACCTTCAATTTTTATTGATGTTTATTGTTTTGCAATAGGTATATATTTACCTAGCTCTTACAGGTTGATTTGGACTATAACATAAATGAAAATAAAAGATATTGATAAAAAAAAATAAGAATCATGGGTACATTACATACATACTCGAGTGGTTTAAAGAAAGCATCAACCACCGTCTTTGCCGTTTGCGTTTTTCATTATTTTTAATAACAGAAAAGCAGATGCCGCATGTATCACTGTATAGGATGCTGCAATTAATGCCATAATATGATATTATCATTGTCAACTTTCATTATTTTATCAGGATTATAAAAAAAAATTACAAAACACTATGAAAATAACAACATGGAAGACATGACAGCTGTCACATTGTTCCAATATTGGTGAATACTTGCGAACTCGATCGACAAGTACCTATACAAGTAACGGCCAATGTCAAATATTGGGCGATATTGGTCATTGGTGAAGCGGCCACACTACTTGCCCATGATGGGCCAGCGCCTCTAACAAATTTGTGATTTATTAAAAAATTATATGTTATTTTGCTCTTCTGTGACAAATCTTGTTTTATTTTGTTATTTTGTCAACATAAACCAATGGACGCACTATTTGGCAACACAATATTAAACCTACTGTCTTTTTACGTATACTGTTTTATTTATATTGTTGTCTTTTGAATTGATATCGATTGTAATTACTAATTGTTTAAAAATAATGAACAAAACTCTGAAAATAACAACATGGAAGACATGACAGCTGTCAACATTGGCCCAATATTGGTGAATACTTGCGGACTCGATCGACAAGTATACAAGTAACGGCCAATGTCAAATATTGGGCGATATTGGTCATTGGTGAAGCGGCCACACTACTTGCCCATGATGGGCCAGCGCCTCTATTTGGCCAGCATGGCCCATAGTGTAGCCGTAGTTTTACGGCCAATGTCAAATATTTGGCTATATTGGTCATTGGTGAAGCGGCCACACTATTTGCCCATGATGGGCCAGAGCCTCTATTTGGCCAACATGGCCCATAGTCTAGCCGTGGCTTTAGAGGAGGGCCAAATCAGGAGCAAAAGAAATAGAAGAGCATGTATGCGGAATGTTATGCGTTTGGAAGAAGCGAAAGAGGTTTGTTTGGATAGGAAAGAATGGAAATCCGTACTCTCTGCCTACCCCCTTCGGGAAACGGCGTGATGGGTAAAAAAAAATTCGGACAAAATGATGGCAGGTAGGAATGGAATAGACAAAAAGTCCAATTACTGAAATTGTCCGCGACATGTGAGCACTTATCATTAGAATGATTATTATTAGTTTTCTGTAGTGGAGTACGAATAGAACCTGTACTCTTTTTAGTCCATTCGTATTAATGGAGATAGTTGTTGTATCGAATGGTGTGGGGCGGTAGTAACACACAGATAGCATCGCGGGTATTATTATTCATGTTTATTATAATAATAATATATAGACCGGTAACAACAACCAAGTGCGGCGGTGAGCATTAATCCCAATCATTTTCGAATTAATAAATAAATAATAAATAAACATTAGCTTAAACAAAAAATAATAAAAATAAAAACGGAAAGCAATACATCGACAGTGCGGGGCGTTTCGTTGTAGCGAACGATCTTAGTATTTTTTTTAACATCAAAACTCGTCAAACATTATTGACAGCGCGAGGTGCGAAGTGTTTGTAGTGTTATCACCCCACGTTCCTATCGAATCGATATCATTATATCGAACGTCCTAAGGGCTATACATAGTATTTTTTTCAAATAAATATACAAGTTGTTTGATTTATCTATTAGTTTGATTTAAGCTGCCGAGGTGACTTCGTCCATTACACTCCAATCGCCGCGATGGGCATTGTCTAACGGTTGATCGATATTAATAATGTGTTTTTTAAAAAGAATAATAAGCGTGCTTTTGAACTGATTTCGTCATTAAAAATGTTTGAGAAGCTTAATAATAATAATAGTGGTGGTTATTCATCAGTTCGTTTCAGTTCTAATAAGTTAGTTTTAGTGCCATTGTTTATTGTTTTGATTTTTTTATTAGTGTATTCTTACACGTTGAATAGTACGTGGTACAGTAGTCAAAAGACGTTTGTCAGTAATAGTACGTGGTACAGTAGTCAAAAGACGTTCGTCAGTGTTACCGAGAATGAGTTGAAAAATCACAAGTTGATCTATTTGTGGAATACTTTCTGGGGGGATCCAACGTTCGAGTTCGGTTTGGGAAGCGAACCATTCAGAAGGCACAATTGCTCCTTTCAAGACTGCGTGATTTTGTACGATGGCGCGAGGAAGATTGCCAAAAAGCACGATGCTGTTGTGTTTCACGCACCCGAATATGCTCCTTACAGTAATTGGGATTTGCCTGTAAAAGCTTCATTGGGCCAGAGATTCGTATTCTTCTCTATGGAATCACCTCTGAATAGACCTGTCTCTAAAATATTCAATGGTTTCTACAATTGGACGATGTCTTATAGAATAGATTCGGAAGTGTTGGTGATCTATTTTGCTTTTTACTGTTTAGAGACTGGCCTTATGGTCTCCCACTCGGACAGAGCCAAGTGGAGGGAGAAGACTGTTCTTACGAAGACTCTGGATCGGCGGAGAGGGATGCTGGCGACTAAGGAAAAACCCGTAGCTTGGTTCGTTTCAAACTGCAACAGCAAAAATAAAAGAATGCTCATAAAGGAAGATCTACGCAACCATATTCAAGTGGATGTTTATGGAAAATGTGGCGATTTGTCTTGTAGTCATGCCACGGACGACGTTTGCAACGAAATGTTGAGGAAAAAGTATTTCTTCTATTTGGCCTTTGAGAATTCCAACTGTGAAGACTACGTGACGGAAAAGTTGGCGACCGCAATGACGAATGACGTGATTCCTATCTACTACGGGGGCGCTAACCTGACCAAATTCCTTCCTCCCCATTCGTACATCGACGCGTCCGCAATGACCGCAAAAGAATTGGCTGACAAAATCAACCGTCTGATGACCACGCCCGAGGAATATTTGGAATATTTTTGGTGGAAGGACTTTTACAGCATACGCCTGAGGAGTGCCGCCAGTTATAAGCCGTTTTGCAAGTTGTGCGAGCTGCTTCACGATCCGCATTCAACTCCAAGGACTTATGATGACTTCAATAAATGGTGGACCACGTACGAAGGACGCCGAGCTTGCCACGACGACTCATAGTTACCACGAACTTTATACTAAAAAAAAATTAAATCGATTTTCTTCTGTGATATTAATAACTAGATTAATATTATGATATTTTTGTTATACTTTATTTTCGATTGCTCACATGAGATACCGTTGTTTTAAAGATAATATATTTTCATCTTACTCATTGTAGGTATGTTCTTTTTTTAAATAATATATTATCACAATTACAATGATATTATGATAAGCAAATAATTGGTAGAGAAGGTTGAATAATTTATTAAGAAAGCGTTATTGAATATTGTTATATTATGTTTGATTAGCATCAGAACGTGATATTTTAAGTCACTTATCTCAATTGATTGTTGTATTATAATTTGTGCTAAAAAGTATTGTTTTAAGTGTGAAGTTAAGTACCTAGTTGTTATACAAATTAAAATGTCTCACTTATGTACATTAAATATGCCCGCAAGACTTCATTAGAGACTATTTCAACAGATGCATATTTCCAAAAGTCTTTCTTTTTTTCTGTTCGCAAGTTATATAACATATTATTATATTCTACATGTAAGCAATTGAATAAAAGAGATTTATCACGCATAAAATTTATAATATCGAAAACTTTACCAAAATCAAGTTCATTACCTACTAAAAATTAAGTCGAGTTAAAAGGTGTTTTGAGATAAAGTATATTTTTTTCTTCTTGCTTCCAAAAATCTCAAGAAGAAAGCCCGGAGAACATTGTACCTATGTAGAATTGTTTTGAAATGCCAGAGAAAGAGAATCGCTTTCATACGTGTCTCGAATAAACATGTAATAATGCTTCACTAAATTGTTTCGAAAAGCTGACTTGAAAATTTATGACATTTTCTAGGCAAATTATAATTATTATATTTTTTCTTTACGTAAAATAAAATTGGCTTATAACCGTTGTTTTGTTTTTTTTTTTTTAATTCTTAATATGATTAATACACTTATTCAAAACAAAATGAGTAGGTTGTCATGATTTTTCTAGATTGTTGCGTATAATTAAAAGAAATATATATATATATATATATATATATATATTTACCAACTCATTTTGAAATTCTTTAACAATCAAATGATATGTTATATAAATATAAAAACTTTGCTGTTCTGTCACAATTCATAAATTGTGTATTTTTATTTATTGCCTATGATAAAATGAAATGTAAATAATTTATTTATTTTAAATTTCATATACTTAGTCTGTACGAGTTTAATATATCGTTTTATTTTATTTTATTTATAGTCATTTACAAAACTCTTAACAATATGTAGTTAGTGGACCAACATAATATAAACATTTTGTAAACATTACATTGAAACACGAATATTATTACATTGTCACATCAATTTTGATGATTGCCATGTTCAGCCACGGCTACACTATGGGCCATGCTGGCAAATAAAGTCTCTGGCCCAGCATGGACAAGTAGTGTGGCCGCTTCACCAATGACCGATATTGCCCAGTATTTGACATTGGCCATTACTTGTATACTTACTTGTGGATCGAGTCGGCAAATATCGCCCATAAGTACTAGTCCAAAGTTGACAGCTTCTTCCAAGTTGTTATTTTCAGTGTTTTGTAGGTAGGTACATTAATTTTATGAATTTGAGAAAAAATAAATAGTTCTCTCTAGATCTCGTTATGAATTCACAGCAGAGAATAGCCAATCGAATGCAAAGTTTGCCATAAAAAGTTTACCATATTATCAGGATAAACCACACATGCTAATTCCTAGCGGAGAAAAGCCATATGAATGCAATATTTGCAATAAAGAGTTTACCATATCACGATATTTATTTAATTTTGCATTCGTATGCATTACATTTGTTATTTTTTACAATATTCTTTACATATCATCTTTTATGTTATAGTCCAAATCAAACTGTAAAGAGCTAGGTAAATACACATTGGTAAACATAGTTTGCTAAACATCAATTTACATTACTACAGTAATCTATAGTTATTAAGCGAACCAACTGTCAACGTTGGGCCAGTTGTGTAGTCAGGTGTACAAATATACTTGCCAAATGTTGCTACTTGCCAATGATGGACCAGAGTCTCTATTTGGCCAGCCTAGACCAGCATGGCCCATAGTGTAGCCGTGACTTTACCTTATAGTTGTAAAATACACAATAATACTGATTATAGGTATATTCTTTAAATGAAACATAAATGTGTATATTTGATAACTAGATAAATTGGTAGTACATACTTGTACAGAAAAAATAAATAAAAAAAGATAAATACCTATTTATTTTTATTTCACACTATACATTTATTTATTTATTTTATTTATTATAATTCTACGCAACAATGTTGCTTTTACAATCCATATTTAAATACATTATTTGGTACAAAAATAAAAATATATAAAACATACAATACATGTAATTGTATAAATGTATTTTTATTAGAGTACGATCTATAGGGGTTTTTATTTACCTAATAAGTACCTAGCTACATAATATTATGAATATTATGTCTTATAAAAAATACATTTCATACAATTACATGTAGGTAAAGTATTATTCCAAAATAATCAATTTATGTAGGTAGATATGCTTTAGATCCATGTGATAATAATGTGAGAAAGAAAGATTTGAAGTGGTTGGTAGCCTGGCAGTTATGACGTAGGCTTTCGTACTTGTCGTGGGTTCGATCTCAGGTGCCGATCATCTTCCTTTCTCTTTCACGACACAATCTTTAAGTAGCTTACTGTGAAAGAGTCAAAGAGTCTATTTGTGTTCACTCTGAGTGAGCACAAGTTCATTTTATTTAAAAAAAGACTCAAATCTATTTTTTATGTTTCGCCTTATTTTTTTTTTGTTATTCTTTAATCTGATCTTGGATAACTATAATTATTTATTTATTTATTAAAAAATGTAATACATACTTATACAATGAATGTTGCCCAAATAGGCTGAACCTTTTCAAAGGAAAACATAATAAAAACTGTCAAACAATGGATGTAATAAAATATATTACTTACTTAAGTAGGTACCTACTTGTAAAAAAATTAAATATTTTTCTATGGTCGCTGCACAACTCATAGACCTACTATATCTATAATGGACTGCTAACGTGAACTGTCAATGGAACAACTCGCGTTATCAACATGCAAGGATTTTTCCTCTCTGATGAAGAAGCAAAGAGGCATTGGAGAACTGTAAAAATGTACTAACTGGTACTCGTTTGAAGCCTTTCAACCTAAATTCTGCCGTATTTTTGTAGGGAAAAGCGTTTTACCGTTTCATTAATGATTTACCAAATTATCTTAATATCTGTTGTTTTCCTCTTTGTCATGTTGATAACACAGGGAACTCAGGCTAGCAATCCATAGAATAAGATCAATGTCACAACTACATAGCGTGATTTCTCATATAGTTTGTTATTTATATTATTTAAAAAAACTACGTAATTTAAATGCAATTCAAATACACAAGTCTTAAGTTATTTAGATAATGTAGTTTAATGAAGTAAGTAAATCTGTATTATTTCTAAAAAAATTTTTTAATTATTAAAACCTGTGCTATTAGATTCTATATTTGAAAAATCTACATCATCACGGCTTGGGCTTGGATTTGTATCCATACATTGAAATAATGTACATATAGGTATCTTTTGAAATTGTAATTTTTAATACTTTATTTATATTTCTATTAAAACCACTTGGAAAACAGCGAAATCAATTTTTATCCATTAAAAAGGTTCATGAAAAAAATAAAAGATTTATTACAAAATGCGGTGATATTAATATTAAGTATAATCAAAATTTTATTATACTTTATACATAAAAGTCATGATAATGGATTGTTTATATACATATAAACACGTCTACGTGATAATGTTACTTCTTCTTTTTAACTGTTTTTTTTCTAGCACAGTAATTGTGTCTTTGGATATTGATTTTAAAAATTACTTGCCATCAGAATTCATTAAATTAAAAAAAATGACGCAGTCCTGATTATGTGAATAAAAACGACTTCTAGGTGTTACTTTTAGCTTCTAGAAAAATATTACCAAAATATTGTAATAAGCTGAATCGTTTGTTCAATATTTTTACACAAATTCAATATGATGCACTGTATGTATTTTTTGTAACATGAAAAGTACTCAAAAAAATCAATAAGAGTTGTACAAAATACAATATCATTCAAATCAAAAAGACATTGGTTTTATTTTTGTCTTATTTTATTTTTTATCAAGTTTCATATTCTTATTTAACTAACTTTTCTTGGTGGATTTTTTGCCTTTTTGTTATATTCATTTCGACATCTTTTCGACACAAAAACACTTCACAAAAAGGAAAGCTTGTGTTTAGAGAGAAAAGAAGATAATCGCAACGCGGTTTGAACGATCCAATGTTAACCAAGATTCACTGTACACCGTATCTATGTTATCTATGTTAAACTTAGATTTAAAAACGATATGTAATTGATATAGTAGGAAAGTATTTGAATTGAGGGTTTGTTACGGTAAGCAAGTTTTTTTTATTTTATCTAAAAAACCGATACCTATTTAAACTAGTACCTAAACTAGTGTGATAGTAGTTATCATCAAAAAATTTAAACATATTTATTTAGTACTAGCGGTCTGCCCCAGCTTCGCAAGTTTTCATGAAGATGTCTTTTTTTCTAAATATTCTACAGCCTTTTAATCTGGAATAATGTAGCAATGTATGATCCCCTCCCGTACAGCAGAGTGAGCCACGGAGAGCGGCGACCACTCTTTTTTTTTTTTCTAAAAAATACTTACATTATTTTTAAACTCGCGGTATCTTTCAAATGGAATGTCCGAATTGAACAATTCAAAAAGTTTTGTAAACATATTGAAGCAGTCTTGAATATGAACTAATTTATTTTGATAAGGAGTAATACCAAGATACCAATAAAGAACCTCTTCTAGAGGTGGCATTTCAATTAATTTTTTAAAATAAAAGAACACGTATTGTGGCATAATTGTGATAGTTAGACATATGCTGTCGCGATACTTTTTGTAAATAATGATCTCTTCTACAAAGTTGTGGTACATTATTTTATTCTATCATCATTAGTTTTCACAGCGCACGCGATGTAAATAATATTTTAGGTAATTTTTTACACCTTGGGCTACGTTATTGGAGTTTTAGTAAGGATCCCAAATATTTTTGAAAAATCAATATAGCCTATGCCTCCCAAAAGTGAAAGAATTTTTCAAATCGGTTCAGTAGTTTCGGAGCCTATTCAATGCAAACAAACAAACAAACTAAGAAACAATCAAATCTTTCCTCTTTATATATTACTCTATAAAAAACTAGCCGTTTTCTTTGTTACCTAACTCCTCTTTTATTACTGGACGGATTTCGATGAAAAAAATTGGAGATGTTGAGGGTTACCCAAGGATGGTTTTGATGAAAACAGGGCCTTTCTAGATACTATATTTCTGCTTTAATTAATGTTTTTAGTTTTTGCGTTTTTTGCTCCCATTTCAACTTTTATATGTCAAAAAAAGATCGAGTAAAACAACTACGTTCGTAAAAAGGGTGATTTTATTTCTAAAGAGCGTACATTAGACCTAAGAATCGTTTGTGTTTTTTTTTAAACGTCATAAAATTGTCGTTCGTTTTCTAAGCAGGTATTATGTTAAGGTTTTTTCTTTATATTGAGAGAAAGATATACATAGGTAGGTATGTACAAGAAACGGGCATCGCGTAAAGAACGGTTGGTTATTTAGATAAGTAATACATCGATGCGCGTTGCATTGGAACTATACATCAATGTTATCCGATGCATCTGATAGAAACATCGATGTTTTCTCAAAATCGATTGTTTACAGGAGAGAGGGGGGGGGACTCTTATTTTCATATATATAAAAATGGAGAGCTATTTCCGGATGTCATGGCATCACGCCTAAATGGCTGGACCGATTTCGCTAATTCTTTTTTTGTCGTGTAGGCTTTTATCAGGAGAATGTCCTTTTAGAAGAAAAAATGCATGGAAAATTAGAAAATTAAAGAAGACTCTGCGTAGACGACTTTATTAGTACTTTTTTATCTTATAATTTTTATTCCAATTTTGAAATTTTGACAGAAATTGTCAATTGGTGCGATTGACAGAATGCGGATGGAATATACATGGTTTAAAACAGACGTATCGTTCGGAATCACATTGGTCAAATGAAAATTAATTCATCACCATACAAATTCGAATTCAACAGAACAAAACGAAATTCAACAATTAGTTAGGAACACAGGGCAACGTCTGTCGGTAGTATATAAGGCTTCTATTAAAATCAACCCATTATATAATTATTTTTCTCAGTTCTGAAAAATCAAAGGTGGATACTTATACCATTTTTTTTAAACTTCCTTATCAACCTGTTAACTGAAGATAAACTACGATAATAGAATAAATTTTTGTAAATTTTTTGACGAACTGGTATTCCACCGGTTTATAGAAAACAATACTTCACCGGTTTATAGAAAACAATACTTCACCGGTTTATAGAAAAACATATTATGAATAGGTGTTCTTCAAACATAATAAGTAAGTTTTCGATAATTTGTCATCTAAAAAATTGAAACAAGTAATAAATTAAGGTGGTTGATAGACCAGCGGTTACGACGCCGGCTTTCGCACTGTTTCGTGTGGAGGTCGTGGGTTCGAATCCCGGCCGTGTCGACCATTTTCCGCTTTCACGACACAAGCATTTGCTTACTGTGAAAGATGTCAAAAGTGTATTTGTGTTCACTTCGAGTGAGCACAGATTCATTTAAAAAAAAAAAAACAGGAATTTGGCACAATTACCACAAATTGTATAATCCGTTATCATATTATATGATTTAACCTACATAAATTCTGTTTATTTGTTCTTTTTTAAGAAAAGTGCCACTCTTATCTGAGGTTGGCGACCATCTGCGAATAAGTCTCATGGTCTTGGGCAAGTCCCACCAACTCTACAGCCTCTGGCAGACCAAACCACTGTCGTAGATTCTTAAGCCACGAGGCTCTTTGACAGCCCATACCTCGTCTGCTCTCTATCTTTCCTTCCACAATCAGTTGTAGGAGAGCATATTATTTGTCATTGATTAGTTCCCTGATTATTATTTGAGTACGTATGTTTATTATCTGTCGAATTTAGCTAAGGAGTCTTTTTTTGCATCAAAACGTGAAACATTGGCCTGATTTTTGATCAGACCTTATTTGGAATGTCTCAAAGGTCCAAAATCACTCTCATTTTTTTTAAACACAACACATTCAAAGACCCGAAATATGTTATCATCCAATACAAAAACCGTTATACTCGTAGTAAATTTTAGTTTCAAATACAAGATTACACACACATTCTGGACATGAACGAGGAAACCTAAACAATTTTCAAAGAAAACTATAAGACATCTTTATTCCAAAGAATTATGGTAACTTAAGTACGTAACTGATTTCTGCAGATGGTTGGCTACGCAAAAGATGTGAACTTCAATTCTTTCGCTAGTTCGAAAATGTCATTATTCAAAGTCTGCTTCACATTACCTCAGAGAGAAAACCATTACTTGGCAAACCACAGCCTTCAACTGGGTTAAAACGACGAGCGTCTTCTATGTAAACCATCGCACAGAACGACTTTCAACAGCTTCTCAATTTCGATTCATGGTGCTCAGTGCTGGAAGAAACTACCATCAGAAATGAGACTTGAGATACCACTGCATTCCTTCAAGAGATAAGATAAACACTTCTTTTTGTTCTCTCCAGTCTCTTGTTGCTTCATAGATTTTGAAAAGGCCTTCGACAGCCCATGTAGACCATCGATATGGAAAATTTGAGCTCTGTACTGTATACCTACGAAGATAGTTAAAACGGTGCAGTCCCCGTATGAAGACTCCGAGTGTATCATCAAAACGCCAGGTGTTCCTACTGAAGCTTTTAGGATCACACGGGAGTCAGACAGGGCTGCGTATTGGAATTCCTCTTGAGAAAGTCCATGGAAGGAGCAAGAGGTATACCCATAACACAGAGAGATTGTCTGATGGGCGAAATGTGCGATCTGGAGTACGCGGACGCCTATCGTTGTTCAGTATGACCGCATACCTAGAAGAAACACCATAAGAGATCTGTGGTAAAGCAGATAATCCAGCCATTGCTTTCATTCAATTTCAGCCTTGCGATTCTAATTGTAACAATGTTAGATACCTACAGATTATTCTCGAACATAAAGTTGTTAATTCATTTCAAAATAGTTGGTGAAATTTCTTTTAAGAAAGAAGTAAAGAAGATGGTTACTAGCTAGTTTCATATTATGTTTGTCCAATGAAAAAATAAAACTTTACAATTTATAAATATAGTTTTTATAAAGTGACAAATGTAACATTTGATAAAGTCTTATCTTATCAGGCCTGTATCGTATGTTCATATCTCGTAGTTAACCGGCAGCTGATACAACTAGGTGTGTCTTTATGTATACAAATAATCACAATCTGACTGCTACCTGATGGCACTCACAATTAATTTAGGAAATAAACTTTATTTTGTTTGCATAATCCATTGTCAAAGGCTGAGCGAGCGCTATTTCACAATTTTCTTTCCAAAACAATGACATGGATGTACAAAGTTTTTTTCCATTGTTACTAAAGGCAAACAAAATTATTTTTTTCTCAATTTGACCACAGATAAACCAAATAATATATGCGTCTGTGTCAATGTCAAATATCGGAGTATGTGTGAGTATCAAATACATAACATTTCAGTAGTGTGCGTAATGTTTTATTTATGAAATTTTACCTATGCAGGTCTTAGTACTTTTGGCAAAACAAAATTTGACGTCTTTTGATTTTTAATTTGACACGTAAATATGGCCGTAATTATTATTAGGTATATGGACTAAAATTCTTATTAACACAAATATGGTAAAAAATTTACTGTGCACAAGAAATATTAATTAAAATTTCGTGTATTAGTTTTCTTTTCATCCACTAGGTAACTTATTGCGTGCGTATCCGTCTGCTTCAAACAACAATGAGTACGCACCACTACATAAATATGATACTTTTTTTATAATGAAAGATTAAGATTCTAGCGTTTTTTGCTGTTAACACCTATTTGTATTAATGTTCTGCTGTAGCATATTCACATTCTATGGATATTTTACTGAACAAAATTACTAAAGATTTTCAGTTGCTGCGAATTTGCGAACGAACCCGCTGTTCAAAATGACTCCCGACTTAAATTTCTAAAGACGTTTAATTCTGCGGAGATTTTTGGTATTCCGCTTAGCTGGGGCACTGTTGTGTTTGAAAATAATATTACATCTTACGCTATTCTATAGATACGGCACATCTTTCCGACCATACGCTTCCAAAAATTTACAGTAGGACCTCTTATAACGAGCATTATTCATTTTAGAGTAATAATCATTAAGCGAAACACCCATTTTCATCAAATTTTCCGTTAGAAATTAATGTGAAACAACTTTTAAATTGTTGAGTACCTAGTGTAAAAAATTGGAATTCACTTCAGATATGATAAAAAATGTGGATAATTTATTTATTTCTAGCTTGGCAGTTGCTCTGTAGGTTGTGGGTTCGATTCCCAATGGCGGGTAACACAAACTTTTGCTTTCTTTAAAAATGTCAAAAGTGTCCAGATCTATTTAGTAAAAATTAATCATTTTATTAATGAATCTGTGTGTCACTCAAAGTGAACACAAATACACTCTTAAAGCTTGTGTCGTGAAAGCGGAAGATGGTCGGCAGTTGGTATCAATAAGTATCGCAATACTTACTGATAAACTTCGAACGAAACAATACGAAATCCGGCGTCGTCGGCTAGGCCACTACAGCCACTTCGGCTACCACATAAAGTAGTTTTAGCCGATGTTTTAAATTCAGACGAAAATGTGCCACGGCTCACGTGTAAATGTCGTGAAAACGGGATTTTTTAGTACGCTGCGTTGGGTTGGGCTGATGTGGCGAGTGCTAGATGGCGTGTTACCCTGAGACGACTTGCTGGTAACGTATGGATGGCGTATGTCTCGTTTTGACTAACAACAGTGGCTGCTCACAACAGGTGATACACTAAAATACATAAAAAAAGATTCTAGTTGTGGAACATTGAATAAGTTTTGGCGGTTTAAAATATCGGACGGGACTCAATCTGATGTGGGATCCTTACGGCTATATTATCGGTGTCCCGTCTTGGATCTATATAATGCGAGCAAAAAGTTATCTTCAAATTCCTGTAATACTCGGGTGGTGGAGGGTCCCATTCAAAATTTTCTTTCTGTGAAATTTCAGTCGTTAAGGGAGCTATTTTTTTTTCTCGTTATGCGAAGTGATCGTTATGAGAGGTTCCACTGTACTTCGTAATATTCTCTTTCTCTCCCTGTGTATTTGAATTATTATCCCAGTTCAAATCCCTAAGGGTTCCGTGTCACAACCCCACGTGTATCTAAGCCTTTTGGTTTCAGTTCATGTTGATTATACGGCGACTTATATTCGGCTTCCGCATGGCTTACTCCATATTATTATCAGCTACGGAACAAAATATTGTGTTGTTGTTATTCCGTGGCCTTTCACGTTTCATCTCTCACCGAATGCACTCCACTGTATGAAGAAATTATTACGGTTTGAATTCAGCCAAACTAATTTTGACCAAACTATTATACAGTACGTCTAGAATTTCGACCTGAGGGGTTAATCTTGAAACTATCCCGATCTCATTGTCGACCGTTAATACTTTTAATTCTATAAATACTTGTATAAACCCTTATTTATACCATTTTTATTTCCTCAAGCATTGCCGCTGATTGAGTCCTACGTGGAACTTTTTTATGCAAAGCAACCAAAATATAAGTGCGATAATGACATCCTTATTAAAATTGAAATTGGAATAGATTGTATCTACGATTTTTTCTTATATAAAGGTTAATCTTGTATCAATCGCAGATCTTTTTAAACTCTTTCGTCAGTGTTTGATAAAATTACAAATGCACTTGAGAACCACTCACACAGGATATTTAGGGTAGTATTTTTTTTACTGAGCTTTAGGATGGTGAGTTTTTTTGACATTTATTTTTTGTGTTACATAAGCCGTGTCCATGGACATCATGACGAGTATAGATCGCGCGGTTTACTTAGTCGTAGTCTGCAGTTGTTCTATTTAAGTTTTATATTGATTTTTAAAATTCTAAAAGTGGCTCAGAGCGCTTTGGGAGTTGCCCCAGTTGGATTATTTTGAAATACATAGGACAGTAGTAGTGCGCCCGTGGAGAAATGCTAAGTATTTTGTTTGTAAGAGAGGCGAGCGTAAACAAACTGACAACACACAGTCGCGTGACTGTCCGTCCCTATAAATATTTCATACGCCAGGCGCATACTTGAGCCTCCGCGCGAACATAAATCTGTTAGCGGAGCTATGAATATGGAAGAATTCATAGCTCTGTCTTGGCTTTCCGACGAGCTCTGAGCCGCTCCGCTTTGGGAACTTTTCATCCGACATTCTCGTGATATATAAATCTGGGAATATAAATTGAAATTTCGGTCTGATTAAATAGCATTTATTTATGTTTTCTCTCAGGATGTTCGCTGAAATATTGATTTATTTATACAAACAACGTACAAGTTGCGGTATTCGGTATAAAAACATTTGATAATTGTATGTCACAGTTTTTGTTTATGAGGGACTTAGACTTAGAGGATTGAAAAGTAGTGACTGCATTTAAAAAGACCAAGGTAGCGCTTTGTGCAGCTGCCCAAGACAGAGAAAGAGTGATTGGGTGGACCCAATATGACACACGAAGAAGATGAGGTGGTACCTTTGCATTGAAATCTTCTATATTATAAAAGTGGAGACCTATTTCGCGTATAGTCATCGCATCACGCCTAAACGGTTTGACCGATTTCGCTAATTCTTTTTTTGGGGTTTGCTTTTATCAGGAGAAGGTTCTTATGAAAGAAAAAAATAAAAAGGTTGAGTGGATAGTTGGAAAATCAAAGAAAAGACTAACTAGGTAGGTACTTTTAACAATATAATTTTTATTCCAAATTTGAAAAATTGAAATTAAATTAAAGTTTGACAGGAACTGTCGGTTTTGTTTGATTGTTGGTGTGATTGACAGAATGTTGATGGAAAATATTATGGTTTGAAACAGATGCATCGATCGAACTGATGCATTGGTTAAAAGGTAATAAGCTTATAATTATACAAATTCGAATTCAATATTCATACTTAGGAACACAGCACATCGTCTATCATGAAAGCTATTTGGCAATAAATATCGACGCTGACAATATATCAACATTATGAAGAGTACCTACCTAGAAAGATACATTTTTAGGACGCCTAATGAAGAGCGCCTATTATTGACTGTGTGAACTTTATCAAAGGGTTTCACAAAAAGGAGGTATCGAAATAAATAAACATACTACAAAATGATTTTTTCATTAAATCTTAAAGTGTACTTTTGACTATAAATTGCCATTAAAAAATGTTTTCAAAGGTTTCGTTATTGAAAAAAATCAAGTAACTTTACAACTATTTAAAATTACGCCATCTAACCATCAGCATAAACATTACGACTGTCAATGATGTGTTAAAGATTTTGCATAAATTTAGGAATAAAATTGAATCAAAATCAGTACGTAGGTATTTATTCTTTTCTTTTTCTTCTTTTTTTCTAATGTGGCAATCCGTTCTCGAGAGATACGTTTTAGTGTTCAAATTTATAACAAAAATAAATCCGCTGCTAACTAATGAATGATTGACAGAAAAAATAACATTAAAGAAAGATTTTTTGATACTTTTGAATCTGGCAATTAATAATAATAAATAAATAAATAAATAACACTCTTCTATACATAGGTGTCAGTATAGCCGGCGGAACTTAATGCTTGAAACATTCTCTACCAGTCAACCGGTCCCGTCCAATCTGAGACAGGATTCCAACCCCGAGTAGAAATTTCAAGTGAAAAAACACATTGATTAAAAGATTAATTTATAATATACTTTAAGATGGTGCCACCCCATCACGAACGATGCAATACTCAGCGGAGGCTCATCACTTCTACCATTATGTAGAGGAGATGGACTTGGCTGGGCCTGTGTTAAGGATGCCACATGAAAGTTGGCCAAGGAGAGCGGTGCTCTTCCTCCGCATCAGGGTCTTGAAGACGAGAAAAACACTAGCACACCGTATTCCGTTCCATCGAAGCAGATATGAGTGATTTATACATGGTGTGGCAGGAGGTTATTGCGCGATGGAGGGTTTTTGTTGTCACCCAAATGCCCTACGTTGGGTCAAAAAGGGAGTTTGTTAGCCATTTTTATGCGTTTTTAGTTCAATTACAATACTTGGATATTTAATTCTTTTTAAGTTGCACATTATTATTAAAAACTTATTATAATAATTATCATTTTGTGTTGGCAAAATGCGAACTGACTTACTTTTGTATCGCTCTATATAAATTAACTCGTGGGTTATCTTCAGCGTTAATTACTTTTAAACGTAGCTAAATGCAAGCAAATTTACCCTCTTTATAATTTCTATCGTTATTGTTTAGACTTGAACGCCTTTAACTACAGAATAAATGATTACATAATCACCACTCTAATGTCTCATAATTTATATAATAAAATTATAAGTGCTTAAACGATAAGAAACTCTATTTAGAAATTGTAAAAACTTTTCTAAAGATTTATCTTAATTATGTCTAGATTATTGTGACCTTTTCAGGACTAGATCTTAAAGAAAAAATAACAACATATAGTCATATTCTGGCGGCAAATACATGAGGGCAGTCGCAGTCTTGAAATTTGGTTGCTCTCTTGTTCTCAATAATTAGAACTCAATGTTCTCAATAATTAGACATATTAGAACGTTGTGCACCAACAAAGCCAATAGGCAATAAATATGAGACATTCACAAAAATGGATATAACAGTAGAAGACGGTCGTAAGCCCGTAGTGGTTTGTTTCATTTAAAAATCGAACATTAGCAATGAATTGTTAGTCATTAGTTGTTATTTTTTTTTTCATTTATCTTAATATATTGCCGTGGGGTTGCCGGCTTAGAATAGCACCTCTGCTCTTTTTTCTGGTTTTTCGAGCATCCTGTAAGAGGCAGGAAATCGAAAAATCAGATCGGGACCGTAGGGTTGACCACCTCACGTTCTTAAAACAATCGGTCAGAAAAGGCAACAGAATTAAGCCTCGGACGCCTGGACCCCATCAGGGGGGGGTCCAGGCAGCTGGTGTCCCCCCTGTATTGACCACGGCTCGATTAAGGAACAAGAGCTTGAAAATTGGGACTCTGAATGTCCGCACTCTGAGGGCGGGCGGGGAGCTTGTTGCTGCCAGGTTGGCGGGAGATTATGGACTAGATATCCTGGGGATGAGTGAGGCACGCATCCCAGGCTCGGGGCAGAGTGACGCTGGCAATTATGTCATGCTTCACTCTGGCCACCGGACTGCACGGATGCGTGGCGTTGCTCTACTTTTAAGTAAATATGCCTTCTCTCGCCTTCTTGGTTGGGAACCTGTTTCTGACCGCCTGATGAGTGCGTCCTTTAAGATGAGTGGCGAAACACTGACGGTCCTTCTATGCTATGCTCCCACTGAGGATGGGGACGCGGCTGCTAAGGATTGTTTCTATGACAGTCTGGATGCAGTTGTGTCCCATGTTCCGGGGCGCCATCGCCTAATAGTTCTGGGGGACTTTAATGCCAAGGTTGGCAACGACCCCCAGAATGGACCAGGCGTCATGGGTAAGCATGGCTTAGGAGTTATGAATGATAACGGAAGCCGTCTCATTGGTTTCGCTACGCTCCATGGACTCTTAATAGGGGGAACTCTCTTCCCCCACAAGGATATCCATAAATACACCTGGACCTCGCCCGACAGAAGAACGAAAAACCAGATAGACCATCTCCTGGTAAGGGCTAGCAGCCGAACTGACCTGCGGGATGTCCGCACCTGCCGGGGAGCAGACATGGACACGGATCACGAACTCCTTGTGGGTTCGTTCAGATTCAAATTCCACCATTTCCAGCCAAGATCGTCTGCTCCTCGCCCGCTGGACATACGCAGGTTAGAGAGTGCTCAGTGTCGTCACTTGTACGAGACTGAGTTACGCACAAGGTTTGCCCCCTTGCAGGATTCACCCAGAGCTGCCCCAATTGAGTCAGCCTGGACTAGCTTTCGTGACGCGGTTATGGAATCCGCACGTTCTTCTGTCGGCTATAAGAATAAAAAGAGGCCAATATGGATGTCCGATGGGTCCTGGAGTCTCATCGAAGATCGCCAGAAGGCTAAGACCCTCAGAGACAGCGAAAAAGACCCTCAAAAACTGGCCGCTTTGGTGTCTGAGTACAGGGAGCTGAGCCGCAAGGTGAAGCACTCTGTACGAACAGATAAAAGAAGACACCTGGACTCTCAGATACGGCGAGCACAGTCTGCTGCACTCGGTAATGACTCAAGGACACTTTTCGAAATCACCCGGGAGGTCGGGGGCAGGGGTCAAAAAAGACCCGTGACGGCAATACGAGACTCTCGTGGAGCTACTGTCACTGCCCCCGAACTGATTAAAGGGAGATGGAGGGAGTACTTTGAGTCAATATTGAACCGCCCCGAGCCCTCCTCACCTTACAACTTTGAGGAGGAGTTGGCGGGTCTGAATGTACCTCAGGCGACTGGGATATGTGAAGATCCGCCGACCTACAGCGAGATGGTGCTGGCCGTGATGAGATTGAAGAACAACAAAGCGCCAGGAGACGATGGAATCCACGCAGAGCTCCTCAAACAAGGCATAGATACCCTTGGCCAACCACTTCTCGATATATTTAAAATGGCGTGGGAAGAGGAGAGGTGCCCAAAAGATTGGCGGAATGGATCCATCGTCGCAATATTTAAAAAGGGGGACCCCCTTGAATGCGGAAACTACCGTGGAATTACTCTGCTGAGTGTTCCCGGTAAGGTATTATCTCAGATATTACTACATCGCATTCGGGGGCCTGTCATGGCTGTCCTGAGAGAGCAACAATGCGGCTTTGTACCTGGAAGATCCTGCACGGACCCAATTTTCTGTGCTAGGTGCGTCTTTCAGCAGTGCAAAGAGTTTAACTCTCCAGTCGCTTGTTGCTTTATAGATTTTGAAAAGGCCTTCGACAGCCCACATAGACCATCAATATGGGAAATTCTTGCTCTGTATGGTATACCTCCGAAAATAGTTAAAATGGTGCAGTCCCTGTATGAAGACTCCGAGTGTAGCGTGAAAACGCCAGGTGGTCCTACTGAAGCTTTTAGGATCACCACGGGAGTCAGACAGGGCTGCGTACTAGCTCCTTTCATATTCATAATAGTCATGGACTTCCTGTTGAGAAAGTCCATGCAAGGAGCAAGAGGTATACCGATAACACAGAGAGATGGTCTAATGGGCGAACTGTGCGATCTGGAGTACGCGGACGACCTAGCGTTGTTCAGTACGACAGTGGAGGAATTACAGCGCAGTGTTTCAAGACTCTGCAGCGAAACAGCACGCCTCGGCCTTCGAGTCAATGCCAGTAAGACGGAGCTCATGGCGAATAATGCCTGCCCCGATAAACAGCTACCGATAACCATCGATGGTCACCAGGTCTCCCGGGTGGATAAATTTAAGTACCTGGGAGCAACCATTACCACCACTGGTGACCTCGGGGCTGAGCTCCCGATACGTATCGGTATGGCAAGTGGCGCCTTCAACAACATGACCAAGATATGGAAGGCGTCGGCGTTTAGTGTCGAGACGAAATGTAAACTGTTTGATGCGTGTGTGTTGCCCATTCTCCTTTATGGGTGTGAGTCCTGGCACCTGACCAAGGCCCAGGCACAAAAAGTCTCATCATTTGAAATGAAGTGCCTAAGGAGAATTCTGGGCGTAAGATGGTACCACCGCATCACGAACGACGCTATACGCCGGCGCACCCAGCGTGAGCCCATCACCTCTACCATTGTGGGGAGGAGATGGACTTGGCTGGGACATGTGTTAAGGATGCCGAATGACAGTTGGCCGAGGAGAGCGCTGTTCTTCCTCCCATCAGGGTCCCGAAGACGAGGAAGACCCTCTCACACTGTGTTCCGCTCCTTCGAAGCAGAGCTGAGGGACATGGACATGGTGTGGGAGGAGGTCATAAACATTGCGCAAGATCGAGCGCAATGGAGAGCTCTTGTTGCCTCCCTATGCCCCTGAGTGGGGTGGAAAAGGGAGAATTGATTGATTGAATTGATCTTAATATAAATTATATATATTCTATGTTTGTAACAATTGTTTTTGGAAAATTTGCAACTATTATGTGATTAGTTTGTTGATCTAGGAAATATTTTCTATAGGATTTATCATAGGATGTGCTGTCTTTACAGAGAGGATAAAATTGATCTTATACCAATCAAGCCAATAGGCAATAAATATGAGACATATACAAAAATGGATATAGTCATATCCTGGCGCCAACTGTATGACAGCAGTAGCTGTGTAAAAAGTTGATTGCTCTAGTTGTTCTAAAAATTCCAACAGATGCCTCTATATCTCATTAACATCAGATACTTGTAATATACACGTATTATGAAGGAATTAGCGTCAGGGCAATTGGCCCAGTCGTTAACGTCTCGGCATGGTACAACGAGGGACGCAGGTTCGAATCCTGCCTGGGCATGGGATTTTTCCACATGTTGAACATTCTCATAATATTCGGGAATTTGAACGTTACCACCTAATGGCGAACGTTGTTAATGTAAAGTGGTCACACTAAGCCATCCTTCGAAATAACAGTAGAAGACGGTCGTAACTCCGTAGTGGTTTGTTCAACCATTTTAAAAATCGAACAGTATTATTCAGTCAGTAGTTGTTGATATGACCGTGAGGTTGACCACTTCACGTCCTTAAATGTCAACTGGTCAGAAAAGGCACAATGAGCCTCGGACGCCTTCGAGCGCAATAGAGAGCTCTTGATGCCTCCCTATGCTCCCGAGTGGGGCTTAGGCCCCCGTATTGCTGGTTGGTTTGGGGGTGGTTTGCGGCGGGCTTGATTTGTCCGGGGCCGGCTTTTTGGTTGGATTGCTTGGATCGAGCTAGGTCGGTTTCGTGCGGGATGGGTTTGCTGCGGATTGGTCTCCTCCGGGCTGGCTTGCGGTGTGCGGGGGCCTTAAAGGGAGAATGAATGAATGAGTTGTTGATATATCACTAAGAAGGTTGGTCACCTACTTTAAGTTTTCCTTAAATCTTCGAATATTCTGCGCAACTTTTTTTTATTTTTTTCATTCACTTACTCATCGGAAAGGAGAAATCTGTTATGGTGAGTGATGTATTTCACTTGGATTAAATAAATAAATAAAAACTTCCTCCTTATAATAAATACATAAAATAACACTTTTCTATATAAAAGTGTGAGTATAGCCGGCGGAACTTATCATCTGAGGCAATTATTTCTAGTCAACCGGTCCCGTCCAATCTGTGACTGGTCAACCCTGGGTAGAAATTTAATGTAAAAAAAAACACAAAAAAATTCCGACCCGACCGGTAATTGAACCCGGGACTTCTAGATCTGAAGTCTAAGCCTGAACTATTCTGGAACGGTGGTTGGTCAATAATGGCAAGCACAACAACAACAAAAAAAAAAGAATTAGAGAAATTGGTCCAGCCATTCTCCATTAGAGAGAGAGAGGTTTTTTCGATGCATTTACTACTTCTTCCCTTCGGCATCTCTTCATCTCCATACCTCATAAACAAATTGTATCATAAAATGTTGTTTTTTTCCCGAATGCCACGTCTATATAATATTAATATGTACTTCTTAAATCAATCTTTTGAATAGTCTCACACAGTTGTTCACGGAGAGAAAAGAGTTGAATCAAAATAAACATAATTTCCTTTTAATAAAATAAATATGAATGTGCTTGTAGTGTAGGGCTCACAATAACAATATATCAATAATAATTCTTCGTTATATTTGAATGTCGCTCGAGATACAAGGACGGTGGTGGAATATGCTATTTCCCAGTCGTAACCGCGCGCTGTCACATAAGTCAGGGAGTTCTTTGTGAAAATTCCTCACGTTCCCGCCAAATTGATTGGCGGCCATATTGTTTTCCCGGCTCACGGCCGCTAGGGGCGCCGCCGTCGGTCGCTTTAATTTTATTCTTTTTAATTCAACTGTCAACAAAAAAATATTAACGTACGTACGATGAAAGTACCTACTTATTTGAAGAAGATAATTTTGACGAGCAACGATTCTAACAATTCGCTAACGGTTTTCGATTTTTAAAAGTATTGGTAAACTAGTACGGGGGTATGACGGTCTTCTATCGTTGTTCCGAAGGCTGCTTTTGTTTTTTTTTTTTGAAAATAAAATCGGCCGTAGTATATCGAACGCGGTATTCTTTGAAACGAGTACAATGCTTTCTATGTCTTTCTCTTTCACAGCCAACAATACAATAAAGAAAACACGCGAAACAGATAGTGTCATTGCGCGTTGATTGGATACCGTAGTAAGAATGACGCCCACTAAAACAAAATTAGATTAACATATGCATCTCGGAAGTTACATTGCGGGTCCATTTTTATAGAAAACCATTGCGTTACTATGTTCTCTTTACGATAACAACGTTCGGCATAATGTGCTAATGTTCAAATCCCCTTAACTCCCTATCATGAGAATTTTCATCACGTTCAACATGCTGAAAAATACAATCCCCTGGGCAGGATTTAATTCTAAAGTCGTCTATTGCAAAACGCTCTAGCAATTGGGCCACCTGGCTCGCCGCTAATCCCTAAGAACGTTGTGAGATAATTTTGACTTCTCATAAAAAATGTGAGAAAATCTTACACATGCGAAAAAAGCTGAAAAACAAATTAAGATAAGTAAATTTTAATACGTTAATCATTTTCGTGAATAAACATAGGTAAGTACCTTTTTACCCCCCTCATCATGCCGTGTCTCTTAAGGGGTAAGCAGATAACACGGATATCCACTCCTTTCTATCCAAGCACACTTCTTTCGCTTTTTCCACCGTCATACCATTTCTCATACAACCTCTCCTTTTCTCTTACTTCTGACCTGGCTTCCTTGAGGATGGACATACTAAGCGATTTAATAATAATCTTTGTAGATATTCGGCAAAATATTTTTTATAAAAGTTTTTTTACGGCTCAGAATTGTTTTTTTATACCGATTTCCTTTTTCTACATTCAAATGAGCAAACCCTTACTTCAAAACATATTTATACAAAGTTTGTGATAATATTGAATTATTTGTAATAACTGGTTTGTTTTAATATAAACTAGCTTTCCCGACAGACGTTGTGCTGTGGACCCTTTGGTCTTAACCAGAGACGGCCCATTCATTGTGAACTGCGTCTCCAGAAACAAAAATAAATTAATTAAATAATAACATTAAAATATGTATTTCTAAAACATCCATATTTCATTCGTATTCAAAGCTCAGACGGGATCAACGCGAGAATATAATTATTATATGCGTGCATTTTGGTTGACTTTGTATTAAAATTTCTAAAACGCTCGAAATTGTGGATTAAGTGAAATGGGTTAATCACACATCGAAAGAATCTGTTGAGCCAATCTCGAGTTATAAGTGTTCGCACTAACCCGACTTTAATTTATATTAGAGATAAACAAATGAAATAAGTTACACCAGAAGAAATGCCTAATATCAACATCAGCTTAGCTAAAAGCCAAAATTTTTGTAATTAAGCGTATTTTATATATTATGTAGATAAGAGTAGGTCTTTGAAACAAAATAGAGAACGATTTGAATTCTGAAAACATTTACGTAGTCCAAAAAACAAAACGAGTCGAATACGTTGGGACAAGAGAGAGACGAACTTTTATTTTGGTCACGTACTAGTTGAAATAATTCATCAACCATTATTTTGGTTTCCCAAACCGTGCGGCTAGGGGAAGCGGGTTGCATTTCTTGGACCAAGTTTTGTCTGAAATATAGTTTGTCTCTTATCTCAGGAATTTCAATATAATCGTTATCTAAATTGCTTGGAGTTGATTGCAAAGTTCTAACCATACATCTAGTTAGTTAGTGAATTCTTATAAAATGCATGTCGATAATTGAAGAGTTTGTTTGTTTCTGAAGTAAGTGAAAGTTTATTTAGTTTCAAAGTTAGGAATTAGTGGAATTAACTCATCAGATTTTTGTTCTCCGCGGGAAATCAACTCTTTGCCACAATGATTTAGGAAATGAAGTGAGGTTTAAAAAAGAAAAAAGCAATGGATTGGTGTAAAAGCTTGTAAAATCAGAGTTAAGTTCTTGTCTTTCACACATGTGCCACAATTTGTAACAATTTTCTGAGAAAGACCAGAAGCGTTTCTCATTGCCATCTCTGGTGGATTTTCTTAAGGCATTGCCTTCTCTTACCAAGAGCTATCCTTTTCCTGTAAGGCCCCTTATCGTTCTACAGGATTCATAATATTTCAGCAAGCTGCCGTAGCTCACTTTGAACTTTCGCTGTTTACATAATTCAAATTAACATTTTTTTTATATTTTTGAATAATATATTTAAAACATTACAAAGGACACAAAGCTACTAAAATCTTTTATAAAGATTGCTTTAATTTTAACTCACGGTGTTGCTCAGAAATTTGGCTTGCTTCCATTCTGTTTGGGCGAGGAAATTACGTTCATTGTTTTTAAACGGCTAAATTCCCTTTTGACCCTTCGCTTCATTCATAAAAAATGACTTTGATTTAAATGAATAGAGTCGAATCTTTACAAAGTACACGCAGCGTCTTTGTGCCTGATGGATTCTGTACAACCCAAAATAAACCTTTTACACGAATTAAGATGTCTAATGAATACGAATTATTTTCAATTCTTTTCCTTTTAATCTGCGAAAATTTAGAATGATTCTCAGTAATAACGTTCCCTAATTGAATAATTCATAAAATGTAGAAATAAAACTTTCTTTGTTCTGAAATTATTTTGACATTTTGTATTTTCTAGAGTTATTTGAAAAAAGAACATACCTACTTTACGAATAAAAATATCCCAGAAAAAAAAGTATATTTGAAAATGGAACGAAAATATTTTATCGAACACATACTGTGAGTGTGCGTTTTCACCAAAAGAACACAGATACGAATCTGGAAACAGAGCATACATTCTTTTATGGTTGATTTTGGACACAATGGAAGTAATAAGAAACAAGATCTAATAAATGGGCGATTACAGATTAGTGTCTACATCAACGATCAAGAAAATAAAATGTGCTTCAAATTCTGGCTGTATTTTCGTTTGGTTTAAACGAATTCTTAAAAACTGAACGCCTAGGCGACTTCCTATTCACAGACACGTTTCTTGAGATGCCAGTTCTAGCGCATGTAATATATAATTCAATGGCTGAAATTAATTATTAAACTGAAGTATAATATAAGGATTTGTGATTTTTTACTATGACTAAATTTAACGGTATTCTTTTATTTGTTTTCAGGTAAATAACTTTTCTGACCACCATTAATTAGAAGTGATCCAATAATTTTATGTAAGTAACACATTTATTATCATATTTTATGCTCAGTAAAGACCCCAAAAATGAATGAGGTAATTTGCCCTCAAAACGCATCGGTTCTCTTCGTGGCTAGTTTGTTTCATACCCGAAGATATCCGAGCACACTAAAAGTAATAGCTACATTCATACATAATGCTAGTTAAAAGAATTTTTATTTATACTCCATGCGTATACAGGAAGTCCCGTATAGAGCAGACAAATATAATTTTGATGGTCGATATACGGAAAAGCTACATTTTGTGGTTAATGCCTAATATGAATTTTTCATCCAAAATTATTTACCACATAATTAATTAATTAAAGGTAAAAAAGTGAAAATGATATTTTTTCAAACTTGATCCCAATTATACGTACGTCATATTCTACAACTTTACCAAAATGCTTACACGGTAACACCAGGGGCCCAAGTCACATTTAATAAATGGCTGCCACGTTCAACAACCGTCACTATTATGATCTAATCTCTAATGTGTACTTTTGCACAATGTTGTTTGAAATTCCTTTATAAATTTTGACAGTTGATCACTTTGAACCGTTAGCATGGCAGCCATTTTTTTTAGATCGAACATAAAATCCTGGTGCTTTTGATGAGGATGAGAGCTGTCAAGAGGGGATTGCTGCTGACCACTCGGCGCTTATCTATTTCATAATATTTTGTTATTTAACCAAACTCAACAAACCACAACACATATTTGAATAATATATAGGTACATTAAATGCTAAGATATTTGTTAGGTTCAGACATCTTTATTAAGAAAAACAAAATATTACGAAACAAATTCTTCAGTTTTCTTAAAATCTAATGTTTTCATAGTAATTTTCCATGTTCTAAGATCTAGAATCTCGAACAATAAAATAACGTAGTGTTGGTACACGCATTACGTTGCACCCTGTATAGTTGGATAGTTGTATGTGAAGATTAAATAAACACTGGGCACTTTGTTTTAGACTCCGGAGTCATACCTCCCCTTTCTCACCGTCTCACCCCCGACGGCAGTGGCGTCTCGAGAGGAACAATAACAATAATTTTATTATTTTTAATTTTTATGACGTGCTTTTCAGTGGCGGCTCGTGGACACAACATAACATTAAATCGTCCACTTTTGGGCAGTTTGCCCGCTCTACACTCTGCTGTGCAACCCCTTTCTCATTTCGGGGCATCTCGTACGAATTCAGATTCACGTTCATACGTAATATAGTCATTATAATATTTTTGTTTCTACATGATAACTTCGATATTTTAAGAGAGTAATTTTGTTGCGAACAATGCATTCATCAGATATTCAATTGAATGAGAGCATAACCTAGATGTTTTTTTAGTTTGTTTACTATATTTTTAGTCTAATACATATCAAATGCTTTACAACTTTTGTTGATTTAGGTAAAGTTATGACATTATTATGCGAGGTTGTTACCTGAATTTTTTTTTCGTCTGAACGCCTGAAATCCTTCCTTTCCCTCGCGTCACTGCCTTTTATCTTGTCAAACCATTGCTCCTGCCTTCTGTCACTGCTTCGTTTTTTCTGACATACTTCACAATTTCGTGTTATAAGCTCTTTATTTTTCGCTTAGCCATTTGACAAAAGAAATGTCTTAGTAAAATCAAAATTAAAAATGAAAAAAAAAACTGACTTGAGATTTTCGAACGTTGTATTTCTGAGGTTTTTGAAATTTTCATCTTGATTTTTTACTTCAACCATTCCTTTATTCTTCAGCTTTTGGAAAAATGTATTTTTAGTTTCCAAAATGGAGTTCTTTGTTCACAATTTTCAGTTTTAGGTTGAAAGGTGGAAAATTGAAAAAAATTGGAATTAGTTAAATAACTCGAAAACCACTGGCATTTGACCCCTGGTTAATGGCAATAAAATTGTTGCTAATTTGATCTTGTATAACCCCTCTCAAGGAATCTATCGAATTACCAGTCTACCTGTATATAAGTATACTGTAAGACCTTCCTCCAGTCTACGGAATCGTCATCATACGATACAAAACATTTTATGCATTGATATTACAGCTATCTTCGAACTTCGTAGTCCAAAATTCTGCAATTTAGTGAAATATGAGTGTAAATGTAAGAAAAACTCTCAGGAAAACGTGGTAGATTAGAGTATATGGAGAGACAATGCATCGTCACCGTTTCAAAGGTGTTTTTAAAGCGAGATTGATTTGATGAATACAAAAATAAACGATAATGCGAACAATTAAAGTAGACGGGTTGAGAAGTGTCTATTATTATTTTTCTAGACCTACGTAAAGCGTTTGACAGAGTCATGCATGAAATTCTCGCAACAACGCTATAATATAACATATACATAAATGGTAGGTATGTCGATTTTCGTTGAAACAATGTTGATGTGCCATATTGTGCTCGCTGTCTGTACTATATTCGCCCATTAGTCTAGTCCACATAGGAAGCAGAATATAAACATTCTAATGTTAATATAATGTTTTATACTTGGGACTATCTCAAGGGTCGCGTATTTTAGGTTAATATGTTTGGCACTGAGAGACCTTTCTAATTTTGCTTTATGTCCTCACAAGCTGTACTTAGTATATCACACGTCATGTTCCAATTGGGAATATAGAGGACTATTAAAACTTCAGTGTAATCTTAATGAAATACTGTTATTTCTTTTCTGCGCTGTAAAACTAAACTTTAGTTCCGATTAAATTTTATACAAAAACCTCGGAACAGACCAACAACAACCAACAAGTAAAATGCCTAAAATTTACAAGCACCCTTCACATGTCGTATGGTTTTAGAGAACGCCATGGTCAAAGATTTTATCGTGAGAGTTCATGTATTGAATCACTTCAGGTGACAAGCTGTGAACGTCGAGTTTAGTTATTTGGCATTATTGGATGATGTGTTTCATAGCGTTCATAGAAGAACCATGATTAAGTTCAAATCAGACTACATATTTCAGAAATAATTTTAAAGGAATTTTGTGGAATTGTGTGAAAGTTATGTGGATATCAGAAAAGAACGTGGTATAGAAGATAGAGTTTTGCCAAAAATAGAAGTAAAAAAAATGAGATGATCTGGACAAAATTGGAAAGAATAGATGCATACAGAATGACATAGAAACTTTATGAGGCTGCAAGGAAAGGTGCAAGAAAGACGTGAAATGACCGAAAAGACGTTGATCGAACACATCGATTCCGTCATCAAGGAAGGGCAGGTTAGAAGCAAGAGAAATAGGAAAGGTTGTATGAGAAATGGTAGGTCGGTAGAAGAAGCAAAAGCGTTCTCTCTGCCTATCGCTTACAAGGAAAGGAAATGTGCGTGAAAAATATATTTAATCTCTAAAAATATAAATGAATTGATAATATTTGAGGTTAAATAAAGTTTTGAAGTGAAAAAAAAAACAAATCAATAAGAAGAGATGAACTATTAAAAAAACTATTGTGATTATAAAAATAAAACCGTGATACCTATTTCTAATTATTATTTAAGTTCATCTATTGTTGGATTGCATGCCAACAGACATTTTCCCTACAATAGTTTTACGGTTGAGCCGGCGTTCGTTTGTTTTGGTAGTGAGTTCGAAAATTAAAATTTAAACGCTCGGAGTCGGAGCACGCGTTAAATTATCTTCTTACTAATTGGATGAAATTCACGATGTCCCTTTTTACGAGAAAGTCAATTAGGAGACATTAGAAGTCGTTAAATGTTTTATTTGTCTTCTTAATAGTTTAACCCTTTTGATGATAAACGATATTATTGTTTGTACGAAATAACTAACGCTGTTATCGGGAAGCGACGTATTAAATATATTTTACGTTACTAATTAAGTACCTATTTTTTTCTAATAGCTTCATTAAGATCTTCTTTTTCTCTTTCAGCCGTCTATCCACTGCTGTAGCCTTATTGTATTGTCATTACAGCAAAGGCATATTCCGGAGAGTTGTCAAATTTCATTTTTTTCTGTCTGTTGTCGATTTCCCTTACCTTAAGGCTCTTTATTATCTGCATCCCCTATTTTGTGCCTTCTATAGGTACCCAATTTTTGCCCAAAACCAGTCTTGCATGGTTTGCTGTTAATAATTCTTGGATATTCATCTTCCTTTTTATTACTGATCGTTATATCTTCCGTTCAATGGGCTCCTGTGTTGATATAAGGCTATGTAATATATCGGCAGTGAGTGTTTTAGTTTTTTCCAAGTATCATGCTTCATTTATGTCTTGGGAAAGACCATCGTTTGCTTATGGCTATGCGGTCATATCTCATTCCGCTGACATGATCTCTCCGGTGTCTTCGTCTGCTTCTGCTCCATCTCACGAAGTCGTCTACTTTGCATATTTCCCAAATGGGGCTGTTTCTGTTTCAATTGAATACCTGAACGATTAAGCATATTGCGTTACACAGCTCAAGCACCTACCTAGAAATTCTTAAAATCAAAGCTATCGTTCGAATATTTTTCAAAATTTAAATTTGTACTGGGGTAACTAATACAATGGGAAGTTTTTCTTCCCTTGTGTGCCGCTAGGGGCGCCCTAGCTAATCCGGTCTATTGTCAAATTCAGTGTGGCCAACGGGGCCGATTTACTGCCATTTGGTAGGTAGCAGCATAGATAATATAATAATATACTGGGTAGCAGCGCTTCTCATCTAAATATTATAATAATATGACAGCTGGTTATTAAAACATAAATACGTTCGGAGATTTGTCAGTTTGAGACTGTATTTTTGTTATTTTTACCATTGCGTTTAGAAATAATTTTAAAATGAATAGAAATTACGGAGAATGGTCTATAAATCAGTTAAAAAAAGAAATAAAATCATCTCTACGTTGGCAGCACTGAATTTGACAATAGACCTGATTAGAAGTTCTGCCACCTAGTGTGTATTATCGGAAGCTCCCCAGAAAACTTCCCATTAGAAGATAATAATAAGTACCTACTCTCGGTATTGATAAATTTTGCGCCTACGCTTTCAAAATAATTATTTATTTTACATCAAATAATAATAATAACGAAAATTCAATTTGTCGATACTTCAAATTCAATTCGGCGTAAGCCTTTGATATGTGAATCGAATGTTTTCGTTGTAAGGAATTCCTAATTAAAGAGACAACTTTGTATCTACGCACATTCGCGTTATTAATTCTGTTATAATTTCGAGTAATTAATTTAATTTCCAAGTATACGATTACGTCATTGGCTGAAATATAATAATTTAAAATATAAATATCATAAGATAATAATAGATGTAAGTATATTAAATTGAAATCGATCACCAAAATAAATAAAACACTTACGATATGAGCGTTCTAAGGACATCCTAGCTTAAAATAATGAGACTTTTTTACGTTTCTTTCATCATCTAACATCAAAAGGAGAGCAAAAATTATTGACCAAAACCCATAGACACGATATTCATGGATATTATTATCCAAAAGCCACATAAAAACAATGTCTTAAACTGAACTTGTGGAAGACTCATTTACTCATTGAAAAGTCATCTCTATTGCCTCTATGATGAGTGTTAGGAAAGTGTCTGTCTCCGCAGCTTGAAATCTACAATAATAATCTAACATCGTGATATATCGTAAGATATAGATACTAATCATTATCGATATCATAAAGAGTGTCGCAACGATGTCATTGCTGCTATAACAGAGACATGGTTGATGCCTCAGCATCTGAATGTGAAATAACATTATTTGGCTGAGCTGAACATTTGTTTCCTCTTATCATGGTCCCGATGTATAGAAAGACTATCGTATACTTACTGTGTTTCCTTTCTTTTGTATGGTTTGTACTAGTAAGCTAATTCGTTGCATATCTATCCTCTAAAGTGTGGGAAGAAATGGATTGGGTACGTAAAAAGTTATTTCTATTGATGTGAACTCGAAATTTGAGTCATGTGTAAATAAGTGCAAGCGAAATTCGACTTGAGCGTTAGTTAAAAAAAACTGTGATTCACATAACTATTAAAATATTTATCTGTAGTTCAATTTTGCATTTGGAAAAGTTCACGCATATCTCATATTTTGTGTGCGACGACAAAATGTCTATAATATAATTATAATAGTCTGGAACGTAATTTCCAGTAAGTAGATGTACAACGAGTTCTAAACGGAATCGTTAAAACGGCCCCGTTTAAATTGTCTCAACTGCTGTAGGTTTATTATCTGTTATTTTCTTCGAGTCAACGTTCTAAATTATTTATTTCTGGACGTGAATATTTTCTGTAAACATCTTAGCTACAAGCATTTCGTTATTTTAATTTAAATTTAAGACATTTATTTAAATTATCACAATAAATGTATAAAATGAGATTAATATGAGAGGGTCTCCTTTGTCTTTGGGACCCTGATGGGAGGAAGAACAGCGTTGGGTCAATTGTCATTCGACATCCTTAACACATTTCCAGACAAGTCCATCTCCTCTCCTCAATGGTAGAAGTGATGGGCTCGCACTGGGTGCGCTGGCGTATAGCGTCGTTCGTGATGCGGTAGTACCATTTTTTACATAAAATTCTCGCGAGGAACTTTGTTTCAAAAAGAGACTTTTTGTGTCAGCACTCTGGTCAGGTTCCAGGGCTCACGCACATACAGAAGAATGGGCAACACACAAGCATCAAACAGTTCTTATTAACTATATCAGTCAAAAATCTATCATGACACATCACGGTATAATGAGAGATCTCCAAGCTACAGAGAAAGGAACTTTCTCTACATTTATCACGAATACTTACACAGTCTTTTGAATAGCGTATCATAGGTTTCTATATGTTGCGCGGGTTACTTTACCTGAATGAGCTCACAGTTTTTAATGTAATTTTGTTTCCTAAATTTTGGCTTATATCCTAATTTACTTCAATATGGAAGTATTTTATTTCTTAATATCAACGATTTTTATGTTTTGTCTTAGGGTTTTCCCTTAAGTTTTATATCGTTTTCTCTCTCAATACGTCTGATGAACCGTTTTGTTATGAATTTAAACTATTTTCTACCAGCTATCCCGTAATATCTTTTTGGTAGTCTTCCACGTAGTGGAGAGCCGACCAGCAGATTTTCTATGGCAAACTTTGGTGTAGGTACCATCTCCACTCTCCAGTCGTGCGACTGACGTGTCGCTTCTGCCGTAAATTTCATCTAAGCATTATCTTTGGAGCTCGACATCTTTAACTGAAATTTTGATTCGTTCACAAGTAGGAATATCAATAATAATTTTAACATTTCCTTATCTATGTAACATCCCTATTGTATCTTCTGGAGTAATTTTAATAAACCTACAGGAGATATATTATTACTTTTACGATGGATATTATTGTCTTGTCTTTTAACGAGCCAAGATGAACAGAATATTACTGTGTACTATTATAAGACTCGTTTGCACTGTTGAAACATAAAAGTAAAGTTTTCGTTTGTTTAAATCATTATAAAACCACCAAACTACACGAAAAATTAGTTACAGTTTCTTGAGAGTTCATTAAAATACACGTGAACAGATTGAATAATTAAAAAGAGATGTATTAATTAGCTGACATACACTCCGATTCCCTATGAGATCCGCTTAAAAAATGGCTGTTCCACTCAAATGATCATAATTCCTTTAAAATTACCCGCTATTCGATCAATATTTAAGCGGCACATTAGAAAGACCTGCGAAAATTTTAGAGGAACCGCATTTATGTCAAAAGTACCTACTCGTGTAATTTTTTTCTCAGATACTTAAAAAATTAAATTTTACCTCGACACAGGCACAAGCCTAGTGATGCAATATTTAAGTTAATGTTTTAATTGTATTTTTTTTCTTTTTTGTATTTTTCTTTGAAATATGTAACTTCATTCATTCAAATTCAAGATGAATTTGTTTGAGAAAAGGCAAATTAGGCGGCCATTTTGAGAATTTGACATTTCGAAAAAGTGATTTAGAAACAAAAAAAAAAAGAAATCATTCACTTGAAATCACTTGCAACGTTTACCTATGGCCAAAATCACTCGATATCGGGTGGAAGGCCTCAACAAAAACAAAAAAAAAACGTTTACCTATGCAATATAGCACGGGTTGGCTGAAATCACTTGCCATTACCCGCGTAATTCAAAATTTTAAGTTGATGCTAAATTTTAGCGGTAATGTACATAATAATTGTGTCATTAGTCACACGACACACGACTGACCGCGAAGAATTCTTTTCTTGTAAACTTGAAGTAATGTGAACTGGCCGTTAGGGGGCGTCCATTAATCACGTGATGTTTTTTTGCAATTTTTTAGACCCCCCCTCCCCCCTGGTGACATTTGGTGATGTTTCAGGATACCCCCCCCCCTCCCCCCGAAAATCACGTGTACTTTTTTAGTACAAAGAAATTCGAAACTTATGATTTTATTTTTCGAAAATTTTTAAAATTTCTGAAAATTCAACTGTTTTTTATCAAATTCATCAGAAAAATAAATGCACGTGATTTTCTCACTAGACCCCCCCTCCCCCTACGTGATCTTTCGTGATTTTTTTCCAGACCCCCCCTCCCCCTTTTGGGCTCACGTGATTAATGGACGCCCCCTTAGTGACAAATGTCCTACATTTACCTACCTAACAAAGGATAACTACTAAGTGTGCTGATGTATGTTTGTAAGTGTCACACCGTAGGACGAACCTGACAACGGTTTTGTCATATTATTATTACATACTTGTGCTGTCTTACCCCACATATTATTATCCTATGTCTCACACTGTCTTTGTACCCTTATAATAATATGTATGTACATATTGTCATCTTACCTCGATGTACTGCATACTTTATATTATTAAGCAAAATTTGTGTTGTGAGAGTGGAAATGGTCAGCATCGGGATTCAAACCCAGTACGCTGTGCGTACGAAAGCCGTCGACTGATACCGCTGGTCTACCAACCAATCAGCTGGCGGTGGAAATTTGTAGGTGCCATCGTACTTATCTTAATATATTAGTCTAGAATAGAAAACCAACTGACTAAGTGCACATACTTATAATATGTAGTAGTGCGTTATATATGTTGTTTGAAGTGGGCGGATACACACACGGTGAGTAAGTACCTAATCCGATAGACAAGTGAAGTAATGCAGAAAATTTATATAAGGAGTTCTCTATCTAAAAATGTAGCCCTATTTTCCGTGGTCGTCGCTTTATGTAGTGAGAGGGTGTAATATAAAGACGGGTTTAGGTCCTTGACGAGGTTACTTTATTGACTGATTTATCAATTATAATAGACAATATAGGTACATGCATCTAACAGTCGCATCACATGTGAACGGCTGGACTGATTTCGCTTATTCTTTTTTGTTTTGTTTGCTATTGTCAGGAGAAGGTTTTTATGAAAGAAAAATTACGAAAAGTTCGTGGAAAATTTATGAAAACTTAATGTTGGTAACCTTATTGGTGCTTTTAACAGTATAATTATTTAATTCCAATTTTGAATTGAATTGGCGTTTGACAGAAACCGTCAGTTGTTTGATAGTTGGTGCGATTGACAGAATGCGGATGAATTATACATATTATTATGTTTTAACCAAGTTTCTAATGGAAGTAAGCCTAGATTATCAAAAAATTAAAGAGTCATGTAGTGTGTAAATCTGTAATGTTCTAACATCTGATGTTTTATTTCGCTGGCTACCCCATTTTATATGCGATTCCGCGTTTACACATAATATATAAAATAACGATAAAGATACAACTTTTTGATTAGGTACTTATATTATTAAAAATCACAAAGTCTGTTGAATTGGGACATTTAGAAGATAGGTACCTACTTGAACCGGGACATTTAAAAGATAAATACTTGAATGGGAAGTTTTTCTTCCCTTGTGTGCCGCTAGGGGCGCCCTAGCTAATCCGGTCTATTGTCAAATTCAGTGTGGCCAACGGGGCCGATTTACTGCCATTTGGTAGGTAGCAGCATAGATAATATAATAATATACTGGGTAGCAGCGCTTCTCATCTAAATATTATAATAATATGACAGCTGGTTATTAAAACATAAATACGTTCGGAGATTTGTCAGTTTGAGACTGTATTTTTGTTATTTTTACCATTGCGTTTAGAAATAATTTTAAAATGAATAGAAATTACGGAGAATGGTCTATAAATCAGTTAAAAAAAGAATTAAAAAGACGTAATGCGAAGGTTTGTGGGAAAAAGGCCGTATTAGTAGGAAGGTTAGTATGATTTTTATAATAAGATTTTTCTAAATATTCATAATACACATTATACTTACAATTCAAAGTTTCCTTGAAATAGTCATTTGATTGAAAATGATCCTTGCAAACAACTGAGCTAAGTGACGGTTTCCAATTTTCATGTTTAATAGCATGTAACCACTTTGACATCAAGGTTTTATCCTTTGGAAAAAGATGTGTTCCTTTGTTTTTGCAAAACGGCACGCAACAGTATGTTGAAGGCATATTTAAAATTTTTTTTTTTTTTTTCAAACTTTTTCCTTCACGTATTAATATTATATATGTAGATATTGAGATTATAAACGTTAATTTGACATTTACCATAGACCGGGTTAGCGAGGGCGCCTCTAGTGGTAGAAAAAGGAATAAAAACATCTCTACGTTGGCAGCACTGAATTTGACAATAGACCTGATTAGAAGTTCTGCCATCTAGTGTGTATTATCGGAAGCTCCCCAGAAAACTTCCCATTGGGACATTTCGGGAATCCCAGTCGAGTCGAGATATTATTGTAAACGGCTCAGAAACGAATAAATTTATTTTATTTGAATATGCCTCGCCTCTTATAATAATGATAGTAATATTTTCACTACCTCCGAACTTTTTAATTATAAACAGTTGTCATTCACTGATATCTTCTGTTACCTACTTCAAAATACTCGTACAAAAATACACTTACAGATTGATTAAATGTGCCATTTTTTTTATCTTGTGCCTTTTCCGGCCTCTGACGGTCATTCTCTACAAAGACTAGCTAAAAATTCTACAGTGTAATGGTACAATAATAAAATGCCTGTGTTGCCAAGGTTTTTCTCCTTCTTCTTCCATATGAATGTCACACTGGTATCTTGGAGTTATAGCTCCGCGTCATTTTTCACCCTGCTAATCTCTTCAAGTATAGAAGAAGGCACAGTGCTTTGATTCACAATTGTTGTATATTGACACGTTATTTACATTAAAAAAATCAATATTGACAAGAATAATTATTATTGATTTAAGAAGGTGCATAACTACTCACAAAACACGTGTATTGACTTTCCTGACGACAATAACCCCACAGAATAGTTTTCTATTGTTTCTTTTTCAGTCATTGTAGAATATTTATAACTAAGGATTAAAATTTAAACGATTTCTAACTTTGTCAAGGATATCATAAAAATATACGTAAGTTAATGACTTTGTGAAGAAAATAATTATGTTTTCAAGTATACTTAACTAATAAAATAATAGGTAATTGGAATTTAAACCTTAGACAGAGAATGGTAAAATGTTACCTATTGCCGGTATTTATTTAATTCTTTATGCACATAATTACAAATCTTAATATATATAAATCTCGTGTCACAATGTTTGTCCTCAATGGACTCCTAAACCACTTAACCGATTATAATAAAATTCGCACACCATGTGCAGTTCGATCCAACTTGAGAGATAGGATAGTTTAAATCTCAAATTAATTATAGTCGCAATTTTAATTTATTGCTAATTATTTGTCTGTTATTATTTGACAGTCACAATTATCTGTTAACTCCAAATGATTCTAACAGATGTCGATATCTTTCGACTGGGTTGAGTAAGTAATCAATAGATGGCGCTGCTATGGTAAATCTATGAACGTGTCATATAAGCTACATTTTAACAGCATAATTACCACGTGTTGTTGACGCTATAAATTTAATTTAATTTATTTTGTAGTGAACGAAATACCGTATAATATGCTATAAAATATTTTGAAAAAGTTAGGGATCTGTATGAAAACTAAATTATTTTTAAGTACCTATCTACCCGTGCGAAGCTGGGGCGGACCTCTAGTTAGTATATAAAAATAACAATGTATAAAAAGAGTGAGCAATGGCGGGATTATTACCGAAGCAATCTCTAACATCCAACCTCATTGTTGGTGTATGTCTCAGAAACCCGGACACTCAAAATCCACACGATAAATCTGTTGGAGGCATTTGAGATGTAAAGAATATGTAACAACTAATGACTTTAACAATTCATTACTGATGTTCGATTTTTAAATGGAACAAACCACTACGGGTTTACGACCGTCTTCTACTGTTATTTCGAAGGCTGGCTTAGTGTGATCACTTTAGGTTAACAACGTTGTGCCATTAGTTGGTAATGTTTAAGTCTCCGAAACTCTTAATCATAAGAATTTTCGACATGTTCAACATTTCGAAAAATCTCATGTATGCAACAAGTAGATATTTAATAATTAATGAAATATAGAGATTAAAGTTTGAAATTATTGAGAACAAGATAGCAATCAAAGGATGATCAATTTGAGATCTAGTTACACAGACGGATGCTTTGAATAACGTGAACAGACTTGTCACCAACACTGAAGTCCTGAGAAGAGCCGCATTGTGCGTGGGTTTACATATGAAATTCTTCATCCTTGCTAACGGGAAAGGTGGATGCTCGAAGAAGTCCTGGCCGAAGGCAAATGTCTTGGATGCGCAATATGAGAGAATGGACAGGAATAGGAACGATGGAGGAGTTGTTTCGGCTGGCGCGATACCGAGAGCCTCCGCAGAAGTGGTTGCCAGCGTCGGGTAGATAATATACGATAAATAGATACGTCGGGGGTTCGTATGGTAGAGAACGCCCGCGTCAGGAATAGTTGCAGCAGATATGCCGGAACATGGAGTGCAGTTGTTCATACTCCGAACTGAAGAGAACAGCGAAGAACCGGTGGGAGTGGAGAAGGAGATGTTCACGCTTGCTGCAAACCACATGATTTTTTTACTGGGTTCTGGGTTCACTCAAAGTGAACATAAAAACAATCTTTGACTCTTTCGCAGTTAGCTACTGAAAGCTTGTGTCGTGAAGGAGGAAGATGGTCGGCACCTGGGATCGAACCCACCACCTCCGCATATGTAAAACAGTGTGAAAGCCGGCGTCGTAACCAGCTAGTCTCCCAACCTCTTCGATTGAAACCCGTAAAAGAAGACTTTTGTAGACATTGAAAATCATGCTTTCCCATTTCACGACCAACAGTTGTTGACTTGAAGTAAATAAAAGTGTTTGACCGTAAATGTTCACTAGCTGTAATAATTAATAAGAATCACTCCTAGGTATAGCGGAACACGCAATCCTCATAAGACGGGGCATAACATAAACGCTAGCATGTAAGCCTGGAAGACGTTTCGGAAATCTCAGAGTTTATGTCTTAATATTTGTTAGGCAGGCAGAGGCACATCTCCCCATCATAATATTTATACGGACGCACTCCTCTAGATACGTGTGCTTTTGAACGTCCCTGTAGAGAAGTCGACAACCTTTTATTTGGAAGACCGTGAAATGGTGAATCTTAATGTATCTTAAACTGCTGTTTTTGTTTCTTACATCTTAATATATATAAATCTCGTGTCACAATGTTTGTCCTCAATGGACTCCTAAACCACTTAACCGATTATAGTAAAATTCGCACACCATGTGCAGTTCGATCCAACTTGAGAGATAGGATAGTTTAAATCTCAAAAAAACCTTGGGTAACCTACGAAAACTTCAATAATGTAACCCAAGGTGTAAAAAATTTACCTAAAATATTCTTTTTATCGCGAACGCTGTGAAAACTAATGATGATAGAATAAAACAATGTACTACAATTTTGTAGAAGACATCATTATTTACAAAAAGTATCGCGACAGCATATGTCTAACTATTATAGTTATGCCACAATAAGTGTTTTTTTATTTAAAAAAAATCAATAAAATGTCACCTCTAGAAAAGGCTCTTTATTGGTATCTTGGTATTACTCCTTATTAAAATAAATTAGTTCATATTCAAGTCTGCTTCAATATGTTTGTATAACTTTTTGAATTATTCAATTCGGACATTCCATTCGAAAGTTATCACGAGTTCAAAAATGTGAGTATTGGAAAAAAAAAAACATAGTCTTTTATCATCTCAACTTATCCGATGCAGAGTGCGTAAGGGAGCAAGGAGGGGACTGAGGGGAGCATGTCAAGTTTAGTAGAAATACCGCTCAAAGTAGTCACGGTGGTAAAGTGACGTGACACGATACATTGCAATGCAATTATTCCAGATTAACATATGCTATAAAATATTTTGAAAAAGTTAGGGATCTGTATGAAAACTAAATTATTTTTAAGTATCTATCTACCCGTGCGAAGCTGGGGCGGACCTCTAGTATATTTATAAATTTTGTTCTGTTTTAGTGAATAGTTTCTAAAATCTTATAAAGTTTAGTTTTAGTTATACTATTTTACTAATAAATCATTTTTTGATTGACAGGCAGCATTGTGCTTATCGTACAAGTCGTTTAAACCGCTAATTTGAACATTATCTCAGAAAAAACAACCATTTAAAAAAATTCGTCATTTGAATTCATTCGTTGTTTCGCATTTTCATATTTGACACTATTTCTAAGAGTCTAAGGTTGTTTTAGGGTCGGTCGGTACTCACTTGCGCCGCGAACGTGTATCGTTACATCAATTTTATCAAAAGGATGCATGTGTTCCGCTCGCGTTCGCTTTTCGAATCACGTATACACTAAACCTTTCGATTAAATTGATGCAATGTCACACGTTCGCGGCGCAAGTGAGTACGTACCTGAAGATTACAAAATAAAACGGTTGTGAAATGAAATTATTTATTTAAAAAAAAAATAAAAGATTTGTTAGTGTGAAAAGATTGGGCCTAAAGATAACTGTAACAACATTTTGACCGCCGTTTCACGTAGTTATTATTATTATCGATCAAAAAAGCCGATCGTGTTATTTCGTTGTCTTGAAAATTGAAAAAGACATGGAGATTTTGGATAATATTTTGATGAATGCATCCCGAAATGTTAAAACCGTACATTGCACAGAATGCCTATTACATGATTGACAATAGTTACCAAAAAAATATGCCGAGTACCTTCACTAAAAAAAAGTTTGGCGACACCTGACGCCGAGACGCTTATTTCATTTGCAGGCTCCCCCCCTCCCCCCACTCCCCCAACCGGTGCGTGTGATGACGCAATTACTCCGCAAATAAATGAGAAAGTTGGATAAATGGTTATTATATTGTTATCCCCGGTATTGTAGGAGATAATCTACACTCATCCCGTCCATCCACAGCCAGCCACAATATCCCCGACTCTCTTTCTTTTGTTTGACCCTCAGACTGGTTTAGTGTTCGGGTGTTTATTATTTTATGTGTGATCTCTATCCTTTGTCGATCCTCATACGATGACATTGCAATCATTTGTTTTATTTTTTTTTGTTACCTTTCCTTATGGTATACGGTTTGTTGCCTCATCAGTACTCGAATTAAACAGCTTAAATTATTCTTTTTGGACAATATATATATGATGATTTTCATCGCTTTCGGGTCTTTATGTACGGACTCTCAAAACGTGTAAAGTCCTCCATCCTCCACAAATGGATACCATCTATTGTGAATTGTGACAGATGTATAGCTTGATTTCTTTATCAATCATTATAACAAAAAATCACATTGTCAATTCACGCGTTTTGCTATGATTAATTTTTTTGTGAAATGAATCTGTGCTCACTCAAAGTGAACACAAATACATTCTCTGACTCTTTCACAGTAAGCTACTCAAAGCTTGTGTCGTGAAAGGGGAAGATGGTCGGCACCTGGGATTGAACCCGTTATTACACGTCGTCCCTGGTGGAAAGAACAAAGACAAATTTGGAACAAATGTTTCGATACTGACGATTAAGTGAAGCGACAATTTGGACCACGCCTGCGCCTTTTTGAGTTTCCGAATTGCTTGACGTGACTCAATTTGGACTGATGGATATCCGACCCACCTCACTTCACACCATCCATTTGGTTTTACCCACTCACGGTAATATTTTGGAGTGACACCGGCGGCCGGCGAGCGAAGACACAGGTCTTTGAAAGACCAGTTTAACAATTCCAATTCAATGAAGGAAAAGGATAATGTTTGTATGCTCCGTGGTCAAAGATTGTTAAAATGCTAAAAAAGATTACGTTCTGGAATGATATGTCACAAATCCACGGCACTTAGCTCTTTGTGGGTCTTGGTCTCTTCTAAAAACGAGCTTTTTGTAACTCGATTTGCCGCCTCTTTTTGCTAACAATTGTTCATCGTCATCAACTTTGCTGCTTCCATCAAGTTTAGCCTGAGCCGTTGTGTTTATCTTAGAATGAATTTTTTTTTTTCTAAACGAAGAAGTCGCCAATTTTTTTAAATAAACAATAGACTTCTAATGCTGGGAGAATTCATCAGTCAGGTGTGGATCTGAAATAAAAATCGAAAATATTATCAGGAATTGCAGATAAATTAGCCATTTTTGGAGACATCTTGCCTATTATACAATCTTCTTCTTATGGTCGCTCATAA